>JAUDZF010000002.1:4383626-5009859 GCA_030407055.1 Armillaria mellea
TCTTGCTTGCCCCCCACTGCAATCTATGAGCGTCCAAAGCAATTCAGGTAACCTTCAGTTCTGGCTGCGTCGAGGTAAGACGTTGAAAGGACGGTTGGCGACACTCCTCGACAGGCGAATACGGACAGACTTAAACACTGGCATGTGCGACCTCAACAATGTCGAGGCTTATGATTGTCTCAAGGCCCAGTACATCGAACGTGTTTATCGGGAATTCCGTTTCTTGTTCAAGCACGATGGGACGTACAACCACAATGAAGATAGTGTGTTTGAGCCACGTGTGGAGGAGATGGAGGAACTAAGCATCCATGCAACACATTGTGCGGATGCTATCTTAAACATTGAAGGTTACAGTGAAAACTACAAGAGAATTGATAGTTTGGCAGCTGAGGTGACTACGGTGGGAGGCTGGATCGCGGAACTGGAGATTGAGGTGATGAACGACCCCAAGGATTTAATCAGGCTTCACCGTGAGCATAAACTGATGTACCAAATGTAGCAGAGATGTACTTCATCGAAGCTCTCAATTCCCAGCCTGTACAATTGATGCCGAGGAACCGCTGTTGTCCTTGAAGCTTCGCTTCAACTCTTTGTTACTTCGAAATTAATGTAAGATGCTTGCTGTATGGGACCTGGTGGTCACTTTGTTTTTTCGTTTGTTCAGGATCAGTAGTATGGCTTTTAGATTCTCGAGAAGGTCGATGGCTAAAGGCCCGGCTGTCGTTGAAAAATAGTAGTCATTTTCATAATGTGTAACATTTGCCCATGAGAGAATAAATGAAACAGAGGGATATGCAATGTTAATGGTTTTGATAGTGTGCAGCTCCGGTGCAAGATCGAATATCCTGAGATCCCCATAGTCATCCATAGTGTCGTTTATAGACGCAAGGACGAGCGTCCTCAACTGTTGAAAGGAAGGTCGTAGAGGATAAAGTGACTCGATTATGCTTGAACGAAGGTAGAGATGAAGATGATGGATACGGCCGACAAACGGAAATAGAGAACCAAGCAAGGTTAGGGGTAATTCCTCAAAAGACGAATCGCCATTGTCATAGATTGCAACTGATAGTGGACGGGATCCCGAGCGTAAAAGATGGAGGCCAATGAAACACAGGTATCGATATTGGCCTTCTGCAAAAAGTTCGTCTGTGAGTGCGATATTGATGAACGCCCAAAGCTCCAGGAAAAGAAGAACTGTCTCTCACCAGTGTCTTGACACAGAAGCGATGGACCACAAAGGGTTATCAAATGGACGCTCCAGATCGAAGCCATCCCAGTTGAGGCTACATAAGTAGTCACTCTTCAAGGGAAACTGGATAGTCTCGTGAAAGATAAGCGCCAAAACCTCCACCGGCAGGTGGCACACAGGGCTAAGCAATCCCTTCCTATATTGAATGCTTTCGTTCAGGACTCGGCATTTATGGCGAAGGATAGATGCTTGGTTCGCCAGATGGTCCACATCCTTGAGCAGTTCCTTCCTCAGAACACGCATTTCCTCGATTTCTTTGCTGATTGCGGCAATGGATTCTTCTGAGTCGAGTATCATAGATGGCAGGGTCTCTGTTTCACCAGGAAGGGGAGGGTCGTTGGAACGCTCAAGATGGTTGAAATCGGGTATGGAATTGGTTGGACTAGCGCCATCCTTGGATACATGAATGGGAATGTGATGATTAGAGCACGCGCAGCCTGAGCAAGACGACCATGTATATCATTGCAGAGGTCCTTCCACGGGCATATCTGCCAGCGAACAAAAGTGAGTGATTGTAAAGTATTTCGTTTCCTGAATGCGATACCTATTCAATCGAGTAGGAATTATTGATCCTAGTAGCAAATAAGTCCTGCTGGTGCTGTGTACTAACCCTTAAGATATCAAGGCAGGACACTGGCCTTGCGATTGACTGATGAAGGTAGGAGTCGACAGCCCTCAGGTCACGCTTCACGCGACGCGAAGTTCGCATCATGTTTTCCCACGAGACTTACATCACCGCCATGATCAACGAGCACCGTCCAGCCTTTTAGTACCTGGTACTGAAACAGTGACCAGGTATATTCCGTTCTTCATCCATTCGTTAAACTGGTTCGAGTCTAGCCCTTTCACTGACGTTCTTTATAGTATATCCCAGAAATTTTTATCCAAGTTTGCGCCCGTGCAAGGTCCCATGAAGGGCCCAAGGTATCCGTGCGCCCATCTATGACTGTAGGTTATTTAATTGTTTCAGACCTGTATCACTAATAATTCGTGCACCTAGAGTGTGTACTTTTCTACCGTTCTTTTGTCTGTTAAGAATCATAACATGGGCAACTTGGAGACTGTACTACTGCGCCAAATGGATCAGCGACGAACCTAAGGTGCTCAGTCTTGCAGGTTCAACCGGTTGCACAATAAGTCAGAGGCGTACTCTCACGAATGAGAATTTCAACAAACGAGATGTAAATGTAACCTGTTACTCTCGCTATGACAAAAGACGGTCAGAACTCCTATTCATCCCATGAATCAGACTTGCGCTCACCCCGGGGTTTCCAGCGCTGCCGCCGAGGGACAAATTCTGTCTATCCAGCTCAGTTTATCCCTCCGACCGTACCTACCAGCGCCCAGACGGCGTACTACGTGGCTGTGTGTTTCGGCGTCGGTCTATCCATGACAGCCGATCCAAAGCCCTCGCCTGCTCACCAAATAGATCTACATTTCAATCATATCATTTGATGTTTCGGGCTTTTGTCGACTTCCCTGATGGCAATAGAAAGACCATCAAACCTGATGCGATGTGTTTCCTGTGGAACATACGTCGCAAGGATTTGTGTCGCCTTACAGATTGTTGATCTCTGTCGCCGAGAGCCGCGTAGAAAGGTTGCAGGGAACAAAAGCTAATCGTCTCAGTGCCATGTTTTATAGGTCAGTCCGTTCAATAATTTGATTGTTACTTCCCTCTTCAGTGTGCCAGCCTCTAAGGAAGGACTGAGTGATTTTAATACACCACACGCTGGGTGCATTCACTTCCTTCAAAATATCTTGTCTTTCCATCCACCCTACCATGCTTATCTCATATTTTCTTACGTTAATCACTCTAGTTCTGTGTGCAGATGCCCATCAGCCTGCGGAGTTATTCGATGCTTTCGAGGATTTTATTGCTGGGTATACAACTTCACGTGTGCTGAAAGTCTCAGCTATCTAATGTAATATCCAGGTTGCTTCAGCCTTCATCTACAATAGTTTCAGGAAACAGCTCAGCGCTATCGCCAGATGTCGTTGGCCGAGTTAATATGATGATGAGTACGTGTTTCTACGGTCGCCGGTCTGCTCCCTAATCTAATCTGTTTTACAGCATTGAACGGTATCGAGAAAAATACTGGTAGGTGCCAATTCTTAATCTAATGCCCCCATTTGACATGAACTGTCTTGCAGAATTCCTATATGGCATACCTACAAAAGTTATGCAAGCGAACACCACTCAGATAATAGGCTACCCCACAAATGCCTCCGTCGAGTCCTTGTCAATACAGCATTCTGTTGTATCCGTCAGTGTGGTCTTTTCGATGTATCATGCTACAACGTCACTCACGACACCGCTACAAGTCGACCTGTGGCTCAACTTTGACAATGACTTGCTGATATCAGCTTATGACCTTACAATCTGGAACCTTCCAAAGGCTTTTTCCTTTCTAGCGTCCGTTCTGTCTGAGCAGATCTCTCGTGAAATGCCTGTGGTCAATTCAACTGATCCCGTGAGTTCAAGAATGGCTGTGGATATCTGCACAACCGCCACTGAGTACTGCACTGGGGGGAACCAACAATACGACTCGTAAGTCTTTTTGATAGCTTTCTTGATATGCACTTTACCGCTCTTATGCTAGGTACGACTCTTGTTTCGAGATACTTTCACTAAACGTAACGATAGACAGCCTCGACCAATCCTTTTGCCGGTTAGTGAGCATTTTGTCTGAGGGAGGGCTAGTGCTGAAGCAACGTCAGATATGTCGTCAAGGACATGGTCCCATCTCGACCCAGTATTCATTGCCCTAGCCTTGGTCCTTCTGGGGGAGATATGTGCTGTCAGTAAGCTCCCGCTGTATTCCCCAGATGAATTGAACGATCGTTTGGATCTAGCCAACGCCAATTATGCCCAAGAAACCACCACATATCCCTTTGCTTCGAGCTTGGTAGCAGCCAATGTCTCCAGCGACGGGACCGAAGGGCTATCTGATGATACCATAGTCGAGCTTATGAGGTTTGACATGCAAATCATATATCCTACCACCGTCGCTTTTGTGCGTAATTGTTCCGGCTTTATCTATGCATGCCTTACCCTGTCTTCTGTGGTCCCAGTATTCAATTTCAGCATTCCTTTACCTGCTCCTCTTATATGTCAACGGAAAGGGAGCAGACTTCCTTCTTGGTCGCTTTTCCAAAGAGTATCCCGCTCTGTCATCCGACAATAGGCGGAATGTCGTTACCTGTGGGTACTGAAGTATATGGGTGCGACACTCTGCTGATCTGCTGATCTTGGGTTAGATTGTCTCAACACCTTTTGGACGACGGTCGCATTTATCCTGCAGATTGTTGCATCACCCATGTTAGGTGGGTACTACACATGGGATCGCATCGGCGAGGCTCGTATGGCTGCTGTCATTATCTCTGGCTTGTGTGAGTCCTGCAGACATCGTCTTGTAATTTAATATGATTACTCATATGAGCAGACATATACGAAATGGTGCTCCATCCAACCATGCAATGGACGTTGCTTGTTCATCATTTTTGCGTAGGTTTTCAGGTTTTTCCTTGCTTCTGAGATATTCTCTGAATTTTCATCTTGTACATCTAGACTTTGTTTGCGACCATATTCATCCAGATAGCCCTTCAGATAGCCCTCCACCCAGCCATAGCATCTGCCGGACTAATCTGGCTGTTCCAGGCTACAACTGAGCAATCCGTGTTCATCGGTCTCATACTTTACCGTCTACAATTTCCGAAGCGTGTTGTGGCGCCCGTCTTGAAGTTTGCTGCGGTGCAATCGTTGTAAGTAAGTGCACTTCTAGGGCTGCGATGGTTGGGCTAAAGAAGTACCAAAGTATCTGTAAGATCGCATCGGCAATCTACTTACTTGTCTGGTGGGCCATCAAGCTCGCTAAATTCCACCGCCAAATCGATGTCGCCCTCAGCGTCATGCTGGTTTTACTTATTTTAGTTCTCATGGTTACTCAAATGTATGGTCCGAGCCCGATCTGCGTTCTAACCACACTGATATTTCTTCTGGTATAGACAAGGATCGTACGCCGTGTGGTGTATCGCAAAGAATATGCACGGGCAGCTGGCAAAGCCTGTGGTTGTCGCGGATCCTTCGTACTGGGTCCAGGATTCTTTCGATCGTGAAGGCAGGGTTCTCGGGCGGCAGGCCTCTGAAACAACCCTTAGACCCTTAGAGCTGAGTAGAGTTCTCTATCAAGTCAAAGTGGAGAATTCGTGAAACAATGGAATGCTGGTTTACCAGTACGCCGCCAACCATCAATCGAAAATTGACCGAAATTCGGTACATTGAATCTGCCTGTGGTTACTAGCCACATCCATATCTGCGTTTCTTCTGTGGTCGTAGTTAGGGCACTCATTATGGACTCAGTCGATGAGGCACGGACCAATTCTCTAGTTCTCCGTCGACTGAAATCGAGCGCCTTCCTTGCCGTCTACCTTACAATTATCAACAATAATGATAGAATACTTGCTACTAGTTATCATTTCATACTGTGCCTTATTAAGTCGAATTCCACCAGAATGACTAATGATGTAGGATTTTCCACGTCGTATTGGGCACGTTTCGAGCTGATTTGATACTTTCAGAACAGCCGACTGTACAGTAAACAGCGGCCGTCCATTCTCAGTAAGTGGTCACTGTCGAAACACCTGCACTACACCCTCAAAGTGGTCGAAAGAGGAGGTAGCCAAGTTCGCAGAGGACATAGTTGCTTGATTCCGGCCACGATGTCCTCGTCATTGCCTTTTCTAATCTCGAAATAATGTCGCCTACGGTTTTTGCCGGCAGTGTGACGGTTTGTGACGGACGTGAAAATCGGTGCCGTAGGGTGTGGTACGGTGCATGAACACACGGGTTGCGAGGCTGAGGTTCAGTGTTGACGCGTGTGGAGTTGACAGGTTTGTCACGCGGCTGACACGGCAGCACACAGTTGCGTAATCATCTCGGTAAGGATTATGTGTACGGCACACCCGGGATCTCACGGAATTCCATCAGTGTGGAGTCGTGTACAGTAATGGATGGGCGTAAACATCAGTGTAAACTGGTGACAGCAGTGTTACACCGATGTACAGCAACTTTTGTCCAGAAATTCCAGGTATAGGTGGACACGAGCTCTTTAGGGTTACGAAAGAAGACTTCGACGGTCACATAACTGTTCTTGGGAAAGCGCGCGCTTGGGCTATTGTTCTGATTATAAGACATACAAAAATCCGCTCCATTTTTCGAAAACCATTCTAGCATCGTTGCTGAAAAGGATCCACTATCAATTACCTTGCGGAGTGGGTCGATATAATGGACAGTTAAGCTTCGGCCCTTTTTAGTAATCCCTGGGATCATTGCCGTGACATCTATCATAGGTAACGGTGAGCCCATCGACGCGCCGTTGCTTTCTCTGCTTTTAAAACCTTTCGTCCAGGTTTGCGCCAAGGAAAATAACTAAATGACGTTTCTTCTTCAAATTAGACGGAGTCAACGAGGAAGAGCTCCTGCAAGTATATACCTTCCTTGATGCTTCGTGCTTTGCCCGTAGAGTTGAAGATGGCTACGCCTATGTAATAAAAAAGAATATCAACACACTGAAGGCAACAGGTGGGAAGACATACTGAGTGTAGATAACGCGCAGAGGCGGTGCCATAGGTTACTAAAATTGTTTTATAAACAGTCAAGAAAGCAACGATAGACCAAAAATCTGAACGGCAAATGAGGACCGAGGTTGTGTCAATGTCCCCGGTCCCGATAAAACCTCCGGAACTCGGACCGTAGGTGGATATCACGTGCCGTCGGCGCGCGATTTTTCGTCAACGTTCTTGTATTTTGCCTCAACAACGTCCCTCTCAACGACGGCGCAGGTCTTATTCTCTTTTTAGTATTCATCTTCTTTCTTGGGATCCTTCTATCTGCTGCCGGTCTGTCAGTCTACAACGATCTCTTGATTATTTCATTAGCCTTGTATTTCCGTAGACAGTGCCATTGTAAACTCGCTTCTCAGAGAGCTGTCAGCGCCGCCCTTGGTTACGCCTTGTCTTTACTGGGATATTTCTTGCGCCTTATAAACAGAAAAAAATATCTCCTATGCCCAACTACCTCCCCTGCGCTCCCGACACCATGTTCCTGATGTCTCTACTCTCGTTCACTGTCCTGCGGTCTTTGTTCATCTCTGCCTTATGTCTCTCCTTTTCTGCCTATCTCTATACGTTTATTTCCTACTGCCGTTCCATGGGCACCAAAACCGTCTTGACCATCATGAAACAAGAATGCTGGCTTTTCGTGCACTGTCCACAAGAGCTCGCCGAAGCAGCGGCCAAAGCTCGCCCGCCCATACCCCGGCGAAAAGTTTTCATGCCCCCACTTGCCGGGTACGTATATTTAGTAAAGGGCCTTTCATTTCTCTTATAAAAGCAGGCACTTGCGCGTGTTATTTTACACCAGCCCGCGCTACGTCGCATGCAATCGGGACCCTTGCATTGAGGTTGACTTCCCTCTGACTAGCTCTGGAGATCTCGACATGTACGAAGTTCATGAGACTCTCGGTCTAGAGAATTGCTCGGTTTGTGATATTCGCTGTGGGTCGCTTTACACCAGACTCACGAACGGACGTGCAGATCATTGGCCCTTCCGGGAGGGTCCTCTGTGAAGGCATCAACTTCCAACTTATTTATTATCACGCATTGCTAGACCTATGTGATTCTGATGGGTGTTTGAAAGTCACTGGTCTGTGTCAGCCTCTTCTTTATACTACTGGATGCTGATTGACATACAGAGCCGTATGTCTCTGACTCTGTGCGGATTCAGCGCAACGTACGCTTGGCTATGCTTTCCTTGCCTCGTTCCATTATCCTTCTCCTGTGTGCCATTGGGGGTATTTTATACGACTTGACGCTACCCGCCATCATTAAGGTTGACAACGTTTTGAAGGAGATAGGCCCATTGCAGGATATACCGAAGAGTATTATCTAGAGGTACGATGCGATATTTTTGCGATAGATCTAAGCTGACCACATGCCAGAAATCATTATGTCTACCGTCTATCACATCGTGTATGCCAAATCATTGTTATTGTACTTGTATCGAAAATATGCGCCCTTTGGGGTAATATATGTTTTGTCGACCAACACCACCCTAATGTTCCTCAAGATAGTCCCGTATGTTGTTATACTATTTTGACTGGATTCTCCGAATCTGCAAACTCTCCGGTCGACATGCAAAGGGTTTCGTCCTACGAAGTCATTATTGGACACGCCAGGTTCAGGACAGCGAAATGTGCGAGAAAATAGGCACTGCGGTACGGACAGGGTAAAAGTGAGTGCATTCCTTACATATGAGAGTTCTGAGTAAAAGTACGCGGGTATAAGTAATGAAAACGTACAACTAATGAGAGAAATTAAATAATAACGAAACTCCATTCACAAGTGGCGACAAGCAAGACAATCACATAGGGAGGTGATAATTGAAATCTTTTTTTGGTGACAATTTGAGCTCGAATGTGAAGAGAGTTGAGTGAGAGATCCAAGCAACAGACCATGAGACCATTTCAACGCGAACGAGAGTAAGGACGATGAGGCTCTCCTACTCATGGTTGTGACTGCATCTCAGATAATGGAGCATAACTCGCACTAATACGAAGACTTTCAGATTGCTGTATCAACAAGGAAATATTAATAAAAATAAAAATACAAACAGAAGATCTACTGCTACAAGAACGGATATGTCAAATCATAAATACAAAGACTAACAAGACGTAAGGGGTTTGAAAGGAAATTTGAGGCTTCCAGCATCATTATATATACCATATCCTGGCTCCTGTGCATCAGAATAGATGTGAGCGAACCATCCAACACCGCCGCCTTCTACTGTTTTGAAGTAGCCACACTGGGAGTCAAGAAGTTTGTAATAATCCTGTGAGGTGAATATCGATATCAGCGTGTGCATGAAAGGTTGAAGAGAGAAGAACTGACAGATTCATTCGAAATATCAGCGACTGCGTTCGGGCTATTGGCCATTACGCTTGGGTATGTGACCGATGGCCAGCCGTTCTATAAAACAGATCAGGAAGAGTGTAAGAGTGGGAGGGCATAGAGACTTGCTTGGGATAGGTAGATTTTCTTGCCTGGAGCATTCGCAATGAACCTATTCATCACAAAGCCTGAGTACCTATACCAGGAGCCTGCGAAGTGGCACTTACCAGTTCATGTCGCTCAGGACAATAGGCCAGGACGCGCTCGCTATATAATGTCATTTGAGATATGGATCAAAGACACCAGTCAGACATACCAGTCGAAGCTTGCTGGGAAAAGAAGGGTAACATGTGCGCGTCAATTAGATCAATGGCAGCAAGAACGTCTTTCGCGCCATCCCGGACCTGATATCCATACCTAAACATACAACATCGTTAATAAGAGGAAGCCCGTAGGGTGAAACCAACTTACGCCAACTCCGAAATGGTAACGGGTATACCCAAGTTAGATAGCGTCGCTTTAGCAGCCACAATTTGAGCAGTAAGATCTTCGTGTGACAGGACGTTATCATAAAGCGGCTCCGAGCCAAATTGCACGACTCGCGTAACAAATTTGGCCTTGGAGTTCGACTGAAGCGTCGCAAAGAGTGAGTCACGTCGTGTTTGCCAGATGTCACCGCCGTCGAATCCAAACTGATTGATGTATGTGAGATTCGGGATGCGTTGCATATAGGGGAGTATACGTACCCAGATGAGAGTATGAATGCCCACACCAACATTCCAGGCTGCGTTGATCACATCATCGCTATAGGTCGAATCAGTATACCGCGGACAAAAAGCAGATCTTTCTCATACTAGAAGCCTTCCCTATCACAAGCACCATAGATGCGGACGTAACGACCATTGAACGTTTGCCGGATGTCCTTGAACTCGGTTTGGAGCTGGTTGAAATCCTGACCTGCGAAGACTGTTAACGGAACACATTTGGCAACGAGAGATGCCGACGTACAAGCAGTGACCTCATAACTGAATCCGACGAACGCGTATTCTGTGCTCTTGTCACACCACCAACTGTCCGTCGTCGATGGCGGTGTCGCAGGCATGTTGAATCCTATTGCTGGGAAGCAATTCGGCACCTGAGGTGCTGCGAAAGCCAGGGACAAGAGGGGCATGAGGATAAAGATCAAAGAAATCATAGTAGGAGGTGGTGGGTTGATGGTAGGTCCAATGCTTCCACGGGGGTATATATACTCCCATGGAGGCATTGTCGAACATGGCTCCTATACTCGAGGGGCCAACTCGAAAATAGCATAGATATCCAGGTCTGACGCAGCGGAAATCACCTGCAAGCTCGTATCCACATCTGTGCATAGCCTTGCACTGCTAAAGCAAAGACAGCTCGAAAAATGGGTGAAGATACCTTGAGAACTGAATCAGAAATATCCTCATAGACCAGAGACAACACGAAGACGTACCACCGCTACGAGTAGTGAAGAATACGCTGAAAATTGAAACGGAGACATCTTCAGCCGTGGCTAAGACAATCATTGGCTACCCTATCAGCTTTATCGATGTCTACCCATTGTACAATCATCGTCGTCTACCGAGTCTATCGTCTCTGTAAACTCTGTACCAGGGACATCGACAAGTTTGACACCACCAGAGACAGTCGCAACCTTTGAGAGAGTCGGGGTGCGACCTTGTTGACTGGACTTCGGTCTGGTCACTGCTACGAAGGGCCACCTCGAACCTGGAACTGGCTCGCTTCCCCGTAGAAAAGTCCCCGCTCTCAGACTCGTGCCTGAGAGAACTGTAGTGGACGCTAGGGAGGAAGAGCCGGCATGCGGCTCCTAGATCAACACACGAAAATTGTAACGCAAGCCGGGCATATATATATCAGTGTGGCGTGTCGTATCCTCGTCCCTCGCGGACTTGTTCCATTACAGAATAAATCCTTCTGCAAAAATGTACAAAAAAATCAATTTTTCGTTGACAATCCGAATGCACGTATACACGTACGCGGTCTCAAACAGTTCAAGCTGTAAGGTCGTACAAAGATGCTCTTCGGTACTACAGTCAACGTTATACGCGTCGAAGGAAATATATTGGGCTTCACAATGATGGACTGAGGATATCTGTGCAGTGCATATATAAGGCAAAGTCTGCAGCAAAATGGTTAGACCTGGTTGGACTTACCAACAGTGGCAGCGTCCTCTTACATATTTCATATTCTGGTGTTTGTCTCGACCTGTTCGCCAGCGACTTTGCAGTGCATCCCAGCAATTGTTTCCTTGAGTCCTAGATACGAAGCAAGTACTACAGAGACGCGATGGTGGTAGGCGAACGCGAATTGCGTCGTCGCGTTCGGTGGCGGTGGTGGCGAACGGAGACCAAGGAAATAGCGGATTTCGCTCTTTCTTCCTTACCACCATCATCCCACTTCCGCTACCTCCTGCACTCGATATTTTTGCCATGGTATCTGTACAGCTCTTCGGTGGACATCACACGCTGGTATTATTTCGTGCGTCACGGTCGCTAAATTTTTTCCTCTTCGAAAAGTACTGATTCTTGGTGTAGGTGTATGCTGCCCATGACGACCGAGTTCAGGGACGGGGTACCCAGCGACTCGAGCATTTCTGTACCCCAAGAGCTCATCGAGTACATTCTCGACTCCCTGCACGGTGACATCCCCACCTTACGGATGTGCTCCCTGGTGTACCATGTTTCCTGCCCTGTAGCCGTCATTATATCTATTCAAGCGTGACTGTTGTTCATGTCAACGAATTGGACCTATTTTGAGAAAGATATGCCGGACAACTGTATCAATGCCGGAACCTTGCTGCATTACTCGAACATTCTCCTCGTGCCGCGCCGCTGGTTACTCGATTCGGAATGCGTTCGATGGCAAAGTTGACGATGGAAGACGCATCCATGGATACATCCCTCGTTTCTATCATTTCATCTCTCCACAATCTGTCTCATATCGAGCTTATTGCTCACGAAGAATCCTGGGACGAGTTTCCAGTTGTCACACTCATACCCTTCCTCACAGCTCTTCGTTCTGTACCGCTCAAAACGGTCATCTTCTGTGTCATTGCGTTGGAAACACAGGAACAATTCGAGGACCTATTAACAGGCGCAGCCAACCCAGCACTAAAGCACCTGTCGCTCATTTGTGATCGCGGGGCAAATTGGACACCGGGACCGTACCCACCGATTCGCCCCGCACCAGGTGACCTACCAGCACTAGAGTCTCTGTGTATCGCGTGTGATGGGCCATCCAGCAACAAATCGTGGCTGTTCTTCTGGTAGTCTCTGTACGACATCAGGAGTATTCGACATCTCTCTCTCAATTATACCCCGATGCCGCCTCGTCGCCCATTCAGAGACTGCTTAATGCGATGCAAGGAACACTCGAGAGCTTGACCCTGGATATTGGTGCTTGGACACGTAGGTCACCGCCTGCTTCGACTGGTGCATTGTCTCACACGCTTCCTTCCAAAGTTCCACCGACCAATTTAGATCTGAGTGGACACGGAAAACTCTTGTCTTTTTCATAATCTTGACCTCTCCGTTGGACCATCGGTTACTTATAATGCCCCTCAACTCTACGTTACGGACATTGACGATAGAACAAGTATGTCACAATTGGCAGCACAACTCTCGTCTCTCTACTCCCTCTATGCGTGCCTGGGCAGAATCTGATATTCACCTGGACAGACTGGCTTTGCTGAAAGGTAGAGGCGTTCTAGAAGTTGAGGTCGCTATACGTCAGTTGATGGAGTTTGACTCGTATGGTACATTTTCTCATGTTTTGTCTTCAAGAGCGGCGCTCCTGTATAATGAGAGCTTTCGACTGAGGTATTTTTGTAATATCGAGGAAATTATATGTCTTGTCATATAACAAAGTCGCTTGCCGTTGCGAGTTTTTGCTCCCATGAATTTTTTCACGAAGCCGGCATGGCGATGCTATACTTTTTGGGCGTTACCACCGACAAAGCGCAGTGCTCGATTTTTTGGTGCTGAAAAAGGCAACAGCGAATGTCCGTTCCCACGACACCCCCTTCTTCTAGACCGCCATCATCAACTTTCTTGCACTCATATTGGCCTCGTACACTCAGGGTGGTCAGTGCGTTCCCTGATCCTATATGCTGGAATCTGCCTGTTGATGTCGCAAGACAGATTATTGCTTCGTATAATGGACTCCCTATCACTGGAATCGTATCCATATATCCCTCAGGAGCTCATTGATTATATCCTGGAATATCTACACGATGACATTCCAACGTTACGGACATGCTCTCTTGTGTCGCATTCGTTCTGGCCATCTACTCTGCCGCACATCTATCATCAAATCGTCCTCGTTCATTCTTCTGAAATAGATATGTTCCAGGAAAACCACCCTGGGAGGTTATACCAATGCTATAAATTCTTCAGTTTACTGCATTTCAACCCCGACATCGCCCGTTTCGTCAGGACGTTAAGCATATGTTCGGATGTTGAAGGAGTCCAACTTCTGGGCCAGGATTCTTCATTCCCGTCTATAATATCCAAACTTTCGGACCTTGCTTGCATTAAAATGGTTAACAGAAATACATTGTCTGATTGGATGCTGTTTCCCGAGGATTCCCGTTCTGCACTCCTCTCGGTCTTCCAATCTCCCGCCCTCACAACGCTACATCTCGACGGAATAGACAACATCCCGGACAGCGACACCCGACTTATACTCAGTCGAGGGTCTTCGAGTTCTTTGAGACATCTATCTCTGAAGTGGGTCAGTATATCGCTCTGTCCACCTGTGAGGCGATCTCAGGAGACGTTACCTGTGCTGGAGTCGCTGGCTTTAGCCGGTGATGATGGAAATATCATTCTCAAAAATATTCTTCTGCCGAATATTTTCTTCGACATGCGTCATATCCGAAAATTGTCGATACAGGTGTCTGAAGTTTCTCCCAGACTTCCTGATATCGAGAAAGCTCTCGATGGATTGAAGGAATCGCTTGAGCATTTTACACTCGATGTGAGTGCGATCGATTATATTGGTAAGTGTGTTTTGTTCTGTATTGAACACGCGACTGATCTTCCACCAGAAGCATCGCCGTTACGTCTCGGCAACTGTAGGCGCCTAAAGTTCTTTCATATGATCATAGCCTCCTTCGACAGGCAGATTTTCGCGCCGGTGCCCTGTGCGAATCTGCACAGGTTCATCATAGAGTTAGTATCCGAAGCCCATGTTGAGCAACCTTGGAGGGAGGCCATTGATGCCTATTTGTGCGACACTCCTGCGCTTCAGCAAGTGGAAGTAAAGCTCCATGACTCTGCGCATGAACAGTGCGAATCTTACTGGTGTGATGGTGATCATCTTCCTGAATATCATCACGATTGGAAGAAGCAAGTTGAGGAAGAACTCCCCTTACTACGCGGCAAGGGTATCCTGACGGTTGAAGTAGTTCCAAGTGAGTTTCTTTTCTGTTAGATGACCTGCAATTCTTCATGATGATGTTATCTTGCAGAACGCCACACGGCGTGGGAGCAAGACTAAATTGAAGTCTGTGGCCATGATCTCCATTTGACCGGGATGCAGTCGAGCGTATGGGTACGGGGTGATGTAGATGAAACGACATCTCATGATGATCAGCTAACGTGCCTCGAGTCAGTGCGTCCCCGGTATAAATTGTTTCGTTCATTGTTTCCGTTTATCATGCTTTAATAAACGGTGTCGAATTAGCTGCTCTTCTATACCACCGCCCAATGTAGTGGATTATCCTCAGTATTATTATTGTTTATTTTCGTGGTTGCCGTTTTCGGACCGGTCTTTACGCAAGCTAAATCGCCGAAACCGGTACATGGCTTCTTTACTGTCAACCACGACGACGACCGCGTTCGGCCTGGCATCTCGCCGTCATTTTCTCTAGCGCCTGAAGTTTGGCCTCATCTGATCCATCAGCATCATAGCAGAACCTGACAATGAAATCGTTAAGATGATCCGGAATCACGTGTAACAGCTTGGGAAATTTCGACACCGGACGACCTAGGGATTGCGCCGTGTACGACGACGGCGCTCATCATGGACACGTCGGACCTAATGAGGCAAGGGCAGCACGGAATACCCGAGCAGAATGCTCAGCAGGGGTCATCCCGGAAGGTACCCGACACAGCCATGTCTCACTGTATCTGCCCTCGATGATGATCAGATCTGTCAGCGACAGCTTCATTCCTTTCTCCCACCACGAACATATTCTGCCGACCGGAATGACGATCAGCAATCACTCCTCTGCGACGTCGCTCTCCAGATACGCCATGGCTCGGTCACCAAGCGACGACATCTACAATGGGAGCGCATCTAGGGACTTTTGCAATTCATTCTGGGGCCCAGATGAAGCCGGTGTCAATATCTTATGTGCTCGGATGCGGGGAGCTGAGCGTACGACGAACGAGTTGAAGAATTTCTGGAACGAGAGGTGTGGAAGCTCGTCGAGACATGTAGCCTGAGCTCACGTTCTACCAGGTCTGCCCTCGAGGAAGAGTATGGGAATCGTCTCATGGAGCTGTCGAATCGGGTGATAGGCAGGGACGAGATTGGGTACGTCGTTTATACTGTCAGCTCACCCTCCTGACTCCTTTGCAACACAGTGAGCTTCGTAACGTCCTCGATACCCTGAAACTCGAGACAGAGAAGCAGGCGTCAGCACACATCGAACTGGCGACCAAGATCCAATCCGAACTTGGGAAGTCTACTACCCAACTACTGAGCCAGCAAAGCGACCTCCGAAAGAATTTACAGACTCCCATGGAGAAGCGGTTCAAGCTGAAGCAAATGCAGGAGTCGTATGTGGCAAAGGCCCGGGAAAAATACCAAAGTGACTGTTCGCGCATCGATTCGTACGCGAAGCAAATAGACATCAACCCTGGCAAGGACATCGAGCGGTTACAGGCGAAGCTGAACCGAGCGAAACAAACCGTCCAAGCGAACGAGAAGGACTATGCGACATTCACAGAGAAACTCAAGGACATGTCGGCTGCATGGGAGTTGGAATGGAGGCAGTTTTGCGACGAGAGTCAAACGATGGAAGAGCAGAGAATGGAGTTCATGAAGGATACGCTGTGGTCGTACGCAAATCTTGTCTCGACAGTGTGCGTTTCAGACGATGTGGTGTGTATTCTTCCTATGGCTTAGCTGCAGCATGTTTGATGCGACCTCCCGATAGTCATGCGAGGCCATTCGGACGCTTCTCGACCAATTTGAAGGTGACCGGGACATTGAGAGTTTTGTCAATGTCTATGGGACGGGCAACAGGATACATGATCCACCCCCATTCATGCCTTTCTCGCATCCAGAATCGTCGCCGGTTGCAGGGCCTAGTGCGTTCATTCGTTTTGCGAAGTTTGATCGCAGAAAGAGAGGTGCATCAGGGGGGGCGACGCACCGGCCGTCGATGAGAAAGCATTCTACCGAGCCATTGCCGCCTTCTCATACGAATGCCTCGCCCTCAAAGCAGATGAATTCCTCACCTCCGAAGCAAGGGAGTGCTGCGCCAACGAAGTCGACCACTGCCAAGCAGCCTCGAGCTTCATTACCGCTCCCTGAGCAAAAATCCAACGGCATGGTCATTCCGGGGTCGGCTCCTCCTTCGCCTCCACCGAATGAGGGGATTGGGATATTGTTTTATGGTATGACTCCCTAGTGCCTTGTTTTCTATATGTGCTGACCGCATTATACAGTCAAAGCGCTTTACGACTATACGGCTACGATTGATGAAGAATTTGATTTCCAAGTGGGCGATGTTATCGCTGTGACGGCTACCCCAGACGATGGGTGGTGGAGTGGAGAGCTGTTGGATGAGGCAAGGAGGGAGGAAGGGAGACATATCTTTCCGAGCAATTTTGTTTGTTTGTTTTGATCTCTGAGGCTTCATATGGCTATTCTATATTACTTATATTCATGTATGATATAATGACTTACGCTTTTAGCTGTGAGAACGATTTTTATTGCGGGTGGCGGTGCGTCTTCATTCAATAATCAATGTTTGATATTCCGACTGGTGTGTTTTCAACCTTTTCTTTTATACTTGCTAAAACTCCGTACCCAGTGTCTAAATATCTGTGAAGCGAAAAACGGGGCAGAGAACAGATTTATTCAAATGAACTTGGCTTTACATCGACCGAGTCTATCGGACAAGCCAGTGAACGAGATAGGCAAGGTCACGCATCGACGATTGCGAATGTTAGCATGGATCTTAGCATGGCTAGAAGTCGGGGGCTGTGTCTACCTGCCCAAGTTGCAGGCAGGCTAGACTCTTTCTTCAATGAGACAGTGGTGCCTACGTCCGCGGTCTTCCTCCCACGGAGGAGGAACCAACAGTGTGTGTGGTTTCAGCGCTGTGATGAGGCCTACCTTTTAAATGAATTCAGATCCAAGCGCGTGAATACCGACCTGAAACCCTTGACCAAGTCCGACAACTGTCCACAGTGGATTTCCCACCTGTTTCTTTCTCCGGAAACGGGAGGTACTATGCCTATGCAGCTCAGTCTCCGCGGTTACCGAGCACCAGAGAACTCGGTTCATGAGACAAGACACCGATGGTAGATATACCATCGTACAAGACTTGGTAAGTGTTCTACTCTTCTTTCAGAGCAGCCTGACCTTGCCCTTCTAGATGACGTTCGTAACCCACTTGGAGATCCAAAATGTGCTGCGGAGATGCCTACGTCCGAATATCGCCCGTGGAATACCCTATCCAACAGCCCGAAAGCACTTGACCATAGGGAAGTAATGTGGCTGACGCACCGGCCGATTATCTACGGTATCGACGTGGAGGTACTACTACTAGTGTGCTGCGCGCAATCTTTTGACCTTGATGGAACACCTCTCTTTCGGCGTTGGGGTTCTCTATAAACTCGGCGCAGCGATGGGGAATATTCCCTACAACCTCTACCATGGTTGCGCTGGTCGTCCTGCTCGTGTCTCTCTTCTCAGTAGCTTTGGCTGCACCTCAGCCACCAAGTTGTTTCCCGGCCATAGGATTCAAGATGCCAGCGACACTACCCTCTACGACGAAAAATTGGTGGTGCGACATGAGCACAGAATACGCGTTCGTCGGATTCAGTTATGAGGTCACTGCTTGTACGTCGGCATCTCTCGTTGCCAAATGGGTTCCCGTTAACAGTCTTTGCAGGCCAAGGTTTCAATCAGCTCCAAACCGAGTTCAAGGACATCCGGCAAACGTTCAATGGTCGTTACGTCCGCATCTATGGTGCTTGTGATAGGGTCGGCTTCTAGTATGAGAAAGATCTGCTTTTTGTTCGCGGTGTACTGACTTGGCTTATAGCGACGATGTGATCAACGCAGCCTGGAATGCCGGTGTGGGCATCCACGCTCTCATCTGGGTATGTATACTCCCCTATATGCAACGCATCCCGAATCTCACATACATCAATCAGTTTGGATTCGACGGCGACGACATCTGGCAAACACGTCGTGACTCGCTCTTTGCAGCGCTGCAATCGAACTCCAAGGCCAAATTTGTCACGCGAGTCGTGCAATTTGGCTCGGAGCCGCTTTTTGATAACGTTCTGTCACATGGGGATCTCACCGTTCAAATTAAGAACGCCCAAAAAATGCTATCGAACTTGGGTATACCTGTTACAATTTCAGAATTGGCGTAAGTTGCTTTACTTTCTCTCATGTGTAGACGTCCTCTTATTTTAAGATCTTGTATATCTAGGTATGGATATCAGGTTTGAGTGATACCGTATTCATTTTGATTCCGTTCGTAACTTCTTCTAGGAACACGGTGGCGCGAAAGATATTCTTGACGCCATTGATATAATTGATGCGCACATGCTGCCCTTCTTTTCTCAGCGAGCTTCGACTGGTACGCCCGAATGATGTCTTTTGATCCATATCTCATGCGTCATTGCATAGCAAGTGCCTCCTGGCCTATTGTTCTGACCGATTTGGATTGGTGAGAATATACGTCGTAGGCTTCAGCGCAGGAACTCAGGTTCTGTGATGATTAGGTTCATTGAGAATGGTGAAGGAAAGAAAATCTACTTGACCGAGGTTAGCTCTCATATCTTGATTCTTTTTCACGGTCTCTCATCCATCTGCCAGAACGGCTGGCCATCAGTCACGTCACAAGGTGTACAACCTAACAGCCTCAATGCCGTAGCTGATATTCAGAATGAATCGGTCAGTTCTCTTTGTCTGCCCATCATGTACAAGCTGTCATTCATGTTCACCCTACAGGATTATTACAAGCTTCTCGATTCGAAGTGCGCTTACTTGAAAACCGCTGCGGGTGGTGGTGTCGGATGGTTCGCGCACATCTATTCAGATGACATGGAGCCAGGTTATGGCATTTACAATAACGCCGGACGTCTCAAATTTCCTTTCAGTCCAATTACGTCTTGTTAGATTTGGTATTTGTGATTTGGAATATTTACCGGCTCTTGTTGTAGCACTTCTAGAAGTAATTCCTAGTGTTGGCGATAAGCCTACTTGGAGCGAAAAACAAGGGTGTACGGAGCTGGATTTCGAGTTAGCCCAAATGTTCTCTTCCCTCCGAGATGCGAGCAGATCACCTGCTCCAAATATGGATAGTAACAAATCTTGTATTGTTCCAAGCTCCAGCTTTGCGGAGTGTGGATCGAGCTGACCTCAGGCCGAGATTTGGCAGACTGCCTCTTCACGAGCAGTGGCGGCAACTTCGCCGAGTGGTTCCACTATGAGAACAACTAATATCCGGCTTAGGTTTCGTACCAAGGACGAGTCAAATGCAGCCGTTAGTTACGACTGAAGCCAAGAAATTGCATCGACTTACATCTTGTCAAAGTATTCTCTGTGTCCAACTGGAAATATCTGGAGTGTGGTTATCGGGTGCGAATTGGTATGTGCCATAACCTCGGTCCGATTCTTGTATGCATTTCATGTACGGTAGGTACTTCAGTGAATCTAGATAGAATCACTGCACACTAACTATAGAAAATTTCTACTCTGATTTAGAGTCTTCCCCAATCCCGAGGGAACATATCAGACAAAAAATATTCGAACTGATTCTATCGCGAGGTAATAACATCCTTAAGACGACCATATATCGAGAGTCCGTGGTTAGAATATGTAAATACATATATGTCCAATGTATACAATAATGTATTGAGCGTTCATAGACACGAAACATTGTCGGCAGCTGTGATCGACGCAGTCTGTCCTTGCTTCGTAGAGTCAGTATCCGTGAATAGCATGCTAGACCCCGAGACCTATGACCGACGATATCAACGAATGATTGTGGTATAAGCAACAAAATCCAATACCTGGAAGCTGTTCATGGGTATTCCATGAGTAAACACAGGAGATCTGGGAAAGGTGGGACTGGGAAAATCACGCGTGTAATTCGGGCTGGTGTAAATACTCAGACCGGAAGAGGTTATCCGTATATCTCTCCTTGCATTCAAGGTCCACATCATGCTGATTGCATATAGCTTCGGCAGAGGTTGAATGAAGGCGCTGGAAATGCCCTTCACGTAAGGGTCAGGCAGAAAGACGAATATCAGATTGAGCAAAGCGCTGTTAAATCAGGTTAGATAGAGCGTTGACGGCAACAGGAAAGATGTTACACTATGACGGCCGGTGTGGCTGTCTGAAATGTCAGGCGGATCAATGAGTCAAGTAAGTTCTTCGTTCTAAGGATCCAGACGTTGATAAGAGCAAGAAGAAGGGTAGACATAGACTTACTGAGGTAGGACACGTTTCTTTGTGCGCAGAAGGAAATAGGCCATAGCAATGGCCAGCAACACATCACCCACTACGACGAGAGTTAGAGAGAGAAATGACAGAGTGATGAAGGGTGACTGATACCGAACACAGTAGCATAATGAACGGATACTATATGACGCGGTTCAGCTTTAGCTCCAGTTCAGGTCCAACATACATACACCAATGTCCTAATCGAGGATCGGCGAGTACAGTAAAGTATGTCTAGTTGAAGGAATATCAAGATTCATAGTCAGTAATCAAATAGATGGAACGTACCGCGCCAGCAGCCGCTCCCACGGAAAATACATATAGAAAGAGAATCGGTGAGACCACCCAGTATCGTGTAGAAATGGCCCAGAGACGATAACAAAAGTAACATTGCACATAGAGGGCAATAAACGCCACCATTATGGCGTTACCTGTAATTATGAGAAGGGACAAGCGTCAGTGGGAATGGAATCCTACCCATCTGATACCAAACGGAAAATCTCATTTGTAGTGCGCTGTTGAGGTCGTCGAAGTACACGATATCTTGCATCCAAACGATCGCGCTGCCATGGCGATCAGTTCAGCATGAGAAGAACGAGAAGTACGCGTACAATGCCTAGAATTGAAGATCATCGGTAAACGTGCCGGAGAACCGCATTTGGGAACAGACCTGAATAGTCTTAAGGGTAGTCATAACCGCAAGAGCGCCGACCGCAGTTGTGAACTTCCAGGTGTCAGATTTGCCGTACCACGCATAGTAGTTGAAAAACTAGAAAGAGTGGTTGATGACGATTCTAGGCGATCGACATTAGAAACCAGAGATGCAGACCTGGGACGTCAATATTCCTTGAAGAAATAGATCTAGACACATCCCGACGAGCTAAGCCGTCTTGTCAGTCCGAATGGACAATCTCCAGGAGAAAGCTTCACGTACCCAAGGCCCAAGAGAGTACATGATCGCTTCTTGGTCTGTACGCACTTGTTGAGTCACCAATAGTCGCGGGTTGGAACCAGCCATCGTAAGCAGGTCAGGGCGCAACTCTTCCTCCATCTTCAGACTTATATACAACGATGAGACTGCCAAGCCGAGATAAAGCCTTCTTCGCCCGTCCTGAGAAATCTTCTATGAGTGATCCTGCTTTACCACTCGGTAAGGGTTCTATTCCGTGTACCAATTGCATGCGGTAGATCACCCTTCAAAGCTTTACCTGCCGTCACATAAGGCGATGCGGATGATCATTGAGGTGGTACGTCACGGTACAAAGCGGCCGTGTTGAATGCTGATATGTGCAGTGGGTAACGGTTCACTTGGAGGCAGGAATTAGCTTTTCGCTGATGAAGAGTACAGGTAAAATAGATAGAGCGCACTTCGGCTCTTTGAGGCGATGTTCCGAACGGCAAGGCTGGACCTTACGAAACAGACTGGCTTAATATTTGAAATGATAGCTTCGTGGACAGTGATGAGCGCAGAGAGAAGGTGAAACGATGCCATAGGCAGAGCTAAAAGTGGCCGCGCCAAACTGAGTATCGGTTTCTTCTCAATTATACGGGCATCAAAGGATCTCGGAACCAGAGGTTTACAAATCTCCCATCTCGATCGGAGAGTACTGGGTAAAGCGAAGCGAAAGCTCGCATATACAGTTCGGCATCAAGGATTTTGAGGAAATACGGGAAGCGTCGGCTTCTGCGATGTTTATCCGAGTGTAAACACTTGGGTCTGACCCGATAGATACAGCCCAATATTGTTTGGAACCAAGCGACAAGATCAAGAAGACGAGATCATTTGAGTCACTGGCTATCTTTACGTTACCTGCTTGGAAACGAAGGCTTTCACAGCGAAATCGAGCCGCCATGTTAGTACATTGTGGCTTGTTGCGGTACATTACTTCTGGCGCTGGTTCCACTGGAAGTATATATGCGTCCGTGGAAGCTTTTACGGATACGGCTCCTGTATACAAGAGGGGCTATGTGAAAAGTAGCATAAAATTTTTTTAGCCCCTGCTCCTAGACCAGAAACAACATGAACACCCACCACACCCAACCAGCTTTATCAATGTCCACTATGGCATTGTACAATCATTCCCCCTCGTCGTCGTCCACCGAGTCAATCGACTCTCTAAACTCCGTACCCGGGGCGACGACGAGCTCCATACTATCCGCTTCAGATGGAGACAGTCGCAGCCTTCGAGAACGTCGAGGCGTGACCTTCTTCATCTCATTCACCCGACCAGATTTTGGTCCAGTCATTCCTGTGTAGGGCCATCTCGAATGCATCGCTGGCTCGCTTCCTTGAGGCAGAAAAGGCTTTTGTTCCCAGACCTGCGCCCATGAATATCGTAATAGATGCTAACATGGGAGCGGAGTTCTTTTAAATGCCGCTCTGCCATTAAGGCGTTAGCATTAATTCATATGGAGTCAAGGTTGGCCTCTGTTCAGTGGCAAGAGCGAGGCAATAACATCATCGTCCCGAGAACATTTTGCACAAAAGCTGTAGCACAGAACCGGGACGACGTTGGTGCAGCTTGCCGTCGGTAGCTCGCGGACTTGATCAAATATATCCTCTTTTTTTCTACGATAGCGTGAGCCAACTTCATATTATGGACAGCTAGAGATGTCTGCTGTGAGAATTCGGCTTTCAGAAAAGAGAAGGACATACAAGTAACATTGACGCTTGTAGTGGCAAGGCTCTCGTATCAATCTCAGATACCTGCCAGGGCAGACGCCCTACAGTGATGGGCTTCCTGTCATCGAAAAATATCTTGCGCGGTCGGTGCGCCGATAAGCCAGATTCGTCGCCTACGCAGATTATAACACAATGTCGGGCGAGTAAATCATACGACGCACCAACAACCAGTTTAAGAGTGCCCTTCCATTCCTACGCCTGATTTGACTGGAACAGGCTGCATTTCTGCATTTATGGCAGCGCTGCATTCCACTCCAGTAACGGCTCCAGACGGCGATTTGTGCCAGGCAATTTTTTGAATCGGAAGGCCTTCCATATCAGTGCCGGCCCCAATGCGAACGGTGAGGAAACGACTGTCGCTCCCAGTGGTGGTGGTGGTAGGGAATCAAGAGGAAGCGCCCGATCACCCTTGCTTCCGTACCACCATCATCCCTTCTGTTGTCTCCAGTCGCCTCTTGCCCTCAATATTCTTGCCTTTTCTGTACGGCTCTTTAGGTGGACTATTACTTGCTGGAATCCTATGCGTTGCTGTATTTCTTCCTCTTAGGAAAGCTCTGATCCGTGTTGTAGGTATATGCTGCCCATGACGACCACATTGAAGAATGGGATACCCAGCGACTCGAGCCTTTCCATACCCCAGGAACTCCTTGATTATATCCTCGACTTCTTGTACGACGACAGTCCCACTTTAGCGAACCTGTTCACTTGTGTCCCATGCTTTCCTATACGGTAGCCGTTATCATATCTATTCAAACGTCTTTATCGTGCACATCACAGAACTAGACCGGTTTCGAGATCAATTCGCAGGGCAACTGTACCAATGCCAGAACCTTGCCGCATTACTCGAACATTCTCCTCATGTCGCTCCGCTGGTTACACGATTCGGAATTCATGGAAATACAGAGTTTATAACGGACATTTTTGAAGATACCTTCCTCTCTCCTATCATTCAAGCTCTTCGTAATCTGTCCCATATCGAATTCATCTGTCGTCGATACGAAGGACTCTGGGATATCTGGGACGATTTTCCAGTTGCAACACCCAGAATCTTCGTCGCAGCTCTCCGCTCTGTACCGCTCAAAACCTTCATCTGCGATGGCATCGGGTTTGAAATACAGGGACAATTCAAAGACCTATTCACAGCTGCAGCAAACCCGGCATTAAAGCATTTGTCGCTCGTCTGTGATCGCGGAGCAGATCACACATTCGAACCTTACCCGCCGATTCGTCCTCCGCCGGACGGCTTACCAGCACTAGAGTCTTTGTCTATCGCCGGGGATGCAATATCCTGTAATATTGCGTGGCTGTTCTCCCACCAATCTCTGTACGACGTCAGGGGTATCCGACATCTCTCTCTCCAAATACCCAATGGTACCACCTCTTCGCTCCTTCAGAGACTGCTTAACTTGATGCAGGGAACACTTGAGAGCTTCAATCTGGATGTCGGGTATTGGTGGGGTAAGTCGCTGTCTTCTTCGACCAGTACAACGTCTCACTAGCTTCTTTCCAAAGATCGAAGTGCCAGGTTAGATTTGAGTCAACATAAAACGCTCTCCTCCTTCTTCATGATCTTGGCCTCTCGATTGGACTCTCGATTGCTTGGAGTTCGCCTCAGCCCTGCGTTGCGAACGTTTACGGTGGAACAAGTGTATTGTGATCGGGAGTACAGCTCCCGCAAAACCGTGGACGCCTGGGCCGAGTTTGATGCTCATGTGGACGGACTGTGGCAGCCCGCGCTGCGACGTGTTCATGTCAGGCTTCATGACAATACACACGGCATATGCGAGAATTATGAATGCCACGGTCGTGATGATGGCATGTGCGACTGCTATGCATGCGAATGTGAACTACGTGACCGCCACGGCTATAACGTCCCAGTGGATCATGATAAATGGAAGTATCAAGTTGAGGAAAGCATGCCTTCGCTGAGAGGTAGAGGAATCCTGGAAGTCGAAGTTGTTAAGCGTAGGTTGACATTCTGACTGATCCGGTATATATTCTCACGTCTTTATCCTTCAGAGCGCTCCTTCATACACAGGTCTTTCGACTAAATTGTCATAATAAACGTGTACTTGCTTATGTACCACTACACAAACATTTTTCTCTTCAAACAGACTGGCCTCCTCTATGGCCTACCTACCCGCTCCCTGAAGAACGCCTCTCTTTGTTCATTCGAGACCTGGTGAATAGAAGATCGATCAGGGTAGTCTATCTCCACGTCAAAGTTCAAGAGAACGTGAGCTCTGGATGTGCAGCTGATACATATACCGCGGTCTTGAATACCTGGAAGTATACGTTCACTGGTTGCCTTTGAACTTCCAAATTCGAAAATACCATGGACGTTGTATGAATGGCCCTTAGATCCAATAGCAGTATCCGGGTGATCAAGTCTTGTATCTTGCGTCCGTTTTTGTTGCCCGGAAATTTTCAGAAAAGTGGCGTGGCAAAGGTGAGCTGAAGCACTCGTTTCCTCGTCATTTGAAGGCTCGTGGTGTTTGTTCGATGGATGGCAAAAAATTATGCGTACCCAACAGCAATGAATGCTGACATGATAGAACAGCCAGCGTTGAAAGGGAGTGCTGGAGATAAGGAAGAAATCACCAAGGAGTGCAGCTTTGAATTGTTGAACTCATCATTTACAGACAGCGTAGCATTCAATGTACATTACTCGGGCACAATAGTTTGGATGCTACAAAGTTGTACTTATACCTTCACGGCAGGCGCGCGCTTCCTGAACAGCACCTTACTGCTCTGACTTGGGAACCGATCGGAGAGGAACCACCCAGATTCGGGGACCTTGTCCATTTTCACGTCAAAGTTCAAAAGAATGTGGGACATGAGAGCCTTCAACTCATTAACGGCGAAGAAACGGCCTGGGCTGTGAACAGGAGTCGGCTTCGGGCTCTCGAGTTGCGATTCAGACTCACCAAGCGGGTCGCCCACCACCAAAAAGAAGGTAATCCAAGCTGGTCGTCACCATCTGGTGGCGGATTCCCTCGCCGTCCTCTTTCCGCTTATCAGAGAACCTCCATGGCTTGAACTCCAATGGGTCCTCGTAGTTCTCCTGTGTTGGAAAAGGCTTCAGAACGGCAGTGATGGGATTCAAACTCACGCCTACCTCATCCATATGTGTGGAGTGCGAAGCAACAGCGATTTGATTGCCAGCAGGAACAACAGTTCCATCCGAGAACACAAAGTCTTTCTTCACCAAACGAAGCAAACCGACTGCATTAAATGGTAAGTATGCATTGGTGTGAGGGCAGCAACGACTTACAGACACCAACTCCACCATACAACCTTTGAGCTTCCTTCACGAAACTGTCGAGCTTATTCATCTTTCCCATCGCAGCTTTAGTCATGCCTTCTCCTGCAATCGCAGCTTCTACCTCGTCGCGGAGAATTTGGACGTATTCCGAGTGCGCAGCCAACACATACAACGCAGCAGTAACTGTCTGAAAGTGTAAAGTCATTAGCTGTTCAAACTTGAGATTCAATAGACATACCATAGACGTCGTATGGATGGCTGCGAAGTTCAAGCCAAGCATCCGAACTATTAAGTCTTGCACTGTGCGTCTCTCGCTGTGACCTTCGGTCGCGTCAATCAGCCATGAGAGGAGGTCATTCTACTGTTACATGAGACGGCATTTGGCAAAAGTAGCATTAGAACCCGCACCGGCTTCCCTGGCCAGTCTTTGCCATGCACATCGTCTTGGTGCAATCGTTCCCGTATGGTTTGACCGAGGAATTTCTCCATCTTGGCCGCTGCATGCCTGCGAGGCGTGAAGATAGAACCCACGATTCTGATCGCACGAAGCGGGTCAGACTAGACAACATCGGACATTGGAGGAACGTACGGCTTTAGTATTGAAGGGAAAAGGCGGATGAAATGAGCGCATGCCATAACATTGACAGTGTAATTGATGTTGAGTTTAATGTAATCGGGATTGCGACCTTGAATACTATATTAGATTGACGGGTCTGTGAGACGAAGAGGTCTACTAACAAAGAGGCAGTCCGACGAACATACGGTTACTCCCCCGACATACAATTTGTAAGATCGTTGTATACGCAGGGACTTCGATCCAGTCTACAATCACTTTTATTAGAGG
This sequence comes from Armillaria mellea, assembly GCA_030407055.1. Taxonomy (NCBI): domain Eukaryota; kingdom Fungi; phylum Basidiomycota; class Agaricomycetes; order Agaricales; family Physalacriaceae; genus Armillaria; species Armillaria mellea. The sequence continues at coordinate 4,411,360 of JAUDZF010000002.1, forward strand.
ATGGCCTAATCGAAGACACGCAATGTTGTATTGCACCTTCAGTCATTGGTATATTGTCTTTGAAGGCCGCTTGAATTTCATCTTGAACATCCGCAAAACATGCGCCAATGTTACGCGTCAAAGTGCTTCGAATGACGTCTGTATGGTAGGAGTCAGCATTGAAACGGCGGCCAACTGTGTAGTCTATCTGCAATATCTATAATCATAGGTATGAGAATCGCGTTACAGCCCCGGACAAGGAGAGTCCACGTACTTCTCCGCCCGCGTCTTTCGAAGATAACTGCTCAGATGAAGCTTTTCGAATATCGTTGATCTTCTCGGGGCCGCTCACTACAACCATCCGTTTATCGAACAATGGAACTTTGAATGCGGATCCGTAGTGCTAGCCGACAATTAACCGTGCAGAATGTCGGCAGGAGGCGTGATACACACCATGCGATGACCCTCTTGAATAATTTCCTTTGCGTGGAAGACAAACCTGAAGGCATCTATCCAAGACGAAATGATTCCAGAGGACCCGACCGTAGGAATAGCTTTCAGCTGTGATAACATCAACATCTGCTGTGGAAAGTTCGCGAATAACACACCTTGGCTCTGGTGACGACGGCCCTTCGAAGCTGCCAGGCAAATAGGAAGACAGTGGCTAGACCTAAACTGCACAGGAACAAGGTAATCTCTGCTCGTTGGGCTAGATTGATGTTTTCTTGGAGAGACATAAGTCCTGAGTACCGGATAAGGAGCAATAAGACTGGCATCTAGGAACCTACCTACCACGAGAACCTCAGTGCATCATATGGCAGACATACTCACGCCACAAGTACTACGGGGCCGGTTCTTGAAGTCTTCTATACTTACTCATGTTCTTTTTGTCATGGGCAGGGCAGGGCCGCAATCCGTTCTGAGAAGAAGCGTAGTCGAGGTGGTATGATTCGCCATCACTTCTCTAAAGTTCTCGATCATGTGGGCACTCGTTGAAGGGATTTAAGGGTGCTCAACGACAATAGCGTAGCAGATCAGGCTGGGTGACCAAGACGGTTTGAAGTGATGAAAGGCTATAGAGGTTGGTGTGAATATCCAGCATCGGAGTAACATTAAGCCCCCAGCTGTATCGTGTATCATGTGGATGAATGTTAAAGGGTTTCTTTGACGTTTGGCCATTGCGTAATGCTGATCGCCTGTAAATACAGCCGGTTATGCATTAGTACGTACAGATACATTTAGGCCATATCAACGGCTGAAATTGAGCCTTACTGCCTCTCGTGGAAAAGAGCGAGCCAGCATCTGCCCACTGTCGTTCATCTCAGAATTCAGGATCAATAGGTGCGATAAATCGAAGGACTTATAAGACTGCCACGCCCAAGTAAAGTCATGCGTCATCATTTCTTCGTAGCGTGACCCGAATTCAGACCTACTGAAGGCCAATGCATCGTTAACGATCCAGCCATACACCAAAGGTATCCCGGGGTCCGACGCACGAATAACAAAACGTTATCTTCACAACGGTCAGCCCCAGTCGTTCAATACATAGATATCAAACACAAAACGTTATCTTACCAACGATTTAGTGCCCGAGGAAATGCTCCCGTGGGGTCTGATTGTCAGGTAATCTACCCGCGGACACATTTCAAGGAAGCGCTTATTTGAGGAGGGATACGGTCACGTTGTCTCGAAATAGCTCCTATACTCAAGAGGGGTTATGTGGAAAATAATATAAATACCCGTCAGTTCCCTACTCCTAGACCAGAAACAACATGAACACCCACCACCACACCCAAACAGCTTTATCAATGTCCACCATAGCATTGTACAATCATCCCCCCTCGTCGTCGTCCACCGAGTCAATCGACTCTCTAAACTCCGTACCCGGGACGACGACGAGCTCCGTACTATCCGCTTCAGATGGAGACGGTCAGAGCCTTCGAGAACGTCGAGGTGTGACCTTCTTCATCTCGTTCACCCGACCGGACTTCGGTCCAGTCATTCCTGCAAAGGGCCATCTCGAACCGAGAGCTGGCTCGCTTCCCCGCAGAAGAAAAGGCCCTGCTCCCAGACCTGTGCCTACGAAAATTGTAGTAGACGTTGACATGGGAGCAGGGTTCTTTTAGGTATCGCTCTGCCATTAGGGTGTTGGCATTATTCGTATTCCTCTACGAGGCTATGACGGGGTCAGGCTTTACCCCATTCCTGTCTTGAGATGAAGCGCTAGTCCCCAGATCAATGCATGAAACTTGTAATGCAGAAGGGGAGCGTAGGCGGTGTAGCGCGTGAAATAGTTGTCATGGACTCGTAGCTTTAATAGAATTCTGTCTACCGAATAGTCTGCCGCTCAGCCTACGGTAAGATAAGATTGAGATAAGACGATGCCAAATAACGCGTAAGTAATGTGGCTCACTGAGGGTGGTCCAAAACCAGTCAACAACCACTGCCCAGACTGAGACCAATCTACGAAACACAAAGTCAACACAATTCTCAGTCTGAGCGAGGAATGTATATCGAACGAGTGATTTGCGGTGGATCCCGCTGTCACAATTTTGGAGATTTCCGCTCAGCCTAAAACGCTATCAGCAATTTGTAGCCAGTGAAGATGATGGATGAGCTCGCCTACGTCCAGTGCCTCGGTTCCCCGATAGTGGTCGAGACGTCCAAGAAATAGCTATTAACAAAAAACCTTTATCGCAATGGTGACAAAGGCAGCGAAGGCGTCGGAACGGTGGTGGTGGTTGGAGTTCAAGAAGGTATTAGGGGCCGGCCCGACCTCCGAGGTCTCAATTTTCCCTACCTTCTGACCACCATCATCTCTAACGATTAACGGCGCTACAACTCGCCCCGTCTCTCTTACTCCCTCTTTATATCGACTGCTGCTGCCTGCGACTCTACTGCGTCTGATCTGACGTCTACGCTGCTCGGCAGTGATAAAATCGAAAAGTAAAAGTAAAAACAGACTGATTGTCTGATTCTACCCCCTCGAAGGCTCCGTCCTTCGTGATTTATCAACCACGCGTGCTTGTCACCAATTATTATCTCTGCGTCCTCGATGTGAGCGACGTTGACCTCGTCCCGGTTATTGGTGGCCATCCCGCCTGTGCCAATTGGTGAAAGTTTTTACGCTGAGTCAGCATTTGAACTGTACAGTCTACTCTGTTGACGTCAATTGCATTGATGATGGGTCTCATGACGATGATCTCACCGTCCCTCTCGTTCCTCGCTCCTTCGACGACAACAACCCTCCCACACGCCCGTCGTCACCTCTGACCGAGACCGTTAGTGAAGAGGATATCACCTCCATTGCGATGCTCCGGTCGTCACACCGTGTCTGCAGCGGACTCGCGTGCTGACCTGGCAGGCGATATTACTCTTTCCAAAATACCTCCTCCGATAGAGGGTCAACTAAGGTAAAGCCCTCAAGGCCTCACCGGCACCTAGGAAGAAGAATGAACCCAAAAAGACTACTTCGGCCCCGACCACGGCGACCACAACATCGTTCCTCCCCTCCCTTCCCGAGCATGCGAAGACATACATCAGTGACCTCCAGTTTCGTGTTCCTCTGGAGACTCACCATCCGGAGGACGATACCTCGTTTCAATAACGAGGCCCAGGCGCGAGAGACGCGGAACCGCACCAACGCTCACATTGTCCGCTCTGCCCTGCACTACAGCGAGTACCGATCATTCCGTGATGAGACCGGCAGCCACTTCCACTCGCTTATGGGCAAGTTTTTCTTTTTGCTCCAGCCTTGCTCTGTTAAGTTCCCGCGTTTATTGAATACCATAGCACGGCCGGCATCGAGGCAACCTTGGAGCTTTTGAAATGTAGTAAGGGTAAAAGTTGAACAATATGTAGGGATTTGCTAGATACACCAAGCCTTCTTCTTCTGCTGAAATACTTATTTCGAGATCTCGCCTTCCTTCATCCAACCGCATCGGATCAATAGATATGCCTTGGTCATTGACGATGGGGCTGTATCACCAGGTCCAGGAGACAGAAAGGAGCAAGGCTAGTACTATAGTCGTTGATGTAACTACAGAGTCTGGACAAGCGGGAAACCAGGGATATGGTACACCTGATCGCGGAGGGACTGAATCGTGCCTACGCTCCCAACGAGAAGTATATCTACGTCCGTATACGCTTCCTAAACAGCACCTTACTACTCTGATTCGGGAACTGATTACCGGAGAACCACATAGACGGCGGAACCTTGTCCATTTTTACGTCGAAGTTTATGAGGACATAGGACATGAGAGCCTTTAATTCGCTAACCGCGAAGAAGCGGCCCGGACTAAACAAGTTCGATATCAGATTCGAGTAGACACAAGACTGTAGGGCTGTACGCACCATGTCGATCGTCCATGGCCAAAGAAAACAAAATCCAAACCCGGTGTGACCATCTGGTGGCGAGAACTCTCCCCTTCTTGTTTCCTCTTTTCAGAGAACCTCCAGGGTTTGAATTCCAACGGATCTTCATAGTTCTCCTTACATAGGAAAGCTGGTAAGGAAGACTGTCATGGCCACGAAGCTCGCTCGTACCTCGTCCAAATGTGTGCCCAGGGCAGCCACGGCGATATGGCTCCCAGCGGGAACAACCGTCCCGTCCGAAAATACAAAGTCCTTCCGAGCTACCCGATTCATTACAACTTCGCTTGATGGTCAGTATGCATGTTGGATTGATGTGACAAGAGGCCCAACTCACAGACACCCATGTTACCATACAATCGCTGAGATTCCTTCAAGAAACTGTCGAGCTGGTTCATCTTACCCGTTGCAGCTTTCGTGATTCCTTCTTCTTCGATCACAGATTCGACCTCAGTGCGGAGAGTTTCAACGTATTGAGGATGCGCAGCTAACGCGTATAAGGCAGTGGTGAACGTCTGTAAGCACATTAGCTAGCGTTCTCGAATCCGCGATTCAGCTTACATTGGATGTCGTGTGGATGGCTCCCAAGTTTGTAAAGAGCATCCTAGTGCACAAACTCTGCACTGTGCGCCTTTCTTCGACACCATTGGACCCATCAATCAACCACGAGAGCATGTCGTTCTACCGTAACATCAGGTAAATAGTCGACAACAGACTTCGACAGCAGACTGGACAACTTCCTTACCGGTTTCCCTGACCAATCTTTCCCATGGATCTTCTCCCGGTACAGACGTTCCTGGATGGCTTGACCGAGGAACTTTTCTGCCTTGGCCACAGCCCGCCGACGTGGAGTGACAAAGAATGCCAGGAATCTGAATATATGAAGCAATAATTGACCATGCTCTAAACAAAAATGAAATCGAACAACTTACGGCTTCATGAACGCCGGGAAAAAGTTGATAATCCGAGCGCACACAAAGACATTGATAGTAAAATCGATGTTGAGTTTGAGGTAGTCAGGGTTACGACCTTGTCCGAGGGTTTGTACCAAAACACCTATCAGGAGGGCATTACTCACAGAGAGGAAGTCCGATAAACATCCTGTTGCTTGCTCGGCATATAATTTGTAAGATCTTTTCATAAGCGGGGACCTCAATCCAGTCTATAGTAGCATCAGCATCAGCAATTAAGAGGACTGCTAAGTCCCATACCTTCGGTCATCGGTACATTGTCCATGAATGCCGCTTGTATCTCATCCTGAACATCGGCGAAACAAGTAGAGATATTACGGGTAAAGGCGCCTCGTACAACTTCTGCAAGATAATTGTCGGCACCGACGGTGCGGCCAACGGTATGGTCTGTCTGCAAATCCTGTGATCATTGTTGTCCATAACGACATTCCACATGCACTAGAAAGAGAGCACTGACGTCTACAAACGCATCCACGGAAGACAGTTGCTCGCGGGTCGACTTTCGGATGTCATTAATCTTCTCTGGCCCGCTGACGACAACCATCCATTTGGATAATAAAGGTACTTTGAATACAGATCCATGGTACTGTTCACAACAAGGTTGATTCACCGCGCAGGGAGATGAACCAATACGCACTATTTTATGGCCCTCTTGGATGATTTCCTTTGCGTGGCGAACAAATTTGAAAGCATCTATCCAAGACGTTATAATTCCAGATGACCCGATCGTAGGAATGGCATTCAGCTGCGATGTGATGAGTATATAACAGATTTCGAGTAGTGTAAACCTCACCTTTGCTTTGGTGATTAAGGTCTTTCGAAGTTGGAAGGCAAGCAGCAACACGATAGTTACACCGAGCAGTAAGTTTGTATCCATCTGTTGTGCGAGATAGTAGATTGTTCGAGGACTGTTTGTTGTGCAAAAAACCTGGGATCTTATCCTTTATATACGAACCCATGACTCTGGAAATGTCTGCCTGTGGTTCCGAGGACGTGTCTCGAGACTCGGAGTCAGGACTTAGACGTGCTAGAATAGAATGCGGCAGCGGTGGTTAGGCTGCGTTCCACCCGGGGCCGGAACACAACCGGTGAGTCACCTCATAATCATTCGGATCTACATATATCAGGAACAGCCGAGGGTTCAACTTCGATGTACAACCAATGATTACTGTTTCACTGTTTTACCACACGTGTATGAACACAACGAGGCTGTACACTGCTTGGCGTAATGATGTCTTTTGTTTGAAAGATGGGATGTCCTGTTTGAGAGTGTCCTATGACTGAACAAATTTGAGACTTTGAGAATAACACTTTGACGATGCGAATACCCAATGATAAAGTAGCCGTACCAAAATCGTCAGCTTTAACGGACGCACCTTCAGAGTATACAAAATTACCCGCATTGGTGCCGCCACATTCGACGACTCATAGGTGTAGTTGTGTGCATGCATCATACAGTCTGTTGGACCGGTGTGTAATGCCAGTTGCGAATGTCTAGCCTGATAATATGCATACTATTATACGTAAATACAGCCGACCAGGGATAGAAGGAAGGAACATCACATACGTAGTTCTCTCCCTCATATAATGGTTCTTCTTCAATGCTACCAACTCTCCACTTGACGCGGATGATTACAGTTCACAAGACGGTACCGGTCTCGTTGACGTGCCTTCTCCATCAACAAAACATCATCCTGATTCTGAGTGTGTCCGTGTATGATGCTCTATCAACTTGCCCTGTTGCTCTGGTACAATTCTTTTTTCTTTTCTTCATACTTTCGAGTGAGTCAATATCTAAGGAAGACGTCAATTGGTTCCCAAAGTGGTACGGCAAAGCAGAGACTGACCCTCGAGTCGGTGGAACACCCATCTCTAGTTGAATATTCTTGTAATTCAAATTTGAGAATTGAAGCGCCCACTGCTGCGACCACAGCGTGAGACAGTGCTGGTCCATGGATGAATGGTCCGTCACCCAGCGCTCAGTCTGCATGGAAATAAGATAATGGTGGACAATACACTGTAAAGCACCATCCTCAAGCGATCAACACGGCAGCCCCGCTCAATTCATGAGGTTTCAATTACACTCATCGCCACGATTCTAAATCTGGACGGTATATCGATGATTTGCCGTCGTCCCGGTGTCGCGACTGACCGCGAAAAAGGTCCAGCACAGTGACTTCCTCTCGGCCTACAACAGAATTAACAATTTGTAGTCCAAAGGAGATGAGAAACGTGCTCATCGGAGCCCTTAGCCGACGATGTTACTACTCTGCTCGACGATACCCGGCGGTTGCCAAGAAATCTTGAAGGTCGAGACCGACGACGATTGACTCTCAATGCCAAGAAGGATTCCAGGCGATTTCCTCTATAATGGCATTTGGAAGAGGAAAAGCGCCGTATTGTCGAACGCGGTACGCGTCAAGGCGGTGGTGGTGATGGTGGATCAAGAAGAGGCGACCCGATCACTCTTGCTTCCATACCACCATCATCTTCGGTACCTTACACTTTCTTCCTGCGGTTGCTACTCCGGACGGCGGATATTATTCAGGCTGCCTAACTGTCTAACGTTTTTGTGCGTTGCTGTAATTTCTTCCACCCAGGAAAGCACTAATTCATGCAGTGGGTATCGAGAGAATTGACCATGACGACGCCAGCCAAGAACAGCGTGTCCGGCAACTCGAGCCTTTCTATACCCTAGGAGCTCATTGATTTTACTCTCGACTTTTCCGTCACTGCAGACGTGATCTCCTAGATGACCATAACGCCCCAATGGATCATGATGAATGGAAGTGTCAAGTTGAGAAGATCATGCCTCTGCTGAGAGGTAGGGGAATCTTGGAGATCGAAGCTGTTAAACGTCAGTTGACTTTCTGACTGGTCCATAATATATTCTTATATCTAATCTTTCAGAGCGCTGCTGCATACAAGGGGCTTTCGACCGAATTGTCTTATTAACACGTGTTCGTTTGTGTACCACTACCCAGGCATCTTTTTCTTCAAACAGACTGGCCTCCCTTGCGTGCTTCCTGAAGAACACATCTCTACGGTAGTTCGAGGCCTGGTGAGTAGAAAATCGGTCTCTACGGATTATCTTCAGGTCAAATTTCGAGAGAACGTGAGCCATGATCCATGATCCATGAGTGTCTTCAGCATGTTTACTTACTGCGAAAAAGGTGGCCTGGACTGGACAATCGTCAGTTTCAGAACTCTCAGTGTTGACATATATACGCCACGGGTAACCAGCTCCTGGCGGGTCCATTCTGCACGGAATTCATAGACGACATTGGTCCAGCTTCAAGCTTGTCACGTCGTGTTTTGATACCTCGAGGATTTTGATCAAATATTTCTACGACATGGCGGGACACCTTCCATACTGGCATAAATAAGTCTGTTGTGAGCCGGCTGCGAGAAAAAAAAGACGGAAATACTTACGGCAGACAGAGACGCCCTGTTGCTATCACTCACGACGCTCTGAGCGTCTTCATCGTCAGAGGGGGAATCCTTGTGCGGTCGGTGGAGGCAGATTTGTCGTTACACAAACTACAAGATAACGCAGGTGAAGAAAGCGCGAGATGCACCGACAGGCAGTCTAAAAGATAAATCAAAAATTCCTTTGGGGAACTTAGATTCAACACTTACATGGCAGCTGTTCTTGAATTTTAGAAATGTCATATTAAAACGCGATGCTCATATATCACCAGAGTGAACGTATTTAGGTAACTTTTCAGTCGAAGACACAAATATGTATTGATATAAATGAGTCTCTCAGTTGCGAACACCATTATTAAACGAAATTTCGAACTTCAATTGGGTGAAGTCCTAACTGCACTTAGTGGCCTTGTAAACCGCATTTGCGAAGCACTAAGAATAACTTCAGCATGAATTTCACATTAAATGCATATGACATACATTATAACTGTCGGCATTGACAGCTTGTTCAACAGGTAGAAGTCTCCGGTCTTGAGCACAGCCATATGTGATATCAACCGTATCGGAAGTCGCATGAGTGAGCTAGATAACAGAAACCATGAACTTGTCGATCAATGTACATGCAGAGTAGTTCGTACCTCATGGAGCATAATTCCGTCGATAGTAGCAATATTATCAACCGTATTTAAACAAAGACTTGAAGTGGGACCATAGGAGTAAAAGCTCTCGCAGAAGAAAATCTGGCACCAACAAACGGTCCGTCAGATCTTGTCAAAGACATGCCAGAGTGGAAATACGTACGTCCGAAGGAGGTATGGCGGTGTACGCAACGGCACCGCTCATACATACATGTAACGGATCCGTGCAGTCCATCCTGCAGGAATTTGAGAGGCTTAACAGGAGGGTAGAGAGAAATGACATACGTCCTTGTGTTAGATGCTTCATTTGCGACGTTATTAAACACCGTGCGAACCGTGGCTGTCGGTGTAGTGCCGAAGTAAGAAGTGTAAAGAGAATCAGAACCATTCGACGCGATATAAGAGGACGCCGATGAAGCTAGACTTTTCCCCCCAATATAGCTGAAACATCATGTGAGAAAAGGGAATGCCAGAAATGAGGAACATGTATATACCAACCTTGCATCGATAATCTGCGCTTTCGTACGGTTAGTACAGATATCAACCGCACGGGTATTCAGGACAGGAAAAAGATCCCGCTTAGCCAAGTCGCCAGAGATGTTCACATCAACAGAGCTGGACGAGACTGAAACCTTATCAAGGGTCGCGCCATCAGTTACTCTAGCTTCCGGACTAATGATATAGAAGGACGTCATAGGCGTGAACGTGAATGTTCCAGGGCCGGCAGAAGCAAAGTCAAACAGTGCTGATACTGTGAAGCGAGGATATAGGATCAGCAAAAATCAAGAGGGGGAAATATACTCCTTACGATCATGCTCGGCAGTGACCGATTGTCCAGGGGGGATGACCGCAAATACAGAGTCATCAGTGTCCTTCAAAGAGACTGAAATCTGCAGGAAACACGGATCAATGGATCGGGAGCATGTGAGAGAGTATACAGAGGAAAGCCACCTTGATGCCAGTGAAGTTGACAGTTTCTCCACCCTTGGTGACAGTGAAAGACTGGGTTGGAAGCATATCATCCAAAATCGTCCCGTACTTCAAGATCTTCATCGACTCTGAGCCAGTGTTTGCTACAGTCGCTGTGAACTTGAGGTCATCAATACTAGTGACATTGGACGCTGGTCCCGACAAGGAGACGCTAAGACTAGCGTCTCTCTTCAAGTGAGGACTGGCGAAGGTAGAGAGTGCGAGGGCGAGGGTAATTAAAGAAGTGAGCATGGTGCGAAGCAGAGATAGTACTCGACTGACGATTGAGGCTGCACTCCTTCTACTTAAATATCATTTGGAGGCCATCGTATGAAGTCATCGTGACAATGGGGCAAATGCACGACTGACCTCGGGCGGCGATGCCTCAGAAAGAGACGTTCCTTGACTAGAATGAGTTTAGATACATTACAGTCAAGATGTCAAAGAAAACGCCGGTTAGAGACTGGGAGTCCGTGCCATATATATCGGTTTCAAGTTCCGGATGTGAAAAACAATTAATACCCTTTCGCATGCGCTACCAAGAAGGAACGACTGAGGTGGCTTTTAGAACCTCAAAAAAACTGTTCAGTCGTATAATCTGCGTTTACAGTCCCGGGGACCCCGGAGATTGTATCCACTATCACTTCTTTTCATGGCAGACGCTAATGCCGCACTTTTAGGAACTTTGAATCCCCAATGCGACTTCAACGGGGGAACGCACCACCTGTTTTTGGAAAGAGTGTCCGGTGAATGATCAGGTCTTGGAAAGAGAAATCAAACTTAGTAGAATATGTACGCAGAGCGGATACCTACAGAACTTCAATTGCAGTTGCTACTCTGAACCGATCGTAAACCAGTCAGTTAACATATCAGAGAAAAATAGCTTAAGGAAACTCACGAGTGGTTTAGAACTAATGCGGGATTGCACACTGCTGATAATATCACGTTCAAGACTCATGAGAACAAACTGTAAGGATAAGGGAAACGTATAGAAGGGACTGTACCTCAAGGATAATCTGTTCCGGAACTAGTCCTTAAGCTCTTTCGTATGAAGACAACACCGAAGATTTACAAGTACAAAGAGATGGGCGCAGGGTTCCGGTTAGTGTTTGACTACACCGTGTGTGCAGGCTGTCAGCTTAGCAAACGAACGCTGTTAGTCAGCTCCTGAAAAGAAATCTAGCATACATCTGGAGAGGAGGAAACGACGATTTTACTCTGGCTAGCCATTCATATTTTCATAACCCCGGAGGCGCATAGAGTAATCGGCGTAACGATTGCCTATGCTCACGCCTTGAATGGATGAAAAACTCCGCGTTCCTCTTATCGATGGATGACCGGAGACAACCAGCCTTCTTTGTGACAAGAAAAGCAAACAGTGGCCAATGAATGACAGCTAGCCTGTCAGCTGGAGGCTAGAGGTTAGAGTCGATGTGTAATCACACAAAGCTCGGAAGCATCAAAACACTCGGAACGAACTGAGGTGATCCTGGGAAACTTCAATCTACCGTTCTCTTATTAAATTTAAATTTTAATTGATTTCACTTCTGTGCCGCTCTGCCGCAGTCCGACCCCCTGCTTCCGTACCACCATCATCTTGTTCCCTCGCCCTCTTTTCCTGCGGTGGATACCCCGGACGGCAGGTATTATTCAGGACTTTTCAGCAGCTTTCTTTGTGCGTTGCTGTCTTTCTTCCACACAGGAAAGCACTGATCCGTGCCATAGGTATATAGAACAACTGACCATGACGATGCCAGCCAAGAACAGCGTATCTAGCAACTCTAACTTTTCTATACCCCAGGAGCTCATTGATTTTACTCTCGACTTTTTGTACGGCGACGTTCCCACCTTACGGGCGTGCTCCCTGGTATCCCGCGTATTCCTTCCCTCTAGCCGCTATCATATCTATTCTAACGTCTTTATCGTGCACGTCGCCGAATTGGACCTGTTTCGAGACAAATACGCAGGGAAGCTGTACCAATGTCAGAACCTTGCTGCTTTACTTGAACATTCTCCTCATGTCGCCTCGCTGGTCACAAGATTTGGAATTTTTGCAATGTCAGAGTTATCATTCATGACGAGCGTTCTCACGGATACCTCTCTCTTTCCTATCATTCAATCTCTCCATAATTTGTCTCATATCGAAATCATAGCTGGTCGAAACCAGGGATACTGGGCTGATCTTCCAGTCGCCACACAGAGACTGTTTCTCAGGGTCCTCCGCTCTCTACCCCTCAAAACGCTCACCTTGCGTCAGTGATGTCTCTTTGAATCTGACAGGGCCGACCTCGACCTCCGTCTCGTCGCGAGAGGAATTTATCGCTAACTAGGTTTTGCGTAACGATCGCAAATTTTTGTCTATTCCATGTGGAATACCGGACTTGGGTCTCGTTGGCGAATGTTACATTTCTCTCCTGTCATCATCGAACTCATAAGGCACTTGTTCCTCCCGGGTCGTCTTGAAAGATCCACACTCCATGATTTTTATCGAACTGTGACTGTGTCCTAGGGAAAAAATCGCTTCACCTCGTTCGAAGTCCGTCATTTTGTCTTTGTCCCTAACAGCTGTTTCCGTTCGGATTGCTGTATATCGTGCCTGGAGTATTAGACTAAACCTTACTTGCTTGTCGTTCCTGACGCCGGTAGGAAGAAAAAAGGTTTTCCTTCTAATAGATGTCCTTGACGGGGATTCAGCATGAATTGCATAGTAAGTCGCCGCCTCCGCCTCATGGCAGGCCCTGGGACTGAAATGATTTAGCATCTGCGAGCGCGGGCTCTTCAAATGCCTCCCTGACATTCACTCTGTAATAGACTCAGATTGTACATACACGAATAGTCCATGCGACATATCTACCGCTCTTAAGTATAAATCAGGGTATAACGCTCTACGCCTACAACTCTCCGATACAAATATCTAGCCACTCCTTGAATATCCCAGCATACAAATCCATGTTCTCCTGCGAGAGCCATTTCCGCCCTGAGGACCACGAGAAGTTAATCCGACCGGCGTATTGCCAGCATATAGGGACAATGAGCGGGTGAGTGACCCGGATGGTGTGACATTGACCGAGGATGGCCAGTTCTTTCGCGAGCGCGCCTGTCTCAGGGACGAACGGGTTGAGGATATCCATAGCATGGTAGTCGCCGATGGAGGACATCATGGGCACCCGCATGTGGAACGCCGTATCGTCGTGTAGTCCCTCGTCGAGCGCGAATTGCCGGTCTACCTCCCGCTGGAAGACGGCAGTCCAGTCGGACTGGGAGGCGATAAGAATAAGAGAAGGTGGGATAATGAATGATCGATGAACGTACCGGAGTGCTCTTAGCGACAGAATTGCTCATTTTGATGATTCCGTCCCAGAGGACCTCGTCAGTGGCGGTACGCTGGATCGTTCCAGTCTCCTTGTCAAATAGGATGGCTTTGCGCATGGTTGCCATGTCAAACAATAGGCTTGTACCCTCACAACCGAAGAGAAGGGCGCCGTCCTCGAGGGTCGCATATTCTCCGGGAAGCTTGTGACGCTGTATGTCGAACATATGAGCTGTGATGGTAAGGTGATAGAGCGACAAACGTACATGGTTAATGAAGTAGAAGCCAAAGAGGAAATGCGACGCTTGCTCGTAGGCGCCGATATTCTTAGCGGTAAGCTCTCCGTTATCCGACTTGAGCGCAATTTGCAGGGTGGACTCTATTTCTGCCAGGGCAAGAAGTGCTAGCATCAGGTCGGTAACTGTGACGCCATGTGCGCGACACACTTGACGATACCGGGCCGTCTCTTCAGATGTAAGGCTAAGCAAAGCGTTGACATTGTTCGCCTCATCGGCAGACGTATGATCGGCGTCTACCACCGCTGGTAGGAAGGGGATCTGTACAATAATTCGTTGTTTTGCGGAGAATGAGAGGATGAAAGCGACATACGAATCCCGGAGGAGGGGCGGGAGCGGCTTTTGGCTCTGGAGCCTGGTCCAGAGGCAATTGAGCAGCTAGGATAAGCGTGGGCGCTAGACGGACAGGTTCAGAACCCCATTCGAGCTCTGGCGTCCCTGCAGAAGGCGTCTTGAGTTCTTCAAGTGTCCAGGTCAGGATGTGCTCCAGGAGCTTCATGAGGGATCGTCCATCTATACTATTATGTGGCGCGAGGTAACTGAATTGAAGATCATATTTTAGTGATTCATCAATCATCGTCAAAAATGGTCGACTCACCCGATGTGCCAGTCGCCGGGAGTTTCCGCGGATGATACGAAATGCAGCTGGACGATATACAGGCCGTCGCTGCACTTCCACCACTTGTCCTCGAGCATCAAGTCTGTCTGCAGGAGCGTCTTGGGCTCCTCGTGCCAGAATACCGTCTCCTCAGCCCATGTTTGTGCCTCGGCAGCTGTGGGTACCTGGTATTCAAACCAGTAGTGGCCGTCGTGCTTGGTCTGCCTGCAAGCAATTGAAGGGGAAAGATGGCGCGCCCTGATCCAAGCTTTTTGAATGGGCAACTCGAGCTCGGCACGAGAACGGGAAGGTGTGAAACGAGCGGTCAAGGTTCCGGCATACATGGTGAAACCCTCGCCATGGTCACTGAGTTCAATGTGTCAGGGTCGGATATCCAGAGAGTGATAGAGACTTACACGAAGTAGGCAGCCTGAGCCTCTTGACCATAGAGCCTTCGTGTCCATAGTTTCCCGTCTGCGGTACCGAATTTGAGATCAGTGGGACTCAATGGTGTAGACATGGCGGAGCAACGGTAACCTGAACCATGAAGATGAAGAATGCATCGTGATCCCACTATACTCTATTTGTATTCCGCGTGCTATCATGCCAGGGAGCATCAGAAGGAATCCACGAAAGATAGGAGCTTGGCCAGTCCTGCTACTGCCGCGTGCGAACAAATTATTTTTGATCTGGACACGATCTGGTCCCAAAATCAATAATTTGCCTAAAATGGTAAAGTTGGACCTTGATCACTACACACCACTCGTGCCTATGCAATATCAGAAAATGCCCTTGGAAGTCGCTGGAACCTGACATGTGGTCCCTTGTGGCCCCTAGTGGATCACTAAGCTCATGACGGGCCGTCTCTCGGGCCATCCTTTCTTTCATCCTAACGACATCTCGTACTGAGAACATGGATCGTCGTATTGATGGAATCAATGCCAGTCTCGCCGACATCTCATGGATTCTCTCAGGGAAATCGTTGATGACCTTGGCTTGTTCCTGGCTGGCGATTGTCGTGTTCTACCGACTCTATCTCCATCCGCTGTCCAAATTCCCCGGTCCCAAATTCGCTGCAGTTTCAAGTCTGTACCATTTTTACTACGATGTGGTTGCGGGGGGAGAAATGTTGTCGAATTTGGCCGAGTTGCATAAAGTTTATGGTAAATATTTTATCTGTGTCTGAGCCGTTCTCTTTTTATCTCCGAACAGGTCCTGTCGTCCGTTATGGACCCAACTCCGTATGTTGCTTCCTCGACTCGCCGGGATCTTTGACTAAATTTTGATCTCCAGTTGCATTTCAGTGAACGCTCAGCATACAGCGATATCTATCGAACGGGGACGAACCTAACAAAGGAACCATTCTTCTACAAATGTTTCTACTTCACAGAGGCCTCCTTTGGATTTACAGATCCTCAGAAGCACAAGACGCGTCGCGAGATGATGGCACCCTTCTTCCATCGACGTGCGGTACTTCGACTTGAAAGCGTCGTGCAGGCAACTGCAAGTCTGGTTACCTTACCTGCCGATAAGCGATCATCTAATATCATGACAGGTTGATAAGTTGGTATCTCGCCTGTCCGAGAATGCCGATGAACCGGTCGACTTTTACTTTGCCTTCCGCGCCGTTGCTCTTGAGGTCATCGCCACCTATTGCTTTGGCCAATCCTTTGGTTGTCTTGATGTCCCCGGTTTCCGCCACCAGCTTCTCGTCAATATTGCCATCCAGATTCAGAACCTTTGGGTTTGGAAATGGTTCCCCCTTCTTCCCGTAGTTCTTATGAACTTGCCAGACTTTATAGTTCTGAGGCTTGACCCTACTTTGCGTGCAAATCTTGACCTCCGTGACATGCTCACGAAGCAGATCGACAACTTTGTGGACAATGAAGATGATCTCAAGGACGCGCACGAGGTGATTTATCATCATTTGTTGCATCCAAATTCGGAGAAGCATACAAGGCCATCCAAGAGTTCTCTCCTTGATGAGGTAACACTTTAGAGCTATGTCAATCGCCTACCATCTCACTTGTATCGTAGGCAATGCTTCTAATTGAAGCGGGAAATGATACCGTCGGAAATGCCTGCTATACCGGGATGTTCTACGCGCTCAACGATCCCTATGTCTACAAGAAATTGACAACAGAGCTCCAAGATGCATGGTCCGACCAAAACCAGTCTATGCCTCTTCAGTCGCTTGAGAAATTGCCCTACCTCGTAAGAAAGAAAGGATCTTCGATCTCGGACCCCCATTCTTGATGACCATTCTCTAGACTGCATTCATCAAGGAATCCCTTCGTTTAAGTCATGGGGTGGTCACCGCGTTACCTCGCGTCGTACAGAAAGCAACCCGTATTTCCGATTATGCCATCCCAGCAGGGGTACGTGGGTCTTCACACGTTTGAACGTTTGTCTGATTGTCTGATTCACCCGGTATCAGGTTGACGTCTCGATGGCCGTCAGCTTCGTCCACCTCGACCCCGAGGTCTTCAAGGATCCGCTACATTTCACTCCCGACCGATGGCTCGCTCCCAACGCCCACGAGCTAGAAAACTCTCTAGTGGCTTTCTCACGAGGGACGAGGATGTGCGCGGGAATCAAGTGAGACTGGCCAGCTTTCCATCATCTGTATTTCTGACGGTCGGGGGACAGTCTAGCTTGGGCCGAACTTTATCTTATCCTTGGCAACGTATTCCGCAAGTTGGATTTGAAGATACACGATGGCGCGAGGTAAGTGGTATAATCTGGTTCCCAATGCCTTGCACTGACCCGCTCCGTCCTGTAGAGTTGAGGAATTCGCACATTTCAAAGAGTACTTCGTTCCAGTGCACCAGGGACAAAACTTAAAGGCGCTTGTGGCGAAGCGGTCCGGTTGAAAATGGTTTTGGAGGAAGATGGGCTCTTTATGCCCGAATTTGATTTTCGTTACGTAGGAACTGAACATCGCTACAACCAACTTGATGGCCTCCTATTTATGGCTGGACCGACTGTGCGATATACTGGCGGCCATGCTTCAACGTTTTATACGACAATGTCATGATGGCCGACTATCAGAAGTGCTGGACTGAAACACTGGGCTGCCGGCGAGTCAATAGAAAAGTGGCTAGCCGTAGCACTTAGTGCACCCGACAAGTACCGAGCCTTTCACTTCTATATAATCATCCCTTGAAGCTATCATCCTACAGAATTATTGACTTCAAGGCGACATAACGTAAAGAAAAAACGCCTGGTCTGGACTACAAGACCTGAATGCACGAGATTAGCAAGGGTTAGCGCATGTTATCACCCAGCATCGCGAAATTCCGAACTTATGAAATTTGTTCCGAGCTCCATTTTGCCAGAACAAATTCAAAGTCAAATACCAGGTCCCCGATCAGGAAGAAGAATTTCTCTATTTCGATACGGCCATCAATTAAACCGTAAACGGCGCCACTATTACATGCGTCAAAGCACGGATTTCTGCGAGCTCATGGATGGATGGCGTCAGGCGCAGTCAGACTTTGAGTCTTGGCTACTTTTTTTCCAGGCCGATTCATAAAATCTCGGACTATTGTATGCCCCGGGTTATCGCGGTCCTACAGCTTGAAGACGCCGTACATGTCTCGTCCATCTATATCATGCAACGACAGCGGATTTATCCAGGGTTACATCACATAATGACGTGCGCTTTTATCGCAAGGATCCAAACTTCCTTCTTCGGCGTTATCGGTATCCCACACGCTCCAGATTATTTTCTGGTTCCCGGATCTGTACTCCGATCTTTTCGATTTTGAGATGTCGAATATTGGAGAGGGACCCTGATTGTTGATATGTTTGTCACGCGAATGGAAGTACTAGAGCAGCGGCTGGATCCAACCCTTTGAGCCTTCTTTTTCTATCCCTCATCACCTCGACTTTGCTGGCGCTGTTGCCATGTCCAGTCCTATTGCGATTAGTGAGTTGTTTTGTTCTGCGAAGGAGTATCAACTCACTGAACGCAATTGCAGCACATGGGCCAGCTTTAGTGGGGATTTTCCTTGCCTGTATACTCTATGGCATCATGCTGCTCCAGTGTTTTGGCTTCTGGACGCATTTCTCAAAGTGAGCTCGTCGTATCGTCCAAAAACATTTCGTCACAGTGATTCGTTGGATCGTAGAGACCGAATGTGGCTTAAATGCTACGTACGTGGTTATCTACGTATTTTCTATCGCAGACGCGTTGACTCTAGAGCGTACTTAGGTTGGCCTCCTGCTTTTGGTCGATACATTAAGGTTTGTTATGTTTCCGTGCTAGCCTGATCCTAATATTGATTTCATTGATAGTACGATATTTGCAATGTGGTGGATATATAATTTGCTCGTCAACAATTTTGGTGCCCATTCTCCGATGTTTTTCACGGAGTGTTTGTATTGACGATCGACCTATGCAGCGAACCTCAACGCTTTCGCTAATGCCGATTGGCGTACGTGTATCAACTCTTTTGAGAACTATAAGCATCTAATTCATAGACGGAGACAGTTCTTGCGGCTGGTACGCGTCTTTTCTTCAGTCCCTTCTCCCCGCTTTGCTCACAGACTCTCGTTAATCAAGACCCTGCCCTCGTTGTGAGTGCCTTTAAGCTTTCAGCTGGATATGCGATGGAGACTTTTTACTTCAGGGTATCACGGGGACCTGTTGCCAGCTTTTCTTTGCATGGCGGATAAAAGTTCTAACGGGCAAGTGGTGGCTCACTAGTATCGTCACTGTTCTGTCCATTATATCCGGCCTGGCGGCCATCGGATCTGGTATCGCAGTTTCGTGGGTCGTCAAGCTAGCCGAGTTTGACAAATTCCAATCCGTTGGATGTTTGTGGTTAGCCACAACGGCTGCCGTCGATATCCTTATTACCGCTATAATGACGATGAATCTTGTGAGTGTCACCCAGGGTTCTGCTGTATTCCATTGAGCATCTTGTAGAATCAACGACGGACGGGATTTAGAGCAACAGATAAGCTGCTCAATAAAATTGTGCGAGGTAAAATTTGCATCTAAAACTGATACTGTCTATAACTTCTTATATCGGTTTTATAGCCACCGTAGCCAACGGTCTTTTGACGACGGTATTTGCCATCGTAGAATTATCCCTCTATGTGGGAAAGGTGCGTTTAAATACACACCTACGATCCACTGTAGTCCTGAGATATATGCATCCATAGCCTCAAACGGGCCTGCATATAGGATTTAGTTTCGTTCTGGTGTGTAGAACCCTTTTAGTCCAACTGCGCAAGTTTGAACTCTAGCATCGGACAGCCGAAGCTCTACTGCAATTCTGTTCTTTCCAGTACGTTCTTGCCGTAATAGCTTTATTCTAGACACTAACAGCAGAATTGCACAGGTCCTTAACGCTAGGAAGTCTGGCACACCGTCGTCAACGGACAACACGTCGAGTCATATATCAGGGCAAGTGAGTATTGCTTTCGAGAGCGCGTAGGTGTCCCTTATCATCTATCCAGCGTCCACTCCCTGCTACCGGAGGACATTCGACTCGACAGGATCCAGTGAGTGTCTCCGATGAACGATTACTGAATATCTTTTAATGATGTTATTTCAAAGCTCGTCATTACTGTAAACACGGAAGCACCATGAGATGTATGACCTTAACAACTACAATGCAAAAGGCAACTCAGAATGGGACGATAGTGCAGAGGCCGGTTCGCAGCGTACCAAACAGCTAGACGTTTAAAGCCTTAAGTTCTTTTTGTCGTGCTCGACTGATCAGTGACTAGAGGGTGGCAGGTTATTGGGGTATGCTCTGGTTAATACCTTCCGGGTTATATGTTCAACCAAAGGTATAGATATGTAAATAAATGTATCAGAGCTGTTTGAGACGCCCTGGTAGAGTCTTAGTGCAACAAATTTGCTTTGCGGAAGATATTGCTTCCGCGGTCACATCCGTGAGAATAATTTTCCGCATGTAGACAACGACACTTTCCTTCCCTACCACCACGACATGCTACAACGACCTGACGACTGCAGAACCCCGCAAGGAACGTATATGGAAGACGCCGGTGTATATGCGCGACAATACTCATCTTTCTTCCATATCATTCGATCTGATTGCTGTGAAGAAGTCGTGTTTGCGTTCAAATTTCACGCGTTCACACTGGATGTTTGGACATTGGGACTAGAAGGAGAAATTCCTAGCGCTGAGTGCTGAATGGTAATCTTGCGACGATCTTGCGACGGTCCGCTGAAGGGGTCAGTCAGATCAATGACACTCTGCTCGTGGTCAGCTGTATCAACACCTGAGGTGCTTCTTGATGATGGCATCGAATTTATTCGCGTATGTCACTGATACCAAGTTGAATTGCTACCTATAACTGACACACCACCTACAAGATGAATGTTCTCAGTGTCTGGACGACTCTTATTGCATTTTTCAATTATTTTGATGCTTTGCCCCGTTACCCTGTCGTCAGCTTGGACTTGCATCCGCTGTTCGACAACACGGCGGCTTCTCCCGACGGCTCGGCATGATTTTGATGGAAATGGGGCCTCGTTTGATAGCAGCTTTTTGCCAACAGGACCATGGGTGTATGATAATGTCGAGGTGGGTTCAAATGTCGTTGGCCCTTGCACGAACTATAACATGGTTTGAATCATAGTACGAGCTTCCTTCGGAATGGGGCGTATCCAATGACAACGTCATAGCCAACGGTCAAGTCCTGCATTTGGATGAGCCTACGTTTATCCATGAGCTACATTTTCTCTACGCCGGTGATGCTGGACCAGGTATGCCCTACCGCTCGTCAAATACTGTCGAGCGCTGAATCTCGCATACGTTAGGAACAACCGAGTTTATGAGCATCTTCACGCTTACATTTACGGACAACTCTACACTAGACGTTGAACGTAAGACTTCTTCCTGTACGTGTGAAACCGTTCATCTAAAGTCACTCCACAGTCATTACGCGGAACTGGTGGAAGTGGCCCATTATCAATAACGGCGTTATTCACACGTAAGATTCTTTTTTCGGTTCACATGGTCATCATCTAATAAGCATCGTCGTCAGGCCATACCACTATGAGTCTAGGGGAGCAGTGAAGAACGAAAATATAACAGACATCTTCCAATGGTCCACTGCTATACCGTCAGAGGTCGCCGTCACCAGCATCACCTTTCCAAGCATTGAAGACGACAACAAAGCACACATCTTCGCGATGGCCTTTTCGCCTACAGCAGTCCCTGTGGAGGCCTCGAAGCCCCAGCTGGCTATACGCAGAGTTCGGTTCACCACCCGCTGGGAAGCTGTAAGTGGTACCCGTGCTCAAGTCGTGGAGGTCACAGTGGCGAATCTGGTTCCGACACGTCTTTTGTCTGCGGAGACATCGCTTCGTTCGAAGCATCAGGTTTTCGTTTCTGGTTATGGGGTCGATACGCTAGTTCCGGGTGTCATTCATCGACTGGTGCCCGGAGATCAAGTCACCGTTGACGTTTTTGTGTCAGGAAGTCGTGCAGGCGGAAACGCTGTTGTCACAGTTGATGATTCTAACGGTGACACTGTGGGGACTTCATCGGGATGGTCCATAAGTGCATTGGTTGAGCATTGGACTCCGGATGCTGATATTTTAAGAACTCATGAAACGCCATCTTGGGTAAGCCAGGTCTATTTATGAAGACGTCTATGTATTAACGTGCATGAAATAGTGGAATCGAGCAAAGTTTGGTATTTTGTACGTATTCTGTCTCGGCGCCGATTTTCACAGAGCTAATGTCTATATCAGCATTCATTGGGGGTTGTATAGTGTGCCGGCATTCGCGCCTTCCTCCACGTATGCGGAGTGGTATGAGTAAGGCCCCATTCTACGATGGTCATTCGTTGGTATTCATTGCTTCGTAGCTGGTCCTTGCACCTGGACCCCGGTACTGACAACCCCACCTGGGTGCATCACTTAGACACATACGGAAAAGTAAGTCTGTCTTCTTTACTCACAGAGTAGTAGCCTCATGTGACAGGATATTGTCTATGATGATTTCATTGTCAACTTCACTGCGTCAAATTTCGACGCCAGTGAATGGCTAGATCTCATAGATGACGCGGGTGCTAAATATTTTGTCTTGGTCACTGTAAGAATCGCCTATTCCTGACGTGCTCATGCGGATCCATACTAAGATCTGTTTCTAGAAACATCATGACGGCTTCGCTTTATGGGATACGCCTACAACGAACCGGACGTCAGTTGCACTTGGACCCAAACGCGACTTTGTACGAGAATTGCTCGGAACGGCCAAGGCAGAGAAGCCTCATCTCCATAGGGGAACATACTTTTCTCTGCCGGAGTGGTAGGTTACATCACGTTCATTCATACTTGATCTGAAACCGACCTCTAGGTTCAATCCGGACTACGCAGAATACGGCTTCGATGTGTGGCCCGGAGGGCTTGCGCACAATGCGTTCAACTCGTCCATACTTGAGCCGTACACCGGGCGTTTGGAGATTGCCGATTATCTTGACGATTTGCAGCTGCCCCAAATGCTGGAACTGGTAACGACGTACGAGTCTGAGATTATGGTGAGAGGATCTCCTACGGCTTCAGAGGAAATGTCTGATAAATATCTTGCATAGTGGTGCGACATTGGTGGACCCAATAAAGCGCTGGAATTTGCCTCGGAGTTCTATAATAATGCCTTGGCTAATGGACGGCAAGTAACTATGAACAACCGTGGGTTCTGTTTCGCGCCCTCGGTTGATTAGTACTGACCTACATGTCTGACAGGATGTGGGGCTATTCCAGATTTTGATACGCCAGAATACTCGACGTTCAGCGCGATCCAGCCACAAGCGTGGGAGAGTAGTGAAGGGATGGACCCTTTCAGTTACGGATTGAATTTGCAGACCAGTGATAGTCAATACAAGAATGCGACAACGATTATCCATTCGCTCGTGGATATCATCTCCAAAAACGGGAATTAGTAAGAAAGACTTGCGCCATCGAGATACGAAACTAATGGTTGACAGTCTCCTTGATATCGGACCTACCGCGGAGGGCGACATCATCCCGATCATGAGGACTAACCTTTTGGATACCTGGACGTTGGCTCAAATATTCTGGCCGATGTGTCTATGATACCGTGAGTACCCTAGGCCCTCGATTTTGTCAGACGTTCATGTTCTGTCCTGCAGAAATTTTGGTTCCAGGGATCTCAAGACACGGGCTCGACTTCTGATGTGCGATTCTTGATGACTCCTACCACGTTCTGCATAGTAGCTTTCTCCAGGCCGGACGATGGGAAGATTGTTATTGAGAAACGTCTTCCCTTACTCCCTGGGGACGAAATGGTTCTCTTGGGGCCGGATTCAGATAGCCCTGTAGCTTGGTCGACGGATGGCGCAAGTGGACGTCTGACAATCGATGTAGCGGGCATGGATAGTTTCGAGTATGCATGGGCGTTTGAAGTACGTTATAAACTGGAGTGAATATTTTGTATGCTTATACCTGTGTTTGTATTGCCCAATCGCCAAGGATACTTTTGACAGTCTCGTCCTGCGGGAGCTTTCTGACAATCATCTTTATAGGAAGCTCCACGCTGTGTAGAACTATCCGGCTATTCTTCCGAGGTTCTATCAATCATCTTCGGGATGACGAGATCTTCACGTTCTGGAATCCAAGAGGGAGACGTCCTTCTCAAGATAGACGATTATGGTGGTGAGATCGTATGCTGCGCGGTTTGTACAGTGTCCGAAAGGATAACTCGTAGCCAATCCTGGTGCATGTATATTTCTGTACGAACCACGACACAGCGCCACACGGTGCGAGGCTTCTATTGTGGCTGCTTGAATGGCACGTTGATATGCATCGCAAGGCATGGCAACGCCAAGACGAATATAAATCTACAACAATTGTTGGGTCAATGCGTCAGATCGTTGGCGCGTTATAATCACCCGTGCCCATCCATAACAACTTTTTTCTTTCTCCTTCGCAGTTTCTAGAGCATGGGTACACAATCCACGAAAGACCAAAATGACGAGGCGACAGAGTTTCTGACGCCATCTCACTCAAAACATGGATCGGCCATGTTCAAATCATCCAAATCCGAGGGCATTGCGTCTGCATGTTCTGTGCTTCTTGCAGGCCCGTCCTTGACTATGGTCGGACTTCTACTAGGTGCTACATTCGTGGGCTTGATCCATCACTTCTTTCTTGTCTTCCTTCGGGGACGCGTTGTCCAACAGCAGTTCTGGATGAAGAACACTTCAAACCCACTGAGTACACTTGTCCAGGGTCTCTGTGCAGCGTCACTTTCAGTGTCACTCACACAACTCGTGAGTGTCTTTTCATCCTTTGCGTTGAGGCGTTACCGACCTTTCCTACAGATTTGGTGGTTTCTCCGCCACCGCCCTTTTCACCGTTAGGGAGCTCAATTATTTGTTCAGTCTGCCCGGCCCTTTCAGCGCTTTACGTTTAACTATAACGAAAAGGCGGTGGAGCATTCTCCCTATTCTTGTGATGGCCCTGATTGTGCAGGCGTATGCACTTGTATCTATCCTAGCACCCAACGCACTCGAAGTCGGCGCTGCTCCTCCCAGGATGCAAACCATCACCGTACCCACTATCTACTTTGGCAGGAATCCAGAGATACATGGTTGGGCATTCACTGGTATCCCTAGTCCATGCTCGTACACCATAACAAGCACTTTTTCCCGCATTCTTGGGAGCTCATTGCGGTCTGACGCGTTTATCCGGTGGAACACCCCACCGGGATGTGAGAATGGGTGCAACTACACCATCGAATATGGAGCTCCTGCACTGCGCTGCTCAGACATTGACCCAGAAGACATCATTCACAGCGGTCATCTTAGCTCTGAGCGTAGTATCTCGTCAGCAGTGCTCATAAGGAACGACACTACGAGGGGTCAAGCTGTCTATAATGCTACGGCCTATGGGTCGAACATCACTGTGGCGTGGCAGAGTTACAACGTTGAAGGGGATTCTGTCGTAAAAGGCTTGTTTTGTTCCCTCTTCAATACCACCCAGCAATCCGTCGTGTCATTTTTCAACAATACAGAGGTCATCATCCCTCGCATCGTATCCTACGATGGACCTTATGAGGACTTCCTGAAATTGATCGGGCCTATGTCGGCTCACGATTACGAATGCGATGGTCGGCAGGGCACCGAGAAATCCCCACCCATGTCCTACTACTTGAGTTATTTCACGATCGTCTACTGGCTCTACAAGCAACTAGAAGGCAGCATTATGTGTATGCAAGCCCCATCCATGTATTGGTTATCAGAGATGATGACGTACTGGCAAACCGAGTCGGAGGTGATGTCAACGAATCTCTTCGTTCTCAACGAAACTGCTGCGACATTTTCTCCCAGAAGCGAAGACATCAAAACGGCACTGGAACAGATCATCGGCATTGTTCTGCAGCGCAATAGGGCTGGTGTGCATGATGAAGAATGGTGAGATTAGGGATTTGTCTTTTTCAGACATCGCCGAGACCACCCGGAATGCCGAACTGGATAATGTCTTTAGGGAGGGATCAGATGATGAGGCGAAGAAGCTTTCGGTGCTGCAATATGGCGTACAGAGCAGTGACGGTCTGAAGGATTCTAGAGTCTTTGGGCCTGTGGGCTCACACGAGAAATGTCCAAGCGTTATTGACATGGAATAGGGGCTGAGGTAAAACTTGTTTGTGTTGCTCAAGAGCAAACGAAACTTGCTCGGTGATGTGGGTGGAGCGGTCTTCGGAATATGCCGGTCGATGTCGTAGTACTGAATACATAAACCGTGGCGGTTCACTAGTGCGAACTGCACATACCGTGACCCTCAGACTTGTTCTCTCTTCTAGATGGCAGTAAAACCATTCTTTCTCAACGTCTCTGAGGAGAAGCATCAATGGATAATGCAAAGGGTACAAACTGCTCACATTATTCCGGACATATCACATCCTCAAGGAAAAGAGTGGGACCATGGAACACCTAGTGATGTCGTAAAGGACCTAGTTGAATATTGGAAGAGCTCGTATGATTGGCGAAATGTAGAGAAGAAGCTCAATTCTGCATTCAATATGTTTACGGTCGAACTGGAAGAGGTTGATCAGACAATTTCCTTACATTTCGTGCATCACAGAAGTGCTCGTCCAGACGCTATACCTCTTATCTTTGTGCACGGCTGGCCGGGTAGTTTTTTGGAGGTGGGTGCATTTCTTAACATATATTTCTGCTCGTATGTCTTACTGCGTAACAGGTAGAAGGCATCCTTAAGCTGCTAACAGAGCCGGAAGATCTCGAGCAACAAGCATTCCATGTAATAGCGCCCAGTATCCCAGGTTTCGCATTTTCTTCCCCGCCAACAGTGAGAACACCCGTTTTCACTGCTTATAATAGATAACTTACAATGTCTTAAGGCTCCTGGATTTTCCGTAGCTCGCATCGCGTCGGTGTTCAAGAAGCTAATGGATATCTTAGGGTATCACCACTTCGTCGCCCAAGGCGGAGACTGGGGCGCTTCGATTATTCGATCATTCGCCCTTCAATTTCCAGAGTCATGCATAGGTATCCATACCAACTTTATCCAGGCGTTTCCTCCGTCCCCCCTACAGCATCCTTTCGTCTCGCTCTGGCTCATACTCGGGTGGCTGACGCCAAGCGAGAAAAGGCGCATGGATCGAATGCGGTGGTGGTTCCAATCTGAGATGGGCTATGCACTCATCCAAGGGACCAAGCCGCAGACCGTTTCTTATGGTCTGTTGGATTCTCCCGTTGGCATGCTAGCTTGGCTGTATGACAAGCTCCACGCTCTTGTGGAGCCCGGATTCAAGTGGGACAAGGAAGTCGTCATTACTTGGACGATGATGTACATTCTATCCGGAAACGCTGGTCACGCTAGACTGTATAAGGAATGCATGCAGACTGTACAACACGAGGTTATGGATAAAAAGATTACCAAGGATGTCGCCGTTGGAGTCAGCGCCTTTGAATTTGACACGGTGTATATTCCAAAGTGGTGGGCGGATGCTGTTGTCGCAGAGAATATTGTGACTTGGCGAGAACATGATAATGGAGGTCATTTCCCTGCTCTAGAATGTGGTGACGTTTTGGCAGACGACATCAGGGAGTTCGTACGACAAATTCAGGGAAGAGGACGCGTTGATCTAATTGAGGCAGGTAATTAAGGGTGGCGTAAATAAGCTATTTACTGTATTATCACTACCGTAATTACTGAGCAGCAAATAACCAGAACCTGCTCAAGTGGACGTCCTCACTCAGGCTCTTTCTTAGTGACCGGTAGTCCCGAATTCTTTTGCTTGAAAAGTGCTCTGATACTTGCAAGCTGAAGGCAAGCAGTAAAGAAAGCCCCGCATCTATCTGGTGGTGCCCCAAAGACACGGATGTAATCGCTATTCTCCGCAGGTTCATGGATGTCGTGCCTTTTTGGAGGTGTGTATCAACTTGCGGATCAACGTCAACCTTGAAAACTACGTACCTCCTCTTAATATGATCCTGGATGGTACAAGGAGGAGCTGGGGAACTCTCCGTCGAGGAATCAAGGCACCATTTACACAGATAATTGCCAAACATCGGAGGATAGGCGAGGAACTTGTGTGGCGGCTCTAGGCTAAGATGGATGACTTGGCCGGGGGTAAGGACACACCAATGTGCCTTGCCGGAAGCATAGTGCTTCTTCAGAATATGTCTGAGCTACGAATGCAAGGAAGGACTGTCAGATTGATCTTCGATTCTAATGAGGAAAACTTACGGCCAACCGCCACTTCCATACCTTCCCGCAGACGCGCTCGATTCCGTCGACGTTCTCGAATTTGGCACAGTCCAAGCAAAAGAAATAAAGCATCAGTTGATCCATCTCTACTGCGGTTGTAGTCTTGGGACTTTTCCCTGCTGCAATGACTATCTCTTCGGCGATCTCCACATACCGTGGAATGATCCGTAGGGTATGCGAGCTCCAAGATAGACGATTTGAACGCTTATTACTGACGTACATGATATCGTCCACGTTCTCCTCCGATGTCGGTATATCTCCAGGGTCGGCATCACCTCTAATGAGGCATCTATGAGACAGAACCCCTGGATAGGTCATAATCCCAAATCCATGGACAGTCCCCAGATCAGGGCTAGAATCTGAAGGGTCGTGATAAATTTGTGTGCAAGTTTCGCAAGTGAATATTGTAGTAGCACGACATAACCCTTCCCGCCCATCGACGGTCGATGTCGGATCTGAGTCCTTGATCAGGGCATACAGTTCCTCGTGTATCCGCTTGCGCCAGGCCTCAATTAAACCGGGTAGGAGAGACGGGATGAGTTCAAAACTGGTTTGGTCGATGATTTCTTCCGGAGGGCGATGGATGATGGCTTTGACCTCTGGAAAACTGAAGTAGTCAAGACATTCAGGCATAAAGCCCGAGAATGGTATGCTTGCTCTCTTATAGGAACGTAAGATTGGAAGAGCGACATTCTTCCGCGTACGGATCAGGGCCTCGTGCTCTGCCTGTAACCGTCGAACTCTGACACCCCGTAGGAGCTCAATGATTGTAGGTTTTATTTTCGTCCATACTTTGCTTTAATGTAAGCGAAGTCCAACTGTGAGATAGTGAATTTACGTACTGCGATCAGTCAAAGGGCGAGTTTGATTCACCAATTGATGTTCTGACAAAGAGTTATAGTCATCGCGCCGCTGCAGGAACTCCAGTTCTTGATTCCAGCCAAGATCTACAAGTTTGTTGTGGACGCTTGAGGTCCGATAATTAGCATCGAATTGCCTAAAAGATACAGGACTCACGCTCTAAGGCGGCAGGCCTTCTGATCGTTCACCTCGGTCTGCTGGTCAATGAAGTAACATCTGGTCCAAACGAGACATTCTCTGGCGCGCTGGTTTGGAAACATAATGAATACATTTTCGTTCTCTTTTAACAAACGTGGCTTACTTGTTCTATCCCTCTTTCTATCGCTGACTCTCGGGATTTGAATAACTCTTTTTGTTGTGCGTCATAAATAAACCTGAACCGATAAGCAAGGTCGTTGAAATCCTGCCGAAGAATGTGTTTGTGTCTGGTGGCTTTAGGGCAACTCAGTCTGAGTTTCGTAGAGACTATCGGAAGCTCACTTTTATCGATCTGCGTTGGAAGTATGCCGGCCAGCATGACGGTCACCGGCATGTTCTCCCATTGGTTCCAAGGACCGTCCACGTCCATAACCCAACGTGAGACGGGTATGACACTGCGCCTAGTCAGAAACTATGAGCTTCGTTGCATGATCTATCTGACTCACTGCTTGTACCAACATCTGTTACACAGGCGCTTTCGAAAGCACCACTCAACGGTATGGACTGTTCGTGAACAGAACTGATAACAGAGTTAGAGTCCGAGTCATGTAGCCAAACGAGAAAGATATACATGACATTGCGGGTGAAAAACGAGGTTGACCCAAGCCGGTTCGGTCATGCCAGGAAATGGATCCGGTAAACCAGGTAAGTTGGAGAGAGAGGCTCTCCAACAAGAGCGAGATGATGTGTGCATAAGCAGTCTTCTGAATTCCTTAGTTAATCGTGCCAGACGAAGAACATCATAAGGAAGCAAATGTCCAAATATCTAGTAAATGGCTCATGATGAGGGTCCGAATCTGTCCCAATCGAAGAGAATGGCACACCTCAAGTAGGACATCAAGTGGCAGATCAATCAGGCCTTTCAGTGCCCCCTTTCTCCCTCTTCGAACGACCTTCTGGCGAGCACCGTGGCCGGCGTCCTGCCCATCGGTTTTGCTTCGTTTATTCGCGACAGGACGCGTCTTTGACATTGTAATTAATTCTGACAGAATTCCATGTAATTCCTAGGAGGTTTTAGGCAGGATGTCAAAAAACTACGAGTGACGACGTCTCGCGTCCGACGTGATGGTAAGTAGGAAAGAGCGGTTTGAATTTCTGATTAATTATGGCACGACATAAATTATTATTTAATTCTTTTTCAAATATTTACTCCAAATTGCACCTGGAAGGCCCATGCATGCTTTATCTCCTCCAAGTCTGCCCCAGAAACATCCAAGTTAAATTTTCCTGTAGTTTCGTTGACGGTCCATGGCAAAGGACCAAAAGAACCGGACGGGTTTAGCAGGTATATCTCGTCCCCAGGAAGAAGTGGCAGTCGCTGATTGACAACTAGCTGGCCATTGGTTGGAGTCACAAAGGTAATGACACAAAATGTGTTGGGAGTAGCTGTGAACCGTGCTGGCATCGATCCCGTCGATGCGTAGATGTCTTGTGAACCGGGGAACCAGTAATTCTGGAAAGGTGAGTGTTAAGGAGTGAATGGAGATGACACGGAAGACTCACCGTATCGTATACACATTCTCCGGCATATTTCAACCATTCCCCCACACCCAGAAGACCCGTCTTCATCGGAGCGATAATTTCCCCTTCCGCTGTTGGTCCGACATCAAGAAGACTAAAAATTGGAGACTTAAGTCAACAAAATCTCGTCTCTCAAAAATGACTTACAAGTTGCCGTTCTTTGACACGATATCAACCAGAGTCTGGACGATATAAGTGGCGTTTTTGTATGAGCTAGCGTTAGTGGCGAGATTGAGACCGTAGCTGTGAGGATCCATTCCCTCGCTGGCTTCCCACTTTCTTGTCTGAATAGCACCAAATGTAGCGTATTCAGGCGTGTCAAAATCAGGAACTGCGCCGCAGCCTGAATAATAGGTTTCTCAACATCTAAACGGAGCACACTTGGTGGTCTATGCTTACGGTTATTGATGGTGACTTGCCGGCCTTGTGCTAACGCGTTGTTATAAAATTCAGCAGCGAATTCAAGGGTCTTGTTCGGACCTCCGATGTCGCACCACTACACCACAGTGTCATCCAGTGACACTGATGCAGGAATTGAATAGAATGCGTACCATTATATCCGTTTCATACTTCTTGGCAAGATCAAGCATGTGAGGCAACTGGATATCCTCGATGTAATCAGCGATGCCGAGTCTTCCTGTGTATGTATCGAGGAGGGAGCTGTTAAACGCATTGTGCGCGAGGCCTCCAGGCCACGCTCCGAAACCGTATGGAGAATAGTCCGGGCTGAACCTGTTGTGCGCATTAGCGAGTGTAAACCTAAAAATGGGGCGGTGTTCACCATTCAGGCAATGAATAATAGGTACCCCGACACATGTCTGGTTTCTCTTTCTTGGCAGTGTCAAGCAATTCGGCGACAAAGTCTCGTTTTGGACCGAGGTATACACTACTTCTATGGGTCGAATTGCCAGTATCAAAGAGAGAGAAACCATCATGGTGTTTCTGCAACGAAGGTCAGCGATAAGAACGCATTCCTGGATATTACACTGACTGTGACCAGAACGAAATATTTGGCACCCGCGTTGTCAAATAAGTCAAGCCACTCGCTTGCGTTGAATTTCGAGGCTGTGAAGTTGGAAATGAAGTCATCGTATACGACGTCCTGCAAGTGTCTGAGAGACGGGGGATAACGCTACATGAAATTGTGGTGCTTACGGTCCCGTATGTTTCTAAATGATGGCTCCACGTTGGATTATCTTCGCCGGGATCAGTGTGTAGGAACCAACTTATTTATGATCCAGTGACGGTAAGGTGTATAAAGTAGCTCGGCTCACTCATATGATTCTGCATAATTAGACGGAGCGGCCTAGGGCATCAAATTAGCAAGACTACTGCCACTCCTCGATGAGGAAATTCCTACCCAAGCAGGAACACTGTAGATGCCCCAGTGGATACTACCCGCTACGTTTCGGATCGAATCTTAAAAAACGATATCGCAGACTCACAATATACCATACTTGGCTCGGTTCCACTGCCGTCGTTTCAGTATCGGGTAGCACGGACAGGTCTATAGATATTCCTCACCCATGTAGGGGTTTCGTGCGCGCCAAGAACCTGTGTATCCGCAATCCAGTGCTCGACCATCGGTGTCGCCGGCCAACCAAAAGATATACCAATCACACGAGCATTAGAGTCCCTAATTTCGATACTTGCAGTAACATTTTCTCGTGCACCCGACACAAAAACGTCTACGGTAACTTGATCCCCAGGGACCAATCGATGGACGGCACCAGAGCAGATCGTCTTGATACCAGCACCACTAATGATGAGTTGGTGTTTAGCGTTCAAGGATGTCTCTGCCGAAAGGGCATACGTCGGAAGGAGATTAGCGAGAGTTACCTCCACAGCTTGAGCTCTAACTCCATCAAAGTCTTCCCATCGAGAAGTGAAACTCGCTCGTCGAATAGACAGTGCCAGTTTTACATCTACCGCATCAGGCAAAGGAACTGTTGATGGCGAGATGGACATAGAGAACAGATGCAATCTGTGAGCTGTGTTGATCGGTGGTAAGGCAATACTTTGGAGAGCGTGTTCCGACGAGACCGAGCTCGACCACTGGAAAATGTGACTTGAATTCCAATTCTTTTGTGTACCGTTTTCAAAATGATACGGCCTGCCGGGATGATTTAAGAAAATGCTTGGCCATGAAGCACAGAAAACAAACGTTTGGATCATTCCAATGTTGAGAATCGGCCATCGCCACCAGTTTCGAGCGTAGACTGAAGATTTCAAAGACGATTGTACGTGAGAGTACTATATCACTTACGATGCACTTGTTGAGTTGAGTTGTCCGTAAATGTGAGAATGAAATTAGCCACAAATTCGTGAGTTCCTGGAAGATGTCGTGAGCTAGGGGCTAAAGTGATGAGTATTCTTGTATTATTAACCTTGGCCAGCATCACCCGCATAAACGAAATGCAGTTCTTGTACGAAAGTCGGTTCGGGAAGGTTGATCACTTGACTGTCCGCGATGAGATTGTCGTTAGATGAGCCCCAGGAATCTGGTAGATCATACTAGAAGAGATAAGTTTAGATGCCCGTCAAGCTCTCAGATAGATCTCCTACGGTTATTCCATCGTGCGTGTACGGGCCTGAAGGGAGAAATTGGCT
This sequence comes from Armillaria mellea, assembly GCA_030407055.1. NCBI lineage: Eukaryota > Fungi > Basidiomycota > Agaricomycetes > Agaricales > Physalacriaceae > Armillaria > Armillaria mellea. Next base: position 4,444,855 of record JAUDZF010000002.1, read on the forward strand.
ATCAAAACAGGAGCCTTTGCCATCAAAATCCGCAGAGCCGTTGGGAGAGGCAGCTTGATTGTTGAACAGGGAACGAAGGGATATAGTTGTTGACGGGTAGCTTGGAAGGGCTGAAACCCCGAAAAGCAAAACACCGCTGAAAAGAATCGTCACTAGGAAGTGCATAGTTATGCCAAGCTAGTACAGTGGTTCCGTTTATAACAGACAGGCCGCAAGAGAGCCTTGCACATGACGCGAGGTCCTTGTGCTCTCAGGTGTCCAGGTGAGCTACTGGTCGACTTCTTTAAATTCGAAGTCGACGTGATGTCTCTCCGGGACACTTGAACCATTATGGCCGTAGGAACCTACTATGAGCTGATCCGAGATAGATGAATTTACATCATCATGTATCGAGTATAGCTTCAAGCTTTAGACCTCCGCATCCAGCTTAGTGGGTCCGAAGACATCTTTACTTCGAAATTTGAAGACCAAAGAGCGACATTTTGTTTTGACGGACAGAAGACATAAGAGGAAAAATGGAGCCGAATTCTCGCTGTTTGGAATGTTTTCAAGAGTTCGTAGTCTGCGGCGTGGGAAACGTCACCCTGTCCCCACGTGCCATCGTCGCGACGCGTTTCGGCCCGCACGGCCCGAAACCTTTTGCCTGAATCAATTTTTTTTTTTCGTCGAGTTTGTTCTGAGTCAGGGACCAACCGCACTGGCACATGGCGTGGGTCAAGCTATACAGTAACCGAGACTAGCAAACGTCGTATAAAGCTTTGTGCTCTGCTCATTGTTTCATGATGTTTCAGCCGCGCCCAGTGTACTGCCACACAGACATCGCCTTTCCCTCACTTCCGAGGGTCCTTGGGTATGAAAAGTTTGTTCGGGCACAAAGATGCAACCTTAATTCTACAAATGATGAATAGCATTCCCTCGCTTACCTAAAAGAATTCTCAGGAAATGTAAAAAGTGCCGCATAGCCTTATCAAGATGGTCCCAAAGAATCCTGCCGCATTCGTACCACTGAATGGATACCAGGTGATCATCGAAAGAATTGAAACATGGGAGCAATACTAAATGACACTGTTAGGCGCCCCCGTTGACCGAAGCCTTCGGACGAAGCTGTGCTGTATGAGATAAAACCCTGGCAATCTGATGATTGCTCCTCTCTCTCCGCTCTCAACCCATATTTACTTTCTCTGGTGCGTTCTGCTCCCCTCATGATTGGAGGGTTAAGACTTACTGAGTCCCCACTTAGTTCTTGTATGAAATTTCAATGCCAGCCGTGCGCGTTAGCCCTCGAGAAACCAAATCAGATCCGTCACCTGCACGAGCGACTGATACCGCCGTCGTTTGCGGCATACTCGGAGGGATTGCTGGTGTCTTCTTCCTCGCCCTCCTTGTTCGCTGTATCATTATCCGTCGGCGAACTCAGAAATCTCCTTATGAACATAAACCGCGTTCCATTGAGCCCTTTCCTTATCAAACCACACCATTCGAAATTTCAGAATCGAGTGGCCTTGTCCCCCTTCTTCGCACAGAATCCCATCCTTACTCGCGCGAATCTCTAAACTCGACTCTCCATGACTATAGTCGCCCACCCATCACGCAACACGCTTGGGACTCGCATCAGTACACCTATATTACCCCAGAATATCACCTCCCCCAAGTCCCGCCACCTGTACCCTATCCCACTCAGAGTCTATTCAAGGCGGAATCATTCCTTCCCTCTCTCCATAACTCATCCGATAACGACTGCTCACCACTATCACCATTCTCCAGACTACTTCCATCACCCGGCTTCTACCAAGAGCCCGTAACGTCGCTACAGCTAAGCCCAAAACATCTCCCGAGACTTGTAATACCCAATGCAGCATCCATGCCGAAATCTTCTCGTGCAATCGAGAATTCTAAAGAAGATCAGAGGATTCCTTCGGAGGTATCGTCTGCGTCCGAATATTCACAGCCATCTGCTTCCTCCTCACTTATGCAGCAATCCTTCCTTACCCTGCCTGTGCCACCACTTCCCGACTACATCGTTATGCAAGGACGGTTTCAAGATGAGCCAGGAAGTCTGGGGAGGACAAACACAATTGAGATTGCGAGTTTGCTGAAGGATCGTGCTAAGCGCGATGGAAATCTTTTGCTCACGCCAAGTAACATTTCCCACATTGACGGTTGGAACTCCAGAGCTGTTCCCCCTTAATCGGTTGATGAAACTCCGATATTATTCTTGCTTGTCCCCCAGTTCCTAGCTCAGACAATTCATTAAGTTGTATTTCATATCACACAGTTTCTCCGTTATCCATACATTCTTGGGTACTAGTCATAGTCAGGACCATATCGTTATCGTTATCGCTGTCGCATCATCATTGTTCAATATACATTCGCATAAAAGGATCCTCCGGGTGTTGATCAATAAGATGATGGGTGCTTCAAGAGCGTCTATAACATCCTGATTAGCCAATAACGTAGCCAGATGAAGCGAGTCACTTACGCCCCCATCAATTAGTACAGTCTCTCCATTGACATACCAATTCGTGAGCAGGAAGAGCGCAAGGGATCCAACATCGCGTGGTTTGCCCCACCCTTGCTCGGCGGGAACCTCAAATCCCATTTTCGCATCCGGCGGAACAATCACGTTTCCAGTCTCGTCAGTTGGAGCTCTGGGAAAAGACATCTAAAGAATATCAGTCAAGTAGCCGGCGTTCATGGTCAAGAGATAGTTTCGTACCCCACTTGGGAATAGGCCTAGAGTGTGGATTTAGAATACAGAACAAGCTTGATCACAAAATCTACCTGGCGCAATTCCATTGACCCTTATACCTAGGGGCAGCAGCTCGTGAGCGAGAGAAGAAGTAGCATGCCCAATAGCGCTTTTCGAAAACATATACGGGTACGATGATCCTGAAGTCGCCGAGTCCTGTGCATTATACGATCAGATCAAATTGGAAGCTGAAACAATTAAATAACCTTTGTCCATCCATTCATACTGCTGGTCATGATTACCTGCGGGACAAACTTCTTGGTAGTTGGATCATCCGACAGTTTCCACTTTTCAAGCAACGGTAGGAAGGCGAACGTCAGCCAGTACGGTCCCACAGCGTTCGTATTGAGGGTGTCGTTGAAAGATTCTTGGGTGATATCATCGAAGAAACTCGAAACGTATGCAGATGCCGTGGAGGCTTCTGGGCGCTTAAACTTTCCTTTGAGAATACCAGCATTGTTGAAGAGAGCTGTAACATAGCGTTCTCGTTTCCCAATTTCGTCAGCCAGACGTTTGGCTTCTGACTAGGGCTGAATCAGCAATCAATCGTTTGATCAAACCTTCCACGTACCTTCAAACTGACGTCTCCTTCAATTGCATGTATTGTGCCGGCGCCGGGTATGCTAGCAACCGCGGCATTGATCTTGTTGCAAGTTCTAGAGAAATATATTTAGGTACTAAATTGTCTGCAATGCATGTGACTTACTGGTCAAGTTCAGCCTGGGATACTCCAACAATATAAACGGTAGCCCCGTTCGCGATTAGCGTTGAGCTAATCATCAGCCCTATCCCCTGCAGCACGACTAAGCATGAGCGGATATACCTCTACGATTATCCAAATAACTGACGGAACCCCCACCCGTAACAACTACGACGGTACCGCGGAGGTCGAAGAGGTTGACTGCACGAAGATGATCCAGAGACGAATTCGACATGGTGGACAGTGGGAAGAAACACAGGAAAGTCCCAGTCTTATATATCCACCGTAAATAATATTGACGTCATCCTGTGGCCAGGCTTATGCGTCGTGAGCCGGCAATGCATTAGAGAAGCTTATCAAAATGACGGTTCCGAAGATCTTTGAACCGCTTGCGAGTCAAATGTGTGGGTGTTATCGGAAACGCTCGTACCATGGATGTCCAATGATTCGTTGCTGATCTATGTCACGGCCTATACGATACTTAAACGAAAAAAGGCGACACTGGGGGATCACGGTGACGGTTGATAAAAAAGATAAAACTCGAAAAGGTCCCGAACATCGGTATCATAAGAATTCTCGGCACATTTTGCCTGAACTAGAGAGGTCCCACATATGCCGTTTTGAGAAAAAAAAAGGCTCCGAGTAGTACATTGCAGTACGTGTCTTGAGTATCAATAAAGGCGTTCCTACATAGGTCTCGTTTCATTCGACCACCTATAGTATTGCCCTTCGAGGAAAGATAATAAATGAGATTGCAAAGCGACATATTTCCTGAACCTTTACCTGAGCTCATAAATATTCAGATAACACAGGTATCAGTATCGATATCGCTACAAGCACAAGGCTTCGTCGATGCCGCAAGTGATCCCCACAGTGAGACGCCGCAGAGGGTTGATGTCATACGGAGAAGAACATTAGAGGAGGATGATTAGAGCATCGACACCATAAAAAGTGTCTTCACGACACCCAAACTCATGTGGCAAGCACTCTGAGGACCAGATCGCGGATGTAATTCTGCCTAGTTGAAGTCCTAGTCTGAGTAAATGAACTTAGCGAAGAGTGAAGACAGGCGAGGCGTCAGACAGGCTGTCGAACAGAGGGTAGCGACGAGGATTTATCTCTGAATGATACCTACTGAAAGTACAAATGCCGCTTACAAGGAAAAATCGACGATATCGATGAGTCGAAGACGGCGGCAGTCAGAGAGAGGGAATTTTCGGAGTCCGGACCGATCGTTCCCTGATCGTTCTCACCACCATCACCGTCGGCGACGGTATTCTCTGCGCTTGAAATCCTCAATACTATCAGGATTAGCAAACCTCACTTTCTTGCTGAACTCCATATCGATTGCGAAGACAGCGATGAAACATCAGGGAGTCGGACGCCCTTGGTTCAAATAGGAATTTGAGGACCAATGAAAGCAGAGCATGACCGTCACCTCGGGTGACATTTGAACATTCAACACGCGTCTCATTGCTCTGGTTACAACCAAAGAAATGCCACGGGAGTGAACGAGTGTGGTGTTCAAGCACAAGGAGTTATGCTCTGTGAGTCCTTGATATTAGAGCATTTTGCTTGTTTGGCTTATTTGCTGTGTTATGCAGAAATTTTGTAAACGACCATCTCTATTACGAATGAGCAAAGGTCAAATAAGTTTTTACATTTGTAACCCGGAAGAACGTCACCATGCAGGACTGAAGCTTGAAGCTTGAAGCTTGAAGAGCTAGACCTTCAGAAACCTGAAAGGCTTCAACCGGCATGAAACTCGTCGGCTCTCTTCGACTCTTTGCTCCCAGGGGTAGGTCCTTTACGCTAACGTTATATGGGCTGTGGTACTAATATTTTGCGCACGCAGGTAGGTACTTGTCCTTCACGCAGACTGATTGAAGACTGGGTTTGCTTTGGGTGCAGGCGGTACCCTCGGTAAATCCCGAAGAACAAGCCTAAGGCCGATAATACCGGCAATACCGGCACGAACAAGGAAACGGAAAGACGATGACATACTCATTCTCACCCAGCGAAAAGCGACGCAAACTACGATAAGAAATGAAGGTGATTCAAGGCGGCAAAACGACAACGACGACGCCAAAAACAGCTATCGAGAGCCCTAACATTTCCAATTACTTGGAACACCACCTTCTACTTTTTGCGCTCGTAACGATACGGATATCAGCATTAAGGGAAAGACGTTCTAATAGGCGATCGAGCACCACACAAGCATTGAGCCAAGATACACGTAGGGGATGAAAGCTGTTGGCCTGTACGTACTATGTCATTGCATACCCGGTAGCATCTGTACTTAACCCAGGTTCAGGCTATTGGACTGGACATCTGCGCTCATCATTCAAATTCTGCCCTGACCTGATAGAGACTGTTAGAATCATGGGGCCCTACTCAACCGAAGTGGGCGGGAAAATAGATTACGTGACGCATCCGTTGCAAACATGAAATGCGGACTCCGAAAATACCAGCTTATCTATTACTACGAAACACTGCGGAACAAGTAAGCACATCTTTACGAGAACTCATACGGTGACTAACTGTCTGTACCACGAGAAGCTCGATTCCTCACATAGGCGACAGATATTACCAGCACTCGGCGAGAGTGGCCGGGAGTTAAACATTGACCTTGGACACATGCCAAACTGGTCAGTTATTTACCGACCAAAGGCTTCTGATCAGTTTCGACCATCAAGAACGGAATTTTGTTCGCCTTCTTTAAGACAGAACGGATCGCGGGCACTGTTACTAATGAAAATGAGTAAGTACCGGACCAGATAGCACTGGTGGGGCCTGACTAATAGATGTTTGCCCAGGATAAGACCAGAGTTCCTCGATAGACAGGTATCCAAGCATACATGGTAAGGTTTGGCCGGGAAAGCCGGTGAGGCATCCACACCACTCTTTGCGAATTTCGTTTTTCTCACCCTCATAGAGAATAGTCTTCTCTCTTGGCTCATCGCTGTAGTGAACAGTAACAGTGAAAGGCATACAATACGAGACTTGGATTTGGTCGATCGATTGCTTGCCGTAAACGCTGCGGCTAAATTGTATGGAATTGATGGGACACTGCCAGCTGTCACGATTTCGTCACCACTGATGGTTTGTGTGTTCTTATGGAACCATACTTGGCGATTAACCGGGACAGCATGAACAATAATAACTCGAGCTGGAGGTATCCACTAATCGCTGCCATGTTTCATTCACAACTTATGACCATTATCATTAGGATTGAAATACACAATCTCTCAGTCACGAAGTCCCTCATGGAAAACTCTACTCCGCAAGTTGTCAAGAAGCACGATTACAACAACGGGGCACATGGCGGGTGAACAGGAAAGGGAGCAATCGATATTTTTAGGGCATTGAGGTATCCATTACGCGGACGTGCTTACTCCACCCAAGAACTCCGACACCTTATAAACCTCAGTATCGGTTTCCTTGAGACGATGCCTTCTATTATGGACCTGGCTGAATACATCAATCTCGCCCGACAGGTGGACCAAGCCTTAGTACTGCAAAGCATAGGTCTCGCTATTCTTTTGCTACTTGCAATCCAATTTGGAAAGGTCTTGACCACTAGGGCGAAGGTGAGAGGTGACGCCACTTAATTCTATCATATGCTGACCGTATCACAGCTGAGAGCCATTCCCACCGTTGGGTCATCGGGAATCGTCACGTCTTACATAGATGCCTTCAAGTTCATTCACCACGCCAAGGAAATCGTCCAAGCAGGTCATCAAATGGTGCGGATCAGTTCATCACCCTGTGCGGCGAACTGACTTGTTCCGAATAGTACAACGGATCAGCGTTCAAGGTACCTTTGCTCGACAAATGGATGGTCGTAGTCAGCGGGCCAGAGATGATCAATGACATCCGAAAGTCCTCGACCGACCAGCTGTCTTTCATGGATGCAAACGTAGATGTGAATGCTCCTTGTCGTTCGTGAGATATAGTATTCTCAATGGACCATATGCAGCAATTACAGACGGACTATACTGTCAGTCGCTCCATTAGCGCCGACCCTTACCATGTAGAGGTTATACGAGGCGCCTTTACTCGAAACATTGCCGCTTGCTTTGCGGACGTCCAGGACGAGATCAAGGCCGCTTTCAGGGACCACATACCAATGACTGAAGGTACAGAGCTATGCTTCTTTGCAGACGGTGGTGCTCTAGCTAACGTTATTATAGGCTGGATCGAAGTTCCCGCATACCAAACGGCCTTGCAAATTATATGCAGAGCGAGTAACCGGATGTTCATCGGACTTCCTCTTTGTGAGTACTTAAACCCCAGTCTTAATTTTACTGTCTTCCTAATAAATGCTTGTTCTTGAGGCCGGAACCAGGAATATCTTGATCTCAATATCAACCATGTTATCAATGCTTTCAACTGTGCATACGTTCTTAACCTTCTTCCGGACTTCCTTAAGCCGTAAGTTCTGCTAGTCCGATAGTGACTAGACTGAGACCTAACCGCATATGCTAGAATCGTAGCATTCTTCACCACACCTCGCAGGCGTGCTGTGGCCAAAGCGGAGGAATTTCTTGGGCAGAATATACGCGAACGACTGCACCAAGAGGACGTGCACGGGAAGGATTGGCCGGGGAAACCGGTAAGGAAGTCTCACAGACTCATATTTGCGGCCCGTCGCCTTACGTATCAATAGAACGATATGCTATCATGGCTGCTTGACGCCGGTAAAGGTGTCAAAGAACGTCGAACAGTACGAGAGTTGAGCATCGAGATGCTCGGCGTGAATATAGGAGCTATCCATACGACGACTACAGTACGCAGTTGGATCATATAAAGAGCAATGACAACTGACTAAGCCTATAGGCATTCACTAATGCTCTGTTCGTGTTAGCGGCGCATCCCGAATGCGTCGAGATTCTCCGGACGGAGGTGGAGTCCGTGACCAAGGACGAGGGATACACCAAGGCTGCAATGGCTAAGCTGATCCAGCTCGACAGCTTCCTAAAAGAAACCCAAAGATTGTACGGTGACTTTGGGGTCTGTGAGTCGTGATTCCTTCAGTACATTATTCACACTCTCTGACGATTGGACACAGTCGGAATGAAACGCAAGGCTCGGAAGGATTTTGCGTTTTCAGACGGAACAGTTATTCCCGCTGGGACCCAGGTATCCGTCGTTTCGTGGTGCACACATTTGGATGAGGTAAAGTCTAGTTTCATTATTCAGAGAAGCACTTCTTACGGGGTTCCTGCAGAAAAACTACGAAGATCCACTGGAATTCAAGCCGTGGAGGTTCTCGGAAAGGAGGAAGCAAGAAGGCGAGGGTATTCGCCACCAGATGACCACACCGGGCCTGGATTTCATTTTCTTTGGTTATGGAAGATCAGCCTGGTGCATACATCCTGTCAAATTCTATGAAATCTCTGAGTCTGAAACTTATTTACAGTCCGGGTCGCTTCTTTGCGGTCAACGAAATGAAGGCCCTTATGTGTTACGTTCTTATGAATTTTGACGTGAAGATCGATAAGGTTCCTCCATCAATGTGGTTTTCCGCCGAACAATTTCCCAACCAAAGCAGTAAGGTGTCGTTCAGAAAACGAATGTATGCTGCATAAACGATCAAGGCAGTGTTGGCACAGTTGGATGGAGGATAACGAGTGTTACATATTTACTGTAGCGATAGAATTTGGGTGTAACGACAATGAACTTGATAGATTTACCCCGGGTGACAAAAGTGTACTTGATCTCATACTCGGCTCGGCCATCCGCTCCTTGTCTTGTTGTAGCGGCGTGCGGCAATCCCTATATCGTGAGGCAGAACATTTTCGGAGTGCACGCATCGCTTGTCTTTCAGAATCTCATTAAGAATATGTATCAAATCGGTCGGGACGTCGACTGATGTTTAACGACTTCGACTTTCAAGATACCTCTCGTTCAGCAAAGGATGCCCTCCTCCACTTGACGCTTCCAGTTATCAAGATCCCCAGAATCCGTTTGATGTTCCGCTCGAAAATAAACCTCACAGGTGTAGCATTCAGCATTGTAGTAACACCTGTCAAGAGTAGCATCATGCAGTCTGACATGAACAAGTTCTAGGGCAGGTAGGGATAGTCTGTAGATCTCCGCCCAAGGACGAGATTTCCATTCCCAGATATGACAGACGTGTTCTATAGTAGTCAATGTTCGCAAAGCAGAATTGAGGGGCAATCTCGGAACGGTCCCAAGGCTCGAAAAATCAGTCACGATCGTGCAGAAAGAGGAGAGATTTCTATGTCGGATCAGGTCGAAGTCCAGCTTTCCGTCTTGGGAAATAAGCTAGCGAGTGTGATACAGTCGAAAAGGACATCGTCTTACCAGGACAAATAACCAGAGTGAAGCTTTCGATTGTCTCATGTATCTCATTGAGCAGGCTCTGAATAACGGAAGAGTTTGTCGGGCAGTGTATTTGCAAGGAGAGTCGCTGAAAACTGCTAACGGCTATGCAGATCCAGGCGACTTGACGGGATAAATTGTTTCCAGAGATGGACAAAGACTCCGGTACTGGTATGCAGTTCAGTGGAGGGCAAATCGGCGAATGGGGTTGGAATGTCTCTACTCCTTCGTAGCGACACTGAAGCGACAAATGCTTTAGTGCTGGGTTCGCAGTAACAGCATTTAAAGAAATACAGCAACGCACGACGAAATCTACTAAAGAGACCTGAAAAGTATCCACCGTCTGGAGTAGCCACCGGAAGAAGAAATTGTGAGGGAACAAAGGTGATGGTGGTACGGAAGCAAAAATGATCGGGTCGCCTCCACTTGATCTGTCACCACCATCACCGCCGCCGTGACGCGTGCCGCGTTTCACACAACGGCACTATTTCTATCCTAAAAATCATTGCAGAGGAAATTGCCTGGAGTCCTTCGTGACATTGACAGCTATTCGTCGCCCGTCTAGACCTTCGGGGTTTCTTCGCAGCCGGTCGGGCACCGTCGAGCAGAGTAGCAAAGTCGTTGACCATGGCCTCCGGTGAGCACGTTTTTCGTCTTCTTTTGACTACAAATTGTTAATTTGTTGTAGGCCGAGCGAGCGTTAATAGCTTTCGTGGCCCCTATGGGGTAATGTAGGTAGGTAGGTATGTAGTATTACACGGCACGGTCCTGCTTGTGAACGCCGGGTGTAGAATGTCGTGACAGCCGTGTCGACGGCAAATCATTGTAAAATTGTGGCGATAAATGCAAGTGCAGTTTCATGAATTGGGCGGGGCAGTGATGTTGGCTGGTTGAGGATGACATGGACACTCGATACGACGTATTGTCTAGCATTATCTTTTTTCAGCGGCGGGCCCTTCATTCTTCACTCTTTCGCGCGATGGGCGCTTCAATTCTCAGCCCAAGTAAAGTTTCTTCAACTAGAGACTAGGGTAAGAGTGTTCCAATGACTCGACGGCCAGTCTCTTCTTTGTCGTACTCCTTTGAAAACCCGGTTGACGTCGTCCTTAGATATTGACTCACAAAGGAATTCCTACGATCCATAGCCCTGAGCCATGCGTTGTGATCACGAAGGCTCGTACCGTTTTCATCACATGTTGCGTATGTCTCGCGCGGAGTAGAGACACCTCGTGGGGTATATTGGTAAGGCCAGAAGCAAAAAATGAAGAGAGAGGGTACTATATCATGCTGAGCGAAGACCAAATTCAGGGAGACGCCGCTAAATTCTGAAGACTTTGGGCCGTCAATTCGAAAAACATAGTACGGCAGCCCGGCCCGATGAACGGATAAAGTTCACAGGATCACATGCTCCTTCACTCTGTTCGTCCGTGCGACATGCTGATTTTGATTCTTCCCGGGTCGATCTTTGTGTGCTTACGCATCGATTCTAGGCTCCAGCTGACAGACAAGTGGTTATTCATTGGCGACTGCTCGCGTTTCTAGTCACAATGAAGGTTGTTTGTCTTCGGCCATCCATCGATTACAGGAGCGCGTACTCTTCATCCTTTCAAGGCATAAGTATAGGCAGTCGTCACGCCAAGTACTCTATGGGCCTCGAGATGTATGAAAATATGAATAGCTAGCCAGAGTAAAACCGGCTCTTTCTCCTCTCCAGATGTATGGTAGACTTCTTTTCAGGAAGCTGACTAACAGCGTTCGTTTGCTAAGCTGACAGCCTGCACACACGTAGTCGAGTACCTTCCGTCCATTTCTTTGTACTTGTAAGTCTTCGGTGTTGATCTCATACGAAAGAGCTTAAGGACTAGTTCCGGAATAGATCATCCTCGAGGTACAGCATCTTTTTTCTCCGTTTCCCTTATCCCTACAGTTTGTTCTCATGAGTCTTGAACGTGATATTATCAGGAATTTGCATTCCCGCATTAGTTCTCAATGACTCATGCATGTCCCTGAGCAGTTTTTTCCTGATATGTGAAGTGAGTGGTTTACGATCGATCCAGATTAATAACTGCAATTGAAGTTCTGTAGGTATATGCTCTGCGTACAAATTCTGCTAAGTTTGATTCCACCCTTTCGAGCTAGACATGATCATTCACCGGATACTCTTTCCTAAAACAGGGGATGCATTCCCCCGTTGAAGTCGCATTGTGGATTTCAAAGCTCCTAAAAGTGCGGCACTAGCATCTGCTATGAGAAGAATTGATAGTAGATGCATTCATCGGGGCCCCCTTGACTGTAAGTATGATTATACGGTTGTACGATTTCCCTGGAGTTCTAACGGCCCTGACAGGCATTCCTTCTTGGTCGAGCATGCCGAAGGGTATCGATTGTTCACATCCGGAACTTGAAACTGATATATATGGCACAGACTCCCAGTTTCTAACCGGCGTTTTCTTTGACATCTTGACTGGTAATGTATCTAAAATCATTCTAGCCAAGGAACGCCTCTTTCTGAGGCATCACCGCCCGAGGTCAGTCGTGCATTTGCCCCATTGTTCATACCATGGCCTCCGAATGATTTATATGTAGGAGGAGTGCAGCCTCAATCGTCAGTCGAGTACTATCTCTGCTCCACACCATGCTCACTTCTTTAATTATCCTCGCACTCGCCCTCACCCTCTCTACCTTGGCTAGTCCTCACAAGAGAGATGCTGGTCTTAGCGTCTCCTTGTCTGGACCAGCGTCCAATGTCACTAGTATTGATGACCTCAAGTTCACAGCGACTGTAGCAAACACTGGCTCAGAGTCGGTGAAGATCTTGAAATATGGAACGATTTTGGATGACATGCTTCCAACCCAGTCTTTCACTGTCACCAACGGTGGAGAAACTGTCAACTTCACTGGGATCAAGGTGGCTTTCCCCCGTATACTTTCTCGCATGCCCCCGATTCATTTATCCGTGTTTGCTGCAGATTTCAGTCTCTTTGAAGGACACTGACGACTCTGTGTTTGCGGTCATCCCTCCTGGACAATCGGTCACTGCCGAGCATGATCGTAAGGAGTACATTTACCCTTCATGATTTTTGCTAATCCTATATTCTCGCTTCACAGTATCGGCACTGTTTGACTTTGCTTCGGCTGGCCCCGGAACATTCACGTTCACGCCTATGACGTCCTTCTATATCGCTAGTCCGGAAGCCAGAGTAACCGATGGCGCGAGCCTTGATAAGCTTTCAGTATCATCTAGCTCTGTTGATGTGAACATCTCTGGCGACTTGACCAAGCGGGATGTTTTTCCTGTCCTGAGTACCCGTGCGGTTGATGTCTGTACTAACCGCACGAAAGCGCAGATTATCGACGCAAGGTTGGTATATACACGTTCTTCATATCTGTCATTTACTTCTCTCGCATATATTTCAGCTATATTGGGGGGAAAAGTCTAGCTTCATCGGCGTCCTCTTATATTCAGTCGAACGGTGAAGATTCTCTTTACGCTTCTTACTTCGGCGATACACCGACAGCCACGGTTCGCACGGTGTTTGATAGAGTCGCAAATGAAGCATCTAACACAAGGACGTATGTCATTCCCTCCACCCTCTTGTTAAGCATCTCAAATTCCTGCAGGATGGACTGCACGGATCCGTTCTTGGCATGTTCGGCAGGCGTCATTGCTTATACCGCTATATCTACTTCGAACGTACGCATTTCCACTATGGGTATGTCTTCGGCAAGATCTGACAGACGGTTTGTTGATGCCAGGTTTACTTCTGCCAGCGCTTTTACTCCTTGGATTCTACTCCGGGTCTTTGTTTTGGTACAGTTGACGGTACTGTTACTGCTGATGGAGTTATGGTCCATGAGGTGCGAGCTACTCTGGATGTACATTGATCGATAAGTTTATGGTTTCTGTTATCTAGCTCACTCATGCGACTTCCGATACACTCGATGTCGCCTATGGCTGCGCTACTGACCGGGCACTTCCTGCCGTTGAACAAGCTGTCAATGCCGACAATTATGAGGTATGTCATATGCACCTGATGTGAAATTCATATTGACATTATCTCTAGTGCTTCGCAAATGCGGTTTACAAGGCCACTATGTGCAGTTAGAAATACTATCGCTTACAGACGTAGAGTTTCACTGAAATGAAGTCCGAAATTTTGTTTAATAATGCTATTCGTATCTGAGAGACTCGTTTCATATCAATACATGTTGAAAACGCTACTTAACTACGTTCACTCTGGTGGTATATGAGCATTACGTTCTAATACGACATTTCTAAATTTCAAGAACAGTTGACGTGTAAGTTCTGAGGTCATTCAGTGGCGATATGGGGAGAATGTTGAGTAAAGCGGCAAGGTTCTGGCACTTATACAGTTGCCCCGCGCGTTGTTCTCGAAGCACCGTCACGTTCAATTCACTGTAGTCCGCGATAGTGATCGTGTCGTGGTTCCGAGTCCTTAATCTTGATCTCCTTATGTAACAACGTCACCACAAAACGTAGCGATGCTAATAAACTCGTTCCTCTCCACGAGCGTCGACTCGACGCCAGAATACTCATGGCACCCAGTAAGCGACATTACGAAGTAGCCTATAATCCGGTCGTTGTTAGATTGACATACCCATGGGAAGCACCGATACGAAAGAAATAGCAGCTGCCCAGTCTGGAGTACTAAGTAGGCGGTTTGACGCGTGCAGCCGGATTCTTGTGTGTTTTATATTTCTTACACTCTGTTCTCACGGCTCAGTCAAATTGGTGAAGAAATGCAATTTATTCGGGATCCAAAAAGTCCACGAGCTATCAAAATATGATACGCTACACCGCTCGCGCTCCTCTTCTGCATTACAATTTTCATGCATTGATCTGGGGATTGCAAGTCGGCGCGTCCTCCTGCGACTAAAACGAGGCCAAGGTTAACCCCTTCGCGAAGGAATATGAATTATGCCAACATCCTAATGGCAGAGCGACACTTAAAAGAACCCTGCTCCCATGTCAACGTCTACTACAATTTTCGTAGGCGCAAGTCTGGGAGCAGAGCCTTTTCTTCTGCGGGGAAGCGAGCCAGCTCTGGGTTCGAGATGGCCCTTTGCAGGAATGACTGGACCGAAATCCGGTCGGGTGAACGAGATAGAGAAGGTCACGCCTCGACGTTCTCGAAGGCTCCGACTGTCTCCATATGAAGCGGATAGTATGGAGCTCGTCGTCGTCCCGGGTACGGAGTTTAGAGAGTCGATTGACTCGGTGGACGACGACGAGGGGGGGGTGATTGTATAATGCCACGGTGGACATTGATAAAGCTGATTGGGTGTTCTGATGGTGGTAGGTGTTCATGTTGTTTCTGGTCTAGGAGTAGGGAATTGACGGGTATTTATATTATTTTCCACATAGCCCCTCTTGAGTATAGGAGCTATTCCGAGACAACGTGACCGTATCCCTCCTCAAACGAGAGCATCCCATCGTCTGAGCGATCAGACCCCGCGGAAGCATTCCCTCTGGTGCAGACTGTGCGAACTCTTGGGTAATATTGGTGCATATCGAACTTCTGTGCAGGATGGAGGGGGGATAATCGGAATTGGAGTTGTTTAAGCGATGCCGGCATCTTCCGTGCCTTCGTCCGTAACTCTGACCTCTGCTGTAAGTCTAACTATCAGTCTGATTCCTAAAAATGTATATTTTAACAGTCCGTGTATATAGATATCGCCACTTTCTTGTTTCCTCTGCATAGCGCCAACGTGCGTGACGGTATGACACTCCAAGACTTCATTGATATGGCACGACATGAGGACAAGGTGTCCTGCTTCTTTAGTCTGCTTATAATCACTGCAGTGCATTCCTGCTTGCTTCTCAGCTACGAAAGGCTTTCATTACCAGAGCGAGGGTAAAAAGCCATCAACCCGGACATATCAGAAAGTTTATATTGCTATGAGGAGTGCTAATATGGAAAATCGGCGACCGACAAGTTCTGATAAGTCCAACTTACTACAAACCGTCGGTCGAGAATATCTATAAATGACATTCCTTCGGGCTGAGAATCGATTTTTGCTCACAAGTCACGATATGTGACTGCATCATCATGTGATGGTCGTTCAGCGACTCGGAGCTGGCCCTGTGGCGTGAGCATGTCCGCCATACAATACACTGATGTTCTCGTGGGAAGTAGACATATAGATGCCAGTCTTGCTGCTTCTCCTCTGATACTCAGGACATGACTCTCCAGGAAAACATCAATCTAACACGAGAAGATATTGCCTTGCTCCTGCGCAGTTTAGGTCTAGCCACTGTCTTCCTATTTGCCTGGCAGCTTCGAAAGGCTGTTGTCACCAGAGCCAAGGTTTGTTATTGCGCAAACTTTCCACAGCAGATGTTGATGTTATCACAGCTGAAAGCTATTCCTACTGTCGGGTCCTCTGGAATCATTTCGTCTTGGATTGATGCCTTCAGGTTTGTCTTCCACGCAAAGGAAATCATTCAAGAGGGTCATCAAATGGTGAGTATCACACTTCTTGCCGATATTTAGCAAGGTTCATTGTCGGCTAGCACTATGGATCCGCATTCAAAGTTCCATTATTTGATAGATGGATGATTGTAGTGAGCGGCCCCGAGAAGATCAATGACATTCGGAAAGTTTCACCTGAACAGCTGTCTTCGAAGGAGGCGGGCGGAGAAGTATGTGAACTCTCCCTATTTTAGATTATAGTGCGATTCATGACAGTGATTATAGATATTTCAGATAGACTACACAGTCGGCCGCCGCTTCAATGCTGACTCTTACCATGCAGACGTCGTTCAGAGCTCTTTGACGCGCAATATCGGTGCATGCTTTGCGGATGTTCAAGATGAAATCCAGGCGGCCTTCAAAGACAACATACCAATGACTGAAGGTGCAATACAACATCACGTGTCTTCGATTAGGCCATCCTCTAATAAAAGTGATTGTAGACTGGATCGAAGTCCCTGCGTATACAACGATCTTACAAATTGTATGTCGGGCGAGCAATCGTATGTTCGTTGGGCTGCCTCTTTGTTAGTAGACCTCTTCTTCTCAAAGGTCCGTCAATCTAACATGGTACCCAAGGTCGCAATCCCGACTACATTAAGCTCAACATCAATTACACTGTCAATGTTATGGCCTGCGCTCATATCATCGGCCTTTTCCCTTCAATACTAAAGCCGTACGTTCCTCCAACGCCCCATGTTGTCTAGGCTGACCCGCTTCATGTGATCAGAATCGTGGGATCTATCTTCACACCTCGCAGACATGCAGCGGCCAAGATGAAGAAATTCCTCGGCCAGACCATGCGGGAACGACTGCACCAAGACCATGTACACGGCAAAGATTGGCCAGGAAAGCCGGTGAGGGATCTAATGCTACTTTTGCCAAATGCTATCTCATGTAACAGTAGAATGACCTCCTCTCATGGCTTATTGACGCGACCGAAGGTCACAGCGAGAGACGCACAGTGCAAGACTTAATAGTTCGGATGCTTGGCTTGAACTTCGCCGCCATTCATACGACGTCTATGGTATGTCTGTTGAATCTCATGTTTGAGCAGCTAGTAACCACACACCTCCAGACAATTACTACCGCCTTATATGCATTGGCTGCGCACTCGGAATACGTCCAAATTCTCCGCGACGAGGTAGAAACCGTGATCGCAGGAGAAGGCATGACTAAAGCTGCGATGGGAAAAATGAATAAGCTCGACAGTTTTGTGAAAGAAACTCAGAGGTTGTACGGTGGACTTGGTGTCTGTAAGTCGCTGCTGCCCTCACACCAAATGCATGCTTACCATCTAATGCAGTTAGTATGCGCCGTTTGGTTAAGAAAGACTTTTGGTTCTCAGATGGAACATTTGTTCCCGCTGGAAATCAAATCGCGGTTGCTGCCTATTCTACGCATATAGACGAGGTAGGGGTAAGTTCGAATGTCATCACCGCCGTTCTGAAGACTTTTCCAACACAGGAAAACTACGACGATCCATTGGAGTTCAAGCCATGGAGATTCTCTGATAAGAGGAAAGAGGATGGTGAGAGCATCCGCCACCTGATGGTGATGCCCAGCTTGGATTACCTTCTTTTTGGTGGTGGGCGACCCGCTTGGTGAGTCTACACCCTAACTCGGGAGCCTCAGGCTGAAGCTGACCCCTGTTCACAGCCCAGGTCGTTTCTTCGCCGTTAATGAGCTGAAGGTTCTCATGTCTTACGTTCTTGTGAACTTTGACGTGAAAATGGACAAGGTCCCCGAATCTGGGTGATTCCTCGCTGATCGGTTCCCGAATCACAGCAGCAAGGTGCTATTCAGGAAGCGAGCACCTGCCGTAAAGGTAGAATTGCAGGCATGACTATCTTATTGCATCGAAAGAGCTGCGCCCAGCTAATGTAAATTGAATGGTACCCTGTCCGGACTCCGTACGTGGCCAATCAGACAAATCAAACAGATTGGAAGTTCAGAGGATCACATGCTTCTTCACTCCATTCGTCGTGCAACACGCTACTGATTTTGATTCTTCGATCTTTGTGTGCTTACGCATCGACCCTAGGCTCCAGCTGACAGACCAACGGTTAGTCATTGGCCACTGTATGCGATTCGAAACAAGGCTGTTTGTCTCCGGCCATCCATCGATAAGAGGAGCGTGTACCTTTTCATCCTTTCAAGGCATAAACATAGGCAGTCGTTACGCTAAGTACTCTATGGGCCTCGGGGTGTATGAAAATATGAATGGCTAGCCCGAGTAGAATCGTCGTTTCCTCCTCTCCAGATATACGCTAGATTTCTTTAGAGGAAGCTGACTAACAGCATTCGTTTGCTCAGTTGACAGCACTGAGCAGGCACACACGATGTAGTCGAGTACCCTCCGCTCATTTCTTTGTACTTGTAAGTCTTCGGTGTTGTCTTCATACGAAAGAGCTTAAGGACTAGTTGCGGAACAGATCATCCTCGAGGTACAGTATCTCTTTTATACGTTTCCCTTATCCTTACAGTTTGTTCTCATGAGTCTTGAACGTGATATTATCAGCAGTGTGCATTCCCGTATTAGTTCTAACCCACTCGTGAGTTTCCTTGAGCCATTTATCCCTGATATGTGAACTGACTGGTTGATGGATTGGTCCAGATTAATAACTGCAATTGAAGTTCTGTAGGTACCTGCTCTGCGTGTGAATTCTGTTGAGTTTGATTCCTCCCTTTCAAGACCTGATCATTCACCGGATACTCTTTCCTAAAACAGGGGATGCATTCCCCCGCTGAAGTCGCATTGTGGATTTCAAGTTCCTAAAAGTGCGGCACTAGCATCCGCTATGAGAAGAATTGATAGTAGATGCATTCGTCGGGGCTGCCTTGACTGTAAGTGTGATTACTATTGGACGATTTCTTTAAAGTTCTAAAGGTCTCGAAAGGCGTTCCTTCTTGGTCGAGCATGCCGAAGATATTGATTGTTTTTCACATCCGGAACTTGAAACCGATATATATGGCACAGACTCCCAGTTTCGAACCGGCGTTTTCTTTGACGTCTTGACTGGTAATGTATCTAAACTCATTCTAGTCAAGGAACACCTCTTTCTGAGGCATCACCGCCCGAGGTCAGTCGTGCATTTGCCCCATTGTCACGATGACTTCATATGATGGCCTCCAAATGATATTTAAGTAGGAGCAATGCAGTCTCAATCGTCAGTCGAGTACTATCTCTGCTTCACACCATGTTCACTTCTTTAATTACCCTCGCCCTCGCCCTCTCTACCTTGGCCAGTCCTCACAAGAGAGATGCTGGTCTTAGCGTCTCCTTGTCTGGACCAGCGTCCAATGTCACTAGTATTGATGACCTCAAGTTCACAGCGACTGTAGTAAACACTGGCTCAGAGTCGGTGAAGATCTTGAAGTACGGGACGATTTTGGATGATATGCTTCCAACCCAGTCTTTCACTGTCACCAACGGTGGAGAAACTGTCAACTTCACTGGGATCAAGGTGGCTTTCCCCCGTATACTTTCTCGCATGCCCCCGATCATTTATCCGTGTTCCTGCAGATTTCAGTCTCTTTGAAGGACACTAATGACTCGGTGTTTGCGGTCATCCCCCCTGGACAATCGGTCACTGCCGAGCATGATCGTAAGGAGTACATTTCCCCCTATTGATTTTTGCTAATCCTATATCCTCGCTTCACAGTATCAGCACTGTTTGACTTTGCTTCGGCTGGCCCAGGAACATTCACGTTCACACCTGTGACGTCCTTCTATATCACTAGCCCGGAAGCCAGAGTAACCGATGGCGCGGGCCTTGATAAGCTTTCAGTATCATCTAGCTCTGTTGATGTGAACATCTCTGGCGACTTGACCAAGCGGGATCTTTTCCCTGTCCTGAGTACCCGCGCGGTTGATATCTGTACTGACCGTACCGAAGCGCAGATTATCGATGCAAGGTTGGTATATACATGTTCCTTGTATTTGTCATTTACTTCTCTCGCATATATTTCAGCTATATTGGGGGGAAAAGTCTAGCGTCATCGGCATCCTCTTATATTCAGTCGAACGGTGAAGATTCTCTTTACGCTTCTTACTTCGGCGATACACCGACAGCCACGGTTCGCACGGTGTTTGATAGAGTCGCAAATGAAGCATCTATGACAAGGACGTATGCCGTTTCACTCTACCCTCTTGTTAAACCTCTCAAATTCCTGCAGGATGGACTGCACGGATCCGCTCTTGATATGTTTGGAAGGCGTCGCTGCGTATACCACCATACCTACTTCGAACGTACGCATTTCCACTACGGGTATGTCTTCGGCAAGATCTGACGGACGGTTTGTTGGTACCAGGTTTACTTCTGCCCGCTCTTTTTCTCCCTGGATTCTACTCCGGGTCTTTGTTTTGGTACAGTTGATGACACTTTTACTGCTGATGCAACTATGCTCCATGAGGTACCAGCTACTCTGGATGTACATTGATCGACAAGTTTATGGTTTCTGTTATCTAGCTTACTCATGCGACTTCCGATACACTCGATGTCGCCTATGGCTGCGCTACTGACCGGGCACTTCCTGCCGTTGAACAAGCTGTCAATGCCGACAATTATAATGTATGGCATATGCACCTGATGTGAAATTCATGTTGACATTATCCCTAGTGCTTCGCAGATGCGGTTTACAAGGCCACTATGTGCAGTTAGAAATACTATCGCTTACAGACGTAGGATTTCATCGAATTGAAGTTCGAAATTTTGTTTGATAATGTTGTTCGTATCTGAGAGACTCGTTTATATCAATACATGTTGAAACGTTACTTAAATACATTCACTCCGGTGCCATATGAGCATTACGTTCTGATAGGACATTTCTAAATTTCAAGAACAGTTGACATCATGATGTAAGTTCTGAGTCCTTCCCCAAAGGAGTTTCTGACTTATAGAGACTGGCACGTAGTTGTCATTCAGTGGCGACATAGGGAGAATGTTTGAGTAAAGCGGCAATGTTCTGGGATTGGTACAGTTGCCCCGCGCGTTGTTCTCGAAGCACGTTCAATTCACTGTAGTCCGCGATAAACATGTTTGAATAGATATGATAATGACTACAGGGCAGGAAAGCATGGGAGACGAGAGAGCACGTCCGTAAGGTGGGGGTGTGGTCATACAAGAAGTCGAGAATGCGATCAAGGAGCTCCTGGGGCACAAACAGGCTCGAGTGGCTCTTCAACTTGAAAGGGGTCGTCGTGGGCAACATATATCTCCAGATAGATGTGTTTCCTAGAGAATGGCGAAATACTAGAAAGTGATATCGACTGAAGTGCTAACGGAAGGAAAAGCAAGATGTTGAGTGCAGGAGGCAAGTGGAAATAACGGAGGTGAGATGATGATGGTACGGAAGCAAGAGTGATCGTGTCGCGGTTCCTCCTTAAGCTTGATCTCCTTATATAACAACACCACCACCACAAAACGTAGCGATGCTAATAAATTTGTTCCTCTCCACGGCCGTTGACTCGATGCCAGAATACTCATGGCACCCGGTAAACGACATTACGAAGTAGCCTATAATCCGGTCGTTATTAGATTGACCCATAGGAAGCACCGATATGAAAGAAATAACAGCTGCACAGTTTGGAGTACTAGGTAGTCAAATCGCATCAAATCGCATCATTAAAGAGCTGAAGGCGCACGTCGTCGTCTGCTTTGTGTGGCTACAAAGACTGGGTTCAGTGTAAGTAGGAAGCGGTTCAAGAATAAACAGGAAAGGAAGTGATATCAGTCATGATTCGTAGATGGCCGCGTTTCTCTGAGACTGACGATTTATTGCAGGCATTTTCCCCATTAACATGCCAAAGGCCTTCGCGACGTACGTTCACCTGAAGGGTAGACAGTGCTTCCATTATGGATGGTTCTGTTCGTCAGTAGGCCGAAACAAAACCGGTAACATAGCTTTCAGAAAGCGTCAACGCGTTCGGGCAGTCCACGTTGTAACAGAAAATCCTTCTTTCATTCATACAAATCGATGTTTATTTAATCAAAAACGTTTTGAATAGAGTAGCGCTCTGAAAAATAAAACGTAAGAACCTATATCGAATCATTTGGAATATCGACTGACGTTTAACGACCTCAACTTCCAATATACCCTTCTCTCTATACAAAGGCATGTCCTTCTCGACACTATGTTTCCATGCATCGGGATCCTTTGGATGCTCACCTCCGCAATTGAAGCATAGGTCATTGGAACGAGAATGCAGCCTAATATGGACTTTTCGTAATGCAGGCAACTTAATTTTGTCCAAGTGAGCATCGAACCGACCCCAGGCGTTAACAGAGCAGGGTACCAGGAAGGGCTTCCGTTTGTCGCACGTTTGCTCTACCGTCAATTTCCGCAACGTAGGACTTAGGAGTGTTCGGGATAACAGAGGGTCTAGCGGAGATGACACAATTATGAACAAAGAGGAAAGCCGTCTGTGTCGGCTCAGATCTAAACGGACCAGTGGTTCTTTAGAAGGAAATTAGTGCGATGAGACGGTGAAAGAAGACAGTGACTCACCCGCCCAACTCCAGGCGCTACCATCCAGAGTGAAGTCTTCAAGTGTTTCCTGCATTTCGCCAAGAAGTCTCTGAACGAGCGAAGAGGTAGCCTTGTTGCATAGTTGGAGAGAGAGACGCCGGATGCCTCTGACGTTGTACATTGATTGGTTGGACAATAGCCACTTAATATTGCGAGTTGTTGCAGCCCCGGAGATGCATAAAGACTCTAGTAATGCCGGTAGGCCATCCATGGGAGGGAGAATCGGTGCAAACGGTCTACATATATCATCTGCTCCGGAATCGCAGGCAAGCGATAGATGCTTCAATGCAGGGTTCGCTATAGCAGTGAATACGTCGTCGAATCGTCGGGGCATTCGAAACGAGATGCCATTGAAGATGAACGTCTTGAGGGAACAGGAGCGGAGAACTGTGACGAAGGGTTTGTGTGTGGTGATAGATACCTCTTTCCATGATCCTTGGTTTCCTCGAGCGACGAATTCAATGTGCGACAGATTTGGGAGGAGGGAAATGATAGAAATGAAGGACGTGTCCATGAACTCGTAGAATAGCGGGACTGACATTGCGTGCATCCCGAACTTTGTGACCAGCCGGGCAATGTGAGGACGACGGACGAGTAGTCCGAGAAGTTTGGGAGATCGGTACAGTTGGCCTGCGTACTGTTTTCGAAACAGGTGCAATTCAGCGGTGTGCACGATAAAAACGTTGGAATAGATATGGTAGCGGCTACGGGGTAGGAAAGCACAGGAGACGAGAGCGCATCGTCGTATGGTGGGGATGTCGTCGTACAGGAAATCGATAATGTACTCGATGAGCTCCTGGGGTATAGAAATGCTCGAGTTTCCGGGTATACTGATCTCGACTGACGTCGTCACGGGCGGTATCCTAGTCTTGACTGGCGTGGTGGCAAGCGGCTTCTTGCTCTTGACTGGCGTTGTCATGGGCGATATCCTAGTTTTGACTGGCATGGTTGCAGGCAGTGTCCTGTTCTTGACTGGCGTCGTCACAGGCGGAGTCTTGCTCTTGAATTCGATCGTCCTCGGCAGTGCATACCTACAGCAAGGATCAGTCCTTTCCTAGGTGAAAAAAATACAGCAACGCACGGTATACCAGCACCAGCACCAAAAGAAGCATCGGCCAAGCGATGTCCACCGAAGAGCCGTACAGACAATAGAAGGAAAAAGAAAAATGTTACGTTCATGAGGTCGCGGGCGAGAAGGAGGAGAGATGATGGTGGTACGGAAGCAAGAGTGATCAACCCCATTTCCTCTTGATCTTCTACCACCACTGCCCTTGGGCGTGACAGTGTGACGATATTGGCAAATTTTTTCCTCGCCACAGCAGATACTGATGTATGGCTGCCCTTTAAGCGATATCAACAATATGGTCTTCTATGCAAACATGCGCTGCAGGGATGTCTGAAGTCGTAGCTTCGCACCAGAACCGACCACGCCTCTGGAGCTTCAGCAAATCAAGCCCGTCCTACTTAGGTCAAGTAGTCAAACCGGATACAGGAGAAGAATGGTCCTAGCTGGTGAGTCCTACGCTTTGTTTCCCCGACATCATGTATCCTTATCTTTATGGTGCAGAATGGATTCAGTTCATCATCGTTACTACGCGCAGCACTTTTACTTTCAACCGCAATAACAAAGGCGGTATGGCGCGTGCAGCTGGATTCTTGTGTGTTTTATATTTCTTACACTCTGTTCTCACGGCTCAATCAAATTGGTGAAGAAATGCAATTTATTCGGGATCCAAAAAGTCCACGAGCTATCAAATATGATACGCTACACCGCTCGCGCTCCTCTTCTGCATTACAATTTTCATGCATTGATCTGGGGATTGCAAGTCGGCGCGTCCTCCTGCGACTAAAATGAGGCCAAGGGTAACCCCTTCGCGAAGGAATATGAATGATGCCAACATCCTAATGGCAGAACGACACTTAAAAGAACCCTGCTCCCATGTCAACGTCTACTACAATTTTCGTAGGCGCAGGTCTGGGAGCAGAGCCTTTTCTTCTGCGAGGAAGCGAGCCAGCTCTGGGTTCGAGATGGCCCTTTGCAGGAATGACTGGACCGAAATCCGGTCGAGTGAACGAGATGAAGAAGGTCACGCCTCGACGTTCTCGAAGGCTCCGACCGTCTCCATATGAAGCGGATAGTATGGAGCTCGTCGTCGTCCCGGGTACGGAGTTTAGAGAGTCGATTGACTCGGTGGACGACGACGAGGGGGGGTGATTGTATAATGCCACGGTGGACATTGATAAAGCTGATTGGGTGTTCTGATGGTGGTAGGTGTTCATGTTGTTTCTGGTCTAGGAGTAGGGAATTGACAGGTATTTATATTATTTTCCACGTAGCCCCTCTTTGAGTATAGGAGCCATGTTCGACAATGTTTCCGCGGAGGTACATTTATATCCACGGTGGCATTATACTGTCCTTCAGGCTACCGTGAAAATGGAAGCCCTGCAGATGGCGAGTGGTGCATGTCCTAGCATGCTGTGCTGGCTCAAGGACTCGAAGCAGAGAGCCTTCAATCGGTGAACTCTCCGCTTTGCTTCCGCGTCCAATCGGTTTGGCGATCAGCCTGAGAACCACGGAACTTCATTTCTATTCGCAACGGCCGGCTCAGATGAGAAGGATAAGATTAATCGTAGCCGAGATAGGGTGACATGTGCGTACTGTCTCATGAATTCTACGTTGACTGCTGAATATGGCAACAAAACAGGAAGGGCCTTCCCAACCTGTTTCAATCGGGAACATGTTGACATATTCGGTCCTTTACTAGAGAGGCTGATGGTAGTGCGAGGACCGTTGTATGAATCATGGGATACCGCCGTTCTGTGTATATCGAAATAGTATAAGAGGTCAGCATATCTATGCGTCTGTATTTACATAATACAACACTGGCGGTTTTTTATACCTAGATTAGTACCAGGCCCCGTCGCGAGCGCCAACGATGACCTTGCTTGATGAGGGAGATAATAATAGGTTACAGTTTTCAGAGATATGGTGAGTTGTCATCGCGCAAGAAGTCAGTGCTTGGTAGTATTCATTTTCGAAGTTACAGGCTTCGGAAGGAGTGAACTTTACCAAGCTATACGTATTTCTTGCGAATTTAGCAGAATTATTTCCTGAAGTTACAGTTTCGGGCACCTCCGCCATACTAAACTTCTTTTCAAGCAACATGATTACACGATAGCATCCATGCGATTGGAAGAAAGATGCTGCCGGAAATGGTGATCGTAACACACGGGTCGTCAGGACTTGTGATCTACATCTGTTCACACGGTGCCAACACCGCCCATGATAGGTCCACATATAAACACGAGTCTCTCTCTGATTCCCATCTAACGTATGGCGCTTGAAGAATATTTCGAATTATCGCGGCAAGTTGACGCCAGGACCTGGGTGCTACGCGGCCTGGGTATAGCAACTGCTTTTGTACTAGCTCTACAAGTTCGAAAGGCGCTAATAAACAGAGCGAAAGTAGGTTGTTGTATTACCCTTGACCCAGTTAACGCTGACGTTGTTGTAGCTGAAACACGTCCCTACCGTAGGGTCATCGGGTCTCTTATCGTCTTGGATAGACGCCTTCAAGTTCACATTTCATGCGAAGGAAATCATCGAAGAGGGTTATGCAAAGGTGTGTGCCGAGTCGTCTCGCCAGTGTTTTCCGAATTACATGGTTTCCTTATATGCAGTACTACGGGTCAGCATTTAAAGTGCCCATGATTGACAAATGGATGGTCGTCGTGAGTGGCGCCGAGAAGATTGATGACATTCGGAAGTCCACGCCCGAACAGTTATCCTTGTTGGATGCGACTATAGATGTGAGTGCGCCCTCATATGTGAGGTTTTGTATGATTCTCACAGAGATGTCTATAGTTTTTGCAAATGAACCATACTATGGGTCGCAATCTCTGTGTCGACCCTTACCAGACGGAAGTTATACGAGGCGCCTTAACTCGTAATATTGTCACCTGTTTTGTCGATGTTCAAGACGAGATAAAAGCAGCATTTGAAGACCATATACCCATGACCGAAGGTACGGATATTCGGCACTTTCCAGGTGCTCAACCTAACATTACTACAGACTGGATTGAGGTTTCCGCATACGAGACAATTTTGCAAATCGTATGCAGAGCGAGCAATCGGATGTTCATTGGACTTCCTATCTGTAAGTAATCCATCTGTGTTAGTACCTTGTCGGTCCCAACCTGTCCTTCAGGCCGTGATCCCGAATACATCAAACTCAACATCGACTTCACTATTGACGTTTTCGTCTACGCTCGCATCATTAATCTTTTCCCCAGCATCCTCAAACCGTAAGTACCAGGGCTCAATTTGTCGGGGGCTCAAACCTATTTTCGTAAGGATTCTGGGAACCTTCTTTACGCCTCGCAGGCGTGCCTTGGCCAAGATGATGAAATTCCTGGATCAAACTATACGGGAACGGCTACATCAAGAAAATGTCCACGGCAAAGACTGGCCGGGAAAGCCGGTAAGGAAGATCCCTAAACATTAGTTTTCAGCGAGCGTTCGCCTCATACGCTGACAGAATGACCTCCTTTCGTGGCTGCTTGATGCGTCTCAAGGTAACGAAGCGAGACGCACAATACAGGACTTAAGCAGTCGAATGCTCAGCTTGAATCTGGGAGCGATCCATACGACGTCTATGGTACTTACTCTAGATTACGTTTCTAAGGCTAACAGCTGACTGGATCCCTGGTAGACGTTTACAACCGCTCTCTATGCCTTGGCTACACATCCGGAGTATGCTGAAGCTCTACGAACTGAGGTGGAATCTGTCATCAAGGAAGAGGGGCGCACGAAAGTTGCAATGAATAAGATGAATCAGCTTGACAGCTTCTTGAAGGAAGTCCAGAGAGTGTGCGGCGGTGTTGGTGCCTGTGAGTCGATACTCTGCCTGCTACATCGCATCGTAGTGTATTGACAACTGAAAACAGTCGGAATGCGTCGTGTGGCTCGAAGCGACTTTGCATTTTCGGACGGGACGGTCATTCCGGCTGGCACTGAAATTGCTGTGGCTGCTTTGGCAACGAATACAGATGAGGTAAATTGTGCACGATGCGAGTGTTCCGAACATATTCACTAACATGGCCATAGAGGAACTATGAAAATGCCTTGGATTTCAGACCTTGGAGGTTTTCTGACAAAAGAAAAGAGGAGGGCGAGAGCATTCGTCACAGGATGGTCACCCCGAGCTTGGACTTCATTTTCTTTGGCCATGGGCGGCCGGCGTGGTGCGTGTAGTATATGTTTGTTAGTGTTGAGAGCTGAATATTCCGAAGTCCCGGTCGTTTCTTCGCCGTCAATGAGTTGAAAGCTCTCATGTCTTACGTTCTTCTGAACTTTGACGTGAAGATGGATAAGCCCCCCTCCTCCATGTGGATAGCTGCTGACCAGATACCCGATCAGAAGAGTAAAGTATTGTTTAGGAAGCGTGTACGTACAGCTTAAATGATCAAAGCCGTTGTGAGGCGTAGTCAGACACAGACGGAGGGGAATGATATCCAGTGCTACTAGCAAACACACGACGTCGGAAAGCTGCTTCATTTGGTAGACTTATCATAATCCTTACAAGTATAAGGTAGTATCGGAAAGGTAACAGGAGATCTTACGAAAGCTTGAATCTGTAGTCGTGACCAGAGGAAGAGGATCGATCGGAGGTCGGCCCGTCCATCCGCAATCGCGTCTTAAACAGTCACCGTTCCGACACCTTCGCTGCCGTCACTGCCATTGTTATGCAGCTATGCTAAAGGGCCCCTCAAAATTATACTTGTATTGATGTCCTTAGTATATCCTTCCTGGCATCGGCTACCAGCCCTCCCGTGTCATTCGGATTTCACTGAGTAGCGAAGTTGACAAGCGCTATATTCTTCATTGATGACAAGAATTTACTGACATGTGGCAGAAACTCGCGCTCTGGATAATTCTCCCGGCAACCCTGAAACGGAACAGAGATCCTTGGAATAGAAACCGACCTATCGGTAATCATAACGAGCAGGGGCAAGTGGTTAGACCGTCATACACGGACACGCTAAGAATTGACTCAAGCCGGATGATGTTTCGGTGATGGAGAAGGCATGTCGAACGAGACATGATACGTCGGTACCGTCTTCAAAGCTTAATTGTCCGCGTTAAGTGGAGAGTTGGTAGCATTGGAGAAGAACCGTTATATGAGGCAGAGAATCACGTACGTGCTGCTGCTTCCTTGATGTATCCCTGGTCGGTTGTACTTACTTATAATGTTATGCATATTATCAGGCCAGACATTCACACTGGCATTACACACCGGTCCAACAGTCTATATGATGCGTGTAAACAAATACATCCATGAGTCATCGGAATGTGGCGGCACTAACGCGGGTGATTTACTCTGAAGCTGTGTCGTTGAAGGCTGACGATTCTGGTACAGCCACTTCGTCGTTGAGTATTCGTGTTGTCAAAGTGTTCTTCTCAAAGTCCCGGATTAGTTCAGTCATAGGACACTCTCAAATAGGACGTCCCCCTCTTGTAAAAAAAGGTGTTACGTCAAACAGTCTACCGCCTCGTTATGTTCTCAAAACGGACCGGAACTCCTGGCACAAACCTTAGTGACTAAGGACGGAAGGAAGAGCACTGTACACATGTGATACATTGAAGTTGAACCCAGTGCTGGCCCTGATGTAGATCCGAATGAGGTGACTCGCCAGTTGTGCTCCGGGTGGAACGCAGGCGAACCACCGCATTTTTATTCTAACACGTCTCAGTCCTGACTCCGAGGTACGTCCCCGGAACCGTGATCAGGCATTGCAGAGTCATGGGCTAGTATATACAGGACAGGATCCTAGGTTTTTTGCACAACAAACAGCCCTCGAACAATCTACTATCTCGCACAACAGATGGATACAAACTTACTGCTCGGTGTAACTATCCTGTTGCTGCTTGCCTTCCAACTTCGAAAGGCCTTAATCACCAAAGCAAAGGTGAGGGTTTACGCTACTTGAATTCTGTTGTATACTCATCACATCGCAGCTGAAAGCCATTCCTACGGTCGGGTCATCTGGAATTATAACATCTTGGATCGATGCTTTCAAATTTGTTCGCCACGCAAAGGAAATTATTCAAGAGGGCCATAAAAAGGTCCGTATTGGTTCATATCCCTTCGCGGTTAATCAACTTGTGAACAGTACCATGGATCTGTATTCAAAGTACCCTTACTCGACAAATGGATGGTTGTCGTCAGCGGGCCAGAGAAGATCAATGACATCCGAAAGTCGACCCTCGAGCAACTGTCTTCCGTGGATGCGTTTGTAGATGTCAGTGCTCTCTCTCTACTGCATGTGGATTGACGTTCTTGACGACGATGATTATAGCAATTGCAGTCAGATTATACCATTGACCGCACCGTCGGTACCGATTGGCATTATCTTGCAGACGTTTTACGAGGCGACTTTACCCGTAACATCTCGACTTGTTTCGCCGATGTTCAGGATGAGATTCAAGCGGCATTCATGGACAACATACCGATGACGGAAGGTATGGGACTTAGTGGTCCTCTTAAGTGCTCAAGCTGACGCTACTATAGACTGGATTGAGGTCCCTGCCTATGAGACGATCCTACAAATTGTATGCCGAGCGACTAACAGGATGTTTATCGGACTTCCTTTCTGTGAGTAGTGCCCTCCTGATAGGCTTTTTGGTACAAACCCTCAGACAAGGTCGTAACCCTGATTACATCAAACTTAACATCGATTTTACTATCAATGTCTTTCTATGCTCTCGGATTATCAACTTTTTCCCGACGTTCATGAAGCCGTAAGTTGTTCGAGTTCACTATTGTGTAGAGCATAGTTAACCATTGTCTCATGTATTTAGATTTTTGGGATCTTTGGCCACCCCTCGTCGGCGGGCTATGGCCAAGGCGGAGAAACTCCTCGGTCAGACTATCCAGGAACGTCTGTACCAGGAGAAGATCCATGGCAAAGATTGGCCAGAGAAACCGGTGAGGAATCTGCCTAGTCTGTTGCCGACTGTTTTCCTCATGTTCCGGTAGAATGACATGCTCTCGTGGTTGATCGATGGGTCCAATGGTGTTGAAGAAATGCTCACGGTACAAAGTTTGTGCACTAGGATGCTCTTTACAAACTTGGGAGCCATCCACACGACATCCAATGTAAGCTGAATCACGGATTCGAGAACGCTAGCTAATGTGCTTACAGACGTTCACCACTTCCCTATACGCGTTAGCTGCGCATCCTCAATACGTTGAAACCCTCCGGACTGAGGTGGAATCTGTGATCGAAGAAGAAGGAATAACGAAAGCCGCAATGGGTAAGATGAACCAGCTCGATAGTTTCTTGAAGGAATCTCAGCGACTGTACGGTGACATGAGTGTCTGTGAGTCGTCCCTCTTGTCACGCCAGTTCAATATACATTCTGACCATCAAGCAAAGTTGTAATAAATCGAATAGCTCGGAAGGACTTTGTATTTTCGGATGGGACAGTTGTTCCCGCTGGGAGCCATATCGCCGTGGCTGGTCTGGGCACACATTTGGACGAGGTACGAGCGAGTTTCGTTGCCATGACAGTCTTCCTTACCAACTTTCCTACCTAAGGAGAACTATGAAGATCCATTGGAATTCAGACCGTGGAGGTTCTCTGAAAAGAGGAAACAAGAAGGGCAGAGTGTTCGCCACCAGATGGTCACACCGGGTCTGGATTACGTTTTCTTTGGCCATGGACGATCGACATGGTGCGTACCCCCCACAATCCTCTGTCTGCTTGAATCTGATATCGAACTTGTTTAGTCCGGGCCGCTTCTTCGCGGTTAACGAATTAAAGGCTCTCATGTCCTACGTCCTCATGAACTTTGACATAAAGATGGACAAGGTTCCGCCGTCTATGTGCTTCGGTGATCAGTTCCCGGATCATACCAGTAAGGTACTGTTTAGGAAGCGTATAAGAGCGTAGATGTACATCTTGTCAATGACCGGGATATAGCTAGTGATCCGATGCGGCTGGATGGAGAAGAATGAGATTGGGATGAGATCCCGAAATATTCACAGTAGAAAGCTTGATGCATTTAGCGTATACCTAGATAATATTTGTTCATGATCAATCGCTAGTCCTGGAGCGGCATGAATACCTTCAAAATGACACTAAGGGAACATTCAGACTGAAGAGAGAGTCGACCTCGGAGGACGGGCCGACTCTACCGGCCCCTAATACACTCTTGCACTCCAACCACCACCACCACCGTTCCGATGCCTTCGCTGTCGCCGCCGCCGTTATTATAAAGCTCTTCAGAACTGTACCTACTACACCGATATTCTCCATCTGAAGCGGCAGTATGGAGCTCGTCGTCGTCCCGGGTATGGAGTTTAGCGAGTCGATTGACTCGGTGGACGACGACGAGGGGATGCCACGATGGACATTGATAAAACTGGTTGGATATTCTGTTGGTGATAGGTGTTCATATTGTTTCTGGTCTCGGATTAGGGACTGACAGGTATTTGTACCTTTTTTTCGTGTAGCCCCTCTTAAGTGTAGGGGCTATCTCGAGATAACGCGACCGTATCCCTCCTCAAACAAGTGCATCCACCGTCTGGGCGATCAGACTCCGCGGAAGCATTCCCTCCGGTGAAAACTACGAACTCTTGGCTAAGATGAGTGCATATCGAACTTCTATACTGGATGGACGGAGAATAATCTGAGATGGAGTTTTTAAGCAAAGCTGGCATCTTGCACCTTCCGTGGCTTTTGCGCGGCTTCGTCCGTAAACGGTAACTCCTCTGCTGTAAGTCTAACTATCAGTCTGATCCCTAAAGGTATATGGAGTTCAAGCCATGGAGGTTCTCTGAAATGCGGAAACAGGAAGGTGAGAGTATTCATTACCAGATAGTCACTCCTAGCGTTGATTTTCTCTTCTTTGGTAATGGACGACCGGCATGGTAAATATGCTCTTACCCAGCGGATCTTGAGATCGAGCCCTGTTCACAGCTCAGGTCGGTTATTTGCCGTCACTCAGCTGAAGGCTCTTGTTGTCTCATGTTCTCCTGAATTTCGATGTAAAGATGGACAAGGTTCCCCTGTCTAGTTGGTTCGCTGCTGGACGGATTCCGAATCAGAACTGTAACGCGTTGTCCAGACAACGTGCATGTTGATGGTAATGTGAAGATCGCGAGCATATTCATTCATCAGCTGTTGGTGGAACTGGGATTTCGGCGAATATATATTTGTAGTGGTACAAGAAAGAATATAGTTCTACCAGGCGAAGTAGACCCGTGGATTAGATGTGATCATTTGCCCTCGCTACACAATAGCGCTCTAAGAGAAGGCGAATTAGAATGTGCAGCGACAAATAGAGGAATAAACTAACGTGATACAACCTTAACTTCTAAGATCCCTTTGCTGCTTAGCAGAGGCATCTGCTCCTCGACTTGTTTCTTCCATTTATCATGATCCTGCGGTAGGAAATCACCGTCACACCAATAAGGGCTGCATTCATCATGGCCGTTATTGTGCAGCATGACATGTACATGTTGCAGCATAGGCAATGCCAGTCCGTTAATGTGCGCATCAACCTCTGCCAATGTAGGACCAGTTGGGGACCAACTGTTCTGAAGGAGCTCAACATTCAATGTTTGTACTGCAGCACCGAAATGGGTCTTGAGGAGCCAGGTATTCATTGTGAAGTAAAGGACAACAAAAAATGATTTGAGTTTCTTATGTTGTCTGAGGTCGAAACCAATACTTCGGTCTGGGGATGTTATAAGTACCTATTATTGAGATCAGAACATAGACGTGCATACCCGGACCATTCGCCGTGACATCCAGAGTCAAGGATTCAAGGGTATCACGCATCTCATTGAGAAAGGCTCGTATGACGCATTCCTCGGTGTCGGTGCCCAATTGAAGAGAAAGCTGTCGGAGATGGCTGATGTTGTACATGGATCTATTGAAGAAAAGAAATTTTATTTGCCTAAACACAGCATCACCAGACATGGACAGAGATTCCAGCTCTGGCTGGCCATTAGCTGGCTGGCGAATCGATAATGGCAGGTTTGATGATGTGATTTCTCCGGAATCGGAGTCAATCGACAGATGCTTTAAAGCTGGGTTCACTACCGCGGTGAATACGTCTTCCAACTCAGCATTTGTGTAGTATGCAATGCCTTTAAGGTGCACCGTTGTGAGTCGCAGGGAGCGTAGCGTTCCGAGAAAGAGTTCTTGAAATGTGATCGGAAAGTAGTCCCAATCGGTCATGCCTCTCCGATCAACGAGTTGAATTCGGGAGAGATTGTGGAGGGAGGTCAAAATTAAATGAAGTAAAGAATCGGCGCACAATTCGACCAGTCTCTCAGATATAGTATGCATCACCAGTGTCCTCACTAGCGGGCCGACATGAGGGGAATGTTTCAACAATGCGTCAAAATCCCCGCATCTGTACAATTTCCCAGCATATCGTTTCCTAAACGAGTCAAGGTCCATATGGTGCACGATAAAAACGCTGGAATAGATGTGATGACGACTCCTGGGCAAGAGACTTTTAGAAGCAAGGGAGCACATCCGTAAAACATGGACGTCATCGTGCAGGAAGTCGAGGGTATAATCAATCAGTTCTTGAGGTAAAGAGGGACGCGAATCGTTCGCTACAGAGATCTTGTCCGACATTGTCAGCAGCAGGGCACTCTGTACGATCAAAATACCGGATGTATGTCCACCAACTTGAAGTTCCTCTATAAAACGAAAGAGATGCAGGCGACAATAGTAAGAGGGAATGTTTGAGGGAGTATAGGCACTGAGCGTATTACTAGTCGTCGGGGTTGTTGATGGAATACCGATGGTGGTGGTGGCAGGTGGAGTCTGGACCGTTGACGATGGGATGTGTGGTGGTGGTAGTAATGGTCGAGATCTGCTCCCAGTCATCTCGACTGAAAGTTTCCTCTTTTGGACTCTTCACGTGGCCACGGTACTAGACCATTGGGGCCAGCCTGACGAGCGTCTTGATTATATACTTGTGGAACTCGTCTCTAGGGAAGTCATGTTATATGTCGAGCGGTTCGAGGTGGTTCGGCAGGATACTATTCACTCCTGCGAAATATTGAACTCAGAAAATATTGTGTTTATTGCCTGAATACAAGAATTCACGAACAAGGCGCACGACATTCCTTGGGTGCCTTATAAAATACCACGGGAAAAAAACAACACCTTGCAGTTTGCGACATGAGATGTACGCCCAATTATCAACCCTTCTAGTCGTATATGACCTGAACAGGACCTCTGCAAGACATTATCAGCTATAGTAATGAATCGTCTACTAGAAGCAGAGTAATACCTTTTTTCTACGCCCTTAAACAAACATGATTCATTAACCGCGCATATAAGATCGTAGTTCATGTGACTCACATCTTCGATCCACGCAAGCTGAGCTTTCAGCTCCGTCATACCAAATAACATTACGACGTCAAAACTCAGTTGATAGTGGTAGGTCCCGTCTGAAGAACGCTGAGGGTTCAGTGACTTTGCCACAATAGAAGTGTCAGCTGCAACAGAGCAATACACTGTATAATCGTCTGGACAAGGTATTGAGAGAAGCGTCGCAAGATCTGGAGACCACCAAACCTTCATCAACGTCCATCCACTTCGGATGGACCTTTCTTCCGGTATAACGCCAGATTGAGGTCGTGATGGCACCTAAATTTGGCAGGCCTCGTGAGAGCATGCGATAAGACTGACGGAATTCGGTCTCTTCAGAGACAAGGACGTCCTGGAGGACATTTAATGACAACAGTGCACTGATAAAAACAGAAATACTACCTTAGCTAGGATGATACTATACTGCCCACCCAAAGAGTGTGCTCCGGAACAGTCCACAAAGGTCTTTGTGCGACGACGGAGATGCTCTTCGTCTAGAGGGTCAAAGTCTGTGTAAATTCGAACACCGTGATTGTACTTTGAGACCCGCGCGGTAACAGCATGGTCGAGATGGAATGAGACTGCACCGTCAGCAACGGCTTTGTTACTGTGGACCAAAGTTTAGAGCACGAACAAACAGTCGGAATGGAAGAAAAACACTGACACATGACTATCAGGTCGAGCAAGAGTCAAGCCGAGCTGGTTTGTGTGCTCCTGTATTTTTTGGAAGAGCCAATCACTCGCAGCAAAGCCACCGACGAGAAAAACCGCCTTCAGATGCCGTGATGAGCATCTAGCACAACCCTTTACAGCGTGGTACCCACCGAAACAGGCCTGTTCGATGCGGCTACTTGGGAATCGATGGCTTTAGTGATAGAAATAATCGACGGTTCAAAGAAAGTCGCAACATCGGTCCTATGCAGCATAAACATGGGCTGTCTATATATCAATCTCGCTCACCCTTTCAGCTTGAGTTGACCCGATCGGATATCATACGTAGAATCCCTGTCACGGAGGCTTCCAAATTTGACGAAAGCCGGTTCTTCCGAGTCCTTGAAACGAAGCTTCGTTGATTTGTCGAAGCATTCAGTGATATGATCAAGGTCGTCGTGGAATCTGGAGTTTTTCAACTTCGCTAAGAATTCATAAATGAAAGAGAAAGGACCGATGTGTGTTAGACGTTACCGTCGATGTGAGTACGAGCGGCCAATGTGACAAATATAGATCCAGTAAAGTCACCTGTATGGGATTGATGTGAATGCCTAAATATCAGAGAGAAGGAAAGTCATAGACTTACAAAATGGGGCGGCAATCTCCCGGAACGAGTATTTCCCAGCGCTTCCAGTCAAAATACTAGTGTAGCTACTGATATCGATAGTTCCGCCTCCGGCGTCGACGATGATTATACCTTCTCCTTCCTGTAAACAACATGAGATAATTACAGGAACGGAGACAGTGCGGTGCTCACCTTCACATGCGATGAAAGACCTTTTTGGATACAAAAATGCAAACTCGCTTCTCCTTCGGTGACAAAGTGTACACGCGTATTCTTGGCGTCGTCACTGACAAGGCCACCCTGCACCAAGGCCTTGCGCATATGTTCCTGCTGTTTTCCTTCCCATCCGTTTGGATGGCTCAGGATGAACTCAATCGAATCCTCGATCGAAGACCAAAATGTCGCACCGCTTGGATGTGTCTCCTTTATGAAGGTCTTGGCACACTCAAAGAGGTACGCATAGAAATCAGCAAAAAGCGTAATGACGTCTTTGTTGGGCGGAAGCGGCGAAATGGCTTGATTGATGTTATCTGACTTTGCGTTCTTGGCAGGAGGGCGGAGGTGTAATTTGAACCTGGGCGACAGAACGTTCATTATAAGACAAGAATATGAATGGAAGTATAGCCTACTTTTCGCATCGAATCCATCCTTCCTCTGCGATCTTGTCATTGACATTTTCGCTCATCGCTTCGGAGCCGGCCGCCCTCATCCTGCCATTCTGATCATAGCAGATGACGGTCGGGATTTTGGCGTTACTGCCAGTGCCTTCGAGGGAAGGATACCTGAAGATCATTAGGTTTCTGGTATCTCAAGGACCCAAAGACTATACCTAGTGACAGGCTGAATCGCCGGACGAATATCCGGGTCGAGTATGCTATGAACCCAGACCTCAGAGATGGATCCACTGAGCACGCTGAAAGTGTTACCTGTATGAGATACCGCTGTAAGTCGTTCCAAGGTCGAATGCCAAGAGCAGCTTCCTGGAATCGCCGTCGTAGGGCATGCGGGTGTTCATGGTGGCGTCGTGGGTAGTCAAAAGGGCGTATACGAGGGAATATAAACAATCGTTCCTACCCCTATCATTCACACACCCAGTGATATGGTGAAAGAAATTGAATAACCCTCAGAGGAGAACATGTGGATTACATGCTCCCAATGTGATACGTTGGCCCTCAATAGTCACATTGATTGTTTCCATTCACCGACTGGACCTCTGAGCAGTCGTTCAAGCATGCCTAGGAATACTAAAGCATCAATACAGCGATTCTTTAGGAAACGCACTACAGGCGACACCAACGCTGGTCGAGGGCGACAGCCGACCGTGAATTCAGATCATGGACATGCCTCGCAGCCGTCGCACCAAGCACATACGATGAACACCGTTGATCCCAGCAGCCGGAGAGAGAGAGGACCTGGGAACTATATTGATACTGCGGTGAGGTTCCCCGTTGTACAGGGCAAGATGGACACTGACACAAACTTTGAACAATCAAAAGCCATCTGAAACGACGAGCAATGAAGGCGTGAAGGAGCTGCGAAAGGAGCTAGGCCTGGCTGGACGAAAGATTGTTTTATTGGAAGAGGAAATGGCCGCCCGGGATAAGGATTTGATCCAACTGCACACAGATTTGGAGCGGGAGAAAGCAGCACGCAAAGACGAGCGTCGTCTCTTGGACATACGTACGCAGGAATTGCAGGATGCGCACGCTTATTCGATGAGAAGCGATGCTCTGTCCACCGACGAGCTCGTCGCGAAGGTCGAATCCCTGAATGCGGAGATATACCAAGTGTCAGCTTACATGGCAGATTCCATGACATTTGGTGCCAGGGTCGACTTCGAAGCCGCTCGAGCAGAGGCCGTGCACTGGTTTGGAAGCTACATCATTGATCTGCTGTGTTCCACAATAAATGAAGAGACGCGCATGCAGGTTGTTCAGATCGCCATGCAAGCGGCGTTGGTTCAATCTTGTGCAGACTTCATCTCAATGTGGCACATGGAGAAACGTACGGATGATAATCTCAGCCGTCTGTATGCGAAGATCCAAGCGACGAGTGAGTCAGCTATACAAGATCAGATATAACAAGCATTGACATACCCCAGATACGCAGGTTGTCGCAGGCCGGTGGAGGGCAATGACTCGATCTGGATCCAAATACGAATCCCTCTCCGATATCAAGAAGGAATGGATCAAAATCGTCGTCAGGAAACTGGCGATGGTTTTGATCTTCGCCGGATGGACTGGTGTGGGTACAAATCCAACCTGGGAAGCATGTACTTCCTTTCTGACGAAAAGATATGGAGAGAGAATAGAAGAGATTCTCCATTTAGCCATGGACCTGGACAGAGGGATGGGCGAGGGTATCGTGTCCGAGGATATCGTCATTTTTTCCGTAGGCGGAGGCAGTAGCTTCGTCCCAGATACGATGGAGAATGGAGACGGAGAGTTCACGGTATTGAACTCAGATCACGTTCTCTGCACCTGCGAGCTGGGACTGAAGGTTTCGCGTTCGGTGCAAAAGGATGGTAACTCGGCCATCCTCGTTAAGCCGAAGGTAGTTCTCTGCTCGACGATGTCAGATATAATACCCAAGGTGTGAGGTAAAACGGCCCGCTACTGCAGCTACCTTTTTCTGTAGCCATCGATCGATACCTGACTCGGATTTTCTATGCATTGAATACCATTTTTCATAAAATTATGCTGGATGTGTAATCACACAAACAAAGAAATGAAAACATTGAGCAAGACAAGTTGTAGCATGATACCAGGATGGTGAATTTAGAAAGTCCTGAAGTATTACTTCGAAGTGCAGCGACAAGTCGACGGCCGAGGTAGGGAAGA
Organism: Armillaria mellea; assembly: GCA_030407055.1. Taxonomy (NCBI): domain Eukaryota; kingdom Fungi; phylum Basidiomycota; class Agaricomycetes; order Agaricales; family Physalacriaceae; genus Armillaria; species Armillaria mellea. The sequence continues at coordinate 4,484,196 of JAUDZF010000002.1, forward strand.
TTGGACAGACCTGCCAGTAACGGCAATAGCCCAGATTGAGCTTCAGCTTTATTTCCGATGCACTGCCGCACGGAGCCGAAACTGCCGGACTTCGGCCCTGTGCTTTGTCAGTTTTTGGCAAGTTTTTGGTGATTTCAAGTTCTGTCATCCACTAATCGACAATGTCCGCAGGTGCGTAAAAATCACCAAGTACTCGCTGTCAAGGGTGACAAAATAATATTAACTAGAAAAATGTGCATATAATTGGGTTGTTACTATGCTACGATATCGTTTAGCCCGGACAGGAGGATCACCTTGGCCTTCTTCAAGATTTTTGGGCTGGTTTTGTTGTCTTCCCCCCAGCCCTCAGTTGCTGCAAGGCCCAGCTCCGTGGTAGAACATATTTGCATCTCACCATCGTGCCGCTCCAAATCCCCTCGACCCAAGGCGTCCTCCATCACCTCGGAATTAAACAGAAGGCCTGGCGCGACGTATACTGGCACCATCTCGCACGACGTAACACCCTGCCGTGCACAGAAACGCAAGTCCACCAATTTTTTCGCTATCCCTGAGCCTACTAGCGTTTCCGCAAATCTATTGTCGCCTAGTCCAAGACCAGCGATGGTAAGGATGTTAGCGAGTGTCTCCGCAAGGACGGCCTGTATTTCGGTCTCATCGTGCTTGGATGGAGGATCTATAGCCTTCTGTGTTAGAGCTCTCCACTTCCCAGCAATAGATTGCTTCTCTGCGCAAGAGTTAAGCCGACGTCGACCTCGAAGGAGATATGGTCGTACCTGACTGCCGTATACGGTCATATACTTCGTTCCAGCCCTCTTCTTTTCCAGGGTCTCTCCTTAGGCACCATGCCATAACCATTTCTCCCGCATGCGCGCAAATGGCAGCACTAAAAGCAACCTGAAGTACCTCGTATTGCGGATTGGACTCGATGAACCTAGCCATCGTATCCCCCAGGATGTCAGCAACATGTCTATATGGGACGTCCGTGGCAGGCTTATCTATCGCTCGCTCTGCTTGCTCGTAGATATCTGCGAGTGTCGCAGCCGTCCCAGAGATCTCCTCGTTCAGTGCCTCTACAGCTTGAATGATCTCGACACCAGAGAATTGGTCTGCTGTGCTCAAATACATCTGAGCGACCTGCAACTCCCCCGCTCGCGCCCTCGACAACTTGTCGCTCTGCTGGAGCTTGATCCCGAGATCGCGCAGTTCCTCTCTTCTCGCTTGAACATCAAGGGTCAGCGTACGGTTGTGAGCACGGAATTCCTCTAGTTCTTTGTTCAGATCCGAAATGCGCCGTCTCAGCGCTTGCGTTTCGGCGCTATTCTTCCGCGACGGCGGTGTTGGTGCCGGAGTGGCTGCTTTCTGTGGCTGCAAACCAAGCATCAATTTCGCTATTTCCCTTGCATGCTCAATGTCGCTCACCTGTTGCGTTGGCTCTGAAAGCGCTTTCCGTAACGAGCAGACTTCTGCATCTCTCTGCGCGAGGGCCGACCTCAATACCGACAACTCCCTCCGATTTTCTTCGAGCGTAGATGTGAAACGTCTGTACCCGCACCATGCCAGGCATGAAAAGACCATTGCTCCGCCGGCAGGGGCTAACGTCGACCACAAGGAGTATGGCACGTCGGAGGCTACGGCTTCGTAATTGAAGGACATTCCGTGTAGTACCCGTAGTGCAAATGGGTTTCCTCAGCTGAGTGAATCAACAGTCCTGTATTTGAGGGTGGTGGTCCGTGCGGCGAATGGATGTCAAGCTAGGACCGATCTCGAACACGCATTTGGCCCATGATACTGCTCCTCAGCGAAACCGCTGCGGCGGGCATTAATCACTCCTGGCTGTCGGGAAATGATTCATCGGTAAGTGTCAAGACCAGTGTAAAATCTGTACAGTAATTAATATCCTTTATGACTAGTGTTTTACGGTAACGAAGATCGCAGCACCACCTTCGGCTTCAATAAATATGTGCCCCCTTCGGAGCTTCCATCTTCAGATGCTACCTTCAGCCCAAGATCGGACGTACACATAACACGATCAGACGGCTGCACTTTCTCAGCAGGTCCATCAGCGTTCTCCATTGTGCCAGGATCGTACTGTTTCCCGCCAGCTGCGATACAGACGACAATGTCTTTCGAGACGACGCTTTCATGTATAGCCTTGTCCAAACTCGTCATCAGCTTGACGATGTCCCGTATCCTCCTCCCGTATTTTTCCATCACCGTGTCAACGCATGCTTCCCAAGTCCTCGTTCCATCAGATTCCCATCCGGCCAGGAGCAATACCAGAATTGCCCGCCTGACCATCCAAGGTATATAAGACTTTTCAGTCTCCTCCGGCGTCGAGTACTTCGATTTGGATCGAGTCATCACACGCCATCGCCCTGCGACAGGCGCCAAACCTAGATAGCAAGGTCAGGACCCATCGCGTCATGTATATTAGTGAACGTACTAGTTTTCTGAATCTTCGAGTACAGCAGACGAAGTCCTTCATCAATCCTCGAATCGGGATGCCACATCACGATGGAAGCCATACAGGATCGAACGAGCGACGCCTGAAGCGCAACCTGAACACATTGAACCCTCGCTTCAGTGTCCTTCCCCGACCGCAAAATCTCGACGAAGTCGGCGCCGAGCCAAGGGTCCACCTCCGCAGTATCCACGAGTCTGCACTTCGCCCCAAAGACCGAAGAATCCGCCATATATGCGGCCGTCTGGAAGATCTCTGCGTTCAGCGCCTCTGCCAACGATATAATATCGTCCCCAGATGCCAAATCAGCGGTAACCAAGAACGTCCAGGCGTCCTGTAGCTCCCTCGTCCTGACATCCAAAAGGTCCTGCAGACCTCGCAGCTCTTTATCCCGAGCTTCGAGCTGCTTTTGAACTGTCGACAACTCCATCTTCAATTTCAAGTTTTCAGGACGCTCTTCTTCACCCGAATGACTCCTACTTGGGGTCTTAGCGCTTTTCACTTCTTCCTTGGACACACTCTAACTCGGAGTCAAACCAGAATCGATCTAACACAATATGCAATATCTTACCTCGTCAGAGTCTGTTAAAACCACCACAAACTCGTCGTCGCTGTCAGCGAGATCATCGTATCCCTCTGAGCTGCACCTTCGTCGAACATGCTGTCCCGAAATTGGATCCCATCCATCGATATGAAGCGCGTTTTTCCGCCACGTGGATGCCTCGCCTGGCATGTCGACCGTGTTGCTCTTCTTGGCGCTTCCTAGAGCATCGAGATCATTACAAACAAGCATCGCTTGGTTGTCTGACATGGCGGAGAGAGGTTCGGTAGCGGGAGGAGGCTACAGCACTTTCGAGGTGTGGAGCTTAGGGGGCCGAAGAAAGGAGGATCGCAGACAACCTTCCCATGAAATACTCGACGTGCATTCCTCATGTTTCTCTAGGGCACGCTGCATCCTTTGATCAATATGAACGTTACTGTATCGTCACAACGCCACTAGTGTGCATGCGCAAAGGTCTTCTCCCATCACAACGGCAGCGATCACGAGTGGCAAACTATAGAACGACGCCATTTTGAGCTCCATCTTTGGAACAACTTTCACTTATATCACATACAAGCACAACGATCTCAGTTTCTATGAGCGTTCTACATCATGGTTCCAGTGCCTCGTCCGGGTATCTCCCTTCGTAAAACAAGGACCGGATTCGTCCTGTCCCTGTACTCTAGTACTGACATCATACGTGCGTTGACCTCCGCCTTGTGAACATGTTGACCGACCGGGTGATAAATGGAAAGTCCAACATTACGTTCAACTACACGTCCGGTTATTAACTTGAAAGACAATTGGGGGTTTGGAGCTATCGTTGTGATTTCTTTCATTCCAGTACGGAGATTCAGAAGACCGATGAAAGAGCCGGATATTATATTTGGCGAGTGGATTCATGTTCACCTCTAATTCATCTTTTACTTCAGTACAACATCTTCGTTTTCTTGGTTGGGCTTTCCAACAAGTAATTGGGTGTTCCATACGGCGACTCCAGTATAATGTTGGTGGGACTTGTTAATCTACTACTGTTCACGCCAAATAGAGAGACTCGAATATAATCGACGTTGTTTTGACCTTACAGAAATGAACTACATAGCTACACCAGTGCTGACGGAACGACTACCCCTGCCTTCAACAGAAATCTGACCTTTCCTTTATCATCGAACAACTTCAATCCAAGCTCACACGTGCACGAAACAGCTTCGTCCGACTTCTTTGGGTCACCGTAGGCCCCGCTCATTGTTCCAGAATCATACTTTTCTCCAGGACGCACGAAATAGGCGTCCACATCCTGGGAAGTGATTCCTTCCTTGACCGCTCTATCCAACTTGATCGTCAACTTTGCGATTTCCGTGATCCGTTTACCAAAGGAATGTCGCAGTGCCTCCGGTTTGTTTTGAATGGCCCATCCTCCTAAAAGTATAGCTCTCTCAAGCTGACGTACCAGGCGATGGAATAGGTACTGTTCCGCCCTCGGAGATGAGTGATATTTGCTCATTGCGATCGTCAGCGCTCTCCATCTTCCAACTACCGCAGTCGATTCTACAATCATGGACTATGTGAATGATGATAACATGGTATACATGCAACTCACTGGATTCCTGGACCCTTGCGTACAACTCGCATAACATCTCGTCTTCTACGGGATCTAACTCCCAGAGTTTGAGGTAATTACTGCATTCAAACAGCAACGCCGCTTGAAAAGCGACCTGCAGGAAGCCATTTTGTCCCACATCATTTGCGGCTCTGTGCATCAAATGCGCAAGAATGAGGTCATCAAGGTAGTGTTTTGCTCGCTTCATCGCATGGTTGGCTTCCTCGTCAGTTATCCCAACCCTTCCCCCATTGTCGGTTAGCGTATCAGACATGTAGGCAGCCAGCTGATGGATTTCCGAGTTCAGCGACTCCATCATTGACTTGATGTCGGCAGAAGAATATACGTCCGTCTTGTCCAGGAAAGGTCGCGTGCTCTCTAGCTCCTTTCCCCGGCTATCAAGAAGGTGACGATCCTCCCGATGCTGAATTTGTTGGTTGTGGAGAATTTCACGTATCTGGTGAAGCTCCCTCAGGAGCCGGTCGTTTTCGTGCCGGAGACGATCTCTATCTGATTGCATTTCAAGTAACGACTTCTGTAGGTCGCCGCTGGCCGTCGTCTTCCCTCTGGTAAGCCAATCATCCTAGCGTCATCAAAATATCCTTACCTCTTTTGAAGACCTAGATCGCTTTTCCTGCTTCTCATCCTTGGGAGGCCATCCTTCCGAATCCTTGCCCCCCGCCAGTGTAAGGGAATCCTGATGCCGACTGTCCCCTGCATTTGGTTCTTTCTCGACCTTTCCAGCCGGTATCGGATTACTCAAATCTGTAGTCGGAGCTGTGGAAGAAGTAGTGCCGTCTGTATCAGACAGCGCTATATTCTCTTCTACAGGCCGTGAATCTGCAGAGTAACTCCGTTCTACAAGCACTCAAATATTAGACGGACGATTCAGAATGACGCTACAAAACTCTGACCGTCATTGCTGCACCTTGCGTCTGTAGGCTTGCTATGGCGATGGAATTGTTTGAGTACTATTTCTTTCATTGCGATCGCAGCAGATGCTCCAGTAATCGAAGGCGAAAGAAAACAGGTTCAATTTCTATGGAGGCGAAGACAATGAAGCAAGACACTTGCATAAATATGGAACCGTGCTTACCGTACTTATGTCGTTCTTCGAAGATATTAGTAAAGCAACGGATTATATGACATCCGTCAAAGCAGTAAGTGTGTAAGTAGACGACACGAGGATTGGGAAAGGTCCCATGTCCGCCGACTCGTGCCGGTCCGACCTAGTATCCGAGCCGAAGCTCCCATCTTACACTCAACCTCGTCGTAGCCCGAAATTTTGTTTGCAGAACTCGCCGCGAACATGTCTTGGCAGCCGTATCAAGGACCGCACCAGAAGTTAGTCATAGCGCTGGACTTGGGCACCACGTTCAGCGGAGTGTCATACAGGTTTGCTCCCAAATTCTTTTCATGCCTGCTCACGATTTCGAAGATGATCACCAAAGTATTCTAGATCCTGGACTCATTCCAGAAATCAAAGGCGTCACCAGGTAACCCTCTCATTTTCTTCCCCTAGATAACAGTTGATCAGTGTACTTTGAACCTAGATTCCCCGCACAAGAGAACGCCGGCGGCGACGCAAAGATCCCGACGATCCTATATTATGATCAGTTTGGGGATCTCAGGGCAGCGGGCGCTGAAGCCCTGGATGAAAGCGTGATAAGATCCGCCGAGGATGAGGGATGGGTCAAATATTCCAGGTACAGTAAGTTTTTTTTCCCTTCGTAAAATCTAAGGTATCCAGCAGATTCAAACTTCACCTGCGTCCGAAATGGGCTCACACAAAGGAAATAAATGAAGCTATCGCGCCTCTTCCGCCTGGGAAAGACATTGTCGAAGTCTTCGGCGACTTTTATGCGTACTTGGTCGATTGCACCCTGACATTTATACAAGAGTCTCATCAAAATGGCGCGGATCTTTTAAGTTCTGTCCAAGATCGTATCGAATTCATTCTGAGCCATCCTAATGGCTGGGAGGGAGTACAGCAAAAGAAACTGCGGCGGGCCGCTATTTATGCGGGGCTGATTCCCGATAACGACAAAGGTCACGAGAGAATCCACTTCGTGACAGAAGGCGAGGCGAGTCTTCACTTCTGTATCGATCATGGACTCTCATCATATATAAGAGTAAGTATAATATCTGTTACATCCCTCTGCTCACTGCTTACACACTCTTGAAGAACGGGGAAGGTGTTATGATTGTAGATGCCGGCGGAGGCACTGTGGATATCAGTACTTACTCGAGTACTTCCTCGAGTAGTACCAATGGTTCATCATTTGAAGAAATCGTCGCCCCAGCATGTTTGTATCCCATTCCTTATTCTTTGGGTGGAATCTCACCTCCACTAGGTATTTTCTCTGGTTCCATCTTTGTCACACGCCGTGCAGAATCATTCCTAAAAAGTAAGGTCGGCTGTATCGATGTATTTCCTTGTTCTAAAAAGTTGCAGAGAAACTAAAAGGCTCTCAATATGAAGGAGAAATAGAGCTCATCGCAGAGTGTTTTGACAAAACCACAAAGCATCGCTTCAGGAACGCTAATGAGCCGGCTTACATCAAGTTTGGGACGATGAGAGATACGAATCCTCAACTGAATATTCGCTCCGGACAACTGAAGCTATCAGGGTATGTCATATCTGCCGGGACTTGGCATCGTTGTTCACACCAAGCTTTCAAATTTTAGTCTTGAGATTGCTAGCTTTTTCGAGCCTTCGGTCTCGTCGATCATCAGAGGGATTGATAACCAGCGTTCGAAGGCGGGGAAGTTTGTTTCGGTAAGGTCTCTTTCCGTCTTCGTCACTTGAGATTAAGACACTGTTCTAGTCTATTTTTCTTGTGGGGGGGGTTTGCTGCCAACACTTGGTTATTCCTAAAGATGCGGCAACAAGTAGAACCGTCCGGGCTATCCTTTTCTCGACCTGATAGTCACGTGTAAGTGCCCTTACTTCTAAGTCCCCTTGTTGTATTTCTTTGATGTTTATGCTTACAATCGATTAGGAACAAAGCAGTCGCTGATGGGGCTATGTCATTCTACATTTATAACATTGTTTCCGCAAGGGTGTCCAAGTATAATTATGGCGCGAGTGTACAGACCCACTTTAACCCATATGACCCTGAACATGCTTGTCGCAAAAGCAAGGTTCACATACTTGCTAACGGCAAGGAGGCGCTAGCAGGGCAGTACCACATAATATTACCCAAAGTATGTTTTTTCCTTCTCCTGAAATGTGATACCACTAACGCTCTCGAACAGGATAGCCGAGTCTCAGATACGCAAGAATTCCGCGCTTCTTATCACTCCATTTTCAAGAGCCCGTCAGAAGTAAATTCGGTCCAAGTTGGTATACTTTGTTATCGTGGACAGAGGCCAGACCCCCTTTGGATGGATAGAGAACCAGGTGCGACCGCTCTCGGGAGTCGGGTATTCTGAGCTGATGGATTGTATATTCACTATGCTTCGCAGACAATTATCCTGTCCTATTTACTGTAACAGCTAATACTAACAAAGCTGCCAAGGTGCTCAAGCCTTTACCTCGGAAGGGCGGCGGGATTTACTACTACTTCAACCACGATATTGTCATCTTCGTTGGGCGCACCGAGCTTAAAGCGCAGATTTGTTGGAAGGAAAACGTGAGATCATTTGCTACAACTTCACCTATTTCTACTCAATACGAACTACTATCTGATAGGGCGTAGAGAAAAGGTAGGGATATTTTGCTCCAAATCACTGATTCTAATTTCTACATTGAATAGGGGCCCAGCTCAAATAGTATACAATCATGATCTTTGAATCTCTTCGGTACTCCGATACTTCGAAGTTCACAAATGCAGGGTTTTCATGAGTTTCTGCTTACTCAGTCTTGCATTCTCATGCCGAGTCGTTCACTTCTTCCAATCTTGGCTTGATTTATCACAGAGTTGTATCCTATAAAATGTCGGTGGTGCTCGTATATCTCATAATTCTTACGATAAATACATGAGTAGTGCCGCGTGAGTATCAGTGCCTGACAACTATAGCTAGGGGACTGGATTTTTCGTCTTAACCAGGTTTGGTATTCTATAACTGCTTCAGCGACGCGGGATAGACGGATTTCACTACAGTTGATATTTTTGGACGCTACAGAAATGAACAAAGCTACGCCAGCGCCGATGGAACGACTACTACAGCTTTCAACAGAAGTCTGACCTTTATTTTATCATCGAACAACTTCAGCCCAAGGAGTCACACGTACACGAGACTGCTTCATCCGTCTTCTTTGGTTTGCCGTAGGCGCCGCTCTTTGTTTCAGAATCATAGGTTTCCCCAGGACGCACGAAATAGGCGTCCAAGTCCTGGGAAGTGATCCCTTCCTTGATCACTGTATCCAGCTTGAGCGCCAAGTTTTCAATTCGCATAATTCGTTCGCCAAAAGTATGTCGCAGTTCCTCCGGCTTGTTTATAATGGTTCATCCTCCTGGGGGCATGCCATTCTCAAGCCGATGTCCGAGGCGATGGCATAGATATTGCTCCGCTCTCAGAGATGTGTGATATTGGCTCATTGCGATAGTTAACGCTCTCCACTTTCCAGCTACCGCAGCGGTATCTGTGACCGTGGCAGGCCCTATATATGCCATACAATCAATTAACGGATTACTGTACTAGGAAATTGCCGACAACACCAACTTCTGACAGTATCGTCGTCGAAATTGGAATCCTGACCAGAAACTATGCCAAGGTCTTCGAAAACAGAAGGCAGCGCTCGAATTGGCTGGGGAACCTTGCATTTCCCCACACTTTCAGCAGCTTTCTGACAACATCGCTGATTGGCTTTTTTTCGATTTGATTTAATTGCCTTGATGCTCTTGCTTGTCTGACGCATTTTTGTGATCTTTGTTTCTGGCTGCCACTAGTATGGGCGTAATAGCGTCCAAAAAATCAGCCAGCAACAAGTAAGTATAGTCTCTGCAAGTCGACGATTATCTCGTTCGCATGTTGTACATCAGACTCAAATCCACAAGTTAAATTGTTCGGTTATCACAAGTTTCCAAATTCAGACGCAAGTTGGAAAATGTGGTAGCTCACATGTTTCTGGTCGTCAGGCGTTATTCACTCAAGTACGGCTGGTTCTTAAGCCATGACGGAAATCCTGCACACTTGTCTTGTCCAGTCAGCATTCCTATATTAGGCATGCTGTTTCCTGCAAATCGGGGAATTCCCAGAGTGCTCGAACGTACCTACAGATGCAAGGATCAAGATAACACCGATATGGATAATTTACGTTGAAAAATAAAGTCTCTGAGATATGTAGAGCCTACTTTTTGGTCCGACTATTGCATGAATAATGACTTATATTATCCATAGACCACCGGAGACTCGGAGTCCGGATTTGCGCCTTCAAGTAAGTAATTGCTGTAGGTATCAAAGTTGATAACGAATATGTGTCCGTTAACGAATCATAACGCTATGGGCCTAAGGCAAGCTATCGAAAAGTGATCTGAGATAGGAACATAAAAACTAATGACCATTGTGTTCCGCAAAATAAATATAACAAAACAGACGTCCTCGTTGATAGGTTATACTCTGGCCATTACTAAGAAAGTAGCGGAGTAGTGTGAAGCCGGTGAACCACTAAGTTCAAGTTGCAAGTCCAGCACCTCGAGTCTCGACAAACTTGTGTAATGCTCCTTTGAAGCAGAGAACAGACCTTGCAGGAACATCTAAGACGAAACTGAACTTGTGAAGTAGAGATATGCACAAGCTTGCGCTGTGCAAGGATTGAACGTGGAAATTGGTAACACGGTCGCGTTGCGGTGCTATGTGTGGCAGCGAACTTGCGATCAAAATTGGTCACTTGTTGTAGCTGATTTTTTGGACGCTATTACGCCCATACGAAAGAGTTAACGCCGGTAAAGTGGAAGATACAAAGGTCGATTCCTATTTCGGAAAGCCCATGGGCATAAGTAGTCGCACGGCACCGGTCCGGATTGTCCTATCCCTCCATCTTCAACTTGATCCACAAGGTTGCAGCATTCCACTTTCAAATATCGTCGTGAACATGTCTTGGCAGCCGTACCGAGGTCCTCGTCAGAAGTTGGTCATAGCGTTGGACTTGGGCACAACTTTTAGTGGAGTATCATACAGGTACACTGCCAAATTCTTTTCTCGTCCACTCATAATCTTGAACTTGGTTGCGCAAGTATCTTGGATCCTGGGATGGTTCCGGAAATCAAAGGCGTAACAAGGCAATTTTGTCGTTTTCGTCTCTTGGAACAGATGATCAGTGTACTTTGAACTTAGATTCCCTGCACAAGATAACTCCGGCGGCAATACAAAGATCCCAACAGTCCTGTACTATGATCAGTCTGGAGATCTCATGGCAGCTGGTGCAGAGGCCCTCGACGAAGGTGTGATAAGATCTGCTGAGGACGAGGGATGGGTAAAATATTCCAGGTAAAATGATGGTTTTTTGCTCGTTGTAAAGGCTAAGGCATCCGGTAGTTTCAAACTCCACCTACGTCCAAGATGGGCTCATACACAGGAGATAAATGTGGCGATAGCCCCGCTGCCTCCAGGAAAAGATGTTATCGAAGTCTTTGGCGACTTCTATGAATACTTAGTCCAATGCACCCTGACATTTATACAAGAGGCGCACCCAAATGGCTCAGACGTCCTGAGTTTCTGTGAAGGTCATATTGAATATATCATCAGTCACCCGAATGGATGGGAAGGAACACAACAAAAAAAACTGCGTAGGGCCGCTGTTTATGCAGGACTTATACCCGATAACAACAAAGGCCAAGAACGAATTCACTTCGTGACAGAAGGCGAGGCGAGTCTTCACTTCTGCATCGACCGTGGGCTTTCCTCATTTATAAAAGTAAGCACATCCCTTTCTCCACCTTACAGCTCACGACTGACGTGCTAAGGATGGGGAAGGTGTAATGATTGTTGACGCCGGCGGAGGAACTGTGGATATCAGCACTTACTTTTGTACTACCGACAACCAATCGTTTGAAGAGATTGCTACCCCCGCATGTTTGTATACTGTTTCCGATTTTCTGAACCGAATCTCACCTTATCGGTTAGGTGTTTTCGCCGGATCCATATTTGTCACCTCCCTTGCAGAAGGATTTTTGAAGAGTAGGCTCACAACTTATTTTGGTCTACCTCATCATTCTGAAACATTCACGAATCACAGAGAAACTAAAAGGCTCTCAATACGAAGGAGAAGCAGAACTTATTGCTGAGTGTTTTGACAAGACCACAAAGCATCGTTTTAGGAGCACAAATGAACCAGCTTATATCAAATTTGGTACGATGAGAGATATGAATGCTCAACTAGATATTCGTTCTGGGCAACTGCGGTTAGCAGGGTAAGTTGCCTCAATCTGATATTATTACTGGTTTTCATTGAATCTTGAACCCCTAGCTCTGATGTTGCTAGTTTTTTTGAGCCTTCAGCAGCATCGATTCTTCGAGAAATTGATAATCAGCGTCTGAAGGCTAAGAGATCTGTTTCGGTGAGTTAGCCTTCATTTTTAACGGTTACTTATCAGTGACATAATTGTCATGTAGTCCATCTTTCTCGTGGGCGGGTTTGCCGAAAGCACTTGGCTATTCTTGAAGATGCGAGAACATGTAGAACCGTCTGGTGTGTCTCTTTCTCGGCCTGCGAATAGTCCATTGTGAGTATCCTTAGCATCTCCAAGATACTGTCATCGTATATGACATTGATACCTACGAATTTACAGGAACAAAGCCGTCGCTGACGGTACTATCTCGTTCTACATTCACAACATCGTTTCAGCGAGGGTGGCTAAGTATACTTATGGCTTGAAAATAAACACAGTTTTCAAATCGCTTGATCCTGAGCATGCTCGTCGCAGAGTTAATGTTCACAGACGTGCAGATGGGGAGGAGGTCTTAGGTGGCCAGTACAGCGTCATATTACCTAAAGTGGGTGTGTTCTTCTTTTGAACTATCATCCGAATAATGCTTTAACAAGGACGCCCGAGTGACTAAGACCCAAGAGTTTCGTGACTCCTTTAAAGGAGTTTATGAAAACTTGTCGGATATCAATTCAGTCCAATGCGAAATAGTCTGCTACCATGGGCACAAATCTAATCCTAGATGGGTCGATACAGAACCAGGTGCTACTTCCCCATATAAGCTCGTGAATTAGATATTCACGCATGATTCCCAGAAAACTATTCTGTTCTATTCACCGTCACAGCTAACACCCGCAAGGCTGCTAAGGCACTTAACCCTCTTCGGGCAAAGGATGGAGGGTTATATTTCTGCCTTGACTTTGATATAATCATTTTCTTTGGGCGAACAGAACTGAAAGCGCAGATTTGTTGGAAGGAGAATGTGAGTTCATGAAACAAAGTCGACCACATTGAAGCTTATTGCATTTAATCTGACAGGGCATAGAGAAGAGGTGGAATCATTTTACTGAAAACTCCCGCCAATACTGAATCCTTTGTCCACTAAGGGGTCCGGCTCAGATTTTGTACGCCCTTGATCTTTGAATAATTGAATACATTGAAGGTGTGCGATATTTCTGCTTGCTAAGTGTTTTATTCTCCCATTAATATTGCCAGATTTTTCCAATCTAGTCTTGAAATGGCTAGGTTTTTTTTACGACGAAACTGTATTGTGAGCTGCAATATCGATTGTATTGTGTTGTATTTGTATTTCTGAACTTGAATGACGGCAAGGTATAACACCCTTTCATTCCATTTAGTAGTATCTCAGCAAGTCCCAGAATACTCGTCTTGCCAAAGGCACAGAATTACGTGCTAAGTTACAACGGACTCGTTAAAGTTTATCGAGTTTGACTTCGACCTCAATTGACATCTTGTCTTGTCGCGGTGCACTTGAACGTCCCCATTGGATTGATGCCGAAAAAAGTGAGTGTATTTGTTTTTCCTCGGCTGGCTTCAGAGGGGTAACATGGAGTCCAATTCCTGTATCATAGACAGGTATGCAGTCTTGTGTCATGTCACCGCCAATACACATGAGGCGGCAAAACTTTTGAAATTTCAAAGGAGACCCGACGGGAAAACCTACTTTAAATTCGAATCGAAACTCATTCTGCTGTTCCGAGATACCGAAATGCAAGCTCAGATTTTCTGGAAAGAAAATGTGAGTATCTCATATACTACCTCTTGCGCACACCGACTCAACTGACATCTCTCCAGAGCATCGAAAAACGGTGGGTCAAACTACGGCGTCTCTCTGTCTCGATAATTGACTTAGTTCCTCCGCTAGCGGTCCAGCTCGAGTCCTATATGAATAACTTCCAAAGCATACCCCATTTATTCGGGTACTTGTATTGTGTAGTGGCTTACAATAACCATGAATAGCGAATTGAGTAGATCGAACATTCACCACTTCCAGTGTTTACCATCGCTTTGATCTACAGATTCATATACACGGCAAGACAAACGAACAACCCTGGCTAAGGGCCTCTAATGCAACATGCATTTCCACCGATGCTTTCGAGTCGTTCATTCCTTCCTGCTTAAACCGGGTGGAACGCAACCCAAGGTCGCAAGCGCAACTGGAAGCTACTTGAGCACTTAGAACCGTCTGGTGTATCCGTTGTTCGACCTGACTGCCACGTGTGAGTGCCCTTGTGTCCAGGCCGTTGATGTTATTGCCGGCAATGCTGATATGTAAACAGATACAGAGCAGTTGCTGACGGTGCTGTGTCGTTTTATCTTCATGACATCGTTTCACCAAAGCCGTCTAAATATTTGCTCGTGCGAGAACTTCAAGAGCAAGTCCGCGCCCTTATGACGGAGAGAGAGGAACTCAAGCAAGAACTCCTTGGGACACGCGAAGCCCTCGCCTGTGAGCGAGAGGAAGTTCGCCGCTTGCGCAATGTGCAGGCCGATGTGGATATGTGGTATAGGTCCGGGTGACGTATCTGTCAAGATGAAATGTGAAGGGACGAGCGAGGTACTACAGAAGGATACTGTGTAAAATATCTTCTTTGGCGGCGTAAGCCAGGATCTGTGTAGTAAAAGTTTCTAGGTATAAGCATACACACACAATGATAGTATGGAAAGCGAGAAGTGAGAAGGAAAAGTCTAGGATACCAGAGTCGACCAAAGAACAACGTTGGCTTTCATCAAGACTCTCGATTCTATCTTCGTGATCTGTGAATCAGACGAAGTCAGTACTCTTCTCGTCGCTCTCAGCCCAAGATCGGAGGTACACGCTACAGCAGTTTCTTCATCTGTGATCATCTCCGACATCGGGTCGTGATTCGCATCCACCATCGACGTGGGATTGAAACGCGTGTCGTCAACGGCAAAGACAACTAGGTCCTCTGAAGTGATGCCTTCGCCGATAGCTTGATCCACTCGTTTCATCAGCTTGGAGATCTCAAGTATGCGCGCCCCAAAATCATTTTCGAGGACAGATTTTGCTTCGAGTACCATCCACCCGGCGAGGCGCAGGACAGCCCAGATATTGGTGAGCATCAAATTATAGCACAGTTGATGGACGTATGCTTCGGAGGTGTATTTAGTCTCGGCTCTGGTCATGGCTCTCCATCGACTGGCTACAGCTGGAGTATCTGGCAACGACTTCCGTCAGAGACATCTGAATTCTCGACAAAGGTGAACGTACTTTTTTTCTTGACGTCGTCATACAGACGGACGAACATCTTATGTGTCTTGATTTCCTGATGCCAGCGCCGGATCATGCTTTCACAGGTACGAGCTATCATAGCCTGCAATGAAACTTGCAGGACGAGCTCCCGCAAATCTGGATCATTCCTAACCTGCAAAAGGTCGACCATGCGATCACCAAGAGAATGTTTCGCGCGGTCGATTGCATTGCAAGTATGCTGGTCAGAGAGATCTAATGGAGTGTCGCTGAATTGCAAGCTATCGGACATGAAGGCGGCGAGTTGCATGATCTCGGAGTTCAGTGAATCGACCATGGTCTTGATGTCAGCGTGAGAGTACGTGTCGGCTTTGGTGAGAAACGTCTGGGCATTACGAAGCTCCTCGGCGCGTGTTTCGAGGAGGTGACGATCCTCTTCACGATGGGCCTGCTCTCTCGCCAGCGCATTCCGAGCATCGTGAAGCTCACGCTGCAAATCCTCCGTCTTTCGCTGGAGAGCAGAGGCTTCGGTTTGGGTATGGGATAGCGCAGCTACGAGGTTTCGTTTCTCCTGCAGAAGCTTCTGGAATTGATCATCCTTGCGTGGTAGAGGAGTCATGCGTCTATCGTGCATGTAGTTTGGTTGCCTGTCTTTTCCACCGCCCCTCCGACGCGTCTCTTCCTTTCCAAGTCCCCGCCTCGTTTCGAACGTGCCCGGCATATTGTAGGGCTCGTCAAAACTTTGAATTTCGTCCATTGGTTCGTCACGAGGACCGTATAGCTCGTATTTCGAAGGATTGACCTCCCTTTTACACAGCCCTGCACCGGAAACCACCTCCTCAGAACCAAAGAAGTCGTCGTCTTCCTCTTCTGAAAGCGCCACTTCCTCCTCATCTCTCTGGCCATGCCCCTACTGTGCTGGCCGGGGCCCTCGCGCTGCCTGTTCCGGAATCGTGTCAAAACTCTTCATGTCTTCGTCCGTGTCGAAGTCGAGCTCAGGGCGATAGGACGCGTGGTCTTCATTTTTTAGCATGGCAGAGTCTTTGTCCATAGTGTTCCATGCAACAATAGATCTAGGAGCACAGAGAAAAGGTCAATGATTGTCGGACAGTAGTCTATACTACGCGCACCAAGTACGAAAGAGCGAATAACCGAGGCCTAGCGGCAGCATTGCGGTGGTCGATGGCTGTAGTGACGGAAGAAGTGAAATTCGGGGCCGTCCTGGAGAGCACTTATGTCTTTAAACAGGACAAATTCAATTTATCAATTTAAATTAACTATTAGTTTAAATAAGTCACTGTCACAGGTCACGTTAATGAGACACGAACCGTCACGTAGGACGCCACTACACCTCTCAACAACCTTCTATCATGAATACTGCAGTCCGCAAACCCTACAGCGGGCCTCAACGAAAGCTTGTTCTTGCGTTCGACCTAGGGACAACCTTTAGTGGCATTTCTTATGCGTAGGTCTTTCAAGACTTTCTTTGGTGCTTTCACTGAGTAGATGCAGTGTCCTGGACCCTGGAACGATCCCAGAAATCAAAGGAGTGACGAGGTGCTGGAATATATTTTATTCTTGGGCCACGTATACTCACTGTTTTCATAGGTTCCCTTCTCAGGAGCATGTTGGCAGCGATGCAAAAATTCCAACTATCATGTATTACGATGGTGAAGGGACCGTTAAGGCTATTGGCGCGGAAGCATTGAAAGAGAATATCATCGAAACTGCTGAAGACGAGGGCTGGGTGAAATACTCTGAGTGCGTGCGTGGTTCTGCCCTCCTTTGTGCTGCCTGACCGCCAGTCCGGTAGATTCAAGCTACATCTTCGACCCGTGATCAAGACAGAGGGCGGAATAAAGCCAGAGTTCGACGTAGAAATGCATAATAGCATCGCTCCCCTCCCTCCTGGCAAGGATGTTGTCGCTCTTTTTGCTGATTTTTTCAAGTATCTTTTTCAATGTGCCAAGACGTTTATCATGGAGTCACATCAGAGTGCAGAGACTTTTTGGAGATCTATCAAGGGACGTATCGAGTTCATCCTTACTCATCCAAATGGGTGGGAGGGTGAACAACAGAGTAGGATGCGGAGAGCGGCTGTGCAGGCAGGTTTAGTTACAGATGACGATGCGGGACACGCTCGTGTGAACTTCGTCACCGAAGGAGAAGCAAGTCTTCATTTTTGCATTCACAAGGGGCTTTCTTCGCGTATAAAGGTACGTTCGATGGTTCACTGCACATGTCACTTATTGATTGGTTTGCAGAACGGTGAAGGCGTAGTGATTGTTGATGCCGGTGGAGGCACTGTGGATATCAGCACTTATTCTAGTGTCCAATCTGCAGGACATGGTACCCAACGCTCGTTTGAAGAAATAACTGCCCCGCAGTGTACGCAGCTTCTCTTCTTTGATGCTTTATCAAAATTAATGCTGCTCGAAAGGTCATTTCACTGGATCAGTATTCGTCACGAAGAATGCCAGGAAGCATCTTGAAGGTCCGTTACTTCTACCGGCGTTTGGATACTTCTTTGACGTCCTGCTCCAGAGAAACTTCGAGGATCGCGGTTTGAGCCTGAAGTGGACCTTATCGCTGAATGCTTCGATAAAACAACCAAACTTCGATTCAGAAACGCCGAAGAACCTGCATACATCAAGTTTGGTACCATGAGGGATCGTGACCCAGCCCTTGACATACGTTCGGGACAACTCAAGCTAGCAGGGTATGCACTTCTTACTTTCTGTCTTGCTTAGTTGAAGCTGAAAGCGGATCTTGTAGGAGTGTCGTGTCTGATTTTTTCCAGCCCTCAGTCGGTTCTATTATCAATGCGATAGATGAGCAGCGACTCAAAACCAGAAAGCCTATCACTGTGAGAATCATTTATATCATTTTGGTGAGGTCTGATCCACCTTTTCCAGTGCGTCTTCCTTGTCGGCAGCTTCGCTGCAAGCGATTGGCTTTTCGTGAAGCTTCAAGAATACTTGACGCCTCTCCGGGTATCGTTCTCCCGGCCAGATACTCACGTGTGAATAAATATGAGCTTACTCACCTCGACAATGCTGATTATTTGTTCGCAGCAATAAAGCTGTTGCCGATGGTGCCATCTCGTTTTACCTGGACCACTTCGTATCGACTCGAGTGGCCAGATTTCACTACGGCATCAAGATTGCGACGGTATACGACCCTACAAACGTTGAACATCAGCGTCGCCGAAATAAGATATATCTGAGCGATTCTGGTAAGTTGAGGGTCGGCGGCCAATACGATACCATTCTCGCTAAGGTAATGTGCTTCTCCGACTTGCTTGGAATTCCATATCGTTTACTCAAGTTATATGACTCAGGATGTCCAGGTGTCCGAAGACAAGGAGTTTCGAAGAAGCTATGACAGAGAAAGAGTACTCTTATCTGACCTGAACACTATCGAAGAGCACATATTATGCTACCATGGTCATAAACCAGATCCCCGTTGGATGGATACTGAGCGTGCGTTGTTGATTTTCTCAGACTCGACCGGTGTCATGACCTAGACGAATCCTAGCTGACGTCTATACAATGCTTTGTTGCGTCACTGCGGATACTCGGGAGGCGGTCAAGGCGCTGGTGCTTCGGCGAAGACCGGACGGGAGGTCCTACTACACCTGTTTCTTTGATATTATCATCATCTTTGGTCGTACGGAGATGAAAGCTCAGGTATGTTGGAAGGAGAATGTAAGTATTCCGTCATTGCGTGCCATACACAAAACTAACTGACGTGCGAAATTGTAGGGCATAGAGAAGAGGTTCGTGTATCGGGGTCAATATAGTCAACGTTTTACTGATGTTCGCTTTAGAGGTCCGGCCCGTATCGTGTATGACAGAGACATGTAAGACATAGGTGCACTTACCGTGGGTGATTGGACATTGGGATGGCCCTGTCACAAACGCGCGTCATCACATTCCCGTGCCCGTATGATTACCATACGGGGATTGAACGTGATTTCTACCGGAACATAATTTATTGCGGCGACTTTGGCTATTCCAGGGCGTCGACCATAAAAAAACCAGAGCCCATGCTACCATTCTACATATAAACAACTAAATGATTTCTACGCATCGCTACTAATCCGGTGCGGTGCACCTATTCACCGCTACTTTTGTATAATATCCATACTTGATTTTCTCACGTGAGCAGTTGATCTCGTATTTCTTAATTACACTACATTTTCGTTATAAAACAAGCAAACCAGAATAGATCAGCGAGAATCAATCGCAGCTCGTTACTCATGCTCCGTACCCAACATTGGCTCATATACAATGCGAGCGGGACCCCTGGAATGATTTCGTTTATTGCCCAATCTTCTTCGACTTCATTCATTGCGCACCTGTTCTCCTTGCCCTAGAGTTCCAGGATTCATTAGAAAAATCAAGGATGCGACTCAGCCGAGCCAGTTGATGTCTACTTGCCTTGTATTTCCATGACAGAAAGGCTTTCAGCTCTGTATAACCAAACAACAGTACAAGATCATACTCGAGCTTATAAAACCCTTTTCCGTCTGGTGTATGTTGAAGCTCAAGTGTCCTCGCTGCATCGCGGGTGTCAGCGGTTATGCTGCAGAGAACACGAAACATCACTGTGCCCATTTCAACTCAGCTCAGATAAAACGAACGATAAACAGACCTTCTTCGGTATCCATCCATCGCGGAGTCTTGCGAGCGCCTCGATAATAGATGATCTCATCCTCAATTGTTGAAAGTTCTGGTAGGGTCTCCGCATACTTGAAATATGATTTTCGGAATTCCGTTTCTTCAGACACGCGAACATCCTATATGTCATTTGTAAGAGAGGTGTGGTGTGAGAAATTTCATTGAAGGTGCCGCTCACCTTTGACAATATGATGTCAAACTGGTTGTCCAATGAAACCTTTCCATTGGCTGCAACAAACGTCTTGTTTTCACGGCGTCGATGTTCAGGGTCTCCTCTACTGAAGGGAGTATACATCTTGGATCCATAAGTATAACGAGAAACGCGTGACCGCACGAAGTGATCGAGATAAAAGGATATCGCTCCTTCAGAGACAGCCTTGTTCCTAGATAAATGAATCAATGCACCCCAATACAGGGTTGAAATTTCACGAACAAGGGCTTTTCAGGACGCCAGAGCTCTATTCCAGCTGAACTGAGATGCAGCTTCATCTCATCATAAAGATAGTTACTCCCACCAAAGCCACCGACAAGGAAAACGTTCTGTACTCATGTATCAGTTTGATCATCCAAGAATAAATCTGGTGGAAGTAACCGAGATGTGCTTCTTGCAGGATGTGCGCACTTCGTCGAGCGTTTTCTTGATTGCATACAATGAAGGCTCAAAAAATTTGGCGACAGTAGCCCTGTTATACAATTAGAAATTGCTAGAAAAACGAAGAAAGCATAAGTTTACCCCGGAAGCTTTAGCGTACCGGCATGAATGTTGAGCTTAGGATCCGTATCCCTCATCGAACTAAACAGGATATAACATGGCTCCCTCAGATTTCTAAACTGTGTTTTCGGAGCCTTATCGAATAGTTCCGAGATACGTTTTATGTCTCCAGCGTATTGGGTACCTTTCAACGTCGCTGATGGTAGCCATCAACGGATGCCATGATATCAACGAAAATGGGCCTACCTGTGAAGTAGCGGCTGGCGTTATGGGTTACAAAGATGGACCCTCCCAGACGACCTACAAATAAAGTAGAATATGCTTCCTGACGAGAAATAGGGGAAACCGTATCTCTCACATTGGGGAACAGAAATCTCTTCAAATGACTTCTTCGCTTTGCCCAATCTACCATAGGTACTGATATCTATTGTCCCACCACCAGCGTCAACGATGACAATTCCTTCATTGACCTATTACAAGAAATCATCGTCCCGTTCAGTTGGTATACCTCCAATTGAGAATAAATACTTACTGGCGTCCTCATGGGAATACCTTGAGCAAGACAGAAATGAAGACTCGCTTCTCCCTCTGTGACGAATGACACACGGGCATGTCCTTTATCGTCATCAGGGATCAACCGAGCTTTCACCATGGCATCTCTCAACATGGCTTGCTCCTTGCCCTCCCACCCGTTCGGATGCGCCAAAATGAAATGAATGTCCCCTTCAATCTCTTCCCACGACGACTCACTTAGGTAGCCCGTAGTCCGTATAGTCGATGTAGCGCAGTCGTACAGGTATCTGTAAAAGTCGGAGAATAATGTGACGATGTCCTTGAGGTTGGGCAAGGGTGGGATATCGAGGGGAGGGGAGGTGGGTTTCACGTGTAACTTGAATCTGTGCGAGCCCCAGAATCAGAATTATTCGAGTGAGGAGAGGTTGACGCTCACGCCGTATATTTAACCCAGCCCTTTCGGTCTGTGTCATTTGCAGAACCACTGTCTAAGTGCATGGCCCCTTCACCAGCGCTATACAAATTCCCATCGCTATCGTAGAGAAGCGCTGTCGGTGTCTTTGAATCTCCATGTGGTTGACCTTCGTAGCTAAAGAATGATTAGACACCCTGGAATTCGTTGTAGGTTGTATGGTACTACCTCGTTACACTGTTTATGATTGGGACGACGCCAGGTTCGAGGGCGCTATGAGTAGAGGCCATCAATGGATTTCGTTCCGAGTATAATGATGGTAGGTTAGCCTACGAGTAAGATACACCACTGTAAGTGGTCCCAAGATCCATAGAAAGGATGAGTTTTCGACGTTCACCGCGGTAAGGATGGCGCTCTGTTGTCATGATATAGAGGAAAACTATGAAGAAGATTTGAATCCGTCTCAGCTCGCGTGTATTTATTGCTCCCACAACCAAAAATGTTGAGGAACATATCAGAAGCACTGTCCATACGGTGCGGCGATGCGTATTCCCAGACTAGAAGTTCATAGCGGAGAAGCAGTGGCTCTTGGCTCCAAAATTAGAGCAAGACGCCCAGAAAAGGGTACTCGTGAGAATTTTAGCTTTGAGAAGACTCCCACAAATACATTGTTACACTGAATGTGCATCTTTGTTGTCAAGTAGAATCCTTCGATTTGTTGAACACTCAACCTGCAATCACCTTGTATCGTACCTTCCCATCGTGTCTGCCGACCTGTCGTCGAGTGGGCCTAGTACATTGTTTCCTCTGACGTCCTGAGGTATGTCCTTCATCGAGTTCTTGAACGTCAGCTGAATCTCGGACATTCCAGAATGGACTCCCCATCTGTGCCCAATAAAAATTGGCAGCGAATCACAAAGACTTACACATTTCGAAAATCTACGAGACCCTTGCCATCTCCAAGTAACCAAGGAACGGCAACTCCTGTGCCCTCACGGAGCTATGCGCCATCCCCCGGGACCCTCCGTCATCGGCAAAGTACACCCTATCCCCAAACAACTGATTCTTCGCCTTCTAATCGCAAGAGAAAGCCCGTCATTAGCCTACCTGTTCAGAGCTCCTCGAAGCGCTCCTTTGATCAGCTGTCGACTCCAGAACCTCGTGTAGTCCGCCGTAAAGTGGCATCTAGTATTTCCGGTCCCCAAAGACTTGGAGAATCAGTTGACGGCGATTTGTCCGAGTTGACGCCAGTCGAGTCCGACCAGGAAAGCATGACGCAGAATGGCATAGTGGCGGGTAGTGATAAAAGGAAGGCACGTAACACGGTCCAACCTTCAAGAGCGAAGGCTAGCCGGGAAAAGCTCCAAACGGAAATACAGGACCTCGTCGCACAATTGGATCGGGCACGCGGAGAGATAAACTCCCTTCAGATACACAGAGATCAATTATTATCGGAAGTACATGCGTATCGTGATGCAGCAGCCGTTCGCGAGCTTTCTCCAGAGCAAAATCGTCCCCAGACACTGTTTTCGAGGGCAGATTCCTACTCTTGCGTTGATATCATATCTTTGGTGGATGCTCTGAATGGCGAAATCATGCAATTATCGGCGTTGATATCGGACGAGCTGAAATTTTCGCGTCCACCGAAACAACATTTACTCGACGGGATGAAGGCGGCTGTTGACCGTGCCAACGAGCAACTTGGAATTCATTTTGTTCTCCTCTTGAGAGGCACGAGGAACCGTGATGCGCACCGTGGTCTGGTGAGGATAGCGTTGCAGGCGGTTCTGGCGCAGACTTGTGCTACTACAATCCAACGATGGAGCGTAGTCAATGAAAGAACCAATGCCTTCCTTGCTAGGCTTTATAAGGGCTTTGAGGAAATGAGTACGTGTCTTTTAGTTCGCATACAACATGCACAAGATGCTTACTTTTCTTAGAGGCTCCTTGTGTCATGGCGGGTCAGTGGAAGGGGATGGTAAGACGATGGATCAAGTATGACTCTGAACCGGAGGTCCTATCTGCGTATACTCAGATACTCATCGACATGCTGCACGCGATCCTGTGCACCTCGGGGTGGACAAATGATGGAACGCGAGAGGGTATCTACCGGCGATTCGGGAATCGTATCAAGGAAATCGCTAGGCAGATTATCGTAGTCGACAAGGCGATTGGCGATGTCACATCTCAGGATGTCCAGGTATTTACTGTGGCCCGAGATCGCCTCTTCAATCCGTCCGTGATGAAGGACATCAATCACACTTCCAGAGACAATGACGCACAGGGAACCCAATCGTCCGTGGCGTGCACTTCTGATATGGGCTTGATGTCACGACGAAAGATAAATGGGCCAGCCGTGACCGCGAATGTGAGCGGTGGTCAGGAATGTTGGGAGGAGCATATTTTGCTGAGGCCTGGCGTAGTACTTTACTCGGACCTGTAGTTTCTGTAATAGAAAATCGTCAAGTACTGATCTGTAAATTCGTTTACAAGAATAACAAACTGAGATTATTTGAGAGGAAAAGTGATTCTAGCTGGGGAGAGACATAGGACCTGCACGTTACTGACATAAAGACTGGTATAGATTCTTCGACCGGAAGGCCCTCGGACAACGTCAGGGCATCCGGAAATTGCCGACAACACCAACTTCTGACAGTGTCGTCGTCGGAAATTGGAATGCTGACCAGAAACTACGGGGCACTAGAAATTCTGCGTGGTCACCTGCGTGGTACCACGCTGGCGTGGTGCGTGGCCACGCAGCCACGCAGGTCCTTAGTTGAACTTGAGTTGAACTTGACTTCAATGTACAGATTTACTCTGTGCTAGTGACGACATTCGCTACGTATACAATTATTTCTAGTCCTCTGTCATTGGTGACCTATCCTGTATAAAAGATGACCCCCATCCAATGAATTTCCACAGATCGGTTCATCCCAATTTGACAAATAAGATGTTCAAATTTAATGTTTCTCCGAGCGACAATACCATGAACGTACATCTTAATGATTTTGACAGTGATAAATGTCAGAATGGGAGTACTCTCTCGACTTAACTGATTGAAAATGCACACCCAAAGATTCTCTCTTGTTATGACTCTCAATACCACATGAATCGGATGTCAATTTATTATTCATAGTGTGCATACTGACCCACATGATCATAAAACTCACTTAGAGATGAACATTTCCTATATGAGAATTTATGCTAACCACGCAACCCGCCACGCCAGTGTACCACGCAGCCACGCAGCCACGCAACCACGCAGGCACACCACGCAGGCTTACCACGCACGACCACGCGGATTAACCACGCCACCACGCGGACCACGCAGGCACCACGCAAGCACCACGCAGGCACCACGCATGATTCCTCGCCCTGTTTATGATGTTATTCATGCTGTGCCATCAATCGAACAATATACCGGTGCATTTTATGTGTTCAACTCGCCAAATTTTGTTTCGGGTCCACAATATAGGTATTTATTATATTTATATAGCATTATTATGCACGACAGCTGTCAAGGCATGTTGATGTGCATGGCCACTTCTTAACAATACGGTGTGCAATCGCTTCAAATTTGTTTTGATTAGAAACAGAGCAGAGTTTCATGGCGAGTTTCTTAAAGCTCCTTTCATCGTCAACAGGAATGATGGAGCCAATGCGTTTAATACGAGTAACAGCATTGCGAAAATGCTGTTCACATCCCTTCAGAAGTTTGGCACCGTCTGTAAGGAGCTGGTCTTCAGTACGGGAGTCACCTTGTTTGCGACGGAACTTGGCAAAGGCAAGAATATATCCGGAATGCTCAGCTTCGCTGAAATCAACGACCTGTATTTGGTATGTTCAATGATAATCAATATAGAGAGGAGAGTCCGTGTATACCTGTGCGAAAATCTCATCGTTAAGCTCTGTGTTTGTTTTAGCGGCCTCCTTAGACATGGATTTGAATAATGCGTAGAAATGGTGCATGTAATGCTCCTTGGAGGCACCGTTTGAATAGGAGAATAAGGCAGGAACCCAGCACATCAATGTCGTTGAGTAAGTCGAGGTTACAATGAGAAGAGATGTTCACTTTCTCCACCAGCCATGGGCAGCATCGGATACCATCCCATTGATGGGTTCACCAATTATTGTATCCTTGATAACCGTGCTGGACATATAGGCCGACTGTAGAGAAATCACAATGACCTCTCGAAACACTCGCCGAATAATGAAGTCAGGATGGGCTTGACTGAAGCCGGAGTATACGTCAAGGAAATGCTGGTCTGTAGCGGTGCCTTTTTTGCCTGATGATTTCCTGATTTTATTGCGTTCATACTGCACTCTTCCAGCATTCGTCAATGATGTGGCTAGATCAGCCACAGACTTCCCATGCGGGCCCTGGAGCGTAGGATGGCCAACGATCAAAGCGAGAGCCTTCAGATGAGGCTGTGACGATGCGAGTTCCCTAAATTCCAGTTCTGCTTTTGGTGTCAGATGAAGTTCGTGAGTCAAACGTGGATGATGATGATATCCACCATTCGAATAATGTACTCCGCCACTCCAGTGATGCAAGACAGAGCGAACCCTGCCAGGACATGTCTTCCATACCAGATCTCCACCGCATTGACAAGGAACCGCAAGCTGCTTCTTCCGTGAAGCTTTATCGATTTTGGGACGAATAATCATGCGACAAGTCTTCTTGTCGCACTCGATATGGCCTAGACAAAGGCGAGTCGATCTCTTTCCATCCATCCAAGTCTCTGCATATGCGGAACGGAGTTTATCCCCCCCGTTTGCCTTCATAGACCAGTGAACCATAAGTTTTTTCGTAGCTTCAAATATGGTATGATCCATATCGAGGTCAAAATCTCCGTCCGGCCATCCATCCCATGTTTCCTGCAGGTTCGTACTCTTCATTAGATCCATTGCTGTGTTTTTACCGGTGGGTCGAACTGCATGATCACTGGTAGCAACAAGTACATTGCTGGTACGGAACTGAAGGTATGTTCGTTCTCCTTCATCTTTTGTTTTTGAAGCATCTAGTCCTATCCGAGCAGAACCAGCTGCTGTTTCGGAATTGCCTGAAGGAGTTTTTACTTCTTGCTTGGACGTCGCGTTTGCCTTGAAAATTTGCGAGGGGTTGTCCAGCCGTTTAACAGGTCTGGGCACGTAGTATTGTACATCACCTAGACAGTACATTCATTACTGTGAAGCGACGAGTCGCAAAGTGTCTTACCGTTTTCTTCCAAAACCGGAACATGTGTGAGATGAAATTCTGATGCGGGGTTAAGTCCTCCGGCATTTGTTGGGTTTCTATTGTGATTCCCATGAAGGTTTTCATCGAGTTTGCGATGTAAATATTGCTTGAATTTATGGGCCTGAGAAGTGAATAGATTATTTTGTTTTCTCGTTGTTAACCAGATTAGACTGATAAGAGCACATACTAGGAACGCAAACATTGTCTATGAAGCTCTGTAGCTCGCAGGATCAGCGGTAGATTTTTGAGCGTCAAAGTTGAAAAACAAAAAAAAATTTAATGACACATTTGCATAACGACGGTTCGAATGTATTTCCGTTAAATTGAGTGCCTGAAATGTCATTTTCGTTGCGAATAAGAACGAGAGGGATAGGATTTATGGTAGCACATCTAGTAAGCCTCTTTGAGGATTTAAATAGTTATTCATCGTCTACAACACTCGTAGGGGAGAATGATCTAGCAAAAGGTGACGGGCAAAAGAGACTACGCATCAAGCGATATTTGATCTGACGTTGACTACCCCTGTGATTGATTTGGCAACCACGCCAACCACGCCAATCAGGGCACGTCAAACCACGCTGATGACAACTACCACGCAGCCACGCACCACGCAGCCACGCAGCCACGCAGGCTACCGTGCATAATTCTTTTTGCCCGAAACTACGCCATGGTCTTCAGAAGGCAGCGCTCGATTTGGCACCTAGCATTTTCCCCACACTTTCAGCAGCTTTCTGACAACATCACTGGTTGGCCTTTTTTTCCAATTTGATTTAATTGCCTTGACGCTCTTGCTTGTCTGACGCCTTTTTGTGATCTTTGTTTCTGACTGCCACTAGAATAAATTGTCCCTTTGTCCTCGGAGTTCTCCATGCAGCATCCTTTATAAGGCCCAACGACGCTCATGTTTGACCAGTCTGTCCTTTATCATGCCAGCAGCTTATTTCGAACGCCCCCATCCTTCTTCACCCAGCGAACGAGAGACTCTGAGGTCTCAGCCGTTCTTTAACCGACTTTTGGACCGCCTCTCTCCTTATAAACCCGACTTCACCGCCCCCACATCGACAATCATCACACAAGTCACCATATTTGTGGTCCTCGCATTCATCACTGTCCTCCTCGTCCTGATCCTCATAAGTGTGGGCCTATGTTACTGTTCCACAGTGTTCATTATCGGACATGCTGTCCTTCGCAGAACTCATAATCATCTCCTCGAGGGTGTCCCTTTATTGTGGTCTTTTAAAGTCGGCTTAGTTGGGAGTATAATCACGTCGGTGGCTAGTAGCCTTGTCCTGTCGTTGGCAAAGACTGTTATACCACGGGCCGCTCTGATAGTTGAATATCTCCTCGCGTCAGCTTTCATCCCTATCGCCGGTGCTATAGGCGCTGTAATTTTGGACTCTACGAAGGAATTGGTCGAGGGAGCAGTTGTGGCGGGATGTTTGGGTTCTGTGGTCACCGTGGCTGCTGCGCTGGCCATCCTCATACTTGGGGTACTGATAACGCTGGTTTTCCCTTGCCTCTCTCGAAATCGAGTTGCGCGGTATTAATACCTCCTCGCTGGCCCTACTTTGTGCACTGGTTTTTCAAGCTTCAAATTTAGATTTCTGTACACTCTTTATCGCTCTATACTATACCTTTGTCCTTTATTCCGTCCTTGACCCTTGTGGAATTATTGGCCGGATGCGAATCCGCATGTTACTTCAAGGACGGTAGTCCGACTTCAGACCCGAGAGTAAATCTTGCTATCTGGGATACCTAGAGTCTATGTTCGTAATCGTTGGGATCTGGGACTCGGAGCCTTTGCTGTTCCGTTAGCTAAGCTTGGTAGTCATGCCAATTGCGTGAGAACAGGACGAGGAAAACTCCTAGCTCGGTCGCTTATCGATTCCTGATATCACGGCGCCTGTGAACAGAAGGACGTGAGAAACACAGTGCTTGGATACTCGCGACTGAAGCTTCCTGAGCGCCTAAGATCTTTTGTTCTCCAACACGCTCGATGACAACCTCATCAACAGGGCTGGGAATGCACTTTATTGTTCACGTTGCAGTGGCTTGCGTAAAAGGATCTCTTGAGTGTTTATAAGGGTTTCGCGCTTCAGCATTATCTCTCAGGTCCATCTCCCGCCATTTCTTTCGGAGGTAAGTTCTATCTCTGTCGCAGAAGGTTTGAAGTATCACAACCTCTCTACAGTTCAGTCTGAAGAACGATGGACTATGGTTTCTATGTGCAGCAAAACATTCCACTCACAAATCTGAATCCCGGGACTCAAAGCAATTCCAACCTGAGTACGAACAACCAGGCACCACCATCCGTGTCACCTCTTGTCCCAGATTCTACTTTCTTCAATGTCTTGCGGATTTATCGCTCCTCTATCAGGTGTTCGGCGATGATGCACTCTAGCTCGAAACAGTCAATGAAGTGGATCTACCACGGCGCCATGTTACTCAATATTCTTGCGCTTTGAGTCATGTACATGTTCTCGACTGCGACGTTCTCCTTGTTCGGGTACTTCATCGCGTCCCCCGCCACTGGCTCTATGGATTCCTCCAATTTCTTCACGGCCTGCGTGCTGGGGGCCTTGATATTGAGTCCTGCTCATTTGGGTGATTTCGCGGGCGACTATTCCTGCGGATACCGTCTCGACTAGGGTGCGAAAAGCGTGCCATGTGATTGCTTTCCAACTCTTTTTCCTTGGGGTGGTGGTCGCAACTATGACAGCCAACGTTGTGCTCGGTGTGATTGTGAAAGGAGGGGACAAGGACTTGGATCGGGTCCATGCTACACGAGCTGGGGCAACGGGGGCTGGTTTGATGTGTTTCTCTGGACTTTTTATTGTATTGTTGGCTTCCTTCGTGTTGTTCTTGGTCAAACGGTGCACAACGCGCTGATGCCTGTAGTTGCCGCTATGTGCTACTAGGTGTCATAGATGAAATCGAATGATTTAGTATGGGCGTAATAGCGTCCAAAAAATCAGCTACAACAAGTGACCAATTTTGATCGCAGGTTCGCTGCCACACATAGCACCACAACGCGACCGTGTTACCAATTTCCACGTTCAATCCTTGCACAGCGCAAGCTTGTGCATATCTCTACTTCACAAGTTAAGTTTCGTCTTAGATGTTCCTGCAAGGTCTGTTCTCTGCTTCAAAGGAGCATTACACAAGTTTGTCGAGACTCGAGGTGCTGGACTTGCAACTTGAACTTAGTGGTTCACCGGCTTCACACTACTCCGCTACTTTCTTAGTAATGGCCAGAGTATAACCTATCAACGAGGACGTCTGTTTTGTTATATTTATTTTGCGGAACACAATGGTCATTAGTTTTTATGTTCCTATCTCAGATCACTTTTCGATAGCTTGCCTTAGGCCCATAGCGCTATGATTCGTTAACGGACACATATTCGATATCAACTTTGATACCTACAACAATTACTTACTTGAAGGCGCAAAACCGGACTCCGAGTCTCCGGTGGTCTATGGATAATATAAGTCATTATTCATGCAATAGTCGGACCAAAAAGTAGGCTCTACATATCTCAGAGACTTTATTTTTCAACGTAAATTATCCATATCGGTGTTATCTTGATCCTTGCATCTGTAGGTACGTTCGAGCACTCTGGGAATTCCCCAATTTGCAGGAAACAGTATGCCCAATATAGAAATGCTGACTGGACAAGACAAGCGTGCAGGATTTCCGTCATGGCTTAAGAACCAGCCGTACTTGAGTGAATGACGCCTGACGACCAGAAACATGTGAGCTACCACATTTTCCAACTTGCGTCTGAATTTGGAAACTTGTGATAACCGAACAATTTAACTTGTGGATTTGAGTCTGATGTACAACATTCGCAAGTAGATAATCGTCGACTTGCAGAGACTTACCTACTTGTTGCTAGCTGATTTTTTGGACGCTATTACGCCCGTAATTTAGCTAGGGGAAAAACCAGTCAAAACCGCACGGTTAGAAACTGCCGCCTACCGGAACTTCGTCCGCGTCAGTGGGCGAAGCCCATGATGAGTCGCATCGGATCACATGCAGTCGTATGCACTCCAAGGCAGTCCATCAGTCTTATGCAGCCGAGAAAATTCTGTGGAATAGCAAGGTCCTCAATTCGTCAAATGTGATCGAAGTTGAACTTGGGTCTAGGTGGGAAGCTTGGACAATAAGGGGGCTCGTTCGCAGGCGACTAGGTGTTTCTAAGAGAACGTATCAGAGCATATGCGTAGGTTCAGTAATTGTGAGATCTTCTTGAGCTCGGACAGAGGAAGGTGATACTAATGTTTGAACCATGTTTAACTTTGTTAACAGCGACCGAGTCGGAGACAAGTCCAATAAAGGTGGCGGATCAGGTGCGGGAGATGATATCCACCAGCTCAGCTGATATGCAACAAAATCTCTCGGAGGTAAATGAACATGGTACACGAGCTCCAACGGCGATTGGCCACGAGAAGCCGGTTGAAAATTTTCATGAGAGAACAGAGGACGTGCCCCGGTGTCACGGAAGTAGCCGGGAGAGTAGCGATGACGTCAGTCTAGTCGGCATTCAAGAATCAAAGATTGTTGGCAAAGAATCTTTCCTTCCACCACCATGTCGCTTGCTCCTCGTCGTCGTCGTCGTTCTCTCTTCATCGCAAGCTTCTTTGCCTACGTACAGGCTGCTCTGCTTGGAAATTCTCACAGAAGATTGCCACTCTTCGAATGCCTAGCCAACCGGAATTACTATGGGATCAATTCTTGGCAGAGCTTCATTAGTATTGAAGGCGGCCCTTAGGCTCGCCTAACAATTCAGCGACCTTGGATTGGCTGCAGTAGTCTCTACGACGTTAGGAGCGGCTTCCACAAAGGGCTTATTCCGCCGTTGATGGCCTTGGGCTTCGCTTCACGTGCGGGGTTCTCATTCTACCGAAGTTTCGTCTTGTCACTTACCATGCGTTATAGCCACCATCCCCGACCTTATAATGCTTCGCAATAGTCTTGCCCACTCTCCATTGCAACAGTATGCCCACCCTCGGTCACTCACTGGTCTTCTTGACCTTTTTAACTGGGCTATATGCGTACACATGGCCTTCGAATATTGATTACCTGGAAGGCGTCATGTATCAACAGGCAGGGTACCGTCGATTTGGCGTTGTTGACGGAGTGTTACCTTGCAGTTTTTCAAGCGATGGAGAAGGGAGGCAAGCCGCAGCAGAATGGGTGTGTTCGCCAATTTTTGTCATACTGAAACTCGGTCTTATCGACTTCCAGGTCCGGACTGCATTCCACGACATGATAACCCACAACGCGGCTGAAGGAACCGGTGGAATGGACGCGTCAATCATGTACGAGATGGACCGACCAGAGAACCCAGGATCAGCATTCAATGGGACGATGAATTTCATGGTCAATTTCTATAACATACAGACCTCCATGGCTGACCTTTTTGCTCTCGCGTTGAATGTTGCCGTCAGGTCCTGTGGTGGTCCACGTATCGCTATGAGGGGAGGTCGTATCGATGCTACCGGTGCTGGCCTTGCAGGAGTCCCCGAACCGACCGATGATCTGGACACCATTGTCGCCCAGTTCGCAACGGCAGGTTTCAATACAACGGAGATGATTCAAATGGTCGCCTGCGGACATAGTGAGTTGACGTTTTTCTCTCTCCCAGAGCCATGCCTTACCTATTGTTTAGCCTTGGGCGGTGTTCATGGCGTCGACTTTCCTGACATTACTGGGAACAGTAGTTCTACCAATTTCGTCCACTTCGACAGCTCTTTCAGTTCTTTTGACTCCGTAATCGTCACCAACTACCTCGACGACACTACCGAGAACCCCCTAGTCGTTGGACCAGAAGGTTCCAATTCCGATCTGCTCGTATTCAGGGCGGATGGTAATGTGACGATGCAGTCAATAGCGAACACGAACACATTTGCAAACACCTGCCAGGCTATACTTCAGCGGATGATCGAGGTCGTTCCCCCTTCTGTCACACTATCCGAAATCATCGACCCAATTCCTATCAAGCCTGTGGCGATTCAGATGACGTTCGACTCCAACGGGACTCTCGCGCTCACCGGAGAGATTCGCGTTCTGATATCAAACCGAGACGACACGGACCTGACGGTTCAGCTACATTACGCCGATCACGACGGGAACATTCCCTCTAACAGCACGATCTCCACGTCTGTGATATCATATTCCACCGGATATGGTTTCGACGCTGAGTTCAGGGTATGTGTCTGTATATTTGTGCTTCATACCTCTGGCTAACGGGGAACCATAGTTCTATGCGTTTTCAGCACCCGTACCAAATGGCATCTCCTCCTTCAATATATCCGTTATCCCATCCTCTGGCGGAGAGGAAATATACGATAACGGAGGTTCCGGGTATCCCATCCAAGATAATATCGTTTACCTGCATGATCATTCCTGTCTTGTTGAAGAGACAGATGCAAATGGCAACTGGAATCTGACGGCGGTTGCAGCAGTAAGTGCTCGTGTCTATAACCCAATATTTCTCGGGAATGACACCAGTGCAGGTCCGAAATGAAGCGTCGCTGACGAACCCTTCCTTTGATGTTGTACTGAAGACGCAGCGCGTTGGTATACCTGTCCCTTCATTATCTGTAGAGTCTTCTGTGATGGGGGTCTGGAACTCGGATATGTATGATGGCTTCACCTTATATACGGGTCATTTCAGTCTTCCGATCTATTCGTGGTCGACGACGTTTGATGTGACGGTGGGGGAGTACTCGGATTCGTTTAAATCGTCTGGAGGCTTACCTGGTACATGCGTAAGTGGACTTTGTGTCATATTCAATGTATGAGTTGCTGATGAGCAATTTGGCAGTCGTAGTAAAGTTCTGAAATACATTTTTCTGGCATCCTGCAGTCACGTCGTCACTATTCAAAAGACATCGTAGAGCTTGCGTTGCTGCACATATTCTGGGCTGGAAGCTTTCAAATGAGGCAAACGACGGCAGTTTCGACGGCAATAGAGCGTGGCTTCTTCTGGTCTTGTTTCCATAACACTTCGTTTGTTGAAGGCGGCCATTACGTTCCGCAGACTGGCTTGACCATTGAGCGACCTTGGATTGGCTGCAACGTTTCTCAAAAATCAGCAGTTGCCATGAACGGGCTTATTCTGCCGTCGATCTTCTTGGGCTTCTCATTCTGCCGGAAGATTCCTCTCTCCACTCGCCATACGCTTCACCCTCGCTGGCTGTATCAGTCTCGCGATTCTCGCACTATTTACAATAAAACTTTGCCTACCATTGGACGTTTACTTGGCTTCCTGGCCATGCTGATCCGGATGTATTCTTGTACATAGCCTTCAAACACTGACTACCTGGAAGGTCTAATCTATCAACAGTCTGGACATCGCGAGCTTGGCATCACCGACGGGGTAAGCTCATGTTGTGTTTCTAGTAGAGCAGCACGAAGACAAGCTGTAGCAGAATGAGTGCGTTCCTGACTTGTCTTGTAAACGCGTTCTTATATCTTTCTGGGTCCGGGGTGCGTTCCACGACATGATAACCTACAATGCGATCGAAGTAAGCGGAGGAATGGACGCGTCAATCATGTTTGAGATAGACCGACCAGAGAACCCGGGAGCAGCGTTCAACAACGTACAGGTCTCGACTCTCCATGGCCGTTGCTCCTCTTGTTTGGCTTTTTTGTAGAGAGTCAATGCATTTGAACAAGACAAGATTGGATCCGGGAGATTGGGCAATAGAGTCGACGGTAGCAGGGACATCTCCATAAGATTCTCAGCAGTACGGTCAATGCAATTGGACGACGATGCAAAAGCGAGTTAAGGTGGTGCCGGTACTTCCCGTCCGAAAATGCGTGAGGTCGTCGGATTGGCCGGATCCAAGTCAGTTCCCGGATATTTCCTCTTCATAAATTATTTACACAAGTCGGGAATAGTTCTTTTTACTGTACACCTAATACTAGAAACACAATCCTGGGCTACCTGTTCCCTTGGTCCATCTTTCCGAGGAGTATCTTGTCATTTGGCCCGCTGAAGGCATCAAAGATCGTTCTGATAAATGATACGTGCCGGACCTCTGTGTCGATAGCCTATTAGCACACAACGAGTGATGTTCCGTTTAATAAATCATGATCTAACCTTTTCTCTTTTCCCTAGAGCAGGCATATCAGAGGAAGGTATATAAACAGACCGCAGCTAGAGAACGCTGACCTTATGTTTCCAAGACACGTACGCCTGGAGCTCAGTCAATCTAAAAATAAGGACAAGTTCGTAGTCCAACTTGTAGAAGGTCTCGCCATCCGGCCTCTTTTGGAGTTCAAGCGTTTTGGCTGCTGCGCGAGTATTGACGTAACCCGACATAGAACTTTGTACATGGCTATATCCATTTCTCTGTCAGAGGTATAGACACGAGGAAGAGGAGTTTATCAACCTTCCTCAGTATCCATCCAACGCGGATCTATTTTGGACCCTCGATAGCAAATGATTTCGTCAGAAATTGTAGCAAAATCCTTCAAGTTCTTGGAGTAAAGATGACACTTATTACGGAACTCTGTATTTTCAGAGACGATAATTCCCTGAATTCGTGTTCAAATGCAGGCCTTGGTCAAGCAACACTGCGGAAAAGGCTCACTTTGGGAAGTATGGTATCAAATTGATCGTCAAGCGATCTTTCCCCGTTGTCTGCAATAAAAGTCTTTCCAGATCGGCGGCGATGCTCAGGATCTGATCTGACATAGGAAGTGAACATAGACGCCCCATAGGCGTATCTTGACATTCGAGCAGTCACAGCATGGTCTATATAGAAGGATATTGCGCCGTCCGCGACAGCTTTATTGCTGAATGAAGAACACCCGTAGATCAGCTGACAATTGAAGTTGACAAAGCGGTATAAGACAACAAACACATGGCTATCAGGGCGGGAGAGCCTGATCCCAAGCGGCTTTAAATAACCAAAGAGCCGGCCGTAAAGATAATCGCTGGCAGCAAACCCACCAACAAGGAAAGCAGCCTAACGCATCATGTCAGCAGCGAATTTGGCATATAATATTGTATTTACTGGCCGAGATATTCTTTGATGAAGACAAGCGTTCGTTGTCGATGGCCTCAATGATATCCTTCACAGACGGCTCGAAGAAACCGGCAACGATACTCCTTTTGGAAGTTCAGAAAACTACGCTCGTCGCAAAAAACATTGAGTTTACCCGTCCAGCTTGAGGTGGCCCGCGAAAATATGTAGAGCGGGTTCATCATCTTCAGTACGACTGAACTGGACATAAATCGCCTTTTGAGGCTTTTTGAATCGTAATTTCGCAGTTTGGTCAAATCTATCCGATATATGGTTGACCTCCCCAGCGTACGCCGTACCTTCCAGCATATCTATAAAACACGTCAGTACATAGAACGTTAAAACATCATTGATAACTACTGTGAAGATATGATTTAGCCCTTTCGGTTACAAAGAGGGATCCAGAATATTTGCCTACATGACGAATGAACAAGCACCTGCACTGTCAGGATTGGCTCACTTACACTGAGGAATAGTGATTTCTTGGAAGGATTTGTTATTCCTTGACGTACCAACCCTTGAATAGGTGCTAATGTCCACCGTTCCACCGCCGGCGTCAATGATGGTCACCCCTTCTTCAAGCTATAAATACCTGATAAGGCCGGAATTGCAGAATTAATGGAGCCAAATCACACACCCTAGCAAATTCCGAGAGGCCTTTACTGAGACAGAAGTGCAGACTGGCCTCGCCTTCAGTGACAAAGGAAATGCGTGCATGGCCCGAGTCGTCATTCGGTATTATCCCGGCACACACCATGGCGTTACGCATCAGCGCTTGTTGCTCGCCGCCCCATCCATTTGGATGAGCGAGTACAAACTGGATATCGCGTTCGAGGCCCGACCAAGCCGAACGTGAGAGATGATGCGTTTGCCGGACATACGTTTTGGTATAGTTGTATAGATATCTATAGAAGTCGGAAAATAGGGTGGTGAGGTCTTTTAAGGGCGACAGATCTCCGAATATATGCGTTGGGTTGTGAGATCCTAGGTGCAACTTGAATCTCCACACGGTATTAAATGACAGACGAACTTCGTTTTTTTGGTACGCACAACTTACCTGTAATACTTAATCCAGTTGTTTCTTGTGGCCAATTGGACTAGACCTGTTTCGAGCGTTTCTGCACCGATTGCCTTCAGGGTCCCACTGTTGTCATAGAATATGACAGTAGGAACCTTGGCATCGCTTCCAGTCTCTTCCTGACAAGGGAACCTTAACTATGGTTGTTAGAACTGGTAATAACGTTAAATGTGTATAAACCTTGTTACTGCATTATGTTCGGAACGACTCCAGGGTGGAGGAGGCTGTTGGCACTGTGAGTGATATAGAAATAGAACGACAGGGTATATGTACCAATAGGATGCCGCACTGAACGTGGTCCCCAAGTCAAAGGAAATGACAATTCTCTGGCGAGGACCACTGTAAGGCTGTCGCTGAGCAGTACTAGTTGAATCCATGCCAGGACATGAGAGTACGAATTGAAAGGAAAATTGAAAGGAAAATTCCGGGCATAGAAATTCGAGAGATCTTAAATGCGAAGACTTCTGAGTCGTAGAGCATCTGGATCAGGAATAATGTATACAACAAGTCAAAACGAGAATTCAAGGTGACAACCGGCGTTTGCCGAAGAAGATAGTAACCACAAATGTGGATGAACAGGTGATGGAAAACATCAGTTCATCGATATCAGAGAAGAGAGAACACAGAAGGGCATGGTAGTTCTGAGAATACGCGGGACATGTAGGAAGATTATGCTGATACAGTATTGATTCTTTTCCAGAAGGGAGGTCCCATCGACGCAGAATGATTCCGGAAGTCACGACTCTCGAGCGGTAGCACGACCAAACAAATCCTTCTGCTGTTTATTCAAGGTCATCAAGCTAGCCCTGCTTTGACATATCGAGCCTCTAACCCGTTGGCGCGAATCAAATTGTTATCACAGGTACGTTCCTCTTTCGTTGGCTCTGATCATTAATGGAGCACACTGCAGAATCCTTCGCATAATGCCAAAAGCTGGACGTCGAAAAACTCGGAATAGCAATAAAAGCGGAATATTTGGAGAGGGAGAGTCTCCAACATCCAAAACAGGCCACCGACGATCGAAAAGAGATTCAAAAGGCTCTCAGGCTCTTGAATCGGAGACGGCAGCTCTCGTGAAATCATCTGATGAGCCGATTATGCCTTTCATGGGCAAGACTGGGGAAGGGAGCGACATATCCAACAAGCCTAGTCATCCTGGTGGCAGAAGCGTCCAGAGCAGTGGGCTCTCTGTCCAACGCTCTGCAGATGAAACCACCGATTCTGAGGGGACTAGCGAAGATGGGGAACTTCAAACTGTCAAGAATCAGCTGCAAGCTTTACTCTGCAGACACCGGTCGCTGAAAAAAAAGTACGAAGAGTTAAAAACCAAACTAGGAAACAACGATCGTCTGCGGTTTCCATCCGAGTCTGGCATGCAGGAACATCGAGCTTTGACCCCCGGGCCAGGGGAATCTCTTCCTGTCCCCCTTATATTCAACGTGGACAGATTTCCAATGCGGAGATCCGTAACATGGTGGAGTCGCTGAATAATGATATGGTGACACTGTGTTCTTCTATTGCCGATGAATTATCAGGAGATCTCCTCCCCATGGCCCCCCATCCTCTCACGGTAGACGCAGTACCGGCAGTGGGTCATATCATCGATGTAGTGGGTCACCACTTCACCCATCTTCTTCTGTACAAGACATATAGACGTCGCTTGATCGTGCTCCTGGCACTGCAGTCAGTTTTGTCGAAGACTTGCGTCGATCATGTTTGATGTTGGAGCATGAACAAGGAAGAGCAGAACACTCTTCGATGCCTTTATTACCAGCTTCTGATTCGTAAGTGCTCTTACATTTCCGTTTGACAGGCGCTAACATATTCTCACTGGCAGATTCTCCTGACATCGTGGGACACTGGAGAGCCACGACGAGAACGAAGAGTAAACACGCCGGGTCTATGTCAACGTCCTGCGAACGCCATCTCATTGATGGTATACTGAGAGTTCTGGTTACTGCAGGCTGGTCGGACCTCAATGCCGAGGAGACTGTCAAAAATAGATACGGTCAACGGGTGAAAGACCTAGTGGAGCTCATCGTTAAATTAGACAAGGCAATGGGAGAAGATGTTGTCTCGCAGGAGCTAAACGTTTACATTGTTCGACCTGACGTACCCTTCGCACCGGCACTCATGACTGATCAAAATCACGAAGCTTCCGGTGGTATTTCTGCCAATGGGTGGGTCGCAGTGTGCACTGGTATTGGCCTGGCAGCGAAGTGTAGGGAGCCTAAAGACGGGGGAAATATCGTCGGGGGTGTAGGTTTCAAGGAACAGGTCCTATTGAAATCTAAAGTGATCCTTCGCTCTGCCTTAGAGTGAAAAATCATAAAATAGCTCAGAGTTCGCTTGAATACAACAGTCTAATTATTGATTAACCGCCTCCATCGTCTGAGGATCCTAGTCCAATTCAGCACCACGGCAGATGAGGCTACTATGCGTGAGGAATAGCAAAAGATATTCCCAAGTTTCGGATAACGTGAGGAAAGACTCGGGGTACCGACCTCGATCATCATCTGTTGAAGTATAGCCTGGCGGGTATTTGAAAATATGTTCGCGTCCGATATTGACTGCATCGTCACATTACCATCCGCTCCGAATACGAGATCGGAATTACCAAGGGGTTCTCAGTGGTGCCGTCGAGATAATTGGTGACGACTGCTGAGTCAAAAGAACTGAAAGTGCTATCGAAGTGGACGAAATTGGTAGAACCATAGTTCCCAGTGATGTCGGGAAAGTCGACGTCATGAACACCGCCCGAAGGTGAGCGGAAATTTAGACACGAAGCTCTTGAGAGAGAGGAAAATGACGACTTACTACGTCCGCAGGCAACCGTTTAAATCACATCTGATTCTCACGACTTTTGTTCACCGTAAATTTGTGGATGAAATTATGTTGGTTCTACGCGCTGTTGGATGGCAGAACTACAATGCAAAGGAGACTATCGAAGAGAAATTCGCAGATCACATCAAGAAGCTAGTCAAGCTCGTCATACAAGTACGCGATGCAATCGTTTCCGACATTGTATTACGGAACCTGCGTCTCTTTTCCAGCCAAGCTGATATACCATTCGACCCGACTACAATGATTGATGATGATCGTCGGAGCCGTGAAAATGTTACAGTTACGCAAGATGTAGTAGTGAACCAGGTGGCAGCGTGCACGGTTATTGGATTAATTGCTGACCACGCGACAGGAGAAGTGAGAAATGGTGGGGATGACGTTCATGGAACGCGTCAGAATGGTGGGACACTGATGAAGGCTCAAGTTATCCTGTTCTCTTCCTTATGCCGGGCCTGTAGTTATGTGGTTTCTCGAGCATGCAGGATTTCGTAGGGATAGATATATTGATCAATGAACAGATATTATTTTACTCAACTGAAGGGTGAAGAAAATGGGGTGTGATGCATAATGTGAGATACAGAAGTCGAAGGAATGGATCAAGGAGGCGCCATTTAGCTCATACCTTTGACATCGTCATAGACAATGACAGCAGGGCACCTTTCATAGGATATCATCAGTAAAATATCATCTACACATGGAAAAGTCAGACTCACCGTTTCGTTTCGCCCTTATATCAATAGAGAACATTATCGGTTAACAGAAAAATGACTCATTAAGAGGTGACTCACGTCCTCGACCCACTGAAGCTGAGCCTTGAGCTCCGTCAGACCGAACAGGAGGACGACGTCGAATTTGATGGAATAGTAACGTTGGCCACCTCGCCCCGTCTCCACAGCCAGGTCCTGCGATATACCGGATGTGTCGGCCTGCACTGTGCAAAGTGTGGAAAACATATCTAGTTGTCAAATAATAAGAGCGTCTATATCAACCAAATGATCAAAACTCACTGGGGTTAAGGTCAATCCATTGAGGCGCCGGGGATGGTCCACGATAACACATGAGGTCCACATAAAGGCTTTCCATCGATCGGACGTGTGAGCCTTCTTGCCAATACTTCTGGACGAATTCCTTTTCTTCTTGCACGCGAGCTCCCTAGAAGTAAGGGGTCATTGCAGCTCTGGATCTCAATTGAAAAGGTTCACACTTTTGTCAGTATAGGACTGAACGTATGTGGCACCACGGACCGGCCTGAAGGCATAGGAATTATTGTTGATGAACGCTTGAGGTGATCCGAATTGGAAGGTTGGTAATCCGTGACACATTCGATCCCGTATGTGAAGTTGGCCACGCGAGCGGAGACAAAGTGGTCGAGATAGAACGATAAAGCCCCATCAGCGACGGCTTTGTTCCTAGTAAATAATCAATTCTGGAGTTCAGATTATGAAGTAGTAGTGCGTACACATGTCCATCAGGGCGACAGATAGATAGTCCACGAGGTCCTAGTTCTTGCTGCAGCTGGGAGAAGAGCCAGTCGCTGGCTGCGAACCCGCCCACGAGTACTATGGTCTGTCGAACAATAAGATGAGAGAGTAAAAGGAGCAGTAAAGTATGCTTGCCGAAACATTCCGGGAGGCTTCCCTCATTTGATCCGTTACAGCTTCTATAATGGCTTTAACCGAAGGCTCGAAAAATGTGGCAACGACATTCCTGGACGTTCAGAGTCAGGATATAACAAACTTGTTCTCCACAGATGCGCACCCAGCGATTCTCATTTGTCCGTTCCTTATGCCAACACTAAGATCCTTGTCCCGGGCGCTGCCGAAGCGAATAAATTGCGGCTCAGAGTCACTACGAAAGCCGAGTTTGGTTGTTTTGTCGAAGACGCTAGCAATTTGATTGATGTCATCTTCGCCCTTGAACTTCGATTCCGACAATTCATCTACGAACATTGTGAGCACGCCGATGACGATGATGCTATGTTCTCACCCTCGAGATAGGCCCTTGCGTGTCGGCCCACGAAAACGGACCCATGTAGGCGACCTGCAAAGAGTAAGACAATAACGCCATGATAGCAAGTAGTCAAACAGACATTGAGTTGCGGCGATCTCTTCAAACGTGTTGGCATCCGATGTCTTTCCGTAGGCGCTGAGGTCAACTGTACCACCTCCCGCATCGACGATAATGATACCGTCCCCTTGCTGGCGCAATCGATGAGCACCGATAAGAAATGTCAAGATACATAATCAACTAACCCGCAGGTCGCCCAAAGCCCCCTTATTAATGCAGAAATGCAGACTCGCTTCACCTTCCGTGACAAACTGCAATCGCGCCTGTCCGTGGGGAGCATCCGGAATCAGACCCGCGAAGACTGCAGCTCTCCTTATGATAGCTTGCTGCGGTCCTTCCCAGCCATTCGGGTGAGTCAGAACAAATTCAACATTGTCCTTCACACTCTCCCAGAAGTTCGCCCCCGATGGATTCGATTCGATAATATAGTTTCGGGTACACT
Source organism: Armillaria mellea (assembly GCA_030407055.1). Taxonomy (NCBI): domain Eukaryota; kingdom Fungi; phylum Basidiomycota; class Agaricomycetes; order Agaricales; family Physalacriaceae; genus Armillaria; species Armillaria mellea. Next base: position 4,526,431 of record JAUDZF010000002.1, read on the forward strand.
CGAATAGGTATCGTAGGAAGTCGGAAAGGACGTCGATGCCTTTCTTTCCTCTCGGAAGCGGTGGAATGTCCGCATCACTGATGTGTGATGCCGCTAGGGTCTTAGGCCGCAGGTGGAGCTTGAACCTGTAATAGTTTTCATTAAAATCTGCTTCTGGCGTAAGCACACAATAGACTGACCATTCCACTTTGATATATTCTTCGTCTTCGGCTTCCTCGAGGAACGCCTCCTGCGTGGCTTCAGCACCAACAGCACGTACGACACCAGCCTTGTTATAGTATATTATACTGGGAATCTTTGAGTCGCCACCAACTTTTTGTTGCGCAGGAAACCTAGCAACATGGATAAGCTATTAGTCGTTACCCGACATCGTGGGACCCGGGCACACCTTGTTACTCCTCGTACCTCTGGCACGAGGCCAGGGTCAAGGATGGCGTAAGAGGCGCCAGAAAACGTGGTACCGACGTCAAAAGCAATGACGACTTTGCGATAGGTGCCTTGGTATCTGTTGCGACCAGTCATAGTGGGGATTGGCTTTTGGGAAGGGAGTGAGAACCGAAAGGTCGTTGGTTTTGTAGGCTTTGAATGGTCCCATGGTTCTTTCACGAAACAGAGAGAGGCAGGAGGTTTACATAGTGACGTGGTGACGTGGGTGAAGACACCTCCGGATATCACCGCATCACATCATCACCGCTCGGACACATGAATCGAAAACACCAGAACCTAATGGACAGTGTTGAACATGAAGTTCGACAGTGAAGCGGGTAGGTAAACACGTTCATTAACTCTGAGTCATGAAATCCCACCGGAGAAGGGTGCGGCAGTCCAACACGTTCCTGCCTCATGGCAAGCTAATGCTAATTTTTCTTCTCCTCGTCCAACCGCCCTAACTTATGATGACCTCTCATGACCATCGCTCCACCATGTCCATCGTACTCTGCGGAATCAGTATCGTCGCGATCTCCGCATCCTGCTTCACCGTCATCACGCGATGCCGACGAACCAAATACCAGCTCGAACGATCGAACTACACCCTTACGGCAGAAGTGGAAAGGAAAGACGCTACCATTCGCACTTTACAGAAATCTCTGTCAGATGTGAATGTAGAGGTCAAGAACACCAAAGCTCTCGTTTCTAGCCTCACGCGCAGTTCGGACGTGCTCAAGCAACGGTTGGCTGATGCCGAGGACGAACTCCAGCAGGCGCGGAATCAGAACCAAGTTTCGGATCAGCAGTTGAAAGCGCAGGCTGCAGCAGCAAAACTGGCTAGAGATGAGGTGGGGAGAGTATCGGTGGCACACGAACAGACGAGGGTGTTATTGAGAACACGGACGGAAGAGCTGAGGGCAGCACAGGTATATCTCGACAGAGCGGACCAATCCTCCGGAGCCGATGTGATCAACATGATCGACGCCTTGAACTCCGAGATTTTCCAGACGGCTGCTACGGTGGCTGAAGCGTTCAAGTTTGGCGAGAAGAAGGTCGAAGAGTCGAGCGAGGCTGAGGTTGCATACGACCACGTCATCGAGATACTGGGTCCGCGTATGACAGAGCTCCTGAAGTCGACACTGCACCATGACGACCAGATCCTCATCCAAACCGCATTTCAAGCTGCAATGTGCGCGTATGTGGATTGGATTGTCACTTCGTGGTACTTCGAAGGGAGGGAGGAGGAGCAAATGCTGAGTAGTCTGTATGCGATCATCCAGGAATCAGGTACGTCGCGTTAACCATGGCTGATGACCACCTCTGACGAGAAAGGGTTTGTTCTACAGAAGAGCAAGCCGTTGCAGGACGCTGGCGCGCTCTGACGCGTAGATACGCGCTCCAAGCCTTCAGGGAGGCCCCCGATAGTCAACGGCAGCTGCTAAGCGTGGTGATGGAGACCTTAGTCAACATCCTTATCAGTGCTGGCTTAGAATCCGCGACATCTGAAGTTAGCGAGAACATGGCAGCCCAGTTCGCAGAACACGCATCTACTGTAGTAGAACACGCAATGCGGCTGAACCGAGTCATCGGCCAAGGGATCACTTCGTGTGAAATGATGCCATTGTATCTCGTGCCGGAGACGCCGTTCGATGCGAATGTGATGGAGGATGTTTTTGGGACCGCTTCGAAGGATAGCACGGAGAACATTCTTTGCACCACGGATCTCGGGTTGATGCGAATGGAGAAGAAGGGAGAGCAGTGGGAGAAAAGAGTCCTGGTGAAACCGAAAATCATCTTGAGGTCAGGAATGGCCGACACGGTCCTGGCGGAAGGGGCCCATTGAGCCAGTCATGACCATCATTACGGACGACATGAGTGTTGGTAATATATTTTGTAACGCTTTTGGCTCTATATATGCGACACAGATGATGAGGCATTGGTGAACATGAATAGCAAACAGAACGCACCAAAACCATGATTTTCCTCTTATATCCGCCTTCCAGCAACGCGACATCGTCTTTCAAAACCATGCTCAGGAAATCCCCAAGGTGCTGCCGTTCCTGTTACTCTCACGATGACCCACGGAACAAGGCACTATCTTCACACGACGCCCGATGGAATGGAAGCATACACCAACTAGCGCCTTGATAATTATTCAGTTGCGAAACAGAAGATGTCAAATTTAAGACGGACAGCTAGGCGCATATATTCAGGTACGACCTTCGTGGAAGTCGCCGTTAGCTCTAAGAAGTCCTTCTGTCGACGATACCTAATCGCTAAAGATTTTTAGTATTCAGGGATACAAAAAATAGATAAGCGCATCTACTCACTCCGGTTGCGATGCGTTCATGCAACGTTGCCACGGAACTTACAGTTGGCTATGCAGGCCCATTGCCTAGGATACAGCCGAAATAAAGCATTACCTTGGTGCTTCACAAAGAAAGGCGGCAATGCAGATTATCCTGTAGAGACAATGGCGATTGATGATGATGGTGATGGTGAGAGATAGAGTGACGGAGGGCGGGATTCGGCGGATCCGGAGCATTATGTCACGTTTGGAAAATGGCGGCAATACCCGAACTTTTGAGTGAGCGGCGAGGCCCAGGTTTTTTTTTTTCTGGCATCTGGTTTCATTGTCTTCCAAACTTCAAGTTTTCTCCTTCAAAGAAGGGTATGCAGGTACTTTGTAGATCATATTTAAATAAATACATGCTAATCAAAAATCGGTGCTACGGTAGGGGGCGAAACATATAATAATTCGACGATGCACCCTTATTTGTGTTCGATAAGAGCACTGTGCAGTACGACTTTGACCTTCAGCACCACGTGAATATCTTCCGTTCCACCAGATCCTGCCCCATTGTCGTCCTTGGATGTTTGCGACAACATCAGCCCAAGGTCGCACGTTGACAAGACACGATCTCCCGCCGATTCGCCTGGACTTTTACCGTATGCGTTTTCCATAAAGCTTGGATCGAAAGGCGTCCCTGCAGTGACCCAGCACAACTGGGCGTCCTTCGAAATCACTCCCTCCCCCATCGCTCTATCCAAGCGCACCATCTTCCTCGTGATCTGGCCGAGTCTGGTTCGAAAGATTTGGCTCAAAGCGCTCATTACACTTTCAGCTTTCACGGATGGTGGTGTCTTCCACCCAGCAACAGCCAGTATCGGAGCCAAATCAAACAGGAGAGAGTGCGCCAAATGACTCTCTATCTCCACGTCTGTCCCTAGATATTTGCATCGAGCTCGTGTCATTGCCCTCCAGCGACCGGCAACTGCAGATGTACCTGGAAACAATTTAATGCCGACTGAGAACGAAGAGAAAGCTGCGTACTAGTCTTTCGGATATTGATATAAAGCCCGGCAAAATGGTCGTTCACGTTCGGATGAAAAGACCAGGTGTTGATCAAATTGATGCAAGTCTGAACAATCGACGTTTGAATCGCGGCCAGTGTTGCTAAATGCCTGGTCTCCTCCTCCGAATCGTTCTTTGGCACGCCAGAAGATAATGCACCCACTAGCGGCTCGCCAATCCACCGTGCTGCTGCTGCCTTGTTCATCTCATCTGCCGGCGACAACCCGTCGAAATCCAACGTATCCGCCATAAAAGCTGCAACCTGGTAAATTTCGGTATTGAGCGCCTCGGTCATCCCTTTAATTTCTTCTCCAGAAATCGCGTCTTCTGTGGTCAGGTACGCCTGAGCATCCTGCAGCTCACGCGTGCGAAGATCCAATAAAGCTTGCTCCTCCCTTCGCAAGGATTTTTCTTTCTCTAGCTCTTTGTTGATCCGCTCGATTTCCGACTTGCGTATATCGTTCTGCTTCAGCACCGATTGTAGCTGCGTGTCCAAACTTTTCTTTTCGTCCGCACTCTGCTGCTGCAACCGCGCGGTTTCCTGCTGAAGCTCCAAAATCTTCTTTCGTGCCACCTCGTTCCTCTCGGTGGCTTGCACAAGCTCACCTTGAACAAGCGCGGACTTCTTCTCAGCTTCCTCGGCCCGACTGCTCAGCCGACTATCTTCAGCGCTGGCCTTGTTCGGTCCCTGAGGATGCTCCGATTGCAGCTTCTGCTCCCTATTTATCCGAATATTCCTTTCCTCGACTTGCTTGTCCTTCGCCGGTTTTTTTACAACATCCGAGTAACGCTGAAAATTCATAACGTTCAGTACGATCTTCTTTTATAGTCTAAATTGTGACCTACCTCAGCTGCTTTTGGCTCAGGACCCTTCACGGGGACTTTCAATGGCTGAGTCCTACTTTGAATGCTCTGGTGGGGATTCGCAGGCGGGGTCTGGCTTTCGAGTTTTGTCTCTATATCGTTTTTTGCCGGCGGTCGATGGGGAATATCCCTTGTCTCTGGTTCTTGTACAATACTGCCGGGCATAGGATCGCGGGAAGAGCGCGTGCGAGGACCGGAATGGGCTTCTCCCGACTCATCCGACGTGTTTCCCCCGAAAGGCTTGGCTACGCTATTGAACACGGCACCCAAGCCCAAGCCCCAACGAACAGAGGGTAGTCTGACCATGGCCTTAGCAAAAAAGGCGAAGATGGTGTTGAATAGAATGAGTGCTTCGTAGTACGCGGGTAAGAGGTCCATACCACGCGTACGCTGGGCCTGATACGCACCACACACCTGAACGTTACTTTAGCATGGCATTGTGCTTCTTCACATGGGATTATGTGAAAGGGTCAAGGATGCAGGGGTTGTGTCTGACTACTTCGATCCTTGTGAGAGCTGCTAAGCCGTCTATGTGATCGGTATGGCTCTCAAAGCGATCCATGAAATTTGAAAGTTTGTCTCAATCTAAAGAACATTAACTGTATTTCACTCTTTCACGCGTGCACTTGAAAAGGTAAAAATCGAATGTATTAGAATCATGAGGACGATTATAGGTCGAAGTTAAGGTACACGATGTCATATCTGAAATCAAGACTATCCTGAATCGCTATATTAAAAATGCAGAGTACAGTACGACCCCAGTCTTCAGCAAAATATTACTCCCGTCGGAGGCTTTAAGCCCAAGTTCACACGTACACGCCACAACGTCGCCGTCCGCCTTCGGGTTTCCGTCTGCATCGATCATCGTGTTAGAGTCAAAGTGATCGTCAAGGTGTGCGCTGAACACCACTAGGTCTTGAGACGTGATACCTTCGCCCATAGCCCGATCTAGTTTCATTGCCGCCTTCACAATTGCAGAGACACGTTTGCCAAAAGTCTGTATGAGAGTGTCCTTCGCGTCTGCAGGCGACCACCCAGCAACATGCATCACAATCAACACTGCATCAACGATACGAGAATAGAAATTCTCTTCAGTCTCTGATACCATGCTGTACTTGCTTTTCTCGCGGGTCATTGACCTCCACCTGCCTGCTACAGCAGGGCTCTCCGCATCTATATGATATCTCAGTAACGGATCAGATCGAAAAGAGGCAAGCACTTACACTTCTTTTGAATATCACGATATAAATCATGCAGATCGTCGTCCGTGGAAGGGTGCTTGGACCACTCAGAAATGAAGCGTTGACAGAGCCGAGTTATTGTGCCTTGAAGTGCGGCCTGGACTACGATGGCATGCGTATCCAGGTCGCCTCGCTCCAGCAGCAGCTCAGTCATGCGACCATCAATCGCGAGGCGCTGCTCCATCGGTCCCTCATCTCCATCTACGACCATAGCGTTGTCTTCGAACTGCAGCGTGTCTACCATGTCGGCAGCCAATTGCAAAATCTCGGTATTAAGACCTTTGACCATCACCTTCGCTTCCGCCCCAGAGAACAGATCAGCTTTCGTCAAGAAGGTTTCCATATTATGAAGCTCCTGTGCCCGCGTCGCGAGTAGTCGTTGATCTGCCCGTCGTTGTTCCCGTTCGTGAAGAAGCTTCGTTCCAACGTGTTGAAGTTCTTGTTCTAAGGTTCTGTTTCGCTTGCACAACTGTTCTATCTCCGTCCTGTCTTCCAGCTGAGCAACTCTCAAGTTTCTGATGAAGGCACGAAGCGCAGATATCTCGGATATCTGTTGACTCAGGTTGGCCTGAGAACGTGATAATTCTCGTCGTGCTTCGTCTCTCTCCATCTCCGCCATTTTTCTCGCTCGCGTCGCCAGCTTAACCCTCTTCTTTTTTCATCGACATCCAGTTTTCAGCTTTTCATCGCATGAAATGGCTGAGAATCTGTCGCGCGTGATTCATCTGAGTCGTCGGCGACCATTTTTATCCTATCTTCTGTGGGGTCCTCGCCAAAGCAATTCCACCTTGGCCGTCATCATCGTCATGCAACGGCATAGCACTCCGCTTGGCGTCCTGAGCCTCTGCAGCTGCGTTGCACGTGCTGGACTTGTTGGATACCATGGATTTCGGGACTAAGTAACGGAACGAATTGGCAAGGTTCAACCAGGACATCAAGGTCAGAGTACGGTGCGTGTGGGAGGGAGGGGGGCGAATAAGCACTCGTGGGCACTCGACTGAAAGAGAAAAAGAGTCAGAATCGGAATCCTGGAGCAAAAAGAGTTGACAACTTTAGGTGCGACTGTGCTGTGTTTTGTGCAAACAAGACGTTGAAAGGAGACTTCAGAAGTTCGGATATCCGTGCCGGCAGCCGAGTCACTGAAGCCACAGGAGCCCCTTTCTTTCTACCACCTATGGAATGCCTAACGGTCGCGCTATGTACCTACGTCATTCCAACCATTAATCATACCTTATATAGTAATAGGACTCCTGGGAGCGCAACACGACAGGCACCATGTATCCACGCAAATATAACAACCATTTAAGGGATGTTTCTTTAGGAGGACTTAAGGTGACCTGATATCTTCGGCTTTTTTATTCCTACCACAAATATTCGTTCTAAATGTTTTAAAATATTTAATAACTTGCATAATATTCATTGATTTCACTATATTCTATTCCCTCTTCCTCCATGATTGGCCAGATGTTTGAAAGCAGCAGACATGGTAGGAGATCAGAAATACTCTATATCTTCCATCTCCACAGCCATCTGTTTGCACTGGAAGGAGGGGCCTCAAAGAGATAATCTTGACACAAAGGTGTCACACTTATGTAAGGTGTTAGCGTGAGTCCGAGCTCGGACTCACGGTCACAGTGTTGTGATGTGACTGACCCTATTGTGTCAGAACTGGTGCTATTCATTTTTGCAGTTATGTCGATCCACACATGAAAAATAGTTGTCCTAGGGTTTTCAAGGTCTGGGAATCTGACTCTGGTACCCAATTTGTGCTCAGAAGTCATCCAGGGCCATGGTAAGCAAACAAAGACTTTGGATTTTCTGTCAAAGTGTATTTTAATTTTCTGGCAGTTGTTTGGATGGCAGGACTGATGTGATAAAGGTGTCCTTATGTTCTTGAGGTCGGGGGGCTCAAATTCACCATCTGATTTGAAATGGGAAGTCACCATGTCCCACAGGAAGTGACCAAGAACATGTGGCCAGTGATCATACAGGATCAGTGGCAGTGCTCATGGCTCCTGAGCCCAGTGACAAATGCAGGGAGGATGTGACACTTTACATTCATCATGTCCACTCCTTCCTGGGCTCATTGGGGATGGCTCCCTGGCACACCTTCATTCCCTGCATCGCCATAGGTTTTGGTATACTCAGCAACCCTATCAGCAGCCCTGGAAGCTTGGTTTTGGCCAACATTGGATGAGTAGGAGGATTAGGAGGCATTGTGGGGTATTTGGCTTGCTTGAGAGCACATTCCCCACATCCCAGGCCATTAGATCATCTGAAATGCCATCTAGGATACTGACGACAGTCCTCAGGATGTAGGGACAGTCCCGTATACCCCTGTTCAAGCCATATAGTGACTCTGGGCCTAGGAATCGTTGACTGGGTATCAACATTTGTTGCTGCTCAATTTCACTATCACCACCCATTGTTTTGGTCATGTAGTTGTGTATAATTCACAATCATTCATAAAGGATATCTGAAGATATCAGGACATTACATAACTGCTGAATGTCACATCCATTATATAGTCAAGTCTGGTGTCACATGCAGTGTGGTAGGATGGCAGTGAATTATAGGCATGAGACTAGGGCACTGTTATCAGCATTGCAGCAGTGCAAGAGAGAGATTAGGACTAGGCTGAGGGATAGAAGGGTTCACTGGGTAGTATGGTGAGTTTTATCTTGCCAAAATCGACAACATATGACTGGTGTGTTAGATGGCAAGAGCACTCCCATACCTTCCACACCTCCATGCACAAGACTGCAAAAGCTTTCAACACATACACCGGTGAGCAGGCCCTATGCTTACACTATGACACATTATCTGTTGATGAGCCTCCAGGCTCTGTACGCTCAGAATTCGTGGATTTTCCCTTCTAATTAACATTACCATCCACCCAACAGCCTCTCAGTAAACCAGTCATTGCACACACGGCAATACCAATTTCAATCTACAGCAACAGTTCCTCGCACATCCTTATATCTGTCCAATCCAGCTACGCATTATAATTTCCATATTCTATCATGGCAAGGCATGTTTGATTGACAGCTACCCAAAATGGAATTAGCGCATCAAAAGAAGCACCCTAATGACGTGCTTCCCCATCATTCAATTAAAGATGATGTGAATGACATATCCACTCATCCATCAAAGATATCAAGTGACTATGGCCACAAGTAACTGTGTTTACTAAGGCTGTTACCTTGCCAAGACCTCCTGAAGTCATAATTCCATCTGTGCACCTCAGTAATGATACCATACCCTACCAGTCCACAGCTAAACAGCACCTACCGATCCGTTCATCGGCCACTCAGTCCATATGATTTCCATCCAGACACGGCAATGCAGAGGAGTCGCTGTTACTTTAGAAGAAGTAAAACCATACATTTATTCGAGGATTGACTAAGCTATGGCATTACAGCCTTACTAAGTCTTGTATAAAGATACTATTTATAAATCCATACTTGTAGTATAAAACTAGCTAGAAAACATAGAAAAAGGACAGTTTACCACCAGTTTACAGTTATACATTGAGTCTATCGCCTTCAGTTGACCACAATCTATGTCAATTGTTATGCACCAGTCTATCACCAGTAAAACAATGTTTATTTACTGTTCTCCAGCAATACACTGTTTTGCTCAGCCTACTCTTGATTGCATGTCAAACCTCAAACTCACCAGAGTTATTCCATGGTTTTAACTGTGAAGCAGCATCTTATGCTAGTCTCTTTGCTCTTAACACTATTGGTACATGACTCTATTGTGCCAATACGTGATCGCCGCACCATACCTCGTACAATGTTTTCTTTTACCAGCCAGCCAGTTTCACTTTCACATCATTGGAGTTTTTACACATTTTCTCTTTCGCCATCGTCATCGTCGCCCACTTGGGTAGTCTCCGAGCAGACTTAGGATCAGTTTCACCAGTATAGGACCAGTTTAGCAAGTTTCGTATAGGATCAGTATAGGAAAGTCCCAGTGTGGACTTATAGGTTAGTTTAACATCAGATAGGATCATTTAGCATCAGCACCAGTTCGACATCGTCTCAGCATTGCTGTACCAGTATAGCAACACAAGTTTCCATTTATTCACATTTTCCTTCGACTCTATAGCCTTTGGCACTGCCTTTCACACCATCTTTCACCATCACTGGCCACAACAACACATTTTCTTAATATTTCTGTTCATCCTCGACTAATTAACAACTGTTTAGTCAACTCATTTCCATCCCCATTCCAGTATTAATGTATTTACACGTTTTCTGGTCTCTCCTTCATGGATTCGTGGTATTCACATCATACCTGCTTCCGATCCTTCTTGTTATTGAGATCCTTACCAGCTTATGGCCAGGCTTACTAGTACTCGAATACCAAGTGGTACTACTTGCTTGACTGAAAAGTCACAGTGTATTCTTGCGTCTAGAGGAATTGATAATTGCATGGAGGTGCATCGAACCCTAACTCGCAACCTTTTGCCTTGATAACCATGTTTCCATGTTTATTTCCATACTCATCGAGAGTTTGGTTTTGCTGTTGCCACGGAAGTCTAGGCTCATCACTGTTCCAGATGAACTATTTGACAATCAGAAGGATATGGGCAGAGTGGACAATGGCATCGATGACCAGGTCTTTTTCTGTGCACAAATCCATGTTCAGTATGGGGTATAGTGGTACTGAATGGGTGTATTTCTGCATACATACCTGACATTGTATATAAAGTATTTCTTAGTCTGTATAATTAAATATATTTTTGGTTGTATATATAACATATTTTGTTGATGTGCCTGATAATAATAAATACTGTCTGATCAATATAATAGAGCTGTCTGATATATCCCATGATACCTCATTTCAAACCCTCAGGTGTCCCAGGGGTACTCAGGCACTGAGGCAGCCATATAAGGCAGGTACATGGTGCGACCATTAGACATTCCATAACCACCACCATAACAAACGCATGTTCTCATTTAGCACGATGCCTGACAGAAAAACATACAATGGGATGGAAAGGAAGCTTGTTATAGCTATGGATCTTGGTATGACATTCTCTAGGGTGTCCTATAGGTGAGAATTAGCTGTTGAATCTTTGTGATGAAGTCATGAGTCATGACTTGCAGAACAGTATTCTTGATCCTGGTCAAGTACCTGAGATCAAGGGAGTAACGAGGTCATTATCTCTTCACATATTTCCACATTTTCCTCACACTTTTCTTTCAGGTTTCCATCCCAAGAGCATGTTGGTGGTGATGCAAAAATTCCCACCATTATGTACTACAACCAAGGGGGGAACATAAAGGCTGCTGGTGCAGAAGCTCTGAAGCAGAATGTGGTCGAAGACACAGAAGATGAGGGCTGGCTTAGATGCTCCCTGTAAGCCTTTGTGGTGCCATCTAAATGAGTTCCAATTTTAAGGCTTTTTCTTTGAAAGGTTCAAACTATGGTTCAGACCTCCCTCCTCAGTTTCAGATGAGATTGGAAAGGTTATTCCCTCTCTTCCAGATGGAATGGATATTGTTGCCGTATTCACTGACTTCTATGTGTACCTCTTCGAGTGCATGAGGACTTTCATCCTGGATACACATCAGAACATCACCTCAATTTGGAAATCAGTAGAGGATAGCATCGAATTTGTTTTTAGCCATCCCAACAGATGGGAAGGGTCCCAGCAAAACAAGATGCATGAAGTGGCTATTGATGTGGGCCTAATCCCTGATGATGACACTGGGCATTCGCGTGTCCACTTCGTCACTGAGGGAGAAGCTAGTCTTCACTTCTGTGTCAGCCAGGGACTCGAGCATTATATACAAGTGAGCCACTTTCACTTTAGACTTTACATCATTCTGTGGCCTAATTTCTTGATAGGATGAGGAAGGTGTCATGATCATTGATGTGGGCAGGGGGACCGTTGATATTAGTGCCTATTCACGCATTCAGTCACCAAATAGTGATAGTGTTGGAATATGGCAATCCGGCATCATGCTGAAGATGCTGATTAAGAAGGAAGATATAGGAAAAGTATAGAAGATTCTAGTAGATAGTCTTTTAGTATATAAGTAGGTACTGTAGCGTACATCCTCATGCATTTGCAGAGCTCAGCCAAGTGCAATACTACTGGCTCGACACAGCACGTGTATGTATGGAAGATGAACTGATCCCCCATATCACAACAGATAGTTATGTGTTCGAAGAAATCTCGGTTCCAGCATGTTTGTTTCTCCTTTCTCAGCTCTTCCTCTTTCTGTCTCATTGGCCCACCCAGGTAACTTTACCGGTTCTATATATATAACCACTCAGGCAAAGCTATTTCTGAAGGGTATATGCATGCCAATTCTTTGTGTATCCACAAACTTATAATTTTTTGGCCTCAGAAAAATTGGTGGGATCTCGGTTTGCTGATGAAGTTGACCTTATAGTGGAATGCTTCAATGTGACTACAAAGCTTCGATTTAGAGACATTGAGGAGGCCTCATATATCAAATTTGGCACCATGAAGGACAGAGATCCTAAGCTGGATATCCGCTCAGGACAGCTGAAGTTGGCAGGGTACACGTGTCAGTTCTCGAGACTTTTGTGCACTAACCTTCCATTTAATGTTGAATAGGTCTGAGGTTGCTGGCTTCTTTGAGCCATCAATAGTATCCATGATTAAGGTTATTAACAATCAGAGAGCCAAAGCCATGAAACCTGTTTCGGTAAGCCAATACATAAAGGTTCTCTGATATTATCTCATACTGCTTATCTCTGAAGTCTGTCTTTCTTGTCAGCAGATTTGCAGCAAGTGACTGGTTGTTTTCTAAGTTGAAAGAACATCTAGAACTGCTTGGAATATAATGTTCCTGGCCTGATAGTCATGTGTGAGTGTCACTTCCATGCTCTCCTCTTTCTAATGCTTATGTCTTGAGCTTGGACAGAAATAAAGCTGTTGCTGATGGGGCTCTATGTTACGATTTTCTCACTTATCTTATCTTATCGGCTGGCGCTCATCTATATCTTATCTTATCTCAAGCGCCTATCATCGTAACCACAACTATAATGGACCGCATCAGCAATTGTACTACGGACAACTACGGCTTGCGACCAACGCTCGCCCTTCTCATGTTTCCCCTTGTATTCCGCATGACAACCACGGACAAAGGTTCTATTCATAGCACAGGACTTTTCATATATAAGTAGTGTAGCTCTCGCTGTATATTCCCCAGCTTCGAGCTAAAGTTTAATCACACCAAACTTAGCTAGTCGACTCAGCCTCAGACTAAGACCTTAGTCCGACGCTCTTAGTAACCATTCAGTACAGAGACTCCTTGGGTGACTGTTCGAACGTGAAACAGCCCTTGGTTTACTCTTGTTTGGTTTACCCGGAGTTCGGGTCTAACAATTAGCTCGAAGCTTTCTATTCCCTTTCTCTAAGCAGCCACCATTGCTTTTTGAAACCGAATGCCCGCCTCGTTCACCAGTACCGGAATTATCACCGCCTTCTTCCTGACACTCTTTGTCGGGATCCCCGCCCTCTCGTACCTCCTCTATCGGTCCAGGTGGCTGATCGTCTTCTGGTACCACACCCAACGAAACCATCTTCAGCGTTGGACGGACTGCACATTCCGTGCCCCCCGCCTTCCAGCTGTCCCATTCTACCCATCCCCCTACGGTCTACAGCGCTATGGCACCACCCAGCCCGACAGATCCGTCACGTCCTTCCCCTCATCGCTCACGTCCGTACAGCATCCCGAAAGTCGGGAAGCTCCTGCAGTCGCTCCGATCCAAGAAATCAAAATCGACATTGGCGAGCAAGGACACGGCGTCCTTGTTCATGACTCCCCCGTCACTGGCACCCTTGACATCCCCGTCCCTGCCGTACTCGCTGCCTCCTCTACCACCAACACCACCTCTACCGCACCACTCCCTACCGGAGGAATGGCTTGAACCCGAGACTCCCTCGATCTATACGAGGTCGCAGCCTCGAGCGGCACCGAATTCCCCGACGACCCCTCCTCGGACAGCGAGAGTGAGCCCTACGTCCCTCAGAGCCCCACTCAGTCCGAGTTCGAGGCCTACATCCATAACCGCCAGACGAGGCCCAATTCCCCTACCATCCCTGTCGCCATCCTCAACCAAGCACGGCCAATTACCCTCCACCCTGACACCAACATCTGGGCAGAGGCAAGCAGAGAAAGAGAAAGGCTTGCCGAAGACGAGCTCCTCCGACTCCGGGGCGTCCAGATCGACGTCCAAACTGGCCCCACTCCCCGTCCATGGCACCTCGAACCTCTTTGGCCGCATGAACGAGCCATTACCATCCAGCGCCTCCATAACCTCAGAATCCACAATCAGCAGCAGTACAACGAGTGGCAGTACCAGCAGCGAGTCGAGCACGATGCCCGCCAAGCTACTAGCACGCGCCTACCGGGAGAGGATGACGAAGACCACAGAAGGCGCCTCCATTGGAACCGCCTCCGGAATATCAGCCGCGAGGACGAGGACTGGTACGCCCAAGATGAGGCAAGAAGATGGAGGGAACGCTGGCAGAGGGGCCAGTGGGTCGATACACGGCTCGGCGCGAACTACGCCCCTCCCCCTCTCAGTCAAAACAAGCGGCTTATCTATGGTAACCGCTTCAGTACACAATTTGAGTCCCGACGACAGGAGCACATCCGAGAAGGCGCCCGGGATATCACCCATGAGCAGCATAGCACCATCAGTCAGCGCGCTATCTCTCGAGGTCCAGCAGATCCGCGATCTGTGGGAACGCGAATACACGCAGATCTTCATAGGTCACTTATTGGACCTTATGGAGGACCCGACCTTCCTTTCCTCGAAGATGGGGAGGTTGATGAACAGCCTGAAGCCAGCGGATCCGGAACGGGAGGATATTATTGAATATTGCGCTACAGAGCGGGCCGTTTATGATTTTAATAAAAAGTACCCCAATCGTCCATACGCAGAGCCTGAGGATTACCACCCCCGAAACCCTCCAAAGCCACTCCCCCTATCCCCACCACCACGATCCCACGTGCTGAGAAGCCAGAAAGGCAAAGGCCGAATGTTCGCAGGAGCCGGGCCGGAGGACGCTGAAACCTCGAACGCTGGCGGCAATCAGCCGCCCATTGTCCCAACCTGGACAGGCTATGATGGAGCCATCAAAGGCTCCCCGCCTCCAGGACGGCATACTAGTCCCCTCGCCCGAGACCCCGACAGCTGGTCACTCCCTCAAGGGCCAGGAAAGTACCATGACCCAGATGACCCGCTCCCCAATCCTGTTGGCCAAATGGCTGAAGATGCGCCTTGGATGGGGTGCAAGCTGGATCTAATGCGAAAGCCCACCGTCTTCAAAGGCGAAGCCGACGACATTGACCGCTTCCTCACCCACTGCAAAATGTACTTCCAAATGCACGACCCCTACATGTACGCCAGCCCCTTCCGAGTCGGCTTCGCCGCCTCCTACTTCACCGGAAAGGCAGAAGAGTGGTGGATCATGATCCTCATGGAACGACGAAGTCACTCCTGCAACAAGTTCCGCCTTCCCAGCTGGGATGACTTCTGCCAAATGATCCGCAACAAATTCCGCAATCATGCAGTAGAGGAAATTCACCAGCAGAAGATGTACGACCTCCGCCTCGGCAAAGGCCTCGCCGACAACTACTTCCAGGCCGTCGAAAAGGAGGCCAAGAAGGCAGGTCTCTGAGGTGACACCGGGGCCCGCAGACACATGGTCGCCGCCGTCAAAAAGGGAATCCCCGACTCCTACACGAAAATCATTTATGATATCGGAGTCGGCATGCCTGAAACCTACAACGAATGGAAAGCCCGGGTCACCGTCATGAACGAGGCCCGCCAGCGCAAGGCCATCGAAGACGGCCTTGGTTGCCCCGGTCCCTTTGTCCCGAAAAACAATAACCCTGCCACAAACACTAACAAAGCTAGTAGTGGCACAACAAGTTCCTCGACGGACAAGAAGACTGGTACCAGCATCACCTACGGCGGTCGGGGACAAGCAATGGATATTGATGCGCTCAGGTCAGAAGGGAAGTGTTTCCGATGCAAACAGAAAGGCCACATTAGCAAAAATTGCCCGTTGCAGAGTTGGAACAAAGACAAGAAGAAGGAGGAGAATCGGGCCGTAACGACGGAACCCGCTACCGAATCCAAAGTGGAGGAGGTAAAAGACGGCGCCGAGAAGTAAAAGGTTCTACTTGCTCGGCGAAGGACTTATCTGGTACGAGGAACAATATCGCTGGTCGGACTTATGATACTTCTGTAGTTACGCCATATGTTGATACGAAACACGCGCATTCAAATATACCCGCTTTAACTGTTCCAAGTCCAGATAACAAAGAACCTAAGAAACAATCAACATCCGAGCCCACTGTGGGGGAAGGGACATGCCAGGTAGCGCTGGAGCCTTCAAAACGAGTGCTAGGACTCAGGTCAGAATCAAGTAGACGGGATGCCCTCGGGCCTCTAAAGTTGAAAGATTCAGCGCCTTCCTTGAAGGCCAAGACACTCCCCGCAAGGACCAATGCGGAGAATCTCAAGCGCCTGCTCAGGGCCAAGTCCACAGAGTCCGACTCTCTGGGGCATGGGGCAGAGAGCCCCAACAAGGTAACCATGGTCGAAGTCCCAGACAAAGAAGACGATACCGCCTTCAGAATCTATCAAGCGAAGGAAACCAAAACTCGTCCACCCCCGCCCATTGAGGAGACCCAGCCCACAGCTGAGAAGGTCCCACCGGGATGGATGAAACCATTCGAGACCGAATGGATGTGGAGGGCCATCCGAGAGGCCAAAGACGAATCTGCCACCAGGTCAGTGCTCCTTAACTGGATACACAGAACCAGGGCTGAAGAGGTAGTCGACAATCTCTTGGAAGGGCTCCGCCATGCCCAGTGAGCAAATGCGCTTGAATGGCTGGATGAACTCAGGAAGCCTAAACGCTACCTAATTCGTTCACAGACCACCTCCAAGCGAGACCTTAAAATCCCGCTTAAAGTCGAAACCGCCAATAACCAAACCATCGACGCCACCGCCCTATTAGACAGCGGATGCACAGGCAGCTCAATTCACAGCGAGTTTGTCAAAACCCACAACATCCCTGTCTACAAAACTGCTAGTCCCATCCCAATCTATAACGCAGATGGTTCCCGCAACAAGGCTGGAGAAATCACCGAGTTCGCAGAACTAAGGCTCACCATTGGCGACCATAACGAGAGGATCAACCTCGCTGTCGTCAACCTTGGTTCTAAAGAGATTTTCCTTGGTCATGACTGGCTCGTTCGCCACAACCCACTTATCGACTGGAGCACCGGCAAGATCACCTTTGCCAGATGCCAATGTGCCAAGAACCCCTTCCCCCTACTGGACTCAGATCCTGATGACCAGTGGGATGAAGAGCTCGAAGAAGGCGACCACATTCTCGCCGTCGACTTCGAGGAAGCCATTGAAATCCGTGCAGTCCATAAGGCAAATGAACTCACCGCCAAAGCCAACGAGGGAAAGGAGAAGAAAACCTTTGAAGAGATGGTCCCAGCCGCGTATCGTGACTTTGCAGACCTCTTCAAAAAAGAGAACTTCGATGAACTCCCTATGCGCAAACCCTGGGACCACGCAATAGAACTTGTCCCCAACGCCAAGAACACTCTCGACTGTAAGGTGTATCCCCTAAACCGCACTGAGCAAGAGGAGCTTGACAAGTTCCTTGATGAAAACCTCGCCACCGGTCGAATCCGACCTTCCAAGTCCCCCATGGCTTCCCCCTTCTTTTTCGTCAAAAAGAAGGATGGGAAGCTACGCCCTGTTCAGGACTATCGCAAGCTCAACAAAATGACCATCAAGAATCGTTACCCCTTGCCCCTCATCGCCGAGCTCATGGACAAGCTAGGAAGTGCCAAATACTTCACTAAGCTCAACGTACGATGGGGGTACAACAACATTTGCATTAAAAAGGACGACGAATGGAAGGCTGCGTTCAGAACGAACCGTGGCCTGTTCGAACCCACCGTCATGTTCTTCGGTCTTACCAACTCTCCCGCCACATTCCAATGGATGATGAACGACATCTTCAAGGACCTCATTGCCTCTGGCAAGGTTACCGTATACCTTGATGACATCCTGATCTTTTCGAAGACTCTAGAAGAGCATCGACAGATCACTCGCAAAGTTCTCGTGCTTCTCAGGAAGCACAAACTATTCCTGAAAGCCGAGAAGTGTGAGTTCGAGGTACTAGAAACAGAGTACCTCGGGGTAATAATTAGCAAAGGATCCATCCGCATGGACCAAGTCAAGATCGCCGGAATCACCGAGTGGCCCGTCCCCAATAAAAAGAAAGAACTTCAGTCTTTCTTAGGGTTCACCAACTTCTACCGACGTTTCATCAAAGGCTATAGTGAAATAGTACGTCCGATGACGCGTCTTACTGGGAATGAAGCATGGACATGGGGCATGGCGCAGCAAGAGGCTTTCGAAAAACTCAAAGCCCGCCTCGCCCAAGACGTGGTATTGGCGATTCCAACGGAAACTGGGAAATTCAGGGTAGAAGCGGATGCGAGCGAAGGCGCCATTGGAGCCGTCTTGTCCCAGGAACAAGAAGGGAAGTGGAGACCAGTCGCATTCCTGTCCAAAGCCTTAATGGCAACAGAACGCAACTATGAAATCTATGACAAGGAACTCCTTGCCATAATGCTCGCCCTTGAGGAATGGAGACACTACCTCATGGGTGCGGCCATCGATATAGAAATCTGGACGGATCACCAAAACCTCCAGTATTTCCGAAAACCTCAGAAACTCAATCGCAGACAAGCGCGATGGGTAACTGAACTGGCCGAATACCATTTCACCCTTCATCACAAACCAGGGACGGCGAACAAGAAAGCAGACCTCCTGTCACGACGCGCAGACCACGACCAAGGACACGATGACAACAACGAAGTCGTTGTCCTCAAAGCCAAGCATTTCCGGGCATTAATCATGCCCACTACCGACGAATCCCACGAGTGCATCAAGAGCACGACCCGCGACCACCAGAAATGGGATCAAGGGATCGCCAAGTCGCTCAATCATGAGAAAGGCATCCAAGAGAAGGATGGGCTTCTCCACTACGACAACAGGATATATGTGCCCTGCGAGGAGAAATCACCTCGCGCTGCCATGATCATATCACCGCAGGACACCCTGGGGTAGAAAAAACCAAGGAACTCGTCCTCAGAGACTACTGGTGGCCCAAGATCAGGAAGGACGTACAAACCTACGTGCAAGCCTGCGAAACTTGTGCCCGCACAAAGTCGAGCACACAGGCTAAGCAGGCACCACTCCATCCGAATGAAGTTCCCTCTGAGCCCTGGACCCATATCTCAGTCGACATGATCACTGGCCTCCCAGAATCCAATGGCCATAACGCGATCCTCGTCATTGTCGACCGATTCTCCAAAGACATCATCCCAGTCGCCTGCAACATCGAACTTTCATCAGAAGGATGGGCAAAAATCCTCCGAGACGAAGTATACGCTAAACACGGTATGCCTGTCACCATCATCTCCAACCGAGGACCTCAATTCGTGTCAAAATTCCTCAAAGACCTCTACGGCATGCTTAACATCAAAAGCAACGCCTCCACCGCCTTCCACCCCCAGACTGATGGACAAACTGAACGCGTCAATCAAGAAATCGAAAAGTACCTCCGCCTCGTCATTAATCATCATCAAAATGACTGGGCAGAATGGCTATCCATCTGTGCCTTCCAGCACAACAATCGTATACACTCTGCCACGGGCAAAAGCCCATTCCAAGTCCTATACGGACGACATCCCCGAGTCGCTCCCGACTCCAGATCCCATGCCACCCTCCGCACTCCCGCGTCGGAAACCTTCCACGACCAAATGAAGAACATCCATGCCGAAACCGAGGCCGCTCTTATTAAAGCAGCTGAACAAATGAAGACACAATACGACAAAAAGAAGAGAACCGCCGTCGAATATCAGATCGGAAACAAGGTCTGACTCGACACGACAAATCTTCACCTCCCCCGACCAAAGAAAAAGCTAGACGACAAACGAGTCGGCCCTTTCCAAATCATGGAAAAACGCGGCGCTTCTGCCTACAAACTGAAGCTTCCCCCCGCGTGGAGGATATACCCTGTCTTCAACGAAACCCTCCTCATGCCATACACATCTCCGGCGTTCCCGAATCAACAGCAACCACCACCTCCTCCGCCTGATATCATCATGGGCAAAGAAGAATACAAAGTCGAAGAAATCCTAGACGACAAAGCCCACAAGGTACGAGGGAAGAAGGGGGAAAGATCCAAAACGGTGACCGATTACCTCGTTAAATGGAAAGGCTATGGTCCCGAAGACAACAAGTGGACCGCAGAAAGGTACCTCGGCAATGCAAAAGAGGCGATTGCTGAATACTGGGAGAGAAGAGGAGGAATGGCGGTAGATGCTATCATAATCAACCCCGGCAATGACACGATCATCATCGATGCCCACTATCAGCAGGAGGACAACAACAACAAAGTAGGACCAGAGGACAACACATGGTACTACCTTATCAAGGTCGCTAGCACCCAGGCGGAAAAAGGGGGCCAAGAACATGAATGGCTAGACGAAGAATGGAGGCCAGAACCCGAACTCAGGCATCTGGAGGAGCTCATTAAAGATTATTGGTGGGCTAACAAGCAGGACAGCGAAGTGGACCCCCCCGACAGAGACGAGTCTTAGGGCAGTCGAGATGCCTGCCTTAACGAGGGGGTAATGTTACGATTTTCTCACTTATTTTATCTTATCGGCCGGCACTCATCTATATCTTATCTTATCTCAAGCGCCTATCATCGTAACCACAACTATAATGGACCGCATCAGCAATTGTACTATGGACAACTACGGCTTGCGACCAACGCTTGCCCTTCTCATGTTTCCCCTTGTATTCCGCACGACAACCACGGACAAAGGTTCTATTCATAGCACAGGACTTTTCATATATAAGTAGTGTAGCTCTCGCTGTATATTCCCCAGCTTCGAGCTAAAGTTTAATCACACCAAACTTAGCTAGTCGACTCAGCCTCAGACTAAGACCTTAGTCCGACGCTCTTAGTAACCATTCAGTACAGAGACTCCTTGGGTGACTGTTCGAACGTGAAACAGCCCTTGGTTTACTCTTGTTTGGTTTACCCGGAGTTTGGGTCTAACACTCTATTGTTCTATCTGGACCACGTTGTGGCCACCCACATGTCCAGATACAGCTATGGCAGCCAGGTGTACAGGAGATATAACCCACACAAAGCTGACCATTATGCTTGTAGAGACACCACCTTCTTTGATGAAGCTGGGGTGCTTTCCATTCCAGGTCAATTTAGCATCATACTTCCCAAGGTGAATCATTCTCCATTTAGTTCTTACTCTCTTCTACCATCTAATGGAGGTATATAGGACACACAAGTCTCAGAAACAACTGAACTTTGTCAATCATTCTTGCGAAAATTGATGCACCTGGCTGATCTTCAATACATAAGGGAACATGTAAAATGTTATCATGGTATCAAATTAGATCCTTGTTGGATAGATGAGGAACCAGGTTTGTATCCATGCATCGATCTTCAACAGGCATCTTAGGATTATACCAGATGCATACTCGTATTTTTGTGCTATTGAAGGGGACACTTCTGAAGTTGCCAGATCTCTCAGGCTTCAATGGAGGCCGGACAGAAAATCATACTTCACTCTTTCCTTCAGTGTCGTCCTTTTGTTTGGAAAAACAGAACTCAAGACCCAATTAAGCTGGAAAGAAAACGTAAGCCAAAAATATCAATGGTTATTTCCGGGAGACTTATATCTTTCATAGGGCAAAGAGAAGAGGTAAAGTAGTCGTTTCATGTCAAGTATCGGATGGCTCATGCAGCATCATTCAGGGGCCCAGCATGAGTTGTTTATGACCATATCCTGTGAAGTGTCCACTCCAGTCATGCCAATGTAGCTGGCTCTCCTTTTCAAAACAAAAGATTCTAAATCGGTAGCGTCGACAGATATCGGATGGTAGGGGGATTGCTACATCCTCGGTTCGCACAATGTACATGTAAAATTAATGGCATATAATTAAAATCTCCTAGGCAAGGTCCATACATTTAGATATGTCTCTGCTTCTATCCATTCATTTTGGAAGGACGTTGACATTGTCACATAAAGAAAGAAGCTCGTTTACATATGGAAACAGCACATATTTCATCTCAATTTCTCAAAGTTCCTATGTCAAGTCTATGGCCCACATAAGCATACATTATGCTTGGTAACAACAATGTCTCTTTGACAACTGTGTCAGTACCCGCTGTCTTCATGTTATATAGGCTTGATAGTCACCGTTGGGCTAAATCAGAGCTGTTGGACATAGATGACACAAGCAGGACCTCTGCTATAGCGATGAGATTTGGATGGAGAGAAATTAACACATTTCTTGCCTTTTCTCCTTCCCCTGTAGCAGCTGAAATGAATGGGAGAACAAGAAGTGACAGGCAAGATACATACCCTGTGCTTCCAACACACATGTTCCTGTAGCTCTGTTAGACCAAAAAGCAGGACAATATCATAGTCAAGTTTGTAGAAGGTTCATCCATCTGGTCCATGGTTAGGCTGGAGTGTTTTTGTTGTCTGCTGAGTATTGGTGGTGACTGTGCAAAGCACTTTATATATAGCTATAGGATTCACATCAGTTTTGATGCCAATGTCCATGTCAATGGATAGACAAACCTTCATCTGTGTCCATCCAATGTGGATCTTTTTTCAGGCCTGTATAACAAATTATTTCATCCGATATCGATTCCAGGTCTTCCAGAGTCTCAGAGTACAGATGATAGGTGTGCTGGAACTCCATCGTCTCGGATACTAGGATACCCTATCCAATTCTTAGCCATAAAAAATAAATGAGTGCATGAAGTGTGACTTTACTTTTGGAAGGATAGCGTCAAATTGATCTCCCAATGACAACTCTCCGTTGGCAGCTACATATGCCTTATCTGACCGACGTCGATGCTCAGGCAGGGAACTCTCATAGGAAGTGAACCCTTTGCCGCTGAGATTGCATCTTGACATCCTGGCATTTACTGCATGATTGATGTAGTAAGAGACAGCACCATCAGCAACGGCTTTGTTGCTAGAAGAAGTATTAACCATTTATACAGTCGGCAAAGATGTTTTCAAGGAAGACAGACACATGGCTATCTGGACAAGAGAGTTGGATATCAAGGGGTTGCAGGTACGCTTGTAATTTGGAGTAGAGGAAGTTGCTAGCAGCAAATCCCCTGACAAGAAATATGGCCTGATGAATATAAATTCATATTCTAAGAGCATCAGAATGTAGGTGAACACAAACAGAGATATTCTTGGATGATGTTGAACACTGATGGTCAATGCCTTGGATGATGTCATGTAAAGATGGTGATGAACCTAAAGACTCCTGCAGGCAGAAAACACAAGACCTATAACAGCAAGTGCTATCAAGCAGCTAATCTGAAGGCAGGTTCTAGCGAGTCTAGTCTTGCACCTCCGTGCAGTGACTATAGCTTCCTAGGATTGTAGCAAAGTTTTGCTACAGTTGTTATGAGTCCCTAATGGTCTAGAGAGGCTCAAGTTATGTATGCAAAGTTTCCTGGAAGGGAAGCGATGCATAAACGTGGGTGTATGCTGAGTGGGGGCAACCTATATGTGGTGCGAAGTTTTGGTTCGGAAATCTGTCTGTAGCTTTGGTCAGTAAGCTCTTAAGCGAACTTATGAAGCCCTGGTTCTGAGTGGTAGCAAAGTTTTGTCCAAGAAAAGTACGTGCAAGCAAGATATAGGTTTAAAGATCCTAATATCAAGCTAGTTGGTATCAATCTTGAGTTGGCTTCAATAGGGGAGCCGTCGCTAACTTTTCCTTCTATTGGAAAGGTAGCTAACGGTCCAAGGTGTCTAACTCAATAAGAGTTAAGTGGTGTCGTTTCCTAGGTTCGGAAACAGTTGTACAAGGGTGTTAGTGGCTAAAGGGCTTCAATCCTAGCTGTGGACTGCTCTTTGAAGCGCACAGGTATGCAAGCAAACTTTAGATGTCGAGAATGCCACACAAGGGTAACCAGTAAAGGTTTCCTAGCGAGGTTTTTGGACAAGAGGCAAGCACACAAAGTTATAGGTAACTGTTAGTGAAGGGAAGTTCACTAATTGTTATTCTCTAATGAACAGTAGAGAACTAAAACTTTGGGTGTGTGTATCAGATGTAAGAGGTGTGGAACACAAGGAACAAGTTCGCAAACTTATTCTCTAGGTGTCTCTCTTGGGGTCTCTTGGGATCTCTTTCTAACAACTTTTTACTTAGCTACCTTTATACTACTTGAGAAATACTTGTATGTAAGCTACATTGGTCCTTGCCTGGTTGATTCGCAACACAAGCGAACTATTTACTGCGGAATAGAGTATTATTAACCTCCCTTTACTACTGCTGTGTTGGAATCAGTCAGCAGCTTTATAACTCTAGTAACTGTGCAACTGTGCATTGCTGTGCAAGTAGCTGTTACTTCTGAGCAATCCTTGTACCAAGCGAACTTATAAGCGAACTTTATAAGCCATAACTGTGCAAATTAAACAGCCTTGGTAAGGATTTGACTGTGGCTGACCATAGCAAATTATTAAGTTCACTGACTGGTCTTTTGAACTGTGTAATGAATGCAAGTCATCCACAGCTATTCCAAATGATCAGGAAAGGCTGTGATGCAGATCCGGAAGGGGTTTGATGGTATTCATGATCAAGGTGCCTGAAGATCATGGCTGTGCTTGATATGAAAGTTCGGAAGGGGTGTGAAATGTAGCTCAATTATTACAGGTCTGCAAATTTATGAGCACACAGAGCCTGCAGGCTCATCAACGGCTCGAAAAATCCAGTGACGATGTTCCTATGGTAATATCGTCAAAAGATTTATAAGCTAGATTCAAGTACAATCATGCACCCAAGCAATGTAAGTCTCCCTCCACGGATACCAAGAGCAGCGTCATTGTCTCAAATGGTTCCAAACTGAATGTACGCTGGCTCTTCAGCATTCCTGAATTGTAACTTCGCTGTCTTGTCAAAACAATCAGCGATCATATGGGCCATCTTGGCATAGGCTGTTCCCTTCAATTTATCTAAATGCACAAAATTAGACATCAGAAATGGTATGTGCCATTGAGTAGTCACCTTGAAGATAGACCTGAGCCTGTCCAGTAATGAATATGGAGCCCAACAATCAACCTTTACGAAAGACATCGGATGAATTACTGGAATTCTCGTAATCCTAACACAATAACTCACACTGGGGTATCGCTATTTCTTGAAAACAGCAGTTGCCTTCAGAAACACCAGCCCTGATGTAGGTACTGATGTCAACCATTCCACCCCCAGCATCAACAATCATAAAGCCATCTTCATTCTAGTAAGACATGAACTTAGAGAAGGAAATAACAGACAAAAAGATCCATTACTGAAGTGTATTGTGAGAGACCCTTGTTTAAACAAAAGTAAAGACTAGCTTCTCCTTCAGTCACAAAGGACAAGTGCAAATGTTCACATTCACCACTGCTGATAAGTCCAGCACTAATCATAGCTTCTTTCAGTTTATTTTGCTCCTCCCCTTCCCAGCCATTCAGATGTGAGAGTATGAACTGAATACCACCTTCCATACCGGACCATTGGGAGGATGAGATGTGGTGAGTTTCTTGCACAAAGGTCTTGGCACAGGTGTATAAGTATGCATAGAAGTCAGAAAAGAGTGCTACAATCTGTTTCAAAGGAGGAAGTGGCTGAATGTATGGCAATGCTACTTGGCATCCAAGATGCAGTTTGAACCTGCAAGGTAAAAGTGTCGTAAGCAAGTTGTCAATTTCTAGATTTTCATATACTTTCCCACTGTATTTTGTCCACCCTTCTGCTTGAGCCATTTCTTCTGTAAATGGATGCTGTGCCTCAGCTCCTACAGCTTTGAGTTCCCTGAGAGCATTGTAATACATAATTGTCGGTATTTTGGCATCGCTACTGGCGTCTTGAAAAGGGAACCTTAAGAGACTATTGTCATGCTAGGCTGAAATTTTCAGCACCAGGAACATACCTTGTTACTCTGTTTATCTCTGGGACAACACCAGGATCAAGTATACTTCAAGGCTATCATTAGTCATGTGAAAGAAAATGAAACTTTAGTGGAACAGCACCTATATGAGATACCGCTGAAGGTGGTTCCCAGATCAAAGGATAGCACCAACTTACAGTGATGACCATTGTATGGTTTTCATTGAGTAGGAGCTGATGCCATGAATTACAACACCGGGCAAGGGAAGAAAGGAATGGCATCAAAAAACAAACCAACAGGGTATTTGTCCCACAGAGGATATTAATTAAAGGAAGTGCCATAGAAACAAAGAAGAGTCACGAAGACATGATGTTCAACTTGAATCGATTTGCAAGTGGTATTGGTACCAGCACCAGGTCCCAATAAGGAATGGCCAGGTCCACAGCCCTAACATGGTGTGCCATGTGCTGTGGCCACAAAGGCTCATGCTGCTGTAATCAGTGGTGGCAGGAGTAGAGTGAGGGAGTAGAGAAGCATCCTGGCATTTGCCGAAGGATATGTCATGTCCAGAAATGGACAGACTTCAGCCTTCGCTCTTATGATATGATGGTGAAGAAGGAGCATTGCTCAACTCTAGTATGTTCTGATTTAACAGAAGACTGCACTCATGTGGAAAGACATTCTTCTATGTTTTGGAACCTGAAAACATAAGGAAAGCCGCATTTATCTTATGACTCGACTTCTGAATCTTCCTACTCACAACCAACTGCATCCTCCAATCACTGTCATAGACACCCTGCAGCATGCAGAACTAGTGAGAGCTGCATACTGAGTTGTGTTTATATTCAATTAACAGAGAGTTTGGTTCAAGATGCAGACAAACAGTGATCTCAGGTCTGTAACTCAGAGCCAGACAAATTCATATCATGGAAAGCCTCAAAATACCATCATGCGCATGAAACATAATGGGAAGAAGGTAACAAAAGCCACCAGTATCAAAAGCCCCACTGCCTCCTCATTTTGTCATGGCAATTCTAACCATGCCCAATTGACTACTCTTTCCTCTGCAAGCAATCTTAGCGCTGGCGAAAATACTGCCCCACCATTACACCTCAAAGGGCCCAAAGATTTGGATGATCCCTTAAATACACTGAGGTCACAGAGATGGGAGCTGGCAGTACAGACAAATAATGTTCTGCATGATGAATGTCGAATTCACGTCAAACCCGATGCATACTCCTACATGGAAATAAAGACTATGTTGGAGTCCCTAAATTGAGATATAATGTAGTTGGCAGCGTTGATGACAGATAAGCTGTACTTCAAGCACATATATGCAAAGTC
Organism: Armillaria mellea; assembly: GCA_030407055.1. Classification (NCBI taxonomy): domain Eukaryota; kingdom Fungi; phylum Basidiomycota; class Agaricomycetes; order Agaricales; family Physalacriaceae; genus Armillaria; species Armillaria mellea. The sequence goes on from JAUDZF010000002.1 coordinate 4,553,708, forward strand.
GTTGGGTGATTTGGAATGACGCGGCAGAGATCGTGCAAGCCATTCTAGATAGATGTGTCACCGAGCTTCTCATGCAAAAGATCCCTAGAGACATGCAGAGTATCATTGTCCAGGCAGTGATCCAATCTGCACCGGCAAAGGCATGCCAAAGAGTCATCCACCGTTGGAGCATATTTTGGGAAGAGCACAATCTCTTTGCAATATTGTACAAGAGTTATAAAACTCAGTGGGTACTTCAAGGATATATTTATATATTACTTGCTTACATCTGTATTTCCTCAGGTTCTTCTGAGACTATAGCTCGATGGCGAGCTGCGACAAGAGAGATAGTCAAATATGGCCCTCAATCCGATGTGTAAAGGTTACAATACCTTACAAGGTCCTTTGACCAGAAAGCTACACATGCCAATGGGGTGTATTGAGTGAGGGAGAGTCAAAGATACAAGCTAGTAAGGTAAGCATAGGTGATAGTAAGTGATTAAGAGGCAAGAGTCTGAATACGGAAGGATAACAGGTGCTGCTAATGATGTAGGTAAATAATAGTACATATGTAAATCCAGATCCCTTACACCCTCCCCCTTGAGATTGGGCGTAGGGATACAATCTCGATGATAACATGAAATTACAGGAGAATAGAGATATCATCTGGAGAGCCGAGCTCGTCGACTTCACCATCAATGTTCGGGGTCGAGCCTGAAGAGAGGGTCATCGTGATAGAAGCCTGGGTTGATGGGGAAGTGGTAGGAGCGGTCGATAGGGAAGGATCAGATGGGCCTGCAATATTCACATCGCCATCTTCAGTCATAAGAGCGTCAGCAATTCCGGTCACGAGCAAGGAGGATTCAGAGCTGGAATATATACGACCAGAGGGCTGATTTCCTCTAACTGTTTTGCTCACGGCCTCCCGATTGATTGGGTAATTAAGGAAATGGCAGCAACGCACTTCGAGGATTGGAATTAGGTCCCACTCAATGGGGGCAGTCCAGAAGATCCGATGAGCGGAGTCATCCTGGAATACAGAAATATCTCAGGGGAGATCAAATTGATCTACACGCCACGTAAAGTCGTCCAGGGCCTTGTAGGCGTGGGTACAAAGGGGATTCTTGAAGCATCGTGTAGCAGAGAGAAGCAGCTCTCGGCCGTAAGGTTGAATATAACATACATGGGAATACTTGACTCCACACTTGGCGAGATGAGTAGCAATGTCAATCTGTGTGGCTTGACTGATAAGGGAGAGGGGAAATGGAACCAACTTTTTGGAGTCTGCAATGGTAAGGTGTCGATCGCAGCAGATATCGGAATATAGTACCGGATGGACGAGCACGCTAGTGAGGACAATGGCAAAGCTGTGCCGAGTCATTCGGGTTGCGGTACTCGGGGTGATTGATTGGAACAGTAGATACCCTGCCAAGATGCGAATGTTGACAGATCCGGAGGTAGTGACGGATACACCAGGATTATGGCACTCTGTGCCGTGAAGGAAGATGAAACTAGCCCACGTCTGGGGATCAAGGCACATATCTTCAGGTGCCGCGACCTTCACAGGAGGAGGAGGAAGTGGAGGCAAGTCCCGGCCATTATTGCCATCCTGTGGATGAGGCTTTAAGTCGTGAAGTTGACCTAGCCAGCGGGGACGGTGACGATTCCATTGCGTTAGCAGGGTATGCTCACCATCAGTAAGGTCTGGATATGGGGCTCGACGCCCGTTTCGCTCGCAGACAACGTTAATGGATTGTTTATGTCGTACTACCGTGGTGATATTCAAAATGCGGTCGACAATGATCCAATTGTTAGGGATATGCGACGCATCAATCATTGCCATGGCATCAAGGGATGTGATAGGGACCGTGCAAGACGGATCATATCCTGGAAGCGAAGCGTGATGAGTGTTGTAAGATGAATGGTCCGTTCTCGGAGGGGACAGTCGATGGATTCCCCATTTCAGAGGAGTTGCTGGGTATGGATGACGGTCGTGCATGCCTCGAGTAATGCGGGGATGACGACCATGGATGGTGTTGATTTCTGTGGCCGATGTGAGAGACTGAAGAGCATTTAGATCTTCCATCCTTGTCTTCAGTAAATCATTTTCGTCGCGAAGTCGCACAAGTTCCTCTTGAACATCATGATCTGCAGTACTATTTGATGCATTCATGAGTAAATCGGACGATTCGGAGTCGAGAGTGAACGACTCAAGAGCCGAAGTGATATCATCTGAGTTAGAGAGAACAATTTTGTTAGTTGATAAACTGGTGGGTTTAGCACATTGGGGCGCACCGTTAACCATTTCTCCATGATGGTTACAGTGCTTTCTAAGTTCGGTACTCGTTTCTGGAGCTTCCTGTGCTCGAACGGACGATGTGGGGTTGGTTAGGATGTTACCAAGCACCGGAACTGGATTGGAATCTATAATTCCTTCCATCGCCGTTGAAGACGATTTCGGAACATGGGGCATTGCTGTAGCACCCATATTCGACGTCGTAAAGAATGGGTTGCCCTAGGAAAAAGGGAAAGACGCCGTAGGGAAAAAGGGTGGAACCATAGATGCATTCGGATAACCTGTAAAAAACGGCATTCCGGTTGGCATCATATGTGGAATATTGCCTGTATACAAAGGATAAAACGACTTTTGAGGAGGCAAGGATACCTGTCCCTCCCCCTGAGAAAAATTGGCATCGAGGTTGAATAAACTCGAAGCGGGAGCAGCCATAGAGTCGAATCAAAATGCAGGTAGATGAAGTGGACTGAGTAAAGCAAGTAGATGTTGATATTACTCTCGTCTGGTGGGTTGTAGAGAATTTATACCCTCCGGAAAGCAGCGGCCAAGTGCTAGAACTTGGTCGCGATATCGGTGTGGCGGCGACGAGTCGGCGTTCATAAAATGTAGAACCGGCACAGCCACTGTACCCTGACGATCAAAGTGATGTGATCACCATGTTGTTACTCAGCCATTTTAGTAACACGCGTATCGTTTCTCATTTGTTGCCGTTTCCATGGTCTAGAACCTTTGTCCAACACTTTTGGCAGGTTCTTTGGGTCTGAAATACCAGCAACAGCCAGATATTCATCGAGTGCTTTAAGTGCTTTGCACTTAGAGTACGGCTCAATGGTTAAATCACCGAGAGCCCATCGTACATGGAAGAATAGTGAATTATTCTTCCATTCATGTCCTTCGATGCATTCAACAAATTCTTCAGCATCATCAGGAGCACCAAAATCATAAGGTTCCGGTTGCTTTCTGTCTGGGAATAGGACTGAGTCGCTTTCAATGTAGGGCCGTAATAGGCTAACATGAAAGCGAGGATGAATACAACGTTTCATTAGCTCTTCAGGGAGATCTAACTCGTAGGTGGACGATGCATGATCTGCCATGAGTACAGTATATGGGCCAATGAATTTCGGTAAGAGTTTCGTTGCCCTAGCTTTTGGGAGATTCAAATTTTTCGTTGATAGATATACCTTTGATCCTTCCTTGATATCAAGTTCAGGGGATCGATGCTTATTAGCCTCGTGAGTCTGGAATACTCTTGAGGCAATGAGTGCATCATGAGCATCGTAAAGGTTCTGCATCACTTGAATAGCAAATGCACGGATACCAGGTGGGACAAGTTTATCATATCGAACCTCTCGCATCATTGAAGGCATATATCCTCCAGTGAGTTCGAAAGGAGCGAATCCAGTGGATGAATTCATGCTCGAATTAAGAGCAAACTCGACAATAAGTACCTTGATCAACCAGTCTCGCTGATCAGGACGTATTGCAGTATGGAAAATCTGGCCAATAGAACGATTAGCTCGCTCTGTGGCTCCGTCTGTCTGTGGGTGGAATGAGGTAGACATAAGGAGCTTCGCACCAAGTAATCGGTGGAGTTCTTTCCACCATAGGGTCTCTGTCCGAAACAATTGATTCTGGGAGACCGTGTAACCGTACGATCTCGCGAAAATATATTTCAGACAAATCCGTGGCTGTATTGGATGTGTGGATCGGAATTAAATGGACCTGCGACGTCAATCGGCAGATAACTACCCAGAGGTAATTATACCCTTTGACTTCAGGAAATGGACCAATAAAATCCATTCCGATAGATTGCCATGGCCGTGTGGGTATAGGCAATGAATGAAGCTTCCCAGAGGGAGCTCTATAGTTGCCCTTCAACTTATTACAAGTCTCACAGGTACAGCAGTAGAATTCGCACATGCCATAGAGTTTTGGCCACCAGTACCAATGTCGAATATAATCAGCTATTCGTTGGGGACCAAAGTGACCAACAACCTCGTGAGCTTGTTCAATAATAGCTCCACAAAGCGAAAGAAATCCCTTAGGTGACTTAGGGATGCATAGTAATTTTTCACCAGGCTTATAGGAAATTTCCGTCCAGATTAATCCTTCCTCAATGAAAAATCGAGGGTGATCATTTGGAGCATTAAGGACCTTCGAAAATAAAGGATCCGTAGTATAGGAAGACTTGATATCAGATACGAAGGTTATATCCGAGTCCATAGTGGTTCGTAGGTTTTTCCCTTTGTCTCTAGAGTCGATGACAGTGGGATTAACTTTAGGTACTTGAACAGGTTCGGTTATTTCTGGTTCCCGAGCGTTCTCCATTTCTTCTGCTTCAAGTTCTCGAGTTTCACGTTTCTCCTTGAGACGAGCGGATTCTTGACGTGTTTCCATAGCATTGAGGTGAATAGTCATCTCCTCAGCTTCTTCCTTGCGACCTAAAGGTAGGTCTTCACCGAGTTTGTCAATCCGAATATCAGCATTGACAAATTCAGCTAGGTGGTGTTGATCTTCAGGAATATCAGACTCGTAGTATCATGATAGGGCATCGGCAACTTTGTTGGATACACCCTTCACATAGGTAATATCAAAATCAAAACGTGAAAGATATTCCATCCACCGCATTTGACGATTTGATAGACGTCTTTGAGTCTTGAAGAACTCAAGAGCTTTATGGTCTGTGACTACATGAATGCGATAGCCAATAAGCTTGTCTTCCCATTTTAAAAGGGCTTCAAGCATTGCAAAAGTTTCAGTTTCGAAGACACGGTAATTGCATTGGCTATCCGTGAATTTCTTGGACATAAATCCAGCAGGACGACAGGTTTGCCAAGTAGGACCCTGTCCATACATGGCACCCACACCGGAAATCGAAGTATCACAGATAACCCAGATGGGTTCCTTGATAGCTGTATTGATAGGACAAAGGATTGGCACTTTGCAGCACAAATCCTTAATGGATTGAAAGCAGACAGAGTGAAGCGGATGCCAGTAGAAGGGCTGTCCATTCTTCGTCATTTCGGATAGAGGAGCTGTATAAGCAGTCACATCCGGTAAGAAGTGTGCGAGATAATTTACTAGTCCAAGGAACTTCTCGATGTCATTATAATTTCGAGGTTGTCTCCAGTTTTGGATTCGTTCCAGCTTATCCGAATCTGCATGAAGGCCTTTATCATCAACAAGATGTCCAAGACAATCCATCTTCTCAGCGTAAAGTTGGACCTTTTCCGCTTTCATGAATAGCTTGTTTTCTCGAAGCTTATCGAATACAAGCTTCAGATGTTGTTCATGAGCCTCGACACTATCACTGTAGATGAATAAGTCGTCAAGGTATACATGCATGAAGACTCCAATATAGTCTTGGAATATTGAAGTCATGAGCCGTTGAAATGTGGAAGGAGCATTACAATCTCTTTGCCGCATTACATTGCTCTTGAAGGTTCCGAAAATGGTTGCGAAGGCTGTTTTCCAAACATCGGAGGGAACAATGTGAACTTGTTCATATGCATTTGAAAGATCAATCTTGGATCGAAGCTTCACCCGAGCCACATCAAGTCGAATTGTATCTTGGTCTGGAAATGGGGTAACATCCCTTTCCATGTTCTCATTGCGTTTCCGACAGTCTACAGTGGTTCGGATGTCTGAACCATCTTTTTTCGGGACACATAGCATCGGAGCTGCCTGTGTAGAGACACATGGTTCCCACCAGCGAGCTCTCTTGTACTGAGCAATCTTTTCCGCCAGTTTACCCTTCATAGAGTCAGGGCAACGAGGTAAGTAATAATTATACTTCGCCTTATCATTAATCAGTGGGATTTCATGATTTACGGCTCGAAGTGGAGGTAATTCCTCTGGAATGCCTCCCATAATTTCACGGCATGATTCCATCCATCTAGCACGAAGTCCAGGGATATCAGCGACTGAAGGAGAAGTTATATCCTTCGTCTTGTCCTTGTAAAGCTCGGAAGTTGCACGAATTGCATCTTCAATTGAGATCTTTGGAATTGAATCCTCATTCTCTTTGCTTTGCGATTCCGGAAATCATTCTCTTGTGAACTCCTGTACAAGTTCATTGACTTCAATTATCTGTTATCTATCCTTTGGATTCGATGCATCCAAGGTAAGAGCTTCATTAACAATTTTTGAAAGGTCTTCCGTCGACACAAAGTCATCCGGAGTAAGTAAAACAGGTAATTGGCGATTCAATGGCGCTGCAGGCCTTGTATCTTCGTCATATTCATTAATATCCTCTATGGTTGGCGCATAATGCGACCATGGAGGCTCTGGTATATCAGATCGAGCTTCATTTATATTATGGCCATGTAGTCATTTCGACTTAGGCTGTACTGGTTTGGTTCTTTTGCTTGAACCCTTCGAAGCTTGGTTAATCGAAATTGGTTCTTTGGATTTACTTGGGCGAGGTTTGATTTCTACTTCCTCATCCAAGTCGAATCGGACTTTGTTTGATACACGTTTAGCATATCTACGAGTCATTTCCTTGGTTTCCTCCCCCTCTGAAAGAGTAGGGGCTGGAATACGTCGAATACGAATTGTATCGTACTCAAAATCGAGTGATATACTATGCTTTCGCATGAAGACAGTGCCTAGGACTGCATCATAGCGATCCACATTCGCAATATCAAAATAATAGTTGTCACCCGAGATGGATGCACGGGCATTCCCAAACTTGTAGGATGCATTACATCCATGGCTGATCTGTGAACAACTTCCTTTAGTTCCAAGTTGAAGTGTGATAGGCTTCGTCAACTGGAATATGTTCAATTTTGCGAGACGAGCAAAATCAGGACTGATAGCATCGGCTGTACTCCCAGAATCAAAGAGAGTAAATGCTTCACGGCCATTAATTGTAATGAGAGCAGCAAGGCAGCGGTTCTCAGATGCTGTACGCTTTGGACGAGATGCGGTCCGAGCTACATGGAATTTTGTAGGTTCAAGAGTCAGTTTAAATCCCTTGATTCTTCCGTCGCTTGTCTGTTCTGTTTGAATTGCCTGAAGGTATTCAGGGAAATCCAAGCTATATTCATTGTGAGACTCCATTCCATCGCTTTCAGCATCTGAATTTGAGGATGAGTCTGAGCTACAAGCCTCATGATCCGCGGAATGATCATTAAACCGGTCAGACGAACGAGATACTCCAGAGGTATTGGAGCAATCGCTGTCTTCTTCGAAAATGAACCCCATACGTTCATCAGCAGTACCCTCATCGGATGTATATTGACTTCCGCCATAAGGGTCTTCGTTATCGGAATTATTGGAAGACTGGTGCCCGGAATAGTTTCCAGGCTCGTCTTCCGAAAGGTTGGTCCAATCTGGTGGATTTTCAACATCTGTATGATATTCCTCATCGGAAGTCTCTTGGCCCGATGCTGAATTTGCAGATGAATTATCTGGAGAATTGTCATCCACAATGTGGTACAACTTCTCTCCTGAGTTTCGTTTTCCGTACTCAGAACATGAAGGATCATTGGCATAATGTCCCTTCTTCCCACATCCATAGCAGGTAGGGATCTTTGAGTTCGGATTTGATTTCCCATTGTCCTTAGAATGATGGGTATGTGAAGGTTTATGCCCTGCGGATGGACGATCCTTCTTAGGATGATCACGAATTCGCTTGAATTTTTCGTAACCAGGATTGGGTCAAGTGCTATGGCGCTCACCCTGAACCTTCTTGAATTTACGAGGTGATGGAGAACGCCTCTTCTTTGGAGCCTTGGCATTCTCCTTCGATGATCTCTGAAGTCAAGATATATGATCTTGCCGTTGTTGGCTGTAATATCTTTCTGCATGGATACCCTTCTCAACAACAAGGGCTCGTTGCATAATATCATTCACAGTCGAAACTTCGGCAGTAAGACCCATGCGAGTGACTTCCTGACGAATATTTGAAGGTAAGGAGATCATTAAACGTCGTCGGAACATATAGATGTCCGGTGGTGAAGGCATCATATTGGCAAATCATAACAAGCTCGCAAAGAGCTGACGAACACCACCTTCAAAAGTATACTGAACACGTTCAAAGTGTTCGTTAACAGCATATAATGATGATTCATGGATAAATCGACGGTACAAACTGTTTATTACTTCCATGAATGTAGGAAAATCATCACCATTCGCATTATTGGTATAAGCAATAGGTGTGTCTTCCACTACATTGTTATACCATGTACAGGCGTCTCCCCCCAAAAAGGTTGCAAGAGTGCTCGTACGCTGCATATCAATGGCAGAGAGTTGCTGGCCACCCCATTTATCTTCAATATAAACGGGGCCGCAAATATTTGCGATTTTCATCCATCTAATGATGGAGAATATCCATTCATCGAATTCTATAAGATCAGAGCTTCCCTCGTATTTCTGGGGACGAGGAATACTCTGGAGTGATGTCTTCTGGACATTAGAATCCAGTCCTCGTTGAACAGGCAAGAGATTCCGGTTCACGAGACGTTTGTATCGCTGGAAAATAGCCAGCATGATCTCAACCTCAGTTCTCATGACAGGGAGGTACTCGGATATCTCCTCGTTGTTGAAACGAGGTGCTTGAGAAGTGAAACGAACTTCCTGGAAGTGAGCAGGAGTCGGTTCACAAGCTCGTGGGTTGTCAGAGCATGATGAATGTCGGCTACTGGAACCACTGTGATTAGATCCTGGACCTCCAGATGGTGGAGGAGGAGGAGGATCGTTAGGAGGACGACCTGCGCCTCGGTTTTGAGAGGAAGTTGGACTGTCCACACTAATTGGATTAGTACGGTTATCCGAACGAGGTGAGGTCCGTGGTGGATGTACTGGAGGTTGTTCTCGAGGTACAGGCGGTACCTGAGTTTGTTGTGGACGACGAGCTTGATTTCTAGTGAACCAGGGTCAAAATAACTGTTAGGCTCACGATGATCATAGTCATCAGGCTCCCGATTTGTTCGTGGAACTCGAGGCCGATTTAGAGGAATCGGAGGTGCGTCACCTCTCTCCTGAAAGTCCAGGCGCTGTCGCGGCGGAGTAGGTGGGTTTGGTGGATGACTAGAACCATTGGGTACCGGATTCAGAGGATCTGGTGGTGAATCCTGCGAGTCATTGGAGGAACTATCGTCTCCTGGATTAGGATTTGGTGCAGCAGCTCCTACATGTGTTCTAGTAGGTCGTAGTGGAGGATGCGATGATCGTGAACTCGGTTCTTCACTATGAATACGAGTATTTGGCCTTGCATTAGTCTCAGGCGTCGTTGGTGAGTCTCGTGGTGCCGAGTTACCAAACTGAAGGTGTGGTTCGTTCTTCTCGACCTTAGGATGTCGAGACGTTGGCCTACGATGCGGAGGGACGTATTTTCCCTTCCTAGGAGTAGGAGGAATGTCGTCCTCGTCATCAGCATCGCTATCGTATTCACCCTTAAGTTTAAGAATCAGAGCCTTGGTCAGCTCTTCTATAGGGTCAACAATAGTTTTCGATGATGCTCGCGATACAGAGGATTGTATGGGAGCATTGGGAATACCGGTCGGCGGTACAGAAGCACTAGCCAGCGGTGGGAATCGAGCTCGAAGAGGGTTGTACACCTCCGAGCGTATATGTGGAAGAGAAATTCGTATACCTGGAAAATCAGGATGAGCAGCATCTCCATAGATGTCAATCTGGACACCTTGGTCGGGGATCATGGTCTGTCCAAATAATAGCATGTCTTCATCATGCAATTGTTGAAGTAAACCTCGATTGAAGACTTCGCGTCGAGCTTCATTCAAGGCATCAACTGTCTTTTGAGTTTCCGAGCTATGTGAAGTCGGAACAGTAGGTGAAGATTCACCTTTAACAAGCAGTATCGACAGCCGTGCATGGGCATGAAGACATCGTGCATAATTGGAGCTAGTCTCACCCGGCTGTTGAGGCAGGCTGAGATTATCGACGGCAGCATTGATGTTTGCACTGAATTCGTCTGCACTGTGGTGATAATCACCTAGTTGCAGTCTCACATCAGTTGGAATGGGATTGAATTGCCTGGAGGCGTTCAGATTAGCAGCGAAAAACTTATTGATTGCTAGCCTAGGTATACCGTGGAATACAGTACCATTGGTAGTCTGACGTTGAGTTGAGATGGAAATAAGTCCATCTTCGTAGCGTCGAGTGGCGAGACGAACTCGTTCCTCAATAAATTGGTTCACGTCCTCAGGCGTAGCCTCAGGTGGTTCCGGAAATGATACCGACATAGATTCCCCTGGGGTGCTGACCTTAGGGGAGTCGTGAGTCGCTGGAAGAGATGTGATGGGTGGCGAGGGCTCTGGGAGCCGTTCGCTAGCAGTGCGAAAGGGAGATACCTGAGGGAAATGAAACGAGTCAGTACCTTCATGGGCAAAGGCTGGAGGAGCCGAGCCCTGAGACTGGTCGTATGTGCCCATAGCTCGCAGCTGTCATCGACGAGCTAATTCTTGCTCTAAGACGTCGTCTGTGGCGTGGTGAATCGACGACATGTGTGTCAAATGGCTGGATCTGGCCACAGACGTGGCAATAGAGTGAGGAGGCGAGCGAGAGTTCGAGAACGTCGCTGGCCGCAGGTGTCCGATGACGGATGTCTCCGATGCGGGAGTACCTTCAGGCAAAACAATGATACCTGATGGTCGATACAGTACATTAGAATGTACAAGAGCAGCCGACACAGTGGTCGGCGGTACAGGACTCGCATTTCCAGTGGACAATGCGGGTATTGGAGCAGTCGTCAGTGTTAACGATGCACGCTCAGTTGAGGGCACGTAGTTGGGCAACTGCTGAAGGGTTTCGACAGCTTGTCGAGATTCGGATCGAGTAGTTGATTGCTGCACTGCAGCAGAGCTCTCCGAGGCTGAGCGTTGAGCCATCAAAGAGAGAAGTCGTAGTAAAATATAGTTCTGTAAGCGTTAGCCTACTGTGGTTCTCCACAGCACAATACACAATGAAAGATGTGTAAAAAGGTGTAAAGGTTACGATACCTTACGAGGTCCTTTGACCAGAAAGCTACACACGCCAACGGGGTGTATTGAGTGAGGGAGAGTCAAAGATACAAGCTAGTAAGGTAAGCGTAAGTGATAGTAAGTGATTAAGAGGCGAGAGTCCGAATACGGAAGGATAACGGGCGCTGCTAATGATGTAGGTAAATAATAGTACATATGTAAATCCAGATCCCTTACACGATGGTACTCAAAACTTTGCTCTTGGAGTACTCATAGACGACCTCCTGGATGTTCTCTATATCGCGGGATGGAGAAATTCTGCCGCCAAGGAAAAGCTCCAGGAGATATTCGGGGATCGCATCAGAGAGCTTGTCGAGCTCACCATCCGAGTCGATCGAGCAATCAACGAGGGTGCCCTGTCCCAGGGTTTACTTCTCTTTATGCCAGGGGACGATGAAGCATACGATCCAAGCATGATGGAAGACAACAATCAGGGTCCGAATGCCGAGGTTTCTGTGGGGAAGGTGGCAATATGTGTTAATATCGGGTTAAAGCTAGGAGAGAAACAGAAGTCGGATGAAGGTGAAACTAAGGAGGTGGAGGCCAGCTCAGCTTCAGGACCGAAGGTGGTATTGAAGGCGAAAGTAGTTCTTGACGCAGCCCTAGGAATTTGATGCTTGTATCAGAGTTTCGAAAATTGAAGTGAAGTATTGGTCCAGGTTAGCGTGCGTGACAGAAAGGAACGAACAGTAACGAAGCACGTGGATGTGACATCCCTTCACATGGGGCCTGGCCTCTTCACATGGCATCAGTGTGAGTCACTGTGACGGAGCGGACGCACAGCCAGGGGAAATGGTCAACACCGTGACCAGACGGAGTGTCGTAGCCGCTTCTTTTACGGCGAACGCTTGTTTTCGAATCATCAAAAGCACCGCTTGTGATTACATTGCTCCCGCTGTCCTACTAACTCCACTATTTTCCAAGAACTCAACAAGAACTCGCTGTAATCAGAGTGACTTGTTTCAACGTCTCTTCCTCTTGACACCCTTGTAAGATATGGAACATTGTTACCATCCGCCTGGTCCTCTTCGTCTAGCGCTGCTGTTTCGACTGTATAACGGCACCCTGACTATAGAACCCAAATATAGACTCAAAACACAGCCAAAGGCTGTGAACAGTGAGGAGTATAAAAGGATGGTGATCACTCTTTCACCCCGTTTTTACCTTCGAGTGGTACCCTTTCTCTATTATTGATCCCGGTATGCCGTTCATATTTCTGTCATTATGCATTCGCTTAAATGCTGGAGCAGTAATGGCCGTATCTTTCGACTTGTTTGGCTTCATGCGTCGCAAGGCAAAGGCTCGAGGCGCCAGAACAGGTACATGAATTCTGAGGGCAGGGCGGTTTCACTCCTGACTTTCTCTCAGCTAGTAATACTACATCTGGCCTTGACCTAGACCCTAGAGGCTTTACATTGGGCGCGCCTTCACCCCCCTCGACAGACTCCGTCAGTGCTGTACACCAGAATTTACCTCCATCGGCATCTGCTTTGCCTCTACAAAGTCCTCCTGCCAAGATCACATCGATATCGGACATCGTCTTCAGCAATACCGCTTTCGACACTCTCCTTGAGTCGAGGAAAGCAAGTGACCAGTAGATATAGCCGAGAGGACATTGCTGCTCCTAAATAATCATAGAAGGGAGATACACTCGATTTTATCCGTAATTTATACAGGAACATGGCTGTCGTCAACTTATGATTACAATCCCTACTAGTGCCCGTTTTGGAAATTTTTGCATCAAAAGTCGAATTTGACTGAGATGGTCGGAGCGCCAATATTTGGCTCGTTCTTTTCCCTCCCACAACTTGGTTGCCAAGTTTCTCTATCTTTATCTCTGGAGTACAGATCCGTGCACCAAGAATGTATACTCAGAACAGTCTCGATAGCCTGATATTCTGGCCTGGCATTCACAACGTTCAATACACTGAGATCGTGCTCCACAGCCTTGGAAATACTCTCCGTGTCCTTCAGTCATGTTGAGATATTCTCCTGTGGACACCATCTAAAAAGTATGTACATCAAATCATTTACCATTGTCCAGTATATATGCTAATGTTACAGAAGGCCAATTATCAAAAAGAAGAAACTCAAATCTTGCGCAGTTTGTTGAATCGATCTACCCAATAGATTATCCTCGGAGCGACACTATTATCGACGAAGGTCCTAGAAGACGAGCGGGAACTGCCATCATCTGTGTTAGTGCGTGAAACTGTGTTATATTGGCTGTACATGAACTGATTGCTTGCGTAGGACTGGTGGGCAGCAGCGACGGCCTGGGTGTATGCGTCCTCGGAGGGGATGGTCGTGTACAAATGCTCAGGGGAAGAACGCATGTGTTCATTCGGAACCGCCCTGAATATTATATTGGTCCTATCGGACAGAGTGACTCGGTCGTCGTCGAACGGATTCGTAAAAACAGGTTGGCCTGTGTTCGCATCCTCAGGGTACGAGTACCCTTCCGACGGGGACTGGGATACAATGGGTCCATCGTAGTCGAAGGGATTGAACGTGGTCGAGGGCAACGCCTCATGGAATACGTGGAGGGGATGGCCGTAGTGTTCTGCAATCACGACGTTCGTAGTCTGCGGAGGAGAGGCGATGGATTGTGGGTTATAACCGCTGACCGGATGAGAAGTGGTTGGCGCGTAGTGAAGCCCAGCGTGGTCGATCGGCAGATCGTGCCAAGATATCCTGGTTGCGGGTGGATTGTTGTCGTCAAAATGGAAGGCTGGCACGGACCCATACCCAAGAAGGGCCTGGTCCTGGTCGTCGCTGCCACTCGTTGTGACGCTCTCACTTGATGCGGAGGCCCTACTGTTGGTATCGGTGATATGGGGCAGTTCGAATTGGGAGTCGGTGTCTGATTGGAGGTAGACGATGATTTCGTCCACGTCCGGGTGGTCTTTGGAGACACCGTGACCACCGGCGAAGTGCGTGTGACGCTGCCGACGCTCCAGCAGCTTGCGCTTGAATCTCCGATAGAGCCGTTGATAAAACCTTTCGATCTCGACGATTGATATCTACTCTGAATGAGTAGCTGACCGCGGATGATGGATAAGTCGACTCACCAATTCCACTGGCTCGGCAGGCTCCTCATCTATCTCAAATCGAATTTGGTCCTCCATCATGGGTGCCGAAGGCATCCAATCGTTGTTCGCGGGTCCCACACCCCAAGCAGCAGTGGATCGCGTCTCAATATGATCCGGGACGCGTGTCTACGAAATGCTCAGGCGCGTCAATAGAAGCGAGACCAACGCGGCTTACTACTGGTTCACTATATTCTTTCATGATTCTGACTTCCAGTTGCCGGAAATTTTCGTCGAGGATCTGTGCCCTGCGTTCAGCGCGGGTGGCAGGGCCAGTGAGCACCTACTCACCATCTCCGACGTTCTCCGCATAGTCAAGGCTTCGAAGAAATCCTTGAAAATCGCTAACGTTGACATGTATGAGAGAACGCGCTCAAAACAGAGGTTCAGGCAGAGCGGAGAGAGTGGGAAAGAGTAAAGAGAATATGAGGTACGATGAGCAGCTTATAAACCCACCTTCGGAATCCTGATGGATATGTATAGCGTTGTTTGAGCGCATTGTTTGTGCGGACTATTACCTGGTTTGGGTTATGATGCCTACCACAACGCACAACAACACCGAGCCTTTGTGCGGCTCGTGCCTCCGGATTGTTTGGTTGCAATGATTGCCTATCTTTTCGTTCTGGCCACGAAGTCATGTCGGGGGAGGATGACGAGGCTCAAACTGAGCCACGTATATCGCATATCGTGGGCTCGGGGTTGCCTTTGCTATACTAGGAATGAGCATGCCCTGGTATGTCCCTTCATTTCGACGTCTTTAGCGTTCCCTAATCTTTGATTCCAGGAGATGCAACTGGAAAAGCTGCACAACTTGCGGCCTTCTCTGCCGTCCGATGCTAGTGAGCTCTTGACGGAATCTGCCTTCATTCTACAGTCTACCGCTTCTCGCGACCAGTTTCCCAGAAAGGAACCGACACGACCATGCTTTCATGAGCATTCCTACGATCTAGATCGATACTCCTAGAACCCAAAAGTCTCTCACGCTCAGAACAATCAGCTTCAAGAATCAAGATCTCGGCTTCGAGCCGTTTGCCGGTGGATCTATTGTTCTCAGTTTGTACGTACGTCATTTGAATGAGCTGATACCTCATTCATTGTCGATGCATTTTAGGTTTGCCTTTATTTGCGTACACCTTGGTTCTCGGCAATGGATTACTTATCGAAACGGTTGATCTACCGCCTCTGACATCATTGGCGTCGAGGTTGTCGGGCACCGGTCTCACGAGGAGTACCATGGTGACCACAAGCGACACTCAAACGGACTACAACATTATTGTTTTTGAAGGTTCATAGAGAACGGTACCAACGTTGTTTGAGGTGGGTCATGCTCTCGTCAATTCCATGTTGTATGATCAAGGCTCACACCGCCTAAACAGGTTAGTCCAGTCACAAAATAGCTCAAGCACCAATCACTAAAGGGTTGATCTTGACTGGGCTTTGTGACTGAGCTGATGATGGATGTGAAACCGGTGCAAGAAACCCTGCAACGGATGCAGAGGCCCCGGCAACCGGCGTAACGAGGACCAACTAATGAGGTCTCGGGAAGGAGCGTGAGGAAACTGTAGCGGCTGAACCAGCCGAATGTAACATCACTGCGCCTTTTTCCGGTCAAGGCGGGTTTGCTTTCTACCTTTGACACCAAGAGGTAATACGATTTGAAGTGCTGGAACGCCTATTCACTAACCTCAGTGTCAGTGCTGCTCGACACCACCGATGGCGACCACCCATAATTAGACGAGTTGTGTGGACGCATGCAGTCAAACGCTTAAGCGGCGGTTCCAGCCCTACCGTAGCTGTACTCGGGAACCTTTGAGATGGGATCACGTTTATCATGGAAACGGGTATACACTGTTGTTGGCTGTGCCTGCATATAAAAGGACTGGTGGGACCTGGGTGGGGGATCATCCTTTCATCTTCGTATCCTTTGGCCTAAGGCTTGACGCCCTCCGGTAATACCTTTCGTTCTGTAACCACGCCTCCTCGTTATTACTCAGGTATGTCGTTGACTTGAGTCTCTCCTCTGCATCCTGACATTCCGATTGTAGCATGCCTCTCGAATTCCTTCGCCGCAGACGCGCGACACATCATGAGGCACCAGCAGTCGCTGGCGCCCCGCCGCCACACCCCGTACTCAGCCCTACGCCTGCTAGCCCAACAATATCTGAACTCGCGCTGGACCCAAAGTCATTCCAGAGGATGTCCTCGTCCAGTGCGCTGTCGTCGGGCTCGCCACAGTCGTCTGCGAAGTCTTTGGCGGATCTTGTCGTAGACAACGATATCTATGATGCCATTCTGGCGTCGAGCATGAAACATGCTAGGCTTAGCGTAGACCCCGATGCTTTTATGCCTC
Source organism: Armillaria mellea (assembly GCA_030407055.1). Lineage (NCBI taxonomy): Eukaryota > Fungi > Basidiomycota > Agaricomycetes > Agaricales > Physalacriaceae > Armillaria > Armillaria mellea. The sequence goes on from JAUDZF010000002.1 coordinate 4,570,406, forward strand.
CTCCTTCGAGCGCGTTATTGGCGCCGCCGAATACTCCTGCTGTTGCGGTAGAAAGGAAGAATTGATCTTGATGGTCTCATTTACTTCATGACAAGCCAGAATTCGAATATCAAATTGTTCACCAGGACTGTATTTTACTTATCTTGTAGTAGTATGTAATGCCTCGACTGTATAATACCATTTTGGCAATTTCTGTACCAATTCGTCATGATGAAAACGGAGGCGATCGGACAAAATACTTTCGATGCGTCATCATTAATTCATTGGTAGTTGCGTTGGCTTTCTCTCTTCCTTCCTCCCATGGCTTCGCTATCGCCGTCGCTACACTCCCTCATCGCCGCCTCTCTTCTTTAGGATGAATGCTCTCAGGGATGCTCGCCCTTATACATCCGCGAAGATTCAAGAGGACTCACTGAGAAGGCAGCTGTTGCTTGACAAGATCGCCTGCGGCGGCGCTGGCTATCTGGACAGCATTCAAGTACGCGTCAGTAAACGTTGGAACGCGAATGTTGCTCATGATGAATACAAGTGTGATATCTATAGGCATTCCCGTCAACGCCTTGTTGATGTGGCGTTGGTGGCGTCCTTGCCTGTCACTGAGGAAGGCTAGCGGGCCTCTTCGACTTGGATATATGCGCCTTATCCTTGCTCAGAATTGATTATATGCGCATTACAGGGAGCTACAACGCTCGACACAACCTGCTGATGAAAGCACCGACGTCCAACGTAGCACGCGTGGATAGATAACTATCTCGTCATCCGAAGGCTGTCCGTAGCGTGTGGCAGGATCGCGCGGCCCATATTCCTTTCTGAACTCTTCGAAGAGTTTCTCAATCGCTGACAACGAGATCTGTGAAGGGGTTTAGTCAGGGGAACTGAGGCAAGGTCGGCTTCACCATTTGCGGGGGCCAAGAATCTGGATTCTGTGTCGTCGGCGGTGGGCATCGAGAACGAGATTCCACGTTCGCCTCCTGTTTGGTTGATGCTGCCTTCTTTACGCCGCGTCGATGGCGTCGGGGTTGCTTTGGAACGTTGGGCGTTGACATGAAGACGACAGATGTTACGCCTCTCGCGCGAGACGATTTGAAAGATAGATTGGGGATATGGTGTCATTTTGTGCGTGCAGTCCATCTCCCCATTTATGAGACGCTTAATGCCACTCCTTAGACAAAGGCTAGATTTCTCTAGGTGGCAACGCGTATCATCCTTTGTTTCTCGTCTTTGTTTTCAGAATCAACAACTCCGTTTTTACTCTACAAAAGTCCTTGAAGCCTTGATACCTACGAGGGAAACATACGGTCCATCGTTACGCCATTCAAACTACTTCGTACGCGCAAGTTCCATTATCTTGTCGCATGCCATCACTTGCCCAGTGTAGTTTCGGATGTCCTCAGCTAGAGACTTAGCCGTGGCTCGGAATCGCGCAGCCTCATCACCGCCGCCAATTACCCTAGTCAGAGCGCCACTAAGCTCGGAGGCTTCTACTCCAGGCGCAGATTTCTTATTGCCGTAAATGCCGATCCCGAGCCATTCAACACGCGCTGCATAGTCTTTTTTTCAGTCAGATTCCATCCCAATGCCGATAGCTCACCATAGCAATCGTACCACATTGGCAGAACTATCTGAGGGATCCCGGTGCTAATACATGGTAAGCAGTTTGATTATCGGTGAACTGGAAGAGACATACTGAATTCCCTCATAGACGCTGTTAGCTCCACCGTGATTGACAGTGCAGACGAGATTGGGATGCCTGAGGATTGCTAATGGTTCAACATCTAGCCAATCAACGATCCTTACTCTCCCCTTCGCCATATCGCTCCCTAAAATATCGTGCAAGGAAGCCTTCACGTCGTCATGTGCTTTTACCTTCCAGAGAACCTGAATAGAACGGTCGTGATCTAGTACGATGCGCAGAGCCTTCGCAAGTTGACAGGCATTGTTCTCATCAAAAACAGCATGCGTCCCTAAGTTGACAAGCATGGTCGGTCCGCCGTCAAGCCAACTGGCGAGTTCAGGGTCTTTCTCCTCCACTGGAACTGCTGGAACGAGGATGGGGCCGCACAACGTTACGTTGTCCGGAATGGCACAGGGAAAGTCGGTTTCGGGGGTGGCGGGACAGAGATAATGTGCATCGCCCATGTATGGTTCAAACATGGGAATGGTGTTATTGAGACCGAGCTTCTGACGATATTGAACGAGTTCCTGTATCTTGGGGGAAGAGAACATGAAGTAGACCATGGCGCAGGTGAGGAAAACATTCTTCGGAATGTGATACCACGACATGGGGTATGGGATACCGGACGACATGACAGGATACTTCCAGAATATAGAGCCATATGGCTGGATACGGCCGATGATGTCCTGTATAACAAAAATACTTGTAAGACGAACTGATATAAAACGAGGGTGAGTCTCACCTTGGGTGCATTTGGTGTCATAATAATGAACTTTAGATTCAGGAATCGACACGCATCGATAGCCTGACTCAGGAAGTATTCAATCACGACAGCGTGTGCATTGAGATCCTGGATGATCTCGACGCAGCTATCATAGAGCTCCATGTACTCTGGGCCAGACCATTCGGCGACATAGTACGGCAAGCGTCGAAAACTCCGGAAAGCTCCAGAGAGAGTGGGCGCGTGGGTGGGAGTGTTGGTTCCGATTCTGCGTATCCGAGCCTCTTTCAGGGATATCCCCCTGAGAGGATGGAAGAATATCCGGGCAGAACTCCCTGTCACACGAAGACGGTCCTGCAGGTCCCTGATACGTGGTGAGAGCACTTTCAAAATCAGCATCAGTATATAATGAGGATTGAACAAACGAAATCAAGTTACCAGGAAAAGACGCAATATGTACTTCGACGTCCGGACGAAAACAGAGCTCGTGCGCGACGGAGAGGACAATGTTGGCTTGCCCGTATTCGCTGTTTGTGAAGAACAAGACTTTTTTCAGAGTCGAAGTTGTAATCATGCTAAGTAGAACTGAATGCGCAAGAGGGTGGGGATTTGCTGCTGGCTCGCCATTTTCGGTCAGTGCAATTTATTGCGGGCGTTTCTGATAGATTAGATGCAGGTCAAGCGTCATTGAAGAGACTCGAGCCTGACCTTACCTGCGCAGCTCCTGTAAGAGGAGAAGCTTCCAAATCAAGGACAAGGACAAGGCGCACAAAGCTCGCATGATGTTCGTGAAGCGACGATGCGGGCAGGCGTCGGCGAATCCACGTCATTTTAAATGCACATTTCTCACTCAGCTACTTTTGTTTTGGGTCGCCTACAACAACGGCTTTTCTTCAATTCTTCGACCGACTACGCGAGTGTTTCATTGGTGTGGTACCCGCAAGAATACTTCTACCACCCAGTTACAAACATTGACGCTGACTGAAATCCATGCCCGATTCTAGTAAATCTAAATGTAGATGTCACATTGTGCCTGGACAAGGAAGGCGAGATGACTGCAATTAGCGCCCTAAAAATGTTTGGTTGTCAGCCTCGACAGATCAGAAACTCGCTCGATGGAGAAAGGAACGTAGATCTAATGGCTGAGTATGGAAAGAAATGTGGACAGCAGCACGAATGAATAGAAAAATAGAAAATAGAAGCCCGAGGAACATGCTATGGATGTTCAGTCTGACATTAGTCGTTTCCGTGTTCCGTTTGTGTCGAATTATAAGGAACAAATTTCTCTCCAAATACTACATTCGTATGAAGAAATCTTGAGATGTTGTGCAGTTAAATTTTACTAAACGGAGACAAAGAACGAAGTTGTATCGAGGTCAAACCCTATGTCCAGCGACATATAGCGCTATTCAACTAGCCAACTATTATGGTGAGATGGCCGAGCGGTTAAGGCGCCAGACTAAGGTTGATCGATCATCGGGACCAAGTCACATGGTGATCATAAAATCTGGTCCGAAAGGGCGTGGGTTCGAATCCCACTCTCATCATATGTTTTGTTTTATCATTGAATATTCAGTAGTTTATTTTCAAAGTTCACTTCGCACTACTGACTATTTATGTTCACTCTGCGCTGTTCAATGTTCACAACATCATTCGTATATAATTTCAAAGAAGGATAAGTACACATTGAGATCATTAATCGAAACTGGACTTCCATCCTCCAGGTTTTTCTGGATATATTTGATTGCCATACAATCGTTTACTACCTTCTAGTCCTCGACGTGGTGGCTTTTACTCATTGGTAGACGGTGCACTAGGATCTCTTCATGCATCAAAGCATCGTTGCCCAGCTTACTTCGCTGCTAATAACGCAGCATTATACGTATAGTAATTACCGCGTTCATACACGATCTATTCTCTCCATCTCATCAACAACGCTATCGTAAGTATAGTGATAATAGCTTCCAGACGGCAGTCTGTCTGTGCCAGTCTCTGAGGGCATGACTAGGACTACCGACAACTACCGTCAGGTACTCTCTACACTACTCGGTGTTGTACATTAGCATATGGTGGTGATGTAACGGCCTAATAATTGACCCACGCTAGGTGGGTATAAAATACGAAGAAAAGAATGATGGTAGAATAGAAATGTCAAAATCAATCAGAGTGCAGTGTCATCGTTGATGTTCTTTCTGCTCTCCCAAGGCTCCCTGTGAATACCCCAAACCATGCAACCCATCACCAGTGCCCACGGGCGACACATATTCTGCTTGTTTCGCGTGAGCCCAATGCGCATAATACGAATGTTTAGTGACCACTCTACGCCGAGGACCGGAGCGATAACGCAAGAAGTAGTCTCGAAATAACTCGAGGTTGAGCTTGTTGGCGAGATGTTTCCAACCATCATAGCGAGAGCGTTCTTCCAAAATATCATCAACATTCTCAGAGAGAGGATCGAATTCGAATGGGGGGACGTCGAACGCGTCAGGTGTGATGGGAAGAGAAATGTCGGACATGGAATCGTCGTCATCGTCACTCATGTGAAATGAAGTCAGGATGGGGGATGTATCGGGGGTGTAGTAGTAAGTGGTATCGTTGGAAGATATGGAAGAGCGTGTATCGATTAGATCATCGCTGTCTGTAACGTCGGTCATGATTTCGTCGTCGTCGTGAAATGGCGTGAAAGGCTCTCCGGAGAGCAATAAAGAGTTGGAGGTGGGAGGTGGGGTCATGAGATTGTCGCAATTAGCGTTAAGCCCCTCTATGGTCTTCTTGAGACGCTGCAGATTCAGCTCCAGAATCTGTAAAGTCTTATGTGAGGCAAAGGTCGACGTTCCTTAAGACGCACGTACCATTATCTCCCGTACACGGGGAACACGAGAGATCTGTACGTCTTCTGGAAATTCGTAGCGGCTATAGGTCGAGTTCATGATCACGGTCAACGCGATGATAAAAGAATAAAAGAGGAATCAAGCAAGCTTGGGATGGGGGGAAAGAAAGGAAAGGAAAGATGACATTCCCGTCGCGGTCCCCTGTATATGTACCATGAGGAATAAAGGAACCGGATTAAGCAGAGTTTCTTTGTACTACCTTCCTTTGTGTTGCCGTTTTAGGAACCCGTGTCCGCATCCGTATAGCAGAATTTGAAACTGCGTCGACACGCCTTGCCAAGGGTCACCGAATATTGCGCTGCAGGACGGCTGTGATACAAAGGTCGGGGCGTACCCTGCTGATAGTTACAATCTAACATATACACATCAATTATACGCAGTAATACGTTCGCATATGGTAAGCGTGTCAAAACCTAAATAAACCTCAAAATTCGTGCCAGTGTACAGGATATTTTTACCTTCTAATAAAACATGCATAAGAGATAAAAATCGGATTAAGGATGCCAAACGTCCATAAGTAGTCCTGAAAGTTTTATGATGATTCCGAGTCCGAAGTCCCAGGAGTAAAGTGTGTGGCGCAACATGGTACAAGGATGGTGACGGTGAATGAACAGCATAGTGTTGTGGTCGGTAAGTCAGGGAGTGGATTCTGGGTTCGGATTAAACGGCATGGCATCATCTTCCTCTTCTTCCATGATTGGAGAGTCGATTTCCTCATCATCAGGATCCGCCTCTGCGTCTGGGTCGGCTTCGTCAAAGATGGCGTGGAACTGTAATGATATCAATCAGTGACGATGAACGGCAATCCATGAAATAGTATTACATGTGTAATGAGCGCTTTAACGAGCTTATTCGTGTGTCCCATATTAGCCAGAAGCATGGTGAAGTCGTTTTTGGGAGGGCGCAACAGATTGGGGCTGAAAACGATCGATAATGCTTCTGCCGTCATTTGATTGTACTCTTCAAAGTCTGTGACTCTGTCGCACGAATAAGTCAGAAATGCATCATACAGAAATGTAATACATACTTGTCGAGATGCTCTGAAACGCGTTTTAGAAGGTCAAAGTTTGCCTGTGGTAGGCCCTGGACGATGCGCTGTATCGCTGATAGTCGAGCATCCAGATCTTCCAGCTCTGTATTCGGTGATCAATGAGGTGACGGGCGCAGGGAACGTGGGAAGACGCACTGGTGGCTTCAATGATTTCAAAGTAAGACGCAGCAGGAAAGACAGGCTCTGGAAGCAACCGAAACCACGACTTCACAAGATCACACACAGCATGGATATCCGTCGAACTTTTAATCGGACTTAGCCCTACAAAGAAAACGACTTAAATGACGTCGTATTGCGGGAATGGTTCTTCCTACCTCGGTTATAAGCGTCACGGAGACTGGTGATCTCAGAGGTGGCGCCAGCAATGCGATCTGGAGAATATTGTCAGTAAATAACAAGTACTGCATCCACCTGGTGCTTACAGATGCCAACTTCAGTCAAACCGCGGCTTTCGATCTCTGAAAGACATTGCTCGATGATTTTTGGCAGAGCGCCATAAGGAACTTCTCCTTCGGCTTCTCGCTCCAGCAGAATTTGTGGGTCAACACCAAAGACTGTCATAAGGTGTAAGGGAGAGTAGCAGGTTGAGCACGGATATCGACTTACCAGCGTTAGGGTCTCTTGACGGCGCTGAAGATCCTGCCCTGAGATCGGACAGTTCGGGCTTGGGCGAACTGCCGATATACGTAAGTCGACGTTTAGCCGCCATTTTCGTCACCCGGTTGATAGTCTCCAACCACTTGGTCATATCCCGCTTGTTCATCGCCTGCAGCAGATAGTGGCCTCCGTCTTCAGTGTCGACCTTGAACATATACGAGCGCTCGTTATTGATGAATTCGACCACACGCGCGTCAACCAAGCTGAGCACCAACACCGGCTTCCCAGTGGGGGTGAAGTCGAGTTCAGAGACTGTTCGTTTCAACTCGGGACCGTGGGTAGGTTCACTGCCAAAGGCACTGGAGATTGGCCGCATGAAGTGCAAAAACGCTGACATGCTTTTCTTGTTGCGATGCTGTTTCGTCGGAGTGCCGGGACGCTTTCGGGGTCGCATAGCTTTATTAAGCATGTCTTCGCGCTTCTCGTTCCTTGACTGCTCCAGAAGTTTCTCCTTTTGCAGCCTACTCCGCCAGTTGCGATCACGTCTGATCTTGTCCGTCTGGGCCAGTACTATGCGTTGAAATGGCCGAGACAGCCTCCTAGTCGACGGCGGACCATTAGTGTTTCCGTGTAGTCCTTCGCGTTGGCCTTCCTCCCGTATCCCGCGATGATCAAATTGCAGGGTCACGACCTCGCGTTCGATGTTGTTCAAACGTTCAAAACCCCGGCGCGCTATATCGCCACGTTGCCGAGAAGAGTGAAGTGGCGGTGTGTTGGCAATCAGATTGCACAAGTGCCTGAATGACGAAAAAATCAAGGATCTGTCTCGCTGTGGGTAAAATGACTGACCTGCGTTTATCAAAGTTGACGAGGCTCTGACCATCTTGGCTTGGCTCTACTACATCAGGTGTCGATATAACGTCAAGAAGCCGTTCTATGACCCAACCCATATCAACTGTTAAAGCATCCTTTGACCCTAAAGACTGGCTAGATGACCGTGACAGTAGAGATGACAGAGAATCACATTGCGTGTTGCGGCTTGCTGCCACGTTTTGCCAGGCCCTATAGTGCATTCGACTCTCAACACTCATTACTGCGGACGACACCACGGCTTCAACAAATGAACGAACACAGACTTGGTCAATTAGCCTCGATTTTGAACTCTTTTCTGTATTCCGTATACGGCTGATTTCAATGGTCCGGAGCAGGAGCTCCATGCGAGCTTGTCGAGCTTGTAGTCCTAATCGTGGCGCCACAATCTTTGATATCAGCCATTTGCGTAAGATGGCGTACGCCCTGATACAACTGCGAACACCGGGGGGAAGAAGTCGATAGAGAGAATCTTGGCCAAGTTCCGAGATCAGAAGTGAAGGTTCGACGTCCTGGATGTGAGAATAAATGGTCTGGATTTCGATACTATCTTCGGCAGTGGGGCCTTCTTTAGACGAAAACCAGCTGGTTCGGTCAGCGCTTTGAACTTCGAGTAAGTCAGACGTGATGTAAAGATCCTAATACGGACTCGTTTTCAGCGTCAGAAATGAAACATCAGAGAAATATATACCTCTTCCGTAACATTGCTAAACGTCGCACAAGCCATGCCGTCAAGAATCTCCACTAGCTCCTCAGCATTTATTCGATCAATATCAGGGGACTCCCTGGCGCTCATGTTCCGCACACGGACAATGCTTGGCGACGGTATGATAGCCGACGATGAGGAAGCTCGTGAAGAAGGGCGCATCGACTGACTTCGGAAGTTACGGCGAAGAGACTGCCTCATCTCACGTAATGACAACATGGACTGCTTTAGACTAGCCTCTCCTTCAAGATCCGCGGGAACACGAAATAGGTGGTCATCAGGACTCTCCAAAAAAGACTGCAGGCTTTGCAGCAACTGCGGGTCATCCAAAACATCTTGAGCGCCACCTCCCCCAGTGACCCACTCCAGCATTGTCTCGAGCACCTCAGCGCGAACATTCGCTTTGGACAAATATTCAGATAATCGTGGCGGTGAGCTTCGAGGCTGGGCTTTGATGTACATCTTTCGTAGCAGCTTGAGAAGGAAAGTTAGAATCGCCGAGAAAAAGAAGCGAAGTGCTTTTTAGACTCACTTCGAAGAATACCAAAGGGGTCACAAAGCTACGAAACACGTTCCACCATACTTTGGAAAACTCCTTCCGGTCAACTACAAGCTCTCGAGTGCCTTCGCGCAAAGACATCTCGCCGTTATCGTCGGCGACAGAAACACATATATTCTTGAGTCCATGAACCAAAATATCGACAAGATTGTTCAGTGTTCCCGCTTGTACAAGAGCACGCAATGGCCTATCTGTCGACGGTTCTGACGTCACATAAGTCGGCCGGTTGGACAGGGCTGGGAGTGAACTGCGTCGCGCCATGCTGCTCTTACGGTCTAGAACCTGTGACGACCCCGGCTTGACTCGTATTGAGGGTGTACGACCCGGAGGCTTCTCAGAGAGATCCGTGATACTAGAACTCGGCGGACGTGAAGGTGCGCGAGAAGAGCGACGCGAGCTCGGTACGGAATCATTACCGCCTTGGACAACAAGAAGGAGATCTCCGTTGTGCACCGGGATTACTGTACCTCCCAGGCTCAACGAAGCAAGCACACCGGCTGTTGGATCAAACGGTCGTACTCGACGTTCTTCCTGCCGTATACGTCCATCGACAGCACGGACAGCGTGGATATCTGTCGCCGCATCGCTATCTAGTCGTCCGCGTAATGCAAGGCTCCGATCAACAAGACATACCGTGGGAAGGGGTTCGGGGAAAACCAGGGGTAATAACGACACATTTGGAGGATAATTCGATGGAGGTCGTGACCAAAAGTGAGGCTCAAACAACCCTTTCCGACGAGGTTCTGCCGCTAATGAAAGGGACATGAATTGGTCGATTCTGTCATGGGAAACAATAAGATCAAAATAGGATCGGGGCAAACATATATAACATACCGAGCGAACTTGAGGCCAATACCACCTCCCCCACCACCCTCCATGAACATCTCGCGCCAGTATGTCACCAGCTTCTTGACATCTTCACTTACTTCGTCGTCTGATAGAACGATCTTCCTCGGACATAGTGAAAACGCAGTTCGATATGTCTCAAACCACTCCCGAATGGTCTCCATCGACTGAGCCTTCAGCGTCTCGTCGGGTCCTTCATCCTTCACCTTGTCCATCTGCGCCTTCACTCGAGTCCTCAAATCCCCTCCCCATGGTGTCGTTATTGGCTCTTGTACACCAATGAACGCACCGTCATCATCCGGATACACCCACGCTTCGACAGCAGTAACCGCCGAGGCTTCCACCCTCTTCCACACCTTCTCTAGCCGCGCGACAGGTGCACAGCACACCGCAGCCTTGATCGCTTCCCAAGTGCATGCATCGCCACTTGCCCTGCAGATCTCAGCTACCCGAACCCACACGGAGATTAACTCTGAGCGAGAATGTGTCCGCGAGGTGCGTTCTTCTGACTTGCGATTAGGAGAAGATAAATGAGGAAAGCCCACGTAACCACTCGACGTATCCGCTCCTAGAATCTGCATCAGTAACAGCTTTGTGAGCCAATGTGGGCGGTCCTCGCTGCCGAACAGTGCGCCAAAATAAGCCTCTGATGTCTTCGGCGCGAAGGACAACCCATCGTGCCCGAGAATATGACCTGCAGTCAAGTTCGGTGGAGCGCTCTGAAGGGCACTGCGATGGAACAGGGTGAGAGTACGTGCTATAAGTTGGGGATCAAGAGATAACAAAACATCGCGTGAGAGTCCTTCACGATCAAGAGCAGTAGCCCAAGACGCTTGTGGTGGCGTTTTGGGGGAAAAAGGTGGATGTAAGGTCTGATTTTCCAATGTTCTGATATCAGTCGATGTCCCTTTCCACGATGGGACGGGTGACGGGGGAGAATCATATGTAGTCAATAGATCCATTAATGAAGGTAACTTCGATGGTTCATCAGGCCTCGGGGAGAAGGTGCCTAAATTTGGGGAAGCAACGTTCGGCATGCTGGGGGAATGAACAGGATTTGGGGATCCGACAGGAGAGGGGACGTAGAGGGCCTGCATTGAGGTCGAAGTGGTAAGAGATCCAGATGTCGGTTTTACTACAGCAAAAGATGCCCCAGGGATGGTTTCAGCTCTCCATTCTTCCCAAGCAGAAAAGTCTGCGGGCGATTCGTGGAACCTCAAATACTCGCCAGCTAACCACACGACTCTCGAACGCAAATCTTCCTTCACATCATCCTCCGCCCCAGAAATAAGGTACTCGGTGCAACGCAAGAACTCTGCTTCATACTTCGCTTGACCAGCGAGCGCTGGGAGACAGAGAAGAATGGCTGAAGCAAAATCCTTCCATTTCTCCTGCTCGGCGGAGGCGTCACTAGTGAAGAAGGTGGTACCAAAGACACATTCGTGGACTAGCGCCTCGAAGGTCCCCTTCTGAATGGTTCCACTGTCATCGAGCGAGAGGTCAGGATGCGTTCTCCTCCCCCAGTATGCCCTCTTCTTTCGGACCCCGCCGTCAGCTTTACGCAAACGATCCTTTCCACCGATGTCGAGCCCGCCTTCCTTGCCTTCGAGTTCTAACTCTGCAATCTCCTCTTGACTTGGCGGTACCAACACCGTCGGGAAAAGATCCTTGATGGCGGCGCTTCTGTCGCCTGGAGGCTTGTAAAAGTACAGTTTGGAGCCTTTCAGCTCGAGCTTGAACGGTTTCCATCCCTTGGACAATGCCACGTGTGAATTCTGGAGGTTGTGCGGTACATCCGCAAGGCGATTTATTAACCCCTTGTGGTACACAATCTGTGAAGCCCGTTTGGTAATATCAGCTTCGGCGTTGTCGTCGGTTTCAGATGCAACAGTGGTGTTAGGGGATAAGAGTGCATTCGAACGCGACCCAGCCGTACCAGATGCCGAGGAAGGGCCGGGTTCTGGTTGTATTGACCTTGAGTGGGCGCCGAAACCAAAAGGAAATGCGCCCTTTCCATCAAGCTCGCCCGAACCTTTACGTTTCGGGCTGGGGGGAAATCTAGGGGAAGCCAATTTAGATGATAATTTAGGAGTGAAGGAATGAGAGCGCGTATGGACGTGTGAAGGAGGAGATTGTCTGGAAGGAGCGGTAGCTTCTTCGCCATTAGGCGCGGAAACAGAAATGGTTACAGGGGAAAGAATGGGGGCGCTAGAAGGCGATTGTTCTGGAGGAACACTGGTGATGATGGTAGGGAACGGTTGACGTCCTGTCTGACTGCTTGCGACGTGCTGCTGTTGCTGCTGTTGCTCGTTCTTGCTGCCTCCGCTGCTCCTGTTGCGATACTGGGCGACCTTGTCCTGAAATACAGCACTGACAGGAGACTCGACAACAGCAGACATGCTCCCCAGGTCGTCAGCAGACCGCGACCATGCTTTTCGGGACATACTCCGCAGGTCGCCGAGACCGGTGGAGGAGGCGATGGGGGTAGACGGCGAGCTCGGAGGGTGAAAGGGGGAAATGTCGAGTGAATTCGGCGGTCGGGTCGAAAGATCTAGCACAGACCTAAGGCAGCACGAACGTGTTAACGGCGACCAAATGAATAGTGATAGGCGACTCACCTGGCGTTAGAACCAGCATACCCGTCCAATATCGGTCTTGGATCTGTTGGGTGCGAAATTTTGTGCTTCCTGGCCGACGAATTGCTCGCCCGGGGCTCCGTCGAGCTGCCAGAGCTAGATTTTGGTGAAGAAACGCTACGGCCGAACCATTTAGAAGGCTTAGAAAGGAACTGAGTGATGCCTGCAGTAGGCGAATTGGAACGAAGGGAAGTAGGACCGTTCGGTGAGGACGAATCCTGGGGACTCAATGTATTGGAAGACGGAGCACCGCGTCGTGGCATTCGGCCGGTAAAAAAGTGAATTTTCTGTATCTGTAGGCGTCGTCTCTAGTCGTGCTTGTCGTCCTGCAGCATGGAAATCAAAGTCAGGCCACGACATCGAGAAATAGCAAAAGTCGCGCACCAGCAGCGCCTGTTCGTACTCAGTATCGATATTTCCTGACTGCTGTACTGTGGTTGAACGAAATGTGCATGGAAGTAATAAAGCAAGACGCGTACGACGTCGTCGACGGTGGAAGAGTTGGGTTTGTTTGCCTCCCCTTTGATGCCAAATTGAAATTATGCCTTTCTTGGCCTTCTACTCCCGCGATAAGTAACCGTTACTTATCTGCCATCTTAGAACGCCGTGAATGCTCGGATATAAAAATTCCAGGGGAGTTCTAGTGAAAACCAACGGAGGATACAAGTCCGGCTGCTTTTTTGGTGATTCGAAAATATTAGGTACGCCCAGGCGCAAAGCTGTGGGTTAGAGAGCAATATTTTTTTGCTCAAATCTGTGTATCTGTATTCCAGATGGCAGAAGCCATTTTTCTGTCTTCTCCGTCAGTTGATGGTGATTTTAGATTTAAGAGCATATGCAAATCTTAACGGCCTATTATCCCCTTCCTTGATTCACCCCAAAATGCTCCTGCTCGGAATGGCAATATCCAAAGATGCACGTACTCTTGAAACTTGCTCTGTTAAAGGCAGTCGTATTTCCTCAGCTTCATTGAAATAAGCGGACGGTGGGGCTTCTCTCAGTCTAATTTAGTCAAAATGTGGAGGGTAATATAGTAGGAGGTCCCCACGGTTGAATTCTCTATTTATACTATTTATACGAAGGTGGCTCAAAGAGTAAATGTGGATCATCACCAGAAGAAAACGGTAAACATCGATTTGAGCTCTCCGAACGCTCAATAGCCTGAAGAAATTTTGATCACAGCGAACGGAGAGCTCAAAAAGCGAAGCATACACGAGTAGGAGCATGGAAACGTAAGAAAAAAGACATCGTGTGCACATGCTTTACGAAAAGAACCGATAATACTCTTCCCGGTATCCGGAGTTGCAACGATTGGACAAGGAACCATGGGAAAGGAATTTTCATTGGTCGGATATATAAAACCCGCAAGAGACTTCGTTCGGTTTACACTTGCAAGAGTTTAAATAGCCGGAGAGGCACCATTCGATATGCCTCCTCTCGTGTCGGCCCCGAATCGAAGCAGTGCGACCGTCCCTGAAGCTTGAGATCGTGTGTCTACACCTGTCTACTGACAAAGTAAATTGCAATATGTCACGGTCACTTGGAACAGATGCATACCATTATTAAAGATCGACACGTCCGCTTGTCGAGCCTCCTGGAATTCTCATTCGCCCGTTGACCTCGAAAGTGGTCATTATTGGGTGTGAAAGGTTTATGCGGATATCTGATAAAGCAGTTAGGTATGTTCAGAGCAGCCAGGGTAAGCATTACTTATTGACCGGGGAATAGAAATAGAGTCAATAGATCTTTATAAGGATATTGGAAACTGAAGCTCATACCGCCTGGACTCTGGACCGTGGTCGGCGTTCGCCGCTGTCTTCACGTCTGTTATGGGTCCATATGGGTGTAATGTTCCATAGTTCACAGTAGCGTCCTTCTGCGCAGATCCTGTACACAAATTACGGCATCTAACCGTTAGTTTTCTGGTAAGATGACAGGGCTGACCGTTCATCGATATCTTGAAGTCGGACTCATGCATAAAGTCACTGAAAGCGACAGGTGAGCTACAAGGCACCAAAGTCATCCGCTGACCATGCAGGTACAAGCATAAACCGATTCGGCGGCGATTTTCCATAACGTATCCCGATCGCAGGCCACGATCACTGTAAGGCGAAGTAAGCTAGAGTTCACGAATTCTGATAGAAACTCGCCCGCTTTGCTGTCTTGTTATAGTTTTATGGACCAAGTCAGCGGAATGCAGACATTGTGAACAGTGACAGTCATGCAACTGACGACGGAATAGTCGACAATGCACCTCTTTGGAAGAGAGGCGGTATGTGGGACACGAATAACATTATACGAGGTGGCAGTAGCTTTGGGTATACAACGATTGTGCGTGTAGCAGCACACAAGATCAATATATTGGGATATGCCTGCCGCCGTATCGTCTGCACAAGAGTGTTCGTGGTCCTGTAGCGAAGATAAGCATGATGAACGTGGCCCTCCGGTAATTACGCATACCATGATCCACCAAGAGGCGATCGGCAAGGCTGGCATTGACTCGGAGTACATGTCAGGCTGTGTCCATTCGAGGAGCCATTTGAATACCTTAGTTGCCGGTCCTCCAAGGGTATTATCGAAGTATTCCTCACCAAGATGCCATGCCAGGGCTACCATCAAAGGTAGCGATTCTTGGATTTCGACTGCAGCATAATACGTATACTGGTCGATCTGCACGAGTCTTCATGATTTCGATCGGGCGTTAAATAAGGACCGGGGCTCCGCTCGGACACATTCTTCCGTACCTTTCACGGTTTCCGTGGAGAGTTCGTTGTCTGGTATCTACCGTGGTAGTACTAAGTAGAGCAAATCCATACGAGCTGATGAACAATGTCCAACGCAAGAGCTTTAATTACTGTAAAGGTCTCCTTGATTCACGACCGGGACCAATTAAAAACAGGAAGGTTGGAGCCTGGGAACGATTTTGACCATCGGTGTGTGGTGTTGGTGTTGTAAGAAGAGAAGGACGTAATTGAGGATGTCATCAGTGGTCTTTGGTGACCTATTATAGTGGATCTGACAAAGGCCTATTATGACGCCGATGGTGAAACGGTTATCATGCTTGCCTTCCAAGCAAGCGGTAGGGGTTCGACTCCCCTTCGGCGTATTGTACGGAGGATAATTGATTTAATTTAATTTAATTTTTGATGCTGGGATGTACGTCGTGCGGCCTGGGGGTACTGTACACACTGCAGATGCACCATGTACAGTACTGCTGGTATTGTACAGTCAGTGGAAGCCTATCACCCCGTGAGTTAGGGGCCCAGCCCAGGCCGTGTGCAGACAGTCCGAGGATCAGAAGGGCCCAAGGCAAGCTTGATGAGTAGCTGCTTCTTGTATTAATGCTCTCGCGCGGCATAAGTATCAGAAAATCAGGCCCTCATACATACGCCGCCCAGTACTCACAAGTACCTGCAATCAGTCGAAGTCTTCGCGTCGAACGGGTATCATTTCACCCGTCACATTAAATACACCAACACCAAGGTATTTACCGGTGACCTAATTAGATGTACAGAATCTGATACGATACCGATATAAACGGGAAGACTACAGCTCAAGTAGCGCGTGAAGAAAGAAAATCCTCCGCTTGTGATCAACAGCGGGACCGGGCTGTTCAGCTCTTCGGCTATTCGTAGTAGCCACAACAGTCAGGTATAAGCTACATTCAATGTAAGTATGTCTTTCCGTACTTCTGTCTTGAGCCGCAAGACAAGAATTGGAATGATCCCACATCGTGCGAAATTTCGTCCACCCAAGACAAGTAACAGCAATATCATTGGTAGATCACTCCGGAAGGATCAACCGTATAATCCAGTTTGCGGGACAAACCACGAACGTAAACCGACCTGAGGAAGGGACTAAAAAATGAGCTAGAGTCGTTGGTCTCCTCAAAGGACTGGCGCCTACCAAAAGACCATCACCGTCAACTAGATCCGAATTTCCTGGAGCATGGGGATAAATGTTTACGCACATGGCCAACAGTGTCCATTCATCTTGAAAGAAATTCTGCAAGTGGCAGATCAGCACAATGTGGCAACAATGGCGGGGTGGCAACATACAATAGCCTTGCGATACGACCAAAATAGGTGCTAAAGCACAAAGGCGGCGCACCAAACTAGCGGCACTGGACGGCTTTATAAGCGGTCACTTTCACCTCTCTTCTTCCTTTCTCTTCACCTTCCTGCGCTCGACTGGAGGTCCTCCAGCTTCTCTACTTTGCTTTTCTGCAGAGTACCCGTCGCGCAACAATGTCTGTGGCATCCAACACCTCGTCCGAAGACGGCATCTTAGCAGAGGTGGATACGGTGAGCATGTCACCTCCGTTCATCTGCCACTGGTATTCAGCGGTGCTGCAGGTACTGGGAGACCTCCTCACGTTGGCGCGGCAGTTGATAGACCTTAGCGCGTCATTACCGGCTGACACGGTGAGGCATCCAACCTATTACTGTCTCGTTGTCTCTAAGCATCTTTCAGAACGTCGACGAAGACGCCGCCGAAGACAACTCTGCAGAACTGCCTATTGGCTCAGCGAGGGCCCCGACGAGAACTGAGGCGCGAGTCCCACCCCCGCCCCAGGCATATACGCAGGCCGATATGTACACCGACGCGCGCGAGGTATTGGTGAGCTCGTCCAGACATCGTTCCCGCCCCAGTATTGATTCGCCACAGGCTTCATTCTCCAGAATCGAACAGGTTTGCAACAAGTTCAGGCGAGGGGCCTCAGACCGAGTTCCTAAAACCCCAACCCCGTTCCCTGCCACCCGTCCCTCTGAATATTCGAATTCGTCGGCAGCAACGGAGAGCTTCTTTACACCAGGGCCATCAATGTATGTCGACGCGACATTCCCGTTCGCGTACGCCCAGACACAGACGATCCATTCGTATGGACCTTCGTCTACGTATCGTCCTGCATCCGCGTATAATCCCTCGTCTACCTTTCGTCCAACGCCGTTTGGCGGGTATATACCCCCCGTCGCGAACGTGTTCGCAGATGTGCGATTCGGCCGACCTAACCCGCTTAACGGGCCCCCTCCAAACTTTGGCGTCTTCGAGCGGTCGGGATCTCGTGCTCAGAGGCCAACCCAGACGTCCACGCATCCGAGACATGGCCCAACAACCCGGTCCAAAGTTACGTGGTCCATGGGCAACCCACAGACCAACTCTCCGGGGAACTGGGTCTACCATGCTCCGCCTGCGCCTGGCTTCATTGCTGCCCCCATCCCAAGGTTCCCCATCGATATCACCGCGTTTACATTCGATGTCGACGCTTTTCAAGGAACCCCTCATGCCAGCCCCAGGGTCAATCTCGGCACTCCTGCAGCTTCGCCAGTTGCGAGGCTGCCACAGGCGGAGACGTCGCACGAAACAAACGCCAACCGACGCAGGCCGGTGTTTACCAACCCTTTCGATAACAACAAGGTCATACTTGAGGATACGTGGTCTGAGTTTGGTTCAATCACAATGAGGCTCAGGCAGGACGTTGCCCCAGTCGAGAACCCCAAACCTGAGGTGGTCAGCGATTCTGCACGCCCTGAAGAGTCTCCCAATCAGAATAATGGTTTCGGGTCCACCGCTAGTTCTCGTACCAAGATTGAAGGGCTCGACTACAACGTCCCGTTCGAGGATATCTACGACCTTGACCCAACTGACCCCAGAATTCCTTGGTGGACGGATCGTTTCAACGAGATGCGCGCCCTCGGCGTGATTTGACAATCTGTACTTTTATTTGTGTATCTGCCTGTAATTGTAGTGAGAATACGGACAACATAAAACTGCAAAGTCTCTTACATCAAGGGATGTAGTGAGTCACTAGAGTGAGAATATATGCATATCTCAGCGAGCCGTCGGAGGTAAAGTCTCATGATTGAAAAATAAAGTAGGAGGCATTGACAGATGGTAAGCTGGCGACGACGAGCAAGGTGGTCGGAAGGAAACAAGACTGAGAACGGACCAAATTGCCGAAGACCGTCCGATCATTCCCGATTTGCGCTAATTTCACTTCTACTTTTCGCTGCAAATTCGTTTCCGAATCGGTAAATATTAGGTATGAATGTACACTAAGGATACATAACGACGGGACTTGGGAACAGGAAAATTCCCCTAAAAACTACATGATATCATTGTTCGGATACCAGCAAAGACTCTCATTGCCTACTGCCCACCGCCGGTCTTCGACCCAAGAAAGGACTCAAAAATACCGCCGCCGAACCCTCCGAGATTCGTCAAAGACGCGAGGTTGCCAGCTGGACCTCCGGAAAGAGGGGAAGCCGACGGCTCCTCAGATGATTCCGAGGGAGCTGACGACGACTCGGGAGTGTGCTGAGGTGCAGGAGGAGAGGAGCTGGGAGAGAATGACGAAGGCGACATGCCAGGAAACCCGGTGAACGCCTTGGGATCAAGGCCGCCAAAGCCGGATGCACCACCGCCGGATAAAAGGCTGGAGAAACCGCCTGGTCCTCCGAATCCGGATGATTGAGCTCCTCCTCCTCCTCCTCCTCCCGCTCTGCGTCCTTGAGCACGGCGTTGCATGAGAGAAAACATATCGAAAGACATGACGATTGCTGCGCAGATATGTGAGCGACCGCGTCGTCAGAAAAGAAATAAATAACAGACCTGGATTAAGGAAAGTGGTATAAAAAGTAGAGAGGGGGTATCACTTGCAAATTGAAGCAGATGCTTGGGTTGAGATGCCCGAGTGATGGTCAAGGGCGACTGAAGGAATGCAAGGCTGCTCGTCTTCCTTTTATACCTTTTCATCGCTGTTGCATCAGTACGGCACGATAAGCACCACCCCCTCGCCCACGGCCGTCTCTATCTCTTCCTGCAATCCCAAATATAGGTTCCTGGGTGTGTGGCGTACATACAGTTGAAATACTACCGCCAGGTGACCACGAGCAGGGAACGTGTAACCGGTTATGCATGCGGGCGACAAGGAACCGCAAGAGACGAAGACGAAGCAAGGTATCATTGCGGCAGGGCGACCACTGGTTGAGGTAAACCTTGCACATTCGGACAAAATCGTTACAGATAACGAGATACTTCCAGAGAGATTAAATCAGAGCCGAAAACACGATTTCCAGATGCGTGAGTCGTGGCTGAGACCCGGGGTGCCCGAAAGGAGGCTGCAACGCTGTGATGACTGTCCTTACAGTCACGGTGATCGTCGAATTAAAGTTCAGATCGTGACAGCTCGGGGCGAGTGTCACAATGCACGTGCAGTGTTACCGTTCGTACTTTAAGTGGCAGGCGCGGCCTGTGGCGGTGACTCCCCTTGCAAGTTATTACTCAGTGCTGAAATCTGAAAGAAATTTACTCAGTACTCAGTGTGGCTGATCCTGGTTTCCGAAATTCAAAGGTAATGTCGACATCTACGACGCTTTATTCTTGCTCAATCAAATATATTTATCTAGCATCACTCAAGACCTAGTAACACAGTGATAAGCTACTGAACCGGAGCTCTACTGCAGAAGTAACAAATTTTCGCACCGCATACCCTCAGTACGATATTCGAATCCCGTCTTCAAGTTCATCCCATTTTTATCTATCTCTACCCCTAGAATGACATCCGAGTCCCCAGAACTTTCCAAGGTCCTCGCGGCACTCTCCATATTCTCCAGAGGCTCCAAGAACGACTCCATATCTTCCGAAAAAACTCTGGGGACCAACGGCTTGCTGTCGCAAACAAACATCACCCACCTCAGAACAAACAATTCTTTCCTCAATGGTGACCTTGCCCTTCTAAACTGGTTCTCCTCGGTCGTAATACCGCATCGACAAGAGGAACTGCGTGCATCCATATCATTTCAGACCGCTCTCCTCACACCCATACCTCCAACAAACCCCGAGGAGCACGACTTTTTCTACTCCGCGCCATACAACGACTCAGACATGTCTTGCTTTCCCTCCGAAATTCTCGTCGGGATTTTCCACTGGCTTGTTGACCTCTGGTCAGAATACGACGACCTGAACGTCAAGCACAGTCCAAACTGGGTGATCACCCACGTCTGTCGTACTTGGCGGTCGATAGCCGTATCGACGCCGAGCCTCTGGGCATCCGTCTCCATTGAAGATAATCTTCTGATAGACGATCCTTTTACTGACGACAAAGCCAAGCTTCTTCAAGAGTACCTCTCACGTTCCGGCCAGAATCCACTTCGTGTAACATTGTCATCCTCATACGATATCGAAAAACACATAGAGATACTCTCGCCTCATTTTCCTCGCTGCACCGGCCTTGATTTCACACTCGCCCCCGAAGCCCTAAACTCGCTTTTGACTATCGATAGCGAGTTTTCGAGCCTCAGACGATTGTCCGTGGTTGTTGAAGGTGTTCAAAATACACACGTGCTTATCAGTGGGTTTGGAAAAGCGCCTCACCTGCGAGATGTGTTGCTTCAGGGCATAGATGTCTCAGATTTTCAGCTCCCCTTCACCAAGTTGAAGTCCTTCACTGGAGATATGTATCAATATGCCGACCTTATGTTGTTCCTTACATTTGCGTCACAGCTTGTTACAGCGATGTTGGAAGTGCATTTTTTACTAGCTCCCTCTTTCGACGTCCTTTCTGAGCCACTCATCCATACCAAGCTTCGGACGCTTTCACTTTGTACCTCCGTCGATTGTCTGCATAGCCTTCGTCTTCCGGCGTTGGAGGTCTTTCGTATGGAACAGATTTACCCACGCGGACACCATAGCATCGCCGAGCTCTTCCGAGAATCAGGCTGTCCTTTGCGTTGTCTGTATCTAGAAATCGCAGCGCTCCCATGGTCAGAGCTCCGGCCCATTATCGAAGCATGCTCAAGCACCCTCGGGTCGCTATCCATTCGGGTAAATGAAGAATCAGCGTCGCAGGCGCACGACGCGCTCTCATTCAACAAAGCTTCTCATCATCTGGACACGTCCTCTTTCGCACCTCACTTGACGGAATTATGCATCCGCGATGACGGTTATTCGTTGGATGCAAACTTTGTGGCCTCCTTCCATAAACTCAGTTTCGTGAGTATAGTGTGGTGGCGGCAGTTCTCTAGAAAGGTCGCGCAGCTAAAATCATTGACGATGTGTGCGCCTTATTCACCCAGACCGGAGAAAGCTCTGAGGGAGCTGGAGGAGCTGAAAGAAGGTGGTTTGAAGGTCGAATTCCATGGTTATGCCTGGACGAAAATGATATGAAAAGACGCGTAATGATAGATTGTCGTATGGGTGACTATAAATATCATGATTGGCCCATCTACTACTTCAAAAGTCTCAATCTTGCCTTTGGCTTCTATCATTTCAAGGGTTCGCCTGATGGCGATGACGAGCTACTCTTCGAAAACCTCGATTCCTCGCAATTGTATAGAGTGGTAGGCGATGCGGACCTATCTTTAATCAAGGTATCGATCCTCTCCGTGAAGAAATTTTTTGTACGTATTGAAGGGCTGCTCTTCGTCCCTTTATGCTTTTTCATGACCTCTATATCATAGCATGATATGGACCGTTCGGTCGCCCGTGGCCTTCTCAATCTATTCCTGTAACCCTAGATATATATCTAGAAGCAAGTTATCGTTCAATGAGAGCAGCGGCAGTTCAACCACAAGCTGGGGAAACCTTTCAAATTCAGACAAAGTCACTAAAAATAACAAGAAACTTCTAAGAAGATCAAGTGAGAGGTGAAGAATAATTTCTAGAGGCGTGGTTGCCACCAGGTAGGGATATCAAATCATCAACGAATCATTTCGGGCCGGAGCGCTCAGGCTTGTCACACCACACGTGTAGCGTTATCGTTCGTATCTGATTCTTTCTGCCAGCAAACCGCTACTTGTTGGTCCTGTTCGGTGCTCAGTGCAGTGTAGACTGGTTACTGAAAGGTGACGTCCAGGCTTGTATCTTATTATTCTTGTTCAATTGAATATAACCATCTAGTGGAATCTGCTTGGCACAAGATCATCTAGGCAGGATCGCCTCTACTTTCCGAGTTCTCTAAGATTACGCACATATTTAGTATGATATCCGAGTCCACATTTCACGTCTTTTTACTTATACTTTCCCACTAGGCCAGAATGGAAGCCCTCGATTCTCAACAAGGAGATATAAGGGCGTCCATCGCCTTTCACACCGCACTTTCTACACCGTTACCTCCAGTAAGCTCTGAAGAGCACCAAATTCTTCACTGGGAACCATACAATGACTCAGTCATGTCCTCCCTTCCTGTCGAGATGCTTGGGGAGATTTTCCAACTCGCCGTGGACGGCGACCTCGGCCCGGCTGAATGCGACGTCCTGGACGTCAAGCACAGTCCAAACTGGGTGATCAGCCATGTCTGTTGCGCCTGGAGATCAGTAGCTTTATCAATGCCGAACCTCTGGACATCTGTCTGCATTGAAGACGACTCGGATCTTCTGATGCTAGATGATGTGCCTTTCACCGACAACAGAGCGACACTTCTCCGGGAGTATCTGTTGCGCTCCAGCAACTATCCACTCCGCGTCACGTTGTCCTCCTCATACGATATCCAGAAACATCTTGAGGTACTCCTTCCCCATTTCGACCGTTGTACCGACCTTAGTTTTACGATCGACAAAGAAGCTTTGACAACTCTGTCTACCATATCCTGCGAATTTCCCACCCTAGAAAGACTGACCATCGTGATTGATGATATCTCCCACTATCCCGGCCTTCCCAGAGATTTCTCTTCCACTACGCCACAAATCGACGGTTTCTGCAAGGCACCCAATCTGCGAGTGGTATCGCTTCACGGGATAAGCATCCTTCATCAGGAACTTCCCTTTTCCCAGTTACAGTCGTTCACCGGAGACATATCCAATTTTGTGGAGTATTTACAACTTTTCTTCCTGGCGTCGCAACTTACTACAGCAACGTTGAATGTGTGCTGTATCCATCCTCCCTTCACTCTTCCTGTGCCATTCTCCCATACTAGGCTACATACGCTGTCTCTCTACACTGACCTCCGATGCATGCGAGACCTTTGTCTGCCGGCATTGGAAGTTTTTCGTATCGAGCACATCAGTTCCAATAGCGGATATCATCATATCGCCAAGGTCTTTCAGGACTCACACTGTCCCCTTCGCTGCCTGTATCTTGAAGTACCAGCCATCCGATGGTCGCATCTCCAGTCCATTCTCAAAGCATGCTCGAGCACCCTCACATCGTTATCCATTCGGGTAGACGCAAAATCATCTTGGGAGGTGTATAATGCATTCACATCGGACGGCCCTTCCTGTCTTGTGCCTCGCTTGGAGGAATTATGTGTTCGCGACGATATGCGCCCTCGTTGGCCGGGCGAAGAGGTTGAAGCTTCTTTTGCTGATGATGTATTCTTAGATATGGTGTTTTGGCGTCGAAGGTCTGAGGGTGATGGTGAAGTTGCGGTGCTGAAATCGTTGACGATGTGTGCACCCTATGCACCCAGGCCGGATGACGCTCTAAAGGAGTTGCAGGAGCTGGAAGAGGGTGGTCTGAAGGTCGAATTCCATGATTATCCCTGGACGAAGGTGATATAAATACTGACGCGATGTCTTGTTATACGTAAGGGCCTGTTCGTGTGCATCCATTTAGACTTAGCACTGGCGAGTGAATATTTATATTGGTTCGTATTGTATTGCTCCTCCTCGTCTTGATGTGAAATCTATTGAGACCTCGATGAACAGGTGTGCATTATGCGGGATGGAGGCCTTTGCATTCGGATATCATATCATAAAATTTCTGTCCACATTCCGAGAGGGGGTATATCATGACTATTCACTGATCTAGCAGATGTTTTCAAAGAATTTCTTTGCGAGATTATAGAACATAGCAGCCATGCGCCTTTCTCCCACCAGGAAATCCAGCCAATCACGAATGAATAATTCTTGTCTCGCCACATATCTTGAATGATGCTTAATTCTCAGTGCCTGTAGAACGCGAAGCCACCGGACTCAAACCAGTCCCCCCCCCCCGCTGATGACAGAGGCTATCGGAAATGACCATTGACGGTGAACACCTCGTGAACGGGCTTGGCAAAACTTGAAAAAGGTGGCCACCCTCTGGGAGCAGTCAAAATATGTTCTACCCATGATTGATCCAGGGACCAAGCAAAAAGCTGCCCTCCCGAATCTCTCTACGTCGAAGATTTTCATTTCGACATCTTGGCGTGCGTCGCATGACAATGGTAAGCATCTCAGAGAATTTTTTCATCATTGATCCGCAAAGAATCAACTGCTTATTGCCTCATTTTGAGGCGACTTTCTTTTCTGCACTAATGTCTATTACAAGAGGGACATAACTATTCGAACCTCCAGATACACCATAATGCCGCCAAATTTGACCATAATCATTGGTCTGAACACAAAAGGCAATAGCTCCCGATACGTCCGGGGGGCGAGGACAAAGAAGAACAAAGGACCATCGTTGACCGTTTGGCACAGCCCGACCCTGAAGACCTTCGTTCTTTCTCCCTCTCATATAAACCACCTCAACCCAAATCCACACCATCTTAAACAATGTCCCCCTTCCCAAAATCGATCTGGCAGAGCCCCGCAGCCAAGTGGCACTTCATTCTTCCAACTCCGACTTCCCAAAAAGTGAGCTTTCCGAGTCGACGTTCTTATTTATTCCAATCTAACGTGCATTTCAGACCGTCATTCCATCCCCGGACTCTCAATTCAAGTTCTACTCCATTCCCAACAAGGCTTGGTCGCCCGAGTGGGACCTCTACGACGACGCGTTCAACGAGGAAGCCTACCGTGCAGCCCTCCAACGGAACGCGGACATTCCCCCTGGGATCCAACCTCAGCCGGCCTGGGAGCAGAACACGGTGGTGCTCGCCAGTGCGGATAGTGATCTGGATAGCGATAGTGAATCAAATATGAACACGGACAGCGATAGTGACGAGCGGGAGACGGACAGCGTCAAGCATAGTGACCTTGCCACGGAAAGTGATAGCGACTCGGACGACCTACATACCATGGATGAACTTCGGACTGTATATCCCGGAATGAACAGTAGCTGACGAAAACATTTTCTTTATTACATTAGCTATCACACTTGTTGGTAGAAGATTACACAGATTCATACTTGCTAGTAACGAGGAAACCCAACATGGATTCTCCCTCAATGCTTTTCCGCGTATTCCCAGTCCAGCGACGCATCTACACCCCCTTCTTCGCACAGGTACTCCAGCTCTCTCCGCGTATCCGCATCCCAAACATCGTTCTCTTCCCAACTACCCTTATAGGGATAACCAATACCTGGAGGATCGTGCTCGTCCTCGGCCGTGGTGAGCTCCGACATACGAAGGGTCTCCAAATCCGGCCAATGCTCGCTGAAGTATTCCACGAACGAAGCCGGAATATTATAACACTGCAGGAGCTCCAGCGTTTGGAGTGGAGAGGCCAAGAAGGGTGCCAGGAGTGCATGGAGCTCGCTATCCGATTCGGGACCGAATTGGATGTCGAGTAGAGTGAGTGAGGTCAGCGCCGGGAAGGTAACCGAGGCAGGAATGACGAGGGATATCGTCCCGATGTTGACAGTCTCCAGGGTGGAGGAAGATTGTTCGAACAAGCCGGCGATACAAGCGTTCCATTCGCAGGGGCCACCGCTGTGATTCTCGTGCGTGTCGGCGTCCGCCGATAGCCACGTCCCTCTGAACCCGACTTTGATGTGCTTGAAAGTGCGTCCAGCAAACACCCGTCTGAACCACGTCAAGGAAGGACACCATTGCACAGGGAGCTCGATGGTTTCCAGTCGAGGCATCCCCTGCAAGAAGTGTGTATGTTTGAAACTATCCGGCATTTCCGCTCCGTTGAGGTCGAGGGACAGGAAGCGCAGAGAAGGAAGTCTGGCAGCCTCTAAACCTGGAATGGCATCCTCAAAACAAAACCCGCTCGATGACAGAGAGAGGAGCTGCTTAGGAAGGGTCCGGAATACCCAGGTCAAAGAATTATGAATCTCTGGCGACAAAGGTATTATATCTGCGGGGACCCTTTCGAATGCGCTCATGCCACTGTCTTCCAAGTCCCTCGGGGTCGGACGGACGTCAAGGCGAAGAGATTCGAGGAGTGTGAACTCCTTAATCGAACAATGGAGCAAATGGAGTAGGCTCAATAGGTCGTAACCGAATATGTAGCGGATGGGGTAAAGTACCAGGTCGAGGTGGACGATGTACTTCGCGCCCTGGAGGGGAAGCACCTCAAGGAATGGCCTCATGTCGCGTACATCATGATAACGGATAGTCTGGTAAAGGCGCCAAAGGAAAACATCGCGAAAACGTTTGCAAACGGAGCAGCAGGTGACGATCCCTATCTTTCTGTTGTCGTAATTGCGCCCACTCCGTACTTCTGGCGACAGTACTTCTTCGATGAGTTCGTTAGGAAGTTTCAAAATATACGCGTTCTCTGTACGCAGATTGTCAGCAAGCCAAGCTAACGTTGTGCAAAAGTTGGACCTGACCTGGTTGAGGGGTAGCCATGTCCGATGAAGGAAGATATGCGAGCTGACGACAAGAGCCCGCTCTTATAAGTCGCCAATGACAATTATAGTACACAAAGGAACTGACTTACATTGTGTTGGGACCCTTTTCGGAACACCGTTGTCTCTTCCCCTGGTAGTGATTCAACTGTGTCAGGGCAAGGGGGGTCATTCGTGTTCCCTAAGCGTCACGCTGTGCGAAGTGGTTCCTGAATCGCTATCTTGCCATTACTGAAGGATTTCATCGTAGAATATATCCCACTGATAGGCCACGCTGCTTGAACAAGGACCCTTCGCCGGCCGCCGCACCTTTCTTTGTTCTCACTAAATAAGCTTATCAGATTAGGGTACAAGATCTAGAGCGAAGACTCATTGTGTCGCACCTAGTTCCAGCCACGTGTTTCTTCCCCATCTCATCCAAGCGTGAGCTTTGTAGTCAGCCCACAGGCGCTAGCATCAACTGCAACCTGAAAATGTTTGGTCAACATGACAAAAACGCAGTAAAGAAACAGGAACGTACCGAGTAACCTTGCTGCCTCTTGAGATAGACATGCGCCTCTATACAGACAGTAGCGAAAGGAAAGAGAATCTAGACATTGTTTCATAAAAAGGCAACACGAGCAGGGAGGGACAACATACCTTGCCTGGGCAAAAATAATCCCCGACCTCTGTATCGCAATGCTAGGCGGCAAAAAAAGCATAGACGCTCTCTCCATACGTGCGAGCCAACGCTCCAGTGCGGGTCCTGCCCAAGCTTCGAGGATATCACCCTTCGCTAGTAGAGCAGCTAGCTCATCGTCATATAGATGGCACTGTTGGGCCAGAATAAGGAAAATTGCTCGAAAAAAAGAGCCTGGGCCCTGTACAATGATTTTCCTCAGTACGAGAAAGAAAACGGTATGTCTTTCCATCCTAAAAATGCCAGAAAGATAGCTCGAGCCATGACAACTACAAAGGTAGCAGCAGAGACCAAGCTGAGCAAAGCGAGCTGTTGCGGACGTCGTGGTCGATGGTCGAGAAACATTGTGACGTGACGCAGTGTCTTCGCCGTCCCCGATTCTTTCCTTCCACCACCACCACCACATCTGAACCTGCTACCGGCAACAACGCCTTCTGCCTTGCAATAACCACTCACATTTCTGATGTGCTCTGCTGATTTCTCCCAAATGAAGACCAGTCAACGATGAGAGGGCCAGTCGAAGGATTGACACCGTCTCCTCTGTGTCGTCAACAGCTATGATATGACACATACCTCAAAGTATTCTTGGAGTACTCATAAGCTTGCCAGCATTGAAAAGTGAGTTTTCGAAAGACATTTTCATTCTGAAAAGAAATTGACTGAGACTTGTAGGTACAGCTTGGTCTCGCTACACGACTAGAATGCGTGTGCACGGGACACGAACATAACGGATGGCTCGCTGTTGCTGAGCCATTTTGGGACTGTCGTGGCGATGATGGGACTCGGAGTGCGGAGCAATGGAGGAAGCCCGGGAGGAACAATCTACCATGGCAGCCCAGGCTGAGGGTACGAAGGGCCTATCATCGCTGTCGCTGACCCCGATGGGCCTCTGGACAGTGTATCTACGAATATTCTGTTTGAAGGTTCATCGCGAACAGTGTTGCGATGATGGGTTCTGTTGACCTTATTGTAGGTGAAGAACGAGGTGATCCAAGCATCGAAGGCAGCTGGATCAGTGGGTGGAACATGGCGTGGAGCTTGTTGGCGCGCATATAGTCACTGTGGACGCTGGTACGAAGTGTTGACGTTGCGGAGAAATAGAGCAACGACCCAGGCATCGAACGCGGCTGGGTCGGATGGTGGCATCTCGCGAATCGCTCGAGTCGTTGCAGTTTGTCGCTCGATACGAAGACGAAGAGACGCCTCGAGTGGGTCGTATCTTGTGCCAGCACAATTTCCCTGTTGCAAATGAGTTATCTGTTTCTTGAATATCAAGTCGACGTGTTCACCAGCGTTCTTTCGATGCAGTGAATGTCTAAATCTTCTACTGAACTTCCAGTCATACCACGCAATATCTCTATCGCCCCTGCCACCCCAATGGTGTCGGTCTGCTAGTCGGTTAGCTGTGGCTATTGACATTACTCATGCAATCGCACTGACCAAAGCATAAATTCTCTTGGAGATGAGCATTTCATCGTCTTCGATGTGATGCGAGTCCATCTTCATGTTGGATGTTCGAAGTTCGAGTCCAACTTGTGGTAGCCGTGACGGGTGACCAATTACGAACCCTGAATGCCTTTGTTTTTGTCTTTGTTTTCGGACGTCCGGGAAACAAGGCTACGGTTAATGCATAGAGTACGTCACACCCCAACTCAGCATTCTCTGTTTAGCCCATTTCCAGTCGAAGCACCTCGAGTCGTGGTAGTGTGAAGAAAGAATGAATACATCGTATAGAAGAGCATTAATTGTAGATGCAAGATCATAGGTATGTTCCTGCCGAACGCTCCTTATCTTCTGATCATCTAAACCCGTGGCATCTAGGGAACGAGCGCTATTTTCAGAGAACCGGTTGGAGCGGACATAGACTATCTGAACTACGAGAAATGCGGTGGCACCTCTTGGATCCCGCTTACCAGCGCACTGCGGAAATGTTGATCATTGAAGCTGGTGTGTTCCCTATGGCATGGCTGCATAACAAACCTTACAAGCCCAACAATTTTGACAGAAATACTACCGATTTCGCACTTAAATATATGCTTTTGGCGGTAGGTGATCATAACATTGACAAAGATATATCGGTCGGAGCTGGCAGCCTTAAGTACAGTTGGGCAGAGGCGAGAGTAGAGCAGAATGCTTATGGTAGGCTATGTTTTCCTGTTGGGGATTCTTGTACTCATGGCGCTTCATATCAGGGGCAAGTGCTGGCAAATTGCTGAAAACACAAATATACAGATCCATTTTATTATTTTTATTCTGACTAACCGGACTACGGTTTCATCGCCTGTTTGATTATCATGCCATCCAACACATTATTCTCATCGATTTTTTGCTGTTGCGCTTAGTGTGTTGCCGAAGTTTGGTTTGGAACCTTGGGCCAGACGCTGAATGCTAGAACTGAACGCGAAGTTCAGTTCACATTCATGTTCAGTTCTGGGTTCGAAGACTCCCAGAACAGTCTACACGTCCTTTGAACGCGGTTGGACTCCGAGGTAAAGAAGTGCTGGGACAACAGTTAAACGCTGAGAGTTCATTGCTATGATGATCGCAACATGTCCAGGGACATCCCTCGGATCTCTTGAATGTATGTACAAGGTTTATTAAATGAATAGCGTACTGATACTCATTGATGTGTAGCGACTCACAGCAACGCAAACACGATTTGAAAATTTGAACGTGAACTGAACGCAGTTGAAGGCGAACGTCCGTTCAGTTCCCATTCAGGCTCAGGTTCTCCGAGACCAAGGACGTTCATGTTCACGTTCTGGGCAAGAAGTATCGGTCCTGAACTAAATCAAACTTTGGCAACACTAGTTACCCTGATTCATGTCTCCATTCACAGGGTGTGATCCATTCTCTCGCATCGCAGTACTCACGACCGAGTGGCTCCCTCTGCGGCGCCGCCACTTCTCGTTTGAGCCTGTCGAAGTAATCTGTACTGAGGTTACGATGATCGAAGCTTTGGACGTCGACATCCGTGAACGCCTGTTCTCCTAAGATCCGACATTTCCTTTTCTTTCAATTCACCTACGACATAAATCGATGGGGCGACAATGCATTACAATCATGATGCTACGATGCTGTTTGAGCACTGCCGTTATGCGTCTATATGATCGGCTGTAGGCTTGAAATCTTTACACGTTTCATAGCCCTCGTTGCTTCGAGACGCTCTACCTGGCGCTGATAGATCATCGTGCTTTCTCTAAGGCTGTTTCGACATACTCAAACTTTCATCTCTACCCAGCCAACATTGCTGCTTTCAAAGCGCTTGGATCGACCAGATACCAACTTTCTAGTACATCATCGATCAATGGGTCTGTATTGTCGTACGCCTACGAAAGGCTACTAACTAGTATCAGGTTCAGACTCAAGACTCCGATCTCTTCTCACCGGACCTTCTCTCCTGAAACTCACCATTGCTAGCGCTTGTCGTCTATGATGGCCTCAGGCATGCGTCTATTTAGCCTGCCAGTTTGAGTTCTTTTCCACTAGATATGAAAGTCTTTATAATTCGCCAAACGTAAACTCTCATCATCGCTTCTTGAAGCCTCAATGACTACCACCTTACCGAAAGACGGTACTATTGTCCAAAAGCCAACTGATGGCCAGGCGCAGGACATTTTCTATGCTCTGGACGCGCAACTCAATTCAATGATGGTCGGGGCATTAACACACGGTACGATGACCTAATTATGTTCATACGCTGCATCTGACACCCTTCACCCAGGAATTTACACCGGCCTCATAGTATTCACCTTCTCGACTGCCGGTCCGTGTGGATTACTCCCATGTTAAGAATTCTATTCATGATGTTATCCGGCGTGTCTCCATAGTTTCAAGCAAAAGGCAGGTATAACTACAGGGGGCCGCGTTCCATACTCTATATGATCGTGCTCTTGTATCTTCTGACGACAATCGGGTTTTCTGTCAACTGGGTGGCTAATGCTAGAATATTCATCGTTAACGGACAAAACTTCTCAACGGTCTTCAAAGCGTATAATAACCCTTTGCCGCCACGGGTTTATCTTGCCGTGGGTATCGCAGCAGGTGTGAGCACCATCCTTACCGACGCCACTCTGGTATGTCAATTACTTGTCTTGATGTAATTTTTGCTCAGTTTTACTGTAGATCTGGCGGTGCTGGATTGTCTGGGGTCGTAGTTCGGGTGCTATTCTCGTTCCAGTGATTTCCACTACCTTGGCAGTAGGTAAGTATTGATCACAATCTCAGGTAAGCAGTTTACAAAACTTGATTGACAACAGTTAGCAAGGGCATCGTTCTCTATCACAATTACGCTGACGGTCACCCTGAGAACACGGTTCTTTACGCCCCGAACTCTTCCCGCTGGGCTGTGATTTATTCCTCAGCCATATTGGGGACCTTGTTGTGGTGCACGGTTCTTATTGTGTACCGCATTCTAAGTGTCGTCATCGATCCCCGTTGGTATGTGTGCGATAGAAATCACGGTGGAATCTGCCTCTCTGTATTCGGCAACGATAATTGCTCTGTTAGTGCTCGAAGCTCGTAATGACCCAGCGGGGATGTAATGTCGAAGCGTTAGCAATTGCAATGAGAGTACGTTTCGTAGGAGTACTACGTTCCATCGCTCGATTAACCTGTTTTCTCTAGGGAATTGTACCCACAATGCAAGTAGGCCGCGTCCCATGTGGATGCGCACGTCCCGATCGTTACTGGAGCGGGAGTTTAGCATCAGAATCTCTTCGGTTCAGGACTTCGAGTGCGAGCGAACAAAGTCAGGATGGGATGAGTTTCGACGGGACGGTTTCGGTTCGTTCAAGATCTGATTTAGAGGATGGTCTCGGTAATAATACGCAAAGCTTCTTATAAAATGGTCCCTCATCAGGATTTAAACCGTGCCTTTTTTGAGAACCTGTCACAGGATATATTGCAATTTTTATGATCGCAAAACCCTAGTGTTCAAGTTTTGGACTGAGCCAGTTTGTGGTCTAGATAGGCGACTCGTGAAGGAAGGTACTCTTTGATTAACCACACACGAAACACAGTATTCTCAATCCACCGTAGACGCGGCAAGGACGGCTGTACCATTCCTTCGAAATTCTGAGAGATCCCCACGGAAATATTCTAAATACGTACGAGAACCACTACGTACGGCGACTAATTGTCTGCCACGAGAAGCTCGAATGTTTCACAGATCACTACCCTTACTGCTCAGCACTCCTCGGGAATACTAGGTAGGCCTCGGAAGGTTCGGAAGCGAAGAATCCGTCGTGATGTCGGAGCTAAGAGCCGGCGGCTTTCTACCCCGTTTTTACATTTGGACGTTCAAAGGTACTTCGTCTCGCCGAAGTAATCCCCGGGCCTCCTCCTCTCACAACCATGACTCGGGCAGAAACTTGGATCCCTTCTTGCTCCGTTGAAGAAGGTGAGTCTCAAGCACATATACGACAACACGTTATATTTCGCCTTCGATGTATCAGCACACGAGATCTTGACACGATCAGGTAGTCTACTCGAAATTGAAGCTGGTGTGCGTTCGCTCGTCTCTTCTCATGTACGATTTCCAAGTGACACATGTGATAGGTATTCAATGGGAGGCAACTCAAAGTCTGGAAAAATCAACCACCTTCGATGCGGGAGTTCTATTTAAAGGTTACCGAAGAATACAAGAACAAGACATATGTAGTCCATGGAGAGGAACGATACAGTTTCCAGGAATTATTTCATTCCTCGGTCAAATGTGCGGTCGCTTTCAGGAATGTATATGGCATAAAGAAAGGCAAACTTTTTCGCTTACACCGTATTCTTCCTTTGAAATGACATATTCCGAGCAGGCGATCGTGTCACCATCTGTTCGCGAAACCGTCCCGCTTATCTGGCTGCTTTTTGGGCTTGTCGTATGTCGCTCTCCTCGGTAAATAGTGACTTCCATGACTCTTACTCTAAGATAGACCTTCTAGGTGCTGTGACCGTTCTCTTAGACCCGTGAGCCAACTCTTTACCTCTGCAGATTATTCGTCTTGAGCCTTCCGAAAGTCTTTTGCCATTAGAACCCCTCAAGCACTGTCTAACTCTGGCGAAATGCACGATCCTCATTCTAGATCCCGACCGAGCTGATATGGTCCAGCCCATTGCCTTCGAACTGAAGCAGACTACCGGAATTTCAGCGTATCTTGTCTTCAATGAGCAAGCAACCGGGGGTCGTTGGGCAGGAATGGACACTTGGACTACAGTATGCTCCGAAGACCGTGAAGGGTTTGAGGATATTCTGAATAACGATCTAAACGTCTTGCCTGATGACGATGCCGCAATATTCTTTACGTCCGGAACGACCGGATTACCAAGTGAGTTTTCTCGACATCTTTGACGTAATACTCACCCGAGGCTGCCGTTCTTCTCAGAAGCTGTCCTGACCTCACACCGCGCATGCCTGACTGCGCCATTTAATGTGAACTGTCTTTTTTCTTTTCTGGTGCTACGTGAGTCTAACGAAATAACTCGGAACACCTAGGACAGCTTTTTAGAGAGTAGGGAGCGCGTTCGACAAGGCGAGCACGTCCAACTCGGATCCTTGCAGAACTCGAATGTACAAGGGGGAATCTTGCTCCCGAGGATAATGTGCCACATCGGGCCATTCGCGTCAATGGTACGTTAGGTGACTGCATGACGAAAGTATAGATTATCAATCCTTACACCTACCAGATGACTTGCACCTACCGAGGCTTGAAGCTTGTCATAACCCCTACATGGGATCCACCTGAAGGTTAGTGCTAGATTATACTCCCGTCACGGGATCACTCAAGTGCTTATTTGCCTACTTTTCACAGTCACCAGGTAGTAATCTTTGTTGCGGAGATTCGAGTAAATACTGATTATTCGCCAAGGTTGTGCAGGGCTGAAAATATCACCAGAATTGCTGCGTCAGAAATACCTCTTCTCGATACACCCCGTTACTGACAATCCGCAGTGTTTCGACTGTGATAAGAGAATTGGCGGATAATGGCTTGGCAGGTTACCCCCTCGAGAACGTTGTATTCACCGGCGCCACCATTCCATCTTCTTTCTTTCAGAGCGTCAGAAAGGGATTTCCACAAACGAGAGTGTATGTTCATGATTTGACTTTGTGAGATGATGTTGAACCCTGTTTCCGCAGACAACAGGTATATGGCATGACTGAGACGACTGCTGCCGTTGGAGGTTTTGGTAAGGATGGTGCTTTCGACAGGAATTGACTGATCTTCCCTGGGTAGGTGGTCGAGATTACGAAGCTCGTCCCGAAAGCTGGTACGTCTCTTCCTGGATAGTTACCCGGGGATTAAAAACAATTATCCAGTGGCTTCATGTATCCAACTAACGATGTTCGGATAATGAAAGATGACGACAACAAGGCCCAGCTAGGAGAAGATGGAGAGATATGGGTTCGGGGTCCAAGTATAATGAAAGGATATTTTGGTGATCCGGGTACGCATACATGAGCTTTACCTACTCACAATATTTTTGGTTGACTGTACCATTTTTAGTTGCGACAGATAAGGTGCAAGGAGCCGTCGAGTTCAAACATGCATGTCCTGAATCTTATTAGGTCTTGACCAAGGACGGATGGTACAAAACAGGAGACCTAGGAACAGTGGACGCTCAGGGATATCTGTGTATCAAGGGTAGAATTAAGGACATTGTAATATGTGGTGGGTCGAATATTGTAAGTATATTTCTAGGATTCCATTCCATAGCGCTCATATATTTTGTATAGGATTCGGCATGGGTAGAGAATGTACTCTACTCGGTGCCAGGTATCTCAGAGGCAGCGCTGGTTGGCATACCTGACGAGCGCATGGACGAGCTAGCAGCAGCGCTAGTTACTGTTAGATCCGAATACAAGGGTACTATTACTGAAGACCGCCTTCTAGCAAAAGCCGAGGAATTGTAAGTTCTCGTACCTCTATCACATTCCGACATGACCGTTGAATTTCTGAAAAGATTACCCAAATATGCCGTCCCCGTTATGATTATTGTGCACGACGGTCGAATAGCTTTGTTTAGAAGATTCCTCCTGAAATGGATGCACGCTGTAGACCGCACGGCTTCTGGAAAGATTTTGAAGAACAACTTGCGTATTGTGGCTCAGAAAGAGTGGAAGCGCAGAAAGGGAAAGCTGTAATTTTCTCGGTCCGATAGGCTAGAGCAGTATCGAGGTAATCATTACAAAAAAAGGAATAGATCATTAACGCGAGTCGATGCCGAACGTGGTTGCATCATGGCTCTTCATAAGGAAAATTCTTCGGGTCTGTACCGATGCGGCTCAAGCTCCTGC
This sequence comes from Armillaria mellea, assembly GCA_030407055.1. Taxonomy (NCBI): domain Eukaryota; kingdom Fungi; phylum Basidiomycota; class Agaricomycetes; order Agaricales; family Physalacriaceae; genus Armillaria; species Armillaria mellea. Next base: position 4,606,366 of record JAUDZF010000002.1, read on the forward strand.
GAACATTATGGCATGTGCCAGTGCACTAACGAGACTATAGGCTTTGCTCGTACATGAAAAGGTGCATGACCTAACCATATATCTGCAAGGGAGCTCGTTAGTCTCGCCGTTTCAAACATACAGAATCTAGTTACTGAGGATGTGGCTCGCATTATCGAGTCTTGCTGTTACTCTACCATCGTAACAGAGACAAAAGCTTGCATAGGAGTAAGCTAATGTTCTTCGTAAGTGATGGAGAGGACTACAAAAAATATGGTCGCCTACCTGATCCCCTGGATTTCCTTTACTTGGTTGTTGTGGGGTGTACCGGATGCTATGATAGAGAGAAAAGTCGTCAAATGTCCATTAATCTATTCAGGTAGTACGCTCAGTATAAATGTTGCATGGAAGAAAGGACACCCATTTCCCGGACGGCCGAAAACAAAGACAAAGACAAAGGTCAAAGCTCGGATCTCCAAGAGGTGAGAAAGAGAGGGATGAATTCTTGAGGAGAGGGTCATGCGAGAGAGGTAGTTCAGCATTCGACGCCTGGATTGTCGCTTTGTTTCTCCGGGACGTCGACACTTTGTACCACCGCCGTGAGTGGCTATATGCGCGTCAACGCACTTCACGCTGTATTCCACCCACCGATCCGGCTGCCTTCGATGCTTGGATCACCGCATTCTTTACCCGCAGCGAGGCCAATAGAACCAGCCATCGCGATGCCGTTCGCGATGAACAATCCAACAGGATAGTGGTGGATACACTATCAGACGGCCCATCGGGGTCGGCGACAGCAATGGGGGGCCCTTCGTACCTCGAGTACGAGCTGCCCTGGTGGGTTGCTCACCCCGGGCTTCCTCCACTGCTCCGCATTCCGAGTCCGGTCATCGCCACGACAGTCCCCAGATGGCTCAACAACGGCGAGCCGTCTGTTATGTTCATGTCTCGCGCACATATGCCGTGGCAGGGTACGGACGTCAAGGTGTATCTACAAGCCTCATTCAATTTCTTTTCAGAATGAGAAGATTTATCTAAAACTTACTTTTCGATGCTGGTGAGCCTAGTAATACTGAGATTTTTGAGGTATGTTTTGTATCCGATATGTGGACGACGGGTAGAGACAACGATGTTGGTTCACCAACTGAACCTTGGTTCCTTATCCAGGAGAACTCATCAGAAGAATGGCCAGTGGCGACGAGATAGATGACGTTGCTTGCAGCAGGCTCAGATGTGGTGGTGGTAGAAGGAAAGAATCGGGAAGATTGGTTCGTCACGTCACAATATCCTTTATCCTCAATCATCGACCACAACATCCGCGACAACTGGATATCGCCTCTCCTCAGCTTTCTTTCTGCCATTACCTTTGTATCTCTCATATATCATAGTCCAAGCTAACATTCTGGTGTTTTGAGGAAGGATAGGTATACTGGTGTCTGTTTTTCTGTCGCTTTCTCATACTGAAGAAAATTATTGCACAGACTTTTCCCGAGTAGTCCCTCTTATTCTGCCCCAGCTTCTCATGCATGTGACCATGAGCTCGCTTTCCCCATGATGAAGGGCGATATCCACATTACCTGTACCAGACCTGGAACGGGGCACTGGTTCGCACATACCAATACCAATACCAGCATGGAGACCTGCTTCTTGTAAGACCCAAACTTCACGTGATCAAAGACTTGGGTCTAGGTCTTTGGCTGTCTTGTGTTTGGACAATCACTGGAGAGATGATGAGGGTCTAAGACTTCTGAGAAGAGATAGGCTGCTGGGAGCTTGGCTCGATAGAGAGAGTTGTTTGGTATAGATAAACTATAGTTTGAAGCTGAAGTATTACAGTGAGAACTGTGCTACTTATATATGGGTTTGGTGTTTCTAATAATAGGTTCTAGAGTGTGGTATACATGTGTTAAACATCCTGCATTAGTGAGGTGCAGCAGTCCAGGTGTGAATGGTTTGGTTTTGGTGCGGAGAAAGTGCTTTGAGTGATAAGATAAGCAATAAGCACCAGATAAGATAAGATAAGATAAGCAATGAAATCGTAACATTACCCCCTCGTTAAGACAATTGTCCTAATTGTCAGGTCTTGTTTTCTGGGAGGTCGAATGATGCAGCATATTCATTTGCCCAATATTCCTGTATCAGGCTTTCCCATGACTCAGCATCTGGGTTTTTGACCCATATCTGATGTCCATCTTGGTATTGGACCTTGTAGCAGAATACTCCATTATGGTATTCATGATCCATGATCATGGTGGCATCATTGATGGCATCATTGGTTACAATTTTTGCTATGTTGACTTGTCCAGTGTTGCAGTATACGTCAATGCAGATGTAGACAATTGTGCAAGGACATGAGTTGCTTGCAGATTGGCTGGGTGTGGGGGACAATTGAGGTTTTGTTGACATGAAAATGTATCTAGAAAGTAAATCAGTATAGAGAGCGATAAGACCACTTACTAAGTTCAATTCTGAAGGCTCATGGGCTTGCTCGGTGGCTCAGTGCTCGGGGAAAGAAGGAAAAGAAGGTAAAATCAAATTTTCTGACACAGGTACAGATAACGGGTGAGGGGTAGCCATATGCATGCTCTTGCATCGCCAGGGCCCATAGATGATAGCATATTTGTGTATTTAGCTATATCTAAGAAGAAATATATCAGAAGAAGGCAGATATCATAGCTACAGACCTTAACCTCAAGCAAGAGCAAGATTGACCAGGATACACGCAACTGTAGAATGGGAAGAGCTCGCTGCCCCACTCAGCATACGAGCAGTGGTCTAAGCCGTTGTTGCTCAATTCCCAGTGTGTTCTGAGCCAGATCTGTCTGCTGTCAGCCTTGGTCCTTTGCATCAGATGGGGTAGGGAGGGGAATAGTGGTGGAGGAAAACTAGAGAGAGAAATAAGCAAATTTAGAAGAGAGTAACATACTGGTATTAGCAGCCAACACCCATACAATCCATGCTAATCCCTCCACCAGTGTTTGAGACAGGTCTTTTGTTGGTGAGGCGAGCTACCTCAACATTGGTATCTTAATCTTGAACATTGATGCCCAAAGGCAGAAGCATAGAATTCATGTGCTCGTCAATCCCAGAGCCACATGGTGTTGCATTGGAAGGGAATACCAGTCTGTGAATGAGAACGGCAGCAAAATGAAGTGTATAAAGGAAGAGTAAGAGGAAGAGATGTGTCAAACCAAAAAAGGAAGGACGAGTCAGCTGGCATGAGACGTCAAGTCTATGAGTGAGGCAACTCATACTACCACACTGGCTTGCTGGATTTTGTCTTTGTAGTCCTGGATTGCTTCCTGCATGTTTCCCATCTCTGAGTCTCATACCCATGAGTTGTGTTCTCTGGTCCATCCTTTCCATTTGACAAAGTAGTCAATTACTTCTTGTCCCTTCTGTCCCTTCTTTCCTCTGATTTTGCATGGTTGAGAGTCTAGTACCTCTTCAATTTCATACTGTTTTTCATCATCTATGAGGTCTGGAGGAGGAGGTGCTGGTGTCTGTTGGTTTGGGAATGTGGGAGGAATATATGGCATTAGGAGTTTTTCATTAAATCAGGGGTGAATTTTCCAGTGAGGTGGTAGCTTCAGTTTGTAGGCTGAGGCCCTGGTTTTCTGCATGATTTCAAAGGGGCCAACTTGTTTGTCGTCTAGCTTTTTCTTTGGTTGGGGTAGGTGTAGGTTTGTGCTGTCTAGCCAAACATTGTCTCCAACCTGATATTTGATGATGGGGCACTTCTTTTTGTCATATTGCACTTTCATCTGTTCTGCTGCCTTTTGTAAGGCCTGTTGGGTTTCCTTGTGGACTTCAGCCATTTTCATGGCGAAGTTTTCTGCTGCGGGGTTCATGAATGGGGATAAATGAGTGGTGTTGGGAGTTAGTTGGGGGTTGCAGCCATACAGGGTCATGAACGGACTTCGTCCTGTGGTGGAGTGGATTTGATTGTTGTGTGTGAATTCTGTGATGGGTAGCCAGTCACTCCAGTCAGTCTGATGATAGTCGACAAAGAGTCTAAGGTACCCTTTGAGTTCTTGGTTGATTCATTTGGTCTGTCCATCTGTCTGTGGGTGAAAGGCAGTGGACACATTTGGGGTGATATCCATCATCCAGTATAAGTCTTTCATGAATGTTGAGATGAATTGGGGTCCATGATCAGAGATTATGACTTGAGGCATACCATGCTTGGCATATACATGATCATGGAGTATTCATGCCTATCCTTCTGCAGACAGTTCAAAGTTACAGGGCACAGGTATGATTGCTTTGGAGAAGTGGTCCACAATGACTAACAGGGTATCATAGCCTTTCGACTCCAGTAGTCTGGTGACCATGTCAACTGAGATGTAGGTCCACAGTCCTTTGGGAATGACATTAGGGTGAAGGGGTGCTGCCTTAGCTTGAGTGCTTGTCTTTGTGTATTGGCATGCTTCGCAGCCTTTTATGTATCTTTCCACATCTTTTTTCAACTTGGGCCACCAGTATTCTCTCTGGATCAATTCTTTCATTTTTTCTATGCCCGGGTGCCCTGCTGTGATGTGGTCATAGTTTTGGGCAATAATTTCTCCTCTCAGGGCATCATCTTTTGGCACATACACCCTCTTGTTGTAGAAGAGTAGTCCATCTTCCTTGGTGATGCCTCATTCATGGTTCAGAGAATTGGCAATCCCCTGATCCCAGGAGTCCATTTGCCTGGTCACATCTCAGATTCGTTTATGGACTTTGGTGATGGTGGACATGATAAGGGCCCAGAAGTGTTCTAGCTGGAGTACAATGATATCATTGTTGTCTTCCTTTCCTTGGTCATGATCATCCCATCAGGAGAGGAGATCTGCCTTCTTGTTGGTGGTGCCGGGTAGGTGTTGGAGGGTGAAGTGATATTCTGTGAGCTCTGTTACCCATCTGGCTTGTCATCGGTTCAATTTTTGCAGTTTGCAGAAATACTGGAGGTTCTGATGATCTGTCCAGATTTCAATGTCTTCTAGGGCTCCCATAAGGTAGTGACACCATTCAGCGAATGCAAGCATAATAGCAAGTAATTCTTTGTCATAGATTTCATAGTTGTGCTCGGTTACATTGAGGGCTTTGGACATGAAGGTGACAGGCCACCACTTTCCTTCTTGTTGTTGGCTTAGTACTGCACTGATGGCTCTGTTGCTGGAGTCTGCTTCTACTTTGAATCTGCCTTTCTCTGTTGGGATGGCTAGGATGACATCTTCTGTCATCTGTTTCTTCAACTGCTGGAAGGTCTGGTTTTGAGCTGTTCCCCATGTCCATTCTGGGTTCCCAGTGAGTTGGGTAAGGGGGCATATGATTTTGGAGTAGTCCCTGATGAACTTTTGGTAGAAGTTGGTAAACCTGAGGAATGACTGTAGCTCCTTTTTTTTGGTGGGTGTTGGCCATTCCATGATACTGGCCACCTTCACCTGGTCCATTTGGACTGAGTTTTCACTGATGATGACTCCTAAGTACTTGGTTTCTAGTACTTCAAACTTGCATTTCTTGGCTTTGAGAAATAGTTTGTTTTCTCGCAGTTGTTGGAGGATGTGCTTCACAATTCTGTGGTGTTCCTCAAGGGTTTTGGTGAAGATCAGGATGTCGTTGAGGTAAATGGTGACTTTTCCCTCAGTGATCAGATCCTTGAATATGTCATTCATCATCCATTGGAATGTGGCATGTGAATTGGTGAGACCAAAGAACATGACTGTAGGTTTGAACAGTCCTCTATTTGTTCTGAATGCTGCCTTCTCTTCATCTCCTTCTTTGATTTGGACATTGTTATAACCCCACTGGATGTCAAGTTTGGTGAAGTACCTGGCCCCTTGGAGTTTGTCAATGAGTTTGGTGATGAGGGGGAGAGGGTATCTGTTCTTGATGGTCATCTCGTTCAGTTTTCAGTAGTCTTGTACTGGTCATAATGAGCCATCTTTTTTCTTGATGAAGAAGAAGGGGGATGCAAATGGGGATTTTGAGGGTTGAATTCATCCTGATTCTAAGTTTTCATCTAGAAACTTGTCAAGTTGTTCTTGTTTGTTTCAGTTCAAGGGATAAACCTTGCAGTCCAGCATGGACTTGGCATTTAGAATGAGCTTGATCGTGTGGTCCCATGGCTTTCATTTGGGAAGTTCATCAAAATTCTCTTTCAAGAATAGGTCTTGGTATGAGTGGTAGTGCTCAGGTACCATTTCTTTGAAGGTTTTCTTTGGTTTGTCTGCATTGGCTTGGGCAGCTAGGTCATTTGTGTGGTGCACTGCACATATGACCAGCTCCTCCTGTATGTTGATGGCTAAAATAGTCTCTCCTTCTTTGAGTTCTTCATCCCACTGGTCATCAGGGAGTGGGAATGGGTTCTTGGTACACTGGCATCTGCCAAAGATGATGGTACCAGTCTTCCAGTTGATTACTGGATTATGGCATTTAAGCCAGTCATGGCCAAGGTAGATATCCTTGGAGCCAAGATCGGTGATGGCAAGGTCAATCTGTTCACTGTGTCCTCCGATGGTGAGTTGGAGTTCTGCAAATTTGGTAATGCTTCCGGCTTTGTTGTGGGTTCTATTGGCATTATAGATGGGGATTGGGACGGCGGTTTTTCAGGTGTATAGTCCATGTTTTTCTATGTAGGACCTGTTTATCAAGCTTCCTGTGCAACTGCTGTTGATTAGTCCCCTGGTAGTGAGTTCTACTTAGTTTATGGTAGACTCTAGTTGGATGTTGATCATAAGGTCTCGTTCTGTGTTCTTGACACCGCAAATGTATCGTATGGGTTCTCAGAGTTCTAGAAGTAGCTCCCTTGCCTCTTCCCCTCCCTTCTATAGACAAGTGACAAGCTCATCTACAAGTTCTTCATGTTGATCTTTGTGTATCCAGTTGTTTAGGCATGCCTTTGCTTCTGAGTAGTTATAGGCTCCTTAGATTACTTGGAGCATCCAGTCAACTTCAAAGGGTTTATACCAACACCACAAATGCGGTGGAGCACTGGTGTCTGAGGTGGTAGGATGCCAGTCTTCATTGCTCTGTATTTCCCAATGAAGTGATTCTGCTTTTTGTCCTGCCCACCAACATTGGTAGGCAGTTTCATCTTCTTCATCTGGTACCTCTACCATGGTAACCTTATGTCCCCTTTTTACTGCCTGGGCGCTAGCAGCTCCTTCCTCTGCAGCTTTCCTGTCATCCTTTACTGGTCATGCATTTTCATTGGGGTTGGGCAGAGGAGCAATGGGAGGATACCTGCTTCTGGTCTGAATGTCAGGGCTATCCCTTCAAGGGACGGGGAACTGGTCCATGAACGTCGCATTCTTATCACATGAACTATGACTGTCATTACTGTCTGATGCCAGCAGTCAGGTAGGGCTGTGCTCTGCTGCCTCGCCACTTCTGATTCGGGGTTTTATTTGTTTCTGTACTGCTCCTGCTTGAGTCTTCCAGGGACACTTACCTGTGGTCCCTACAGCTTCATGAGGCCACTTTCCAGAGCCTTTCCCTGTTAGGGTATTCACACTCCAATTAGCCAGTCCTGTAGAGGCATTTCCCCCAAGGGGTTCACTTTCAGGCAGTTCCCATATTAGGGGTTCTGGTGGGTTCAATGGGAGGCTCTCTGCCGACTCCAAGGAGTCTTTTCTCTGTTCAGTGTCTGAAGGCTTGGCTTCATCAGTGCTTGAGTCCATGGTGTCCAGTTGTGCTAGGATAGCATAGTGGTTCAATTCTGTGGGTACTGGTTTGCTAGTTGTGCTGGGGACATTAAAAGCAGGGGTCTTTATAGTGGTATGTAAAACATGCGGGGTAATTAAAGAAGTGGGATAAGTCTGACCAGCATGTGACAATAGCATACCAGTGTCTGAGGAAGCAGCTGTTGAAGGGGAATCAAGCCCTTGACAGCCTACTCTTTTACTTCCTCCACCTTCAATTCTGTTTGTCCTTGCTTGGTGACTACCACCGAGCGAATGTCCTTATGCTCCTTCCTTTTGGGGCACTCCTTTGACATATGTCCTTTCTCCTTGCATCTGTAACAGCATCCTTCTCTTTGTAATCTGTCTACTTCCATTGCTTGCCCTTGGCCATGATACATTGTCCATCTTCCAGTCTCCATGTCTCTGGTAGTCGTCTTCCCTTCTCCTGTCTGCTTGGCCAGTGTTGAACCTGTGGCCCCAGCAGGTCTGCTAGAGCTTTGGTTGGGTAGGCCAGGCTTAGTGCTAGATGGGAAGTGAGTGGCAATGTTGGAGCAGAAGGACTGGTCCTTGATGCATTCCTTGTAGACTTCCTCAATGTGTTCTCACCATTCAGGGTAGGTACGAGGGACATTGAGTCCTCCAGCAACAATGGGGTCCATGTATGAGCATGGTACTCCTGCCCTGGTAGCTCTAGTCATGTGGCCCTTCTCTCTAATGTCGTAGCATAGGCCTGCCAGTTTTGCAAGCTCTTTGAGCTTCATGAAGTAGGTTTTGGCATTGCCGTTGCCCATTTTGAGAAGGTACATTTTCTTCTCATGCTCCTCTTTGATGGCTGAGTTTCTGAACTGTCCTTTTAGGAGGCTAATAAAGCCATCCCAATCAGGGTATTGGTAGTCCTTGCCATAGGGGTCATAGAAGTCGCTGACTTGGTGGATCCATCAGTCTTTTGTGGGGCCTTCTAGGAGGGAGGAGGCAAGAAGGGTTTTCTGTACCAGGGTGTAGTAGTAGATTCTATGGCTTTGGAAGTAGGCTGAGCAGTCCACCACAAACCATGTGATGTCTGCATGATCCCCAGTGAATGGTTTCAGGATCTAGTACAGGATTGGTTTGATCCTATAGAATGGGGCTTGCTCTGGTCCAGTACTGGTGGATTGGTTTGGGGGGTCTGGGGGAAAGTTTGGTTCATCGGGGTGTCTGGGAAGAGAGAATAAATCATCTCTGTCCTTGATAGGTTTGGGTCATGCTGGCATGCATGGGTTTTCAAGCCTTTGGATCTTTAGCTCGAGCTCAGTTAGGGTCTTTTTCAAGTCCCTTTCTGTGTTCTGCAGCTGTTCTCATAGATCAGCTTGTTTTTGTAGTTGGTCTCATTCTACTTGTCTGGGGCAGGGCCTGCACTGGTGAAGAGGTGACTCTGAGGGTATGGGAGGTGGTGTCCGTGTAGTCTCGTTATGTGTGGTGGTTTGTCTGGAAGGGGCCAGGGGTATTCTACTTCATTACCCAGGTTCCCAAAGGTTTCTGGGTCGTAGTGGAAGGTGTCAAATCTAGATGATTCCAAGCTGACAGAGCTCAGTGCAGTATCAGTTGTGTTGTTCCGCCAGTTCTCCGAGGGTTCGTTCCAATTCCTCCTGCTCATCTGCTATCCTTGGTTGTAGGTCGTGTACATGTAAGCCAGCAGTTGGTCCATAGAGGTCTTGTTCCAGGTTGGCCTCAATGCAGGCTCTGATGTCATCTGCTGTTGTGGTGTGAAGGTCAATGACCAGGCCATGGTGGGTTGCGAGCCAGAAGTCCATGGATCTTCGTAGGATATACCCATCCATATGGTTATTGATGTCCCTCTGTCGTACTGCCCATGCAGTGGTTCTTGCTGGTCTGAGTATGTCTGCATCCTCCTGGGATAAATTGGGCCACTCATAATCAAGTCCATGTAGGTTGAGTGGGTCATCTGGGAGGTTGTGGTTGAGGTTCTGGATGAAGGCCTCTGGACATTCAGGTAAGTTGGTGCTCCAGTAAAAAATGGTTGGGTAGTCGGGATCATAGGTCTGGGGGGAAGGGGGATCTGAGAGGTCCATCTTGGGGATGTCTTGATCCTCCCATCCCTCCATATCGTAGTTTGGTGGGGGGAAGGGGTTTAGGAGAGCATGATGTATGCCATTCTGGGGGAGTCTGGTAGGGGGATCTGGTGGGGTTCGAGGGTTCCAATGAGGGTGGATTCATCATCGCTGTCAGAGACCTCCTCAATGATGGGTAGTTGGTAGTCATTGTCAAATTTGTCTGTGCCTGTGTATTCATCATCACTGTATTCCTCATCCCAGTCTGAGTCAAACTCGATGATCATGGATCTGCGATATGACCAATCTCCCTCCTCAACTCAGAATTCCATTCCTTGTGGAGGCTGGGAGGGGGACTCGGGCTGGAGTCTGAGGGTGCGAAGTAGGTACCAGCCAAGTTCCTCAGCCTCTGCCTGGGTTGGTGGACAGTTTGAGATAAGGATTGGGGGTGAATTGGGGGTGTAGTGACCATAGTGTGCTGAACTGTCTGGGTTTCCATGGATGGGGCTGGTAGATCAGGTGTTGGGTTTGGGTTCCTACCTACTCTCTGGTTCAGGAACAAGAGTTCCAGGAAGGGGTTGTTATATCTCCAGTTTATGATGGTTTACCAGGGGTTCAGGGTTTGTGAGGGTGTCATGGTATAGGACAGTGAAGATGATTAGGATAGCACTGAGCATGGCTAGTGCTCCTGCTGCAATTGTGAGGGTGATGGCGGATATAATGATGATGAGAAATATAGGGATTCCTGGGTTTATAGTAGGGAAGCTTCAAACTAACTGTAAGACCCAAACTTCATGTGATCAAAGACTTGGGTCTAGGTCTTTGGCTGTCTTGTGTTTGGACAATCACTGGAGAGATGATGAGGGTCTAAGACTTCTGAGAAGAGATAGGCTGCTGGGAGCTTGGCTCGATAGAGAGAGTTGTTTGGTATAGATAAACTATAGTTTGAAGCTGAAGTATTACAGTGAGAACTGTGCTACTTATATACAGGTTTGGTGTTTCTAATAATAGGTTCTAGAGTGTGGTATACATGTGTTAAACATCCTGCATTAGCGAGGTGCAGCAGTCCAGGTGTGAATGTGTTATGATTTTTCCACTTATCTTATCTTATCAGGTGCTTATCGCTTATCTATCACTCAAAGCACCTATAACACACCATTACCGAACCATCCACAGCCAGACTGCTGCGCCTCGCTAACACAGGACGTTTACCACATGTACCACAGACTCTATTCACTATTCTTAGACACGACCAAAACCCTATATAAGTAGCACCGTTCTCGCTGTAATACTTCAGCTTCGAACTATAGTTCATCTATACCAAACCACTCTCTACTGAGCCAAGCTCTAAGCAGCCTACCTCTTCTCGGAGTCTTAGACCTCGTCATCTCTCCAGTGATTGTCCGAACGCGAGACAGCCGAAGACCTAGACCCAAGTCTTTGATCACATGAAGTTTGGGTCTTACAGTTAGTTCAAAGCTTCCCTACCAAGAACATTACCCATGTTCTTCTACATACTCGTCCTACTCGCCATCCTATCTGCCGCCGTCGTTGTCGGAGCACTAACCGTGCTCGGCATAACCCTTATCTTACTCACCACCCTATACATTGACTACACACACACCATCAAACCCCTCGTTGATGAGCCTCCAGGCTCTGTACGCTCAGAATTCGTGGATTTATCCATCGATTACCCAATAATAACAGATTTGACTCCCATCTTCCTTATCCTACATTGCCGCACTCAATTTAATGCCCCAACCTTCGATTATATGCTACACCCTTCAATATCCTTCAATAACCGTGATATACCATGGTTATAACTCAGCAAACCACGTTAATACCCTTCCGTTCACGTTTATTCTCCATATTTCCGTGACTGATCACAGCAATACACCTTTCATTGATGATCGTACTGAAAATGGAGTTGCCACATCAGTCCTAGGCACCCAATTGACGCGCCCCTTGATTCCTCGATCATAGTGACATCATTTAGACCCTGCACTCCTCCATCAAAGATATTGACCCAATACGGATACTCCAGACTGTGGTTACTCAGGCTGTTACTTTGCCAAGTCTTCACAGCAGCTTATATCCATTTATCAACCTCAGAACATGTACCATACCCTCACAGTCCACAGTTAAACAGCACCTAGCTGTTTACTCATTATTCTCCACTTCCACATGGTTTCCCATCCAGACACAGCAATACAGACAAGCTGTTATGTCTCAGCTGATGAAAACTTCTTCTATTTACTACGGATTTACTAATCCAATGACTTACAGCTTTACCAATGCTTAGATATCTTTTCTATTTATAAAACCGAACTTTTAGTATAAAAACTTGTATTCTACAGAGGAGAAAGGAGTTCTTTCACTCCAGGTTATTCCCCATTGCTTGCTATAGTCTGAACGTTATTGGATGTGTTAATTACCACCAATACACAGATTCTTGCTCCGATAACTTGCTTTTGTCTTTTAATGCCACAACATCATTTCAATTTCACCAGATAGGATTGTTTTATCATCTTTACCTTCTACATTGTTGTCGTATCCATTGCCCACACCAGTATAGGGTATTATTGCCTCCGTGAAGGCCCAGCTCTGCATCATTCACCCATGTCATTGTCATTGTCCCCAGTTGCTGTGCAGTATTGCCATGACACTCAGTTATCATATTTCCGTCCAGTAACTCTCTGTTTCAAGCCCCCACACGTTTATTCAGTTCTCCACACATTTATTCAACTCTCCACACGTTTATTCAACTCTCCTCACATTTATTCAACTCTCCTCACATTTATTCGATTGTATAAACGTCTATTCGATTCTCCTCACATTTATTCGATTGCCCAAACATTTATTAGGCCAGTCTCACATTTACCAGACCGGTTTTACGTTTTCTAGATCAGTTCCAAGCATCTAGCATGGTTTCTTGGTATCTGTATCATACCAGATTCCATTTAATCTCGTTTATCGAGATCCCCTTGGCTTACAGCCTGAGCCTCTTAGTACTCGACTGCTAAAGGGTACTACTTCCAGACTGTATAGTCGAAGTGTATACATGCGTCTAGAGGAATTGACCGCACGGAGGTGCACCGAACCACTCGCACAAACACATAGCCTTGACTACTGTGATTGCACACATATTTCCTTAGCTCTCTCGGAGTTTTGGGTGTTGCCGTTGCCACAGAAGTCTAGGTTCAACATCGTCCGTGGCCAGCATGAACTGGACATGGAACAACCCACTTTGGAACCTCCTGCCGAGTGGGAGAGTTGGTCGGACTATGAACACAGACAACAGGAACCACCCCGCCCAGCATCCCGAAACACAGGCAGTCCCACACACAACAGTGACAACTCCTACAATCAGGGACCCCCCATATTCATCATGGACCGCGAACCCACCCAGGCAGAGACTGAGGAACTCGGCAGGTACATTCTATGCACCCTCAGACTCGGACTCGAGCCAGGAATCCAAGCAAGGACTGCCAGGAGAATGGAGTTCAGAGTTGAGGGAGGAGACTGGTCATATCGTGGACCCCCAATCGTCGAGTTTGACTCTGATTGGGATGAGGAATACGACACGGACAGTGACAGCGGCGATGACTACTGGCTCTCAATCATTGAGGAGGACTCCGATGATGACACATCCACTCTCGTCAGAGAACTTGAGCCACACCAGGTCCCCTTACCAGACACCTCCAAACAGATCGTCATCACTCTCTCCCGAACCCCTTCCCCGAACCCGGAATACGACGTCAATGGCTGGGATGATAGAGACGTCCCCGAAATGGACCTCTCAGATCCCCCTCCCCTGCAGCCATACAACCCAGACTACCCCGCCATCCACTACTGGCCGGGAAACTACTTCCTGGAAAACCCCGCCCCCTTCATCGTCAGCATGCCCCACAACCTCCCAGACGACCCGCTCAACCCATATGCCCTTGACTACGAGTGGCCATATCTCTCGTCCACCGATGAGGACATCCTCGGACCAGCAAGGACCACAGCATGGAGGATCAGACAAGAAGACATCGACATTCGCATGGGACATAGACTACGACGATCCATGGACTTTTGGCTCGCCACCCACAGACCCCGCGGTATCGACCTTTGTGAAGCCACAGCAGATGACATTGCCATCCGCATGGAAGCGAACCTTGACCGAGAACTATACGCCCCCACCGCCGGCTCAAGAATCATGGGACTATGCCACAGGACACCAGACGAACAGGAGGAGCTGGAATGAGCCCTCCTTGCCCTCGAAGACCAACACAATGCCTACAGGACTGAGCTCCATAGGCTTGGCATCATCTAGATTTGACACATTCAACTATGACCCAGAAACCTTCGGGAATCTGGACTACGAGTACGAATACCCCTGGCCACTACCAGATGAACCCCCATATATCACGAGACAATACGGACGCCGTGCCCATACCCCCAGAGTTGCCTCTTCGCCGGAGCAGGTCCCGATGAAGCTGGCCCCTCTAAACCACCAGAACCCCCTGCAGACCCCGACATGCCAGTAGACCCCCCCAGCCCTGGACAAGTAGAGCAAGACCGACTGTGAAAGCAGGCAGATCTCAGAGACCAGCTCCAGAACACGGAGAGAGACTTAAAAAGGCTCTCACCGACCTGGAACTGAAGATCCAGAAGCTCGAACACCCCGGGATCCCTGCCCCAAAGAAACGCATGCAGGACCGGGATGACCTATACTCACTTCCAGGTTATCCCAAAGAACCGAACTTTCCCCCGGACCCCCTGAATCAACCCACCGGTACAGGGCCAGAATGAGCCCCCTTCTATGGGATCAAACCGATCCTGTACCAAATCCCGAAACCATTCACTGGGGATCACGCAGACATCACACGGTTTGTGGTGGACTGCTCGGCATACTTCTTGAGTCACGGAATCTACTACCACACCCCGGCGCAGAAAACCCTTCTTGCCTCCTCTCTCCTCGAAGGACCCGCTAAGGACTGGTGGATCCACAAAGTCAGTGACTTCTACGACTCGTATGGCGGCAACTACCAATACCCTGACTGGGACGGCTTCGTCAGCCTCGTCAAGGAACAATTTGGAAACCCCGCAGTCGAAGAAGAGCACGAGAAGGAGATGTACCTCCTCCGACTCGGCAAAGATGACGCCAAGACCTGCTTCAGCAAGCTCGAAGAACTTGCAAAGTTAGCCGGTCTGCGCTACGACATCAGAGAAAAAGGCCACATGACTCGAGCAGCCTGCAATGGAGTACCCAAGTACTACATCGACTCCATCATTGCCGGCGGAATCAATGTCCCCAAGACCTACCCGGAGTGGCACGAGCGGATCAAGCTTGTCCACACGGAATGGGTCAAGGATCAGTCCTTCCGCTCGAACATCGCCACCCGCTTCCTCCCTGGCACTAAGCCTGGACCGCCGCACCTAAGCCCCAGCAAACCTGCTGGGGCCACAAGTTCGACACCGGCCAAGCAGATAGGAGATGGGAAGACAGTGACTAGGGATGCCGGAACAGGACGATGGACCACGTACCACGGCCAAGGGCAAGCAATGGAGATAGACAGGCTGTGAAAGGAAGGAAGGTGTTATCGATGCCAAGAGAAAGGACATTTATCGAAGGAGTGCCCCAAGAAGCGGGATACGAAGGACATTCGCTCGGTAGTATTAGCCGAGCAGGGACCGTCAGAATCGAAGGTGGAGGAAGTAAAAGAGTAGGCTGTCAAGGGCTCGATTCCCCTTCGACAGCCACTTCCTCAGGTCCTGGTACGCAATCGTCACACGCTGGTCAGACTTATAAAAGCTTTTTAGTTACAACGCATGTTTTACCTACCGCTTCCAAATCTACCACTTTTAATGTCTCCAGCACGACTAGCAACCCAGTATCCATGACAGAATCGAATCACTATGCCGTCCTAGCACAATTGGACAACAACGAACATGAAACGATGACCTCCGAGCCCGCTGTGAGGGAAGGGACATGCCAGGTGGCGCTGGAGCCTTCTACACGAGTATTAGGACTTGGGTCTGAATTGAGTAGACAGGATGCCCTCGGGCCTCTGAAGTCGAAAGATTCCGCGCCTTCCCCGAAGGCCAAGACATACCTCGCAAGGACCGATGTGGCGAATCTCAAGTGCCTGCCAAAGGCCAAGACCACAGAGTCCGAACCTCTGGGGCATGGGGCAGAGGGCCCCCATACGACACAGGCCAACGTTCCCTCCAGACCCCCATGACCATCCAACCCGCCTACAGGGAAAGGCAACAACAGGGAAGGATTAGAGAAACAAATGAACCACTGAATTGGAAGTGACAAAGGAACAGAGCACAGCCCTGCCCAACTGCTGGCACCAGTAGGTAATGGCAGTCACGGTTCATGCGACAAGAACGCGATGTTCATGGACCAGCCCCCCGACCCTCAAAGGGTTAGCCCTGGTGTACAGACCGGAAGCAGGTATCCTCCTATCGTTCCTCCTCTGTCCAACCCCGATGAAGACGCACGACCAGCAAGGGACGACACCAAAGCCGCAGGACAGGAAGCTGTTAGCGCCCAGACAGTGAAAAGGGGGCATAAGGTTACCACGGTAGAGGTACCAGACGAAGAAGACGAAACCGCCTATCAATGATGGTGGGTGGCCCAGAAGGTTGACTCACAAGAAAAGGATATACAGAGCGACGAAGACTGGCGTCCTACCACCCCAGACACTAGTGCTCCGCCACATTCGTGGCGTTGGTATAAACCCTTTGAAGTCGACTAGACGCTCCGAGCAATACAGGGAGCACGAAATTATTCAGAAGCAAAGGCATGCCTGAATAATTGGATTCACAAGGACAGACATGAAGAACTAGTAGATGAGCTTGTGACTCAACTACAGAAGGGAGGCGAAGAGGCTAGAGAGCTACTTCTCGAACTCCAAGAACCGATCCAATACATCCGCAGAACCAAGAGTATCGGCCGAGACCTGACGGTAGACATCCGACTCAAATCTACCGTCAACCAGGAAGAACACATCGCCAAAGGACTGATCGATAGTGGATGCACAGGAAGCTCCATCAATCGGTCATATGTAGAAAAACATGGACTATACACCCGGAAGACTGCTACCCCTATTCCAGTCTACAATGCAGACGGGACACGCAACAAAGCCGGGAGCATAATGGAATTCGCTGAACTACGACTCACCATCGGAGACCACAGCGAACAGATCAACCTCGCCGTCACCGACCTTGGAACCAAGGACATCTACCTTGGCCATGACTGGCTAAAATGCCATAACCCAGTTATCAACTGGAAAACCGGTACACTCATCTTTGGGCATTGCCAATGCGCAAAAAAACCCATTCCCCCTTCCTGATGCGGACCCAGATGACCGATGGGATGAGGAACTCGAAGAAGGAGAAACGATATTGGCCATCAATATGCAGGAAGAATTAGTCATCCATGCTGTACACCATGCAAATGACCTAGCAGCTCAGGCAAACAAGGACAAGCTGAAGAAGACATTTGAGGAAATGGTACCAGAACAATATCGCTCATACCGAGACCTGTTCTCGAAAGAAAACTTCGACGAACTCCCCGAGCGAAAACCCTGGGATCACGCTATCGAACTCACCCCGAATGCGAGATCCACATTAGACTGTAAAGTCTACCCATTAAACAGAAATGAGCAAGAACAGCTTGACAAGTTTCTAGACGAAAACCTAGAGTCCGGGCGAATCCGCCCCTCGAAATCCCCTTGTTGTAAACCACAGCAGTGGGAGGCTTGCAGTAGGTAAATACTGAAATTGTTAGCTACTAGAGCTCGGAACGAGCTCCTTAAATACTACAAAAGTATCTAGAATATTCTACCTAAAGTACCTAAAATTATCCAAGTATCATGACAAATTACTAAGCCGAATGTTTGGGAATCTTCCAGCATAAGCTTGAAGTTGTAAATCCCAACACCCCTTTCGCATCACCATTCTTCTTTGTAAAAAAGAAGGATGGTTCTCTCTGACCTGTCCAGGACTATCGAAAACTCAACGAGATGACCATAAAGAACTGCTATCCCCTTCCCCTTATCACTGAACTCATCGACAAACTCCAAGGAGCTAAGTACTTTACCAAGCTCGACATCCAATGGGGATACAATAACGTCCGAATCAAGGAAGGAGATGAAGAGAAAGCAGCCTTCAGAACCAACCGTGGTCTGTTCGAACCCACGGTTATGTTCTTCGGACTAACGAACTCCCCCGCCATGTTCCAATGGATGATGAACAATATATTCAAGGACCTGATCACTGAAGGAAAAGTCATGATCTACCTGGACGATATCCTGATTTTCACCAAGACCCTAAATGAACATCGAAAGATCGTACGATGCATCCTTCAACGCCTACGGGAAAACAAACTATTCCTGAAAGCGGAGAAGTGCGAGTTTGAGGTACTAGAAACTGAGTATCTAGGAGTCATCATTAGCGAGAACTCCGTCCGCATGGACAAAGTCAAGGTAGCCGGAATCACTGAATGGCCTACCCCGACAAAGAAGAAGGAACTGCAGTCATTCCTTAGATTCACAAACTTCTATCGAAAATTCATCTGAGACTATTCCAAGATCGTATGCCCGCTCACCCAGCTGACAGGAAATGTGGAATGGACATGGGGAACGGCCCAGAATCAGGCCTTCCAACAGCTGAAGAAACAGATGGCGGAGGATGTAGTGCTCGCCATTCCGACAGAGAAAGGAAGATTCAAAGTAGAGGCAGACTCAAGCGATGGAGCCATTGGCGCCGTACTTAGTCAACAACAGGAAGGGAAATGGTGCCCCGTGGCATTTATGTCGAAGGCACTAAATCCAACAGAACGAAACTACGAAATCTACGACAGAGAATTACTCGCCATAATGCTCGCCCTGGATGAATGGTGCCACTACCTCATGGGAGCTATGGAGGATGTAGAAATATGGACGGATCATCAAAACCTCCAATACTTCCGAAAGCCACAGAAACTGAATAGGCGACAAGCACACTGGGTCACCGAACTCGCAGAGTACCACTTTACCCTCCAACACCTACCCGGCGTTAACAACAAGAAAGCAGACCTACTATCCAGATGAGACAACCACAGCCAAGGAAAAGACGACAATAATGACATCGTCATACTCCAACCAGAACACTTCAGGGCACTAATAATGCCAACAACAAGTGAGACACATGAACGAATCAGGGATGTTCTTCGCCAAACAGAATCCTGGGACCAGGGAATCGCTAACTCCCTAAACCACAACCAAGGAATCACCAAGGAAAATGGACTACTCTTCTATGATGGAAGGGTGTACGTACCTCGAAACGATACGCTGCGGGGAGAGATAATCACTCAGAACCATGACCATATCACCGTTGGACATCCCGGCATTGAAAAGACAAAGGAGCTCATCCAATGAGAATATTGGTGGCCAAAACTGAAGAAAGACATAGAAAGATATGTAAAGGGATGCGAAGCATGTTAGCGAACAAAAACCAGTACACAGGCCAAAGCTGCACCCCTACACCCCAACGCCATTCCTGAAGGACCATGGACCCATATCTCTGTCGACATGATCACCGGATTACCAGAATCTAAAGGATACGATGCCCTACTGGTCATCGTCGACAGATTCTCCAAGGCAATAATCCCCATACCATGCAATGTCAAATTATCTGCAGAAGGATGGGCCAGAATCTTATGAGACCACGTTTACGTGAAGCATGGAATGCCGCAAGTAGTGATCTCCGACAGAGGACCACAATTCGTATCTACGTTTATGAAAGACCTATATCAACTACTCGATATCACCCCAAACGCATCCACCGCCTTTCACCCTCAGACGGACGGACAGACCAAACGAGTCAATCAAGAACTCGAAGGGTATCTATGTCTCTTCGTTAGCTACCGGCAGACAGATTGGAGCGACTGGTTACCCATCGCCGAATTTGCACACAACAACCGAGTGCATTCTGCCACTGGAAGGAGTCCCTTTATGACCCTATACGGACGAAATCCAAGAACAGTCCCAGACTCCACACGACCGTCGCCATTCATCAATCCAGCAGCGGAAACCTTCACCAGTCAAATAATGGAAATCCACAAGGACACGCAGCGGGCCCTACAGAAGGCCGCGGAACAAATGAAGACCCAATACGACAAGAAAAAACAACCCACCGTAGAATATCAAATAGGAGACAAGGCATGGCTGGACAGCACCAACCTACATTTACCACGACCAAAGAAGAAGTTGGACGACAAATGAGTCAGCCCCTTCGAAATCATCCAGAAAACCGGAGCCTCGGCTTACAAGCTAAAGCTACCACCACATTGGAAGATTCATCCTCAATTCAACGAAAAACTCCTAACACCGTACACCCCACCGGCCTTTCCAAATCAACAAATGCCCGCTCCTCCACCGCCAGACCTTATCGATGATCAAGAACAATACAAAATCGAAGAGGTATTAGATTCAAGAACGCGCAAAACCAGAGGAAAGAAAGGAAAAAAGTCGCAAGAAGTAACGGACTACCTGGTCAAATGGAAAGGATGGACAAGGGAGCATAACTCGTGGGTACGAGATTCGGAAATGGAAAACGCTCAAGAAGTCATCCAAGATTACCTCGACAATCTGGAAAACCGGACCTGACAATCGGGACGATTGTCTGAAACAAGGGGGTAATGTTACGATTTTTCCGCTTATCTTATCTTATCAGGTGCTTATTGCTTATCTATCACTCAAAGCACCTATAACACACCATTACCGAACCATCCACAGCCAGACTGCTGCGCCTCGCTAACGCAGGACATTTACCACATGTACCACAGACTCTATTCACTATTCTTAGACACGACCAAAACCCTATATAAGTAGCACCGTTCTCGCTGTAATACTTCAGCTTCGAACTATAGTTCATCTATACCAAACCACTCTCTACCAAGCTAAGCTCTAAGCAGCCTACCTCTTCTCAGAGTCTTAGACCTCGTCATCTCTCCGGTGATTGTCCGAACGTGAGACAGCCAAAGACCTAGACCCAAGTCTTTGATCACGTGAAGTTTGGGTCTTACAGAATGGTTCAGTTTTGGTGCGGAGAAAGTGCTTTGAGTGATAAGATAAGTGATGAAATCATAACACTTCTGCTCATCAAGCTCCTCATTCTCTGGCTAGTGCTGGCTCACCATATCAACAATTTCTCAGAGAGTAACCAGAGGAAACTGATATGCATCCTGCCTGCAGTTGTATGGCTTTTTTACATAACATCATTAGATCCTCTTTCCTTTCCTGGTCATCAATATGTGGAACTCATTACAGTGTGAGGTATATTTAAGAGGTGCTGGGATGCCTACAGTTGCTGAAGAAGTGGATGCAGGTGACCAGGTGCATTCCTCCTGCATTTTTATGTCCATCCTGTCTCAATCACTATATAAGGCCCAGGAGCACCAAGGCAAGAAATCAATTAATCATTTGCCATTCTGATGGGGTCTGTCTGCAAGTTGATGAGATGTGGCTATTGGCATCATTCCAGCAGTCTCACTGACCAAGTCTGGAGATAATCATGTCATCTTCAGTGTGATGCAAGTTCATGGCCGTATTGAAAACCCAACAGAGCTAACAACTTTGACAGACATACCACTGATTTATTACTCTAGATATGTGCTCTAGGCAGTAGGCGAGTCATGACAACAACCAAGGTACATGCTTGGGCCAGCCTTAAACTAAACTATTGCTGCTCGGCTGATTAAATATCCTGATTCCTGATACTCTGACTCCATTTTATTCTTACTAATTTGACTGTAGCTTTCACTGCCTGCTGTTTGTTAGTTGTGCCAAAGCAAAGCTTGGTGATGTGTTCTAATACCACATCCATTGCCAACACATCATTCACTTTGATCTATGTTGGCTAGAGTTATATTTTGTGCATGTTTTCATGTCTTCAGTCACACATTTTAGCTCTTGTGACCAAGCGGCTAGCTTAACCACCCCCTGTGATCTAGTACAAGTGCTTGGAACAATTTGAGCCCACACCCATCCTGGAGTTTTGACAATGGAAGCTTAGGCTATCTGTAGCCAGTTGAACTTGTTCTTCCCCAAACCCATCCATCTTCCTTTCTTCTGATTCAACCCTATCAGATGCACATCACTGTATTGGCTATACTGTTGATATGCTCAGTAATGGTGAGTGGCAAATGGACTAGTGGCTGGCAATGAACACCAACAACACTAAACCTATCACTAACTCTACACTAATCACTAATATATTGAATTCAGGCATTTTGAGTATGATAGAAGCACTTTGCAGACTTCAATAATCAAGGAAAGTCATTTAAAGATGTTTTATTCATTACTAGTAAGTGATACAGAAGTACTACTCACACTAGTGGGATGGGTAAGACATGATTGAGTAAAGGTGACTTCATTGAGCTTCTGTGCTCATTGGAACTGGGATTACTCTGAAACTAGTGGCTTTCTTGGCCCTGTACTGCTCCTCACAAGTGATAGACACTTGACTAGTTGTGTTCTTAGCAAACTAGTGGCACTCTGGGCCTAAGAATAAGCTATACTGCTTCCTACAAGTGATAAACACTTGACTAGTCACACTCTAGGCAAACTAGTGACACTCTTGGCCTAGGAATAATACTTTATACTCTGAGAACACTCTTGAACTAACTTCAAAACACTCTCGGCCTTCAACAGGACACAATAGTAGACTCAAAGGGATTTTTATTCACTCAATACTAGGGTAACTCCACGACTAGCTGTCGTTTCATCAAGGTTAAGCACAAAATCCTTTAATTAGGGGCATTAGGTACTGACTAGTATGTCACAATCTTGGGGTAGGCTTGCCTGCCACATGAGGCACCTACTCTACTACTTATATACAAACAGAAAAAGGTACAATAACTGAAAATAGGGATACTAGAGGGGTACTATTGCTAAGGATTTCTTGGCTAGTCATGAGTATTGGTGCATAATCACACAATAGTCAGTCTAGAATGCTTTGTTGCTGACTAGCAGGCCTAGGGACTCCATTGGAAGTCCATTTCCCATGCCCTCAACCCAGCAATGCTCCACTAGTGTCAAGGATAATTAATGCACCAGTCAGTCATGCCTGTAGCAGTCACCAATCATGATTGGGAGTGCAGCCTGGCTATACTAGTGCCAATCATCTGAGATCTGTCATCCACTAGTCGGCTTTCTGCACAATCCCAACCATCACTAATCAATTCTAAGTCCTGTTTAAGATCATCACACAACTAGTGCTTCTGACTTAGGCATCCTCACCTTAGCTGGTACTCGTATGATGGAGCTTCTTGGTGTTTGTGTCCTCTGCCTCTAGTTTGGTATGCTAGTGGCAAGACTCACAAACTAGTGACCATACATTGCATAGGTCTACTAGTTTTGAGTCACTAGTATCGGCTGGCAGGTAGAGTTGACCCACTAGTGGTGTTGCATCTAAGTCCTAGCATTACTAGTAGCCATTTGCACTGACTATCAGCTTGAAGCCTCCACTATAGTCCTCATAATCCCACTAGTATCAGGTAGATATGCAATAGTATTGATATAAAATTGCAAAATCTAGGTGTGAACACATAGACTGTGTATCACTGTGAATCATAATGCTGTTTGAACATGGCTTTTATGCATCTATACGAAATATTTGAGGCTTGATTAGTGTGTATGGGTGATCTCACTTTTATTTTCTCACCAGTTTGGGGATGGTTAAACAGATGGCAGAACCACTATCCTGGAGTTGTAACTTGTACAACATCGGATCTCAGAATTGATTGCACAGTCAGCCTTGTTTGATTCAAAACATCCCACCCATATAACTGAGATCCAGTAATGCTCTAAATATGACTGAACATGGTGACAATTGTGGTGCTGGTTGGTGACTAAACAGGTGATCAGACTGGTTACAACTCAGGCAGTGATGACTAAATCGGGAAACCAGCCCCTTGGCCAAAAGTTCTAAAGCTTCTCCACCAGGCCAGTTATATTTATTAACTTATTCTTCCAAAATTCGAATATTAAACCATTCCTCATCAGACTGTCATGAACAATCCTATTAATACCTGACCAACCAGCAATGCTTCTCAAGATTCATCATCTTTCTTTCTTTGGTGCAATGCAGAGCAAAAGGATGTTGTAGATATTATAGCAGTGCATTGGCTATGCCTGCAATCATGATGTTGTTTGATCGTTAACTCCTACAAGTCTATGAAGTGCTGGAGTTTGACCAAAGCAAAGGTGAGCCCATCCTTCTTTTCTCCCTGCCAGCTCAATTATTGGAATGTGTAATGAAACAGCTTCTCTAATGACTTGTGACATCCTGGATTGGGTCTTAACCCATGCCCTGGATGTGCAATTCAATCAGATGATGGTCCAGGGATTTATGCATGGTAAGAGAAACAAGAGACTATCTTCACCCAATATGTCATTGACATCCGACATTCCCTCAGGAATCTACACCGGAATAGCATCCATCACACTTTGGACCATTGGTTAATTCATTTCATTGCTGTCTATACAAATTTCACTGACCTCAAGAGATGTAGTTTCAAGTGAAGGCCATGGGACCTACAGTGGGTCGCATTGGCTATGCTTTGTTGGGGATTCATCTTCCTCCCCCAAATCTTCCTCTGCTGCATCAATGACCAGTTTGTCAAACTTTTGTTTCCCCAAAACTCCCTTTGCCTCCAGGTCAATGATTGTCTTTCTGACTTCCTTATCCATGCTGTAACTTGTTTTGCAAGACTGCCACAGGTCAGCCCCAGAGATGATGAGCAGTTCATCTGCACCCATCATCTCATGGAACAGGGCCTTTGCTAGGATGCAAATGTTGCATTGGTGCTGCTCGGTGATCTGGAGGTGTTATTAGCCAGTTTTTCATGCTAGAGATGATCCAAGAGATAGCAAACCTTCCATGCTACCACCATTTTACAATCAATGAATGTCAAGTCTGATGTATCTTTTGCAGGCAACATCCTGAAGAACTTGAACTTTGCTGCTTCCAATTAGCCAACTATGTCCCAATCACCATCCTCCTTATGGCCATACGCCTTCCCATGCTGAAATTTCTGAGCCTCGGTGGCCTCCAATATTCCTGAGCCTTTGGACCAACAAGCAATAGCCTCTAGATATATTAGCTCCTTTTGGGAATACACATTTAACCCCAAGGCAAGTTGGAGGTAACCTTGTAGCCCTAAGACTAGCCTGATGAGGTCCCAGAAAAGCTTCATACGAGCCTCACTGTAGCTGACCTCAAACACCACAGTGGGTAAGCCAGACTCCTTGCTGCCATTATGAGCTCATCTGTCATACAAATTTATATCTGGAGTTTTGATCCCATTGTATACTGGAACATTGGTAAAAACTTCTAAAAGCTCCTTGGGATTTGTCCTCCTGCCAATTGCCCACATAACTTCAATCCGAAGACTCCCATGTGTAATCATTGGAATTGTGATGATCGCCTTGTTGTCCATGAGCTCCCATCTAACAAATTGTGTCAAGTAATTTTCTCAGACGAGGGAAATTACTTACTTTGCCTGGTACATTTCCATCACCATATCAAAGTTTTTTGTCAACCAAGAGAATGTATCTGCATCTGTGTCTATTTCCACAGTCTCCCCTAGCTGGGTGTTCTGTACTTGGCTTAAGAAAGAATATAGCAGGCAGGGGATGCCTTCCATGTAAGCAGCATCAGGAGATTCAGGCGAAAGGTTGGGCATGGCCCTGACTTCGAGGTCAGTATCAGGGGCCTTGGCAGCTGCTGTGCTTCTTGACGGTGCATATGCCATATACACAGAGTAGGAGGAAGATGGAGCAGAATCTATAACCACTGTTATGTCTGCTAGATGATGAACATTGGATGATAAGAGGGAAGAATCGGGAAGAACAGGGAAGACAATCCATCATGTCACAATATCTTTATCCTCAACCATCGACCATGATGTCCACAATGGTTTAATATTTCCTCTGCTCAGCTTGCTCTCTGCTGCTACCTATGTAGATCTCATGGCTCGAGCTAACATTCTGGCATTTTAAGGAAAGAAAGGTATATCATTTACTGTCTTTCTGTTGCTTTCTTGTACTGAAGAAAATCATTATACAGACTCTTTTTCTCCAGCCACCTTTATTGTTCTGTCCCAGCTACCTATGGATGTGATGATTAGCTCACTACTCTCCCAGCAAAGGGTGATATCCATGTAGCCTAGACTGGGTCTGCACCAGAGCGTCACCTTGCACATACCGAGATGGAGGCTTGCTTCTACTCATCTAGCACCTCATTCTCCAGCTAGCATCAGCTCACTGTATCACTAATTGTGCAGAGAGAGTAGCCGGAAGAAACTGGTATGTTTTCCATCTCTGGTTGTATGCTAAGTTTCATATAGCACCATTAGATCCCCTCTCTTTTCCCGGTCACCAACACTTCAACTTGTAATGGTGTGTGGTATATCTAGGGAGGCACTAGGACATGTACGAGTGTGTTGAAGAAGTTGATGTGGATTATTGGATGTGTTCTTCCTACATTTTTCTATTCTCCCCATGCCAACAGCATTACACAGGGCACAAGAATACCAAGTTGGAGAATCACTATTGAGGGAAAGACATTTAAGTTTTCAGCCCTGAAGATTGAATTTATTTGGACGATGACCAATGTAGCATACACTGGCATTCCAATTCTACAACTGAAGCTAGTGCCACAAGCAAGTTACAAGGTCTGGCTTGAAGTACACACCTCAGTATCCAGGTGCGATACTATGAGTTTTGTTGTTGGACCATAATCTTAAATATTTGGTAGGCCCCACAAATAAGACTTATGAAGGGTTGACCATGTAATTTCTTGTCGAAGAGAAGACATTGCATGCAGTGGTTGTGATGACAAGGATCACAAGGACATCACTGAGGAGGGGTTTTCCATACATTCTCATCTCATACTTATCATGTAGCGATGCTAAATCACGTTCTCAGGTCTCGCCACCACTACAAAATTTTACTCATAAAGATGATCCATTGCTGGCTGTCCTTTTCTCTCCAAGCCCAATACTATTTCATGATGCTGACAGTGCATGCTAGACAGTTTGATATGAGAAACCTACTGACAGTAATTTGATGTCCTCATATATACACATAACCTGATGAAATTACCAGCTTTCGCAAGCCTATATCTATTCTCTGATATTCACCTTGAACCAGTACATGGGGACTGTGCATAGGGAAGGGCGGCTTATTGTTGACAGTAAGTTGTCCCACCTCCTGCTGTTCACTATTCTTGAAGTTGGTTTATAGATGTTTGTGTCACTCTGTGTATTTGTAAGTGTACCAAGTGTAAAATGTGCAGTTTAGATAAAATACAACATAGGCTATACATCTGGGAACGGACATCATACTTGCACCATGTCAAATCTATCCAAAATTTGTAATAAGTTAGTAGTTAGGTGTATAGTTTTATCTGGTGTGTGACTCTTTTCTTGATTTGGATTGAATCACTCATAATTACTCTACTAGGCTTGACATTGATTGGACCATAAGCATAGAATCAGCAAGATCTCAGGTCGCATGATGAACTACATTGTTTCTCTGACATTGTAAGAATAATCTTGAATCATTCTTAATTGTAAGAAAACTAATTAGATAGGAAGATAGCATGTACCTGCATTATGTCAATCCCAAGTGTCAAAAGCTGGCATAACAGCACTTTCTGGATTCAAGGTTGCCTTGGTCAACCATGTCATACCCATGAAATCCTTGGAGTGCTACACCACTGGGCCAGCATGACCATTGCCGATTGTCCCTTTTGAATCAGCAGTCCTTGGCATCCTTGCATGCAGTATGAAACACCCACTTAATCAAAGACATGGGATAAGTGGAGGCTCCAGCTTGTTCTTGTCAATCTTCTTCTTTTTGGGAAAGATCACATCAAACAACAATTGACAAACTCATGGAATGACCATTGCCAAGCCAAAGTGATTGAATTGGTTGTCCTTGGCTCAACAATAAGCAGTGTATCATTTCTCACCACAGCACAGGGCTCTCCCTCTGTCCTGGATTATCACCACTTAATGCAGGATTCTTTCGAGGCTTAGCCCTTGAACTGAATTTTACACTGCATTTCATTGCTGCACGTTTCCCAGCCTTATTGGGTTTTGTCTTATTCTGAATGCTTCACCTTCCACCTGTGTATTGTAACAGGGATGCACAAAGATGTATAAAGTGGCTGCAAGAAGAGGACTACATTCTTCAGATTGACTCTCCACCCTTGTCTATCTATCCCCTTCTGTTCTGCTCATTCTCACATTTATCATCATGTGCTTCTCACTCACTGTGCTAGTCCCTCTCACTGCTCTCATCGTTCCTGGCCTCTCCAGCACCATTACTGCCCACCAGCCGGCAGCAGACAACACTACCATCCAAGGGAGAAACTATGATGGTTTCTATGCACCCTGAAAACCATCATGGACCTGGCCAGGAACAGAGAAGCACTGTTTAACAGACATCCCAGAATATTGTACTTATACAAGAATTTCAGTCTACTTCTTCCACACATACTACTTTTGCAGGTGAGGACTCCCTGATATGCCTAGATATTGCACCCACTGCCCAAACATTTGTTCTTTTCATCCAAGCGCTCCATGCATCCCGGATACTCCTGAAAGGCTGGAACTCATCCCTCTACTTCTTAGAACACATTCCAAGCATTATTTTGTGCACACCTTGGTTCGAATTCCAATTGATGGAATTTTACAGGTGATCCTTATAAAGTAGATGAGATGGCTAGTACTCAAAGTTTATTACTGAACAATGCCTTTGAAGAAGTCACGATCTGCCCATTAGACACTAGAACAAGCTATTACCACATCCCCATCATCTAACAATTGAGTTCAATACATTGGCATTGGCTGTGCATGGCATCTACACAGATGTGGTCTGATCCACAGCATTATCAATCTACTATATAACACAAGCTGATGGCTCAGAAATAGGAAGTAATATTCTTTCCTCCTTCTAAGACTTGCCTTTGCTGATTCCTCAGGGCCATGAGCACCACAACATATCCTGGGGCTGTTGCAAACCTAAGCAACAGCCAGATCAAAGATGTCTTTCTTAATCTAGACTCAGAATTTAACAGGGTAATGATACATGCATCATTACATGGTGAGAAGGGATCAGACTTATCAGGGTGGCAACCGATTAAACTTTTATCATGAAGGGATTTACACAGGTGTAATGGCTGTCACCTTGTGGGCTAGCATTGGTACTACATGCTTTTCATTCCCTTTGATGTTCTTTTCTCTGATTTGTAACCAGCCTCAGGAAAGAAAACCCAGAATAACAGACATCTCCTTGTTCTTATCCTTCTTCTGTATCTTCTGGCGACCGTAGGCCTCTACTATGACTGGATGTCTGTTTGCTCAATTTTTCTCAAACATAATGAAACATTTTGGATGGCATATGAATTTAGTCCTGGTGCTCTGATCACATTGACCAGAGGAATAGATGCAATTCTGAGCACATTTCTCACTGATGCTACCTTGGTAAGAGATTTATTGCTTCTTTTGTGGGAGTCTTCATTTATAAGTTCCTACAGATATGGCATTA
This sequence comes from Armillaria mellea, assembly GCA_030407055.1. NCBI lineage: Eukaryota > Fungi > Basidiomycota > Agaricomycetes > Agaricales > Physalacriaceae > Armillaria > Armillaria mellea. The sequence goes on from JAUDZF010000002.1 coordinate 4,635,658, forward strand.
TTGGATTGTCTGGGGCTGGTCATGGTGTGTTGTGCTCATTCCAGTGGTTTGCACTACCTTAGCAATAAGTACAACCTTTAATCCTTTGCTCAATGATTTTGTGATTTGTCGACACTAATTTTACCCAGTCAGCAGAGCGATCATAACTTTTTATGAGGCTTTTGGGCCTGAAAATATGTCACCCCAAGCCCTGTACCTCAAGAACATTGTCAACTGGGCTGTCCTATACTCCTTGCTTATATTAGCAACCTTTTTATAGTGCACGATTCTTATTGTGTATCATATTTTGAGTTTAGGTGGTGTTGCTGCAGGGATGTGGGTGTATCATTGCATGATAGAAATGCTGGTAGAATCTGCAGCTTTCTACTCTGCTGTGATAGCCATGTTATTGGTGTTTGAAGTTCATGACAAGGTATCTAGAGCTTACATCCAAGAATTTGCCATCACAATAAGAGTACATCCAACACATTTTTGTTGTCACAACTACAATGTCTCCTCCTCAACTAGGGAATCATGTCTACAATTTTGGTTGGCTATGTTGCAGCAGGGCATGTGTGCCTGGATGACTCCTGGAGCAGAAGTAGCAGGGCCCCATCACTTTGATTCAGGAATCAGTCAAGTTCCCAGAATGACAGTGGATTGAGCACAGTATTTGAACAGGACACATCTTCATATGTAAGACCAGACTTAGAAGAGGGTTCAGAGAGCAGCTCACAGAGTTAAGGCATACATATACAATTTTGGATTATTTGGCACAACAGATTCCACCTGTGCATGTAGTAGATTGTTTGTAATCTTGAAGACAGTCAGTGTGTGATAGATCGACCCAGGAAATGAACGACAAGAAAAGTCGAAACACTTGATGGTCATTGGCATAATTTTGTTACTATCTAGTAATGCTGTTTTCTCATTCTATTTACTTGACACTCTGAGTCACATAACTTTCTCTAATCCCTTAAGGCCGATCACCATTCTGTTTGAATAAAATGTGAGCACACAATTAACTTGAAAGACACTGTCACTAATAAAATCATTCTCCACAGGGAAGGACCAGAGAAATGACTGGAGAGCCCATGATGACCTGCCTGCATGCAATGGGAGCTACAGGCACAACTGGTGCAATGGGCACAATAGGAGCAGTTGGAGCAATGGGAGCAATAGGTGCAATGGGTGCAAGAGGCACTACAGGTGCAATAGGTGCAGTCAGAGTGATAGGCGCAACTGGAGCAACTGAGGCAACAGGAGTGGTCAGGGCAATGGGTGCAATGGGTGCGAGAGGCACTACAGGTGCAATAGGCGCCATCAGTGCAATAGGGGCTACAGGGGCTACAAGTGTAATAGGTATGGTCAGGGAGATTGTAATGACTTGTCTGCCCATGATAACAGCACTATTGTCACAGAGAAGGATAGGAGGCATCAGGGAGATTGTAACAACTTGTCTGCCAATGATAACAGCACCATTGTCGTGGGGAGGATGGGAATTGTTGAGGAGATTGTAACAACATGTCTACCCATAATATCATCACAGGAAAGGATGGTGGGGATAACCATGCCACTCGCAAGGAGAGGTAGAGCAAGGAGAACAGTGAAAAAGATCTGAGTGAACATAGTGAGATAAACAAGTTGTGAGGGCTTGAGAAATGTACCTGCTGGTTTAATCCCTCTTATATAGCTTTCCATGTCACTTTATCTCTGGTCATCATGGAGTGGAAACAAAAATACAAGTGCAATGTGAATGCTCATGTTCGAGTGAGGGGAATAGATGATGCATATGATGCAGTCAGGAACCATTAAGCATCGTTCACTGGTATGTTTTTATGATGCGAGGAACTGAGCAAGCTAGCATCAGTCGAAAATAGTTCCTCGTCATGGTGATCAGCATTCTCCTTCTCCGAACAGTGAATGGGATTGCTTGGGCAAACATAGCCAGTGATGAGGTTAGAGCAAAGATGTTTGATGATGTGGGGATTTGTGTTCCACAGCACCATCCCGCCTCTGTCAGTGGCTGGATGGACATTGGTTGTAGCATTCAGAAAAGACCAATCCCATGCAATGTCAAGATACCACAATCCAGAGCTTCAGCGCCAAGTGTGAGCTCTATGAATAGTCCAGACTATCGAACTCTTCTGATACATTCATAGGCATGTCAAAGTGGTGTTGGTTGAACATACAACCCATGAGTCATCATGAATGGCTGAATCCATACTTTGAAGTGTCGTCCAGTGAGACTTAGAAGTGAGGGCACGAGGTCAGTCCTAAATGAATGTTTCATGATTTCTGTATTCAGGTACTGTTCAAGCATCATTTTCTGGCAGAATGTTGAAGCAAAGAATAGCACCATACCTAACTGCATACAAGCTATATCTCAATTGACAAGCACAAACTCATTTAAAAGACCAATGGTAGAGGGATAATACTATCATGCTATATGATAAGTAAGCCCGATGAACACTTTTGCGGTATTGGCTTGCTCATTGATCAAAGATCCAAACACAGACAAGGGGATCAGTGATCAGCCATGTATGTAGCCCTCAGTGAATCTGCAAAGAGCATCATCAGTATATGGAAAATAATGAGAAATACCATACACATCCAGGACATCGGCTAATGTCCTGTAGTTCTTCAAGTGTACAAGCTCTTCTGGTGATGGGGCTACAAGAAACCCATGCTTCTTGCAGATTGTGCTGCCATACACTGCTATTTCTGCCATGGTGACTGCCAGCCTTTTCTGTATACCATCCAGAAAGGCTCTACTCGACTCCTTAGTTGATGATGTTTTGTTTCACCATATCTGTCAACGAGTTAGTCAACACTGGTGCAATCCTTCTGGCTGCCTGTGCAGACAGAACCTCTCGCCGCATGAACAGCTGAGGCAGATGAACCCATCTCTAGGCCAGAACAGCGGTCTTGATGGGAGATGTATCAAGTGGGAGTTCCTGATTTGGTCATCAACTCAGACTGGGGATGCAGAGATCAGGGACAGGTCCAAGAGGGGGAGGAGGTAGTTATGAGATAGACCTGAGGTAGTTATCAATGAGACAGGAATTTGTAAGTATCAAACATGACTTGCCTGGGCTGCTGTGCACCATGAAAAGGGTGTAAGACTATCGAGGTTGTCATCAACCTGATACCATGTGTTGTACCCTTTGTCTTTATAATAGATGGAATCATAGACTTGAATCTTCATCCAATGTTACTATTAGAGTGAGATAGAAAGATGACTGCTGTATAGTGACACACCTGGCATTGATAGAACAGAGCTTCACTGGCAGCTGACAGTACTACTGTAAACTCCACGCAAAGACCAAGCCAACAACCCTGCCAGGTTGAAAATCTGGTTTCAGCCCATGATCCATCATAACAAGGGTTGACAAGGCTCACTATCGCGACACTGTTCACAATGTACAGACCAAAGACATATTTGTAGATATGTTATAAGGCAATTTATCACTGGCATCGGGGCTGACAACAGCAATGGCAGGCCATTTGTATCCTCAGCATAACCTCCAAATGCTGTTTCATGCTCATATCCCCAAGGTCATTGCCAGGAGCCCTGGCCAGCTCAGCGGTGCCAATCAGCAGGTGAAAAAGAGCTATTGTGGTAGTAATCTCAACGTGCCTAAATAGTACATTGCTGTGATGATGATGGAGGAAAGAAGGAAAGGGACATGCCATTATATAACAGCCTGTTTACTTCCAAACCCCCGTCGACTTCAAGCTGTTGATATCCTTGGTGACTTGATACTCTTTCCAAAGGCTCTCTCTGATAGTGCCCTTTACAGTAAACACAGACATGATGTCTGAGAAAAATGACAAGGAATGTCTGTGCATCTCCCAATCCTAACTTGTTGTTTTGTCATACTGAATGAGGGCACTGCAGGGATCCTCCTTATCAGCCATATTTCATTTTTGAGCGCAATTGAATTGCCTAAAATCTCTGGGTTTTGAAGTGCATAGCTGAGCAGCACTTTTTGTACGGTCTCGCTGCCATCATATCCTGTCGCAACCTGAACTTTTGTGTTTCTAGACGTATCAAACTCTGTATCAAGTTCTGTGAGGATTTACTCAACAAATGACCTCGAATGACACATGACAGACAATAGCGCTGTGCTATATTTTTTGTTTGTTCTCATCGCAATCTTGTCCTGTTGTGATACTGAATTTTCATGTTTCCAGATATCAGAATCTTGGCGAGGACATACTCAGTGAATGTCAGGTGGCTGACGATAGCTATGCTGTACTGGATGTACCGGAGATGGGTCCATTTCATGTCCTTTGCTGTACTGTTTTATTAATAATCTGTTCAGGTCACATAGCCAAATACACTGTTTCTACTGTATGGCATCTTCGGAGAATGTTATTGTTTGCTAAGAACCCCGATCAGAAGAACCCACTTCAGAAGAGAAGGATGATGAGAGTCCACATCTCTTTGTGTGCTTCAGTATCAATGATATCAATGACCCACATAACATTTGATGGGGTACTCTACAATCAACCATTGCTCATTGAGTAGAGGGACTGTGTTTCAGGTCTATGTCTGTACCTTGAAGAGGGACTTCCGGTCTATTACCTTTGCAGCCATCAAATCTCTGCTATCATCTCTATCTTTTCATTCTTTTCTTTCTTGCCTGACTGCTCCAGGCTCCCTTCATCTCAGTGGTCTGACTGCTAAAACCCATCACCCAGGAATGACTTTGAGATCTCATGTTCTACGCGCTTATACTCAGAACCCTTGGAGGCGCTTTCTTGCATCCTTATGAAACCAATGGGGCGCTTACCTTCCATCAAGAAGCTTCATATTGAATTTAAAATTGTGAACTGAATTCAGTTCGCACTGCCTTATCTCATATCTGCAGAAGTCATTGCTATTTATTGCCGCCTGGTCCAACAGTGAAGGTGTAATGCATCAGAGATCCAATCTTGTGCTGTACTACTTATATAATGAACTGGCCCTTGGCAACAGGAGGCAATATCTCTCCTTTATTTGTCTTCAAAGTCACTTCACAATCACTAGAGCATATACCAGCACTAGGACAGCTATGGCAGAGCTAACTGACAGCAAGATCAAAGCTATTTTTGTTCAACTAGATAAGGAATTTAATGTGGTAGTGCTAAGTGCATTAACACGTGGTATGGGAATTCTTAGGCAACACTCAGGTCAGCTAACTTATTTTTGAAGGGATACACACTGGAGTGGTTGCCATTACCTTGTGGACCATCGGTCTGTACCTTCCACTTCTATTGGTGGTAATCCCTCTGACTGCCATGTCAAGCTTCAAGAAATAGCTCCCAGAATCATGCAAGGCCCTATTTTCTTATTGTTATCATCCTGGTTCTGTATCTTCTGGCGATTTTCGACCTTTACTGTGAATGGATAGGGAGCCTCTCATATTTTATCACTGCTGGGAAGAGCTTTTTGGAAGCCTACCAATCTTTATGGAATGTCTAATGGTCATGCCATGTACCTGCCTTATATGGCTGCCTCAGTGCCTGAGTACCTCTGGGACACCTGAGGGTTTGAAATGAGGTATCATGGGATATATCAGACAGCTCCATTATATCAATCAGACAGTATTTATTATTATCAGGCACATCAACAAAATATGTTATATATACAACCAAAAATATATTTAATTATACAGATTAAGAAATACTTTATATACAATGTCAGGTATGCATGCAGAAATACACCCATTCAGTACCACTATACCCCATACTGAACATGGATTTGTGCACAGAAAAAGACCTGGTCATCGATGCTATTGTCCACTCTGCCTATATCCTTCTGATTGTCAAATAGTTCATCTGGAACAGACAATGTGTCATAGTGTAGGCATAGGGCCTGCTTGCTGGTGTATGTGTCGAAAGCTTTTGCAGTCTTGTGCATAGAGGTGTGGAAGGTATGGGAGTGCTCTCACCATCTAACACACCAGTCATATGTTGTCAATTTCGGCAAGGTAAAACTCACTGTACTACCCAGTGAACCCTTCTACCCCTCAGCCTAATCCTAATCTTTCTCTTGCACTGCTGCAATGCTGATAACAGTGCCCTAGTCTCATGCCTATAATTCACTGCCATCCTACCACACTGCATGCAACACCAGACTTGACTATATAATGGATGTGACATTCAGTAGTCATGTAACATCCTGATATCTTCAGATATCCTTTATGAATGATTGTGAATTATACACAACTACATGACCAAAACAATGGATGGTGATAGCAAAATTGAGCAGCAATGAATGTTGATACCCAATCAACAATTCCTAGGCCCAGAGTCACTATATGGCTTGAACAGGGGTATATGGGACTGTCTCTACATCCTGAGGACTGTTGTCAGTATTGTAGATGGCATTTCAGATGGTCTAATGGTCTGAGATGTGGGGAATGTGCTCTCAAGCAAGCCAAATACCCCACAATGCCTCCTAATCCTCCTACTCATCCAATGTCAGCCAAAACCAAGCTTCTGGTGTTGAGCCTAGACTTCCATGGCAACGGCAACACCCAAAACTCCGAGAGAGCTAAGGAAATATGTGTGCAATCATAGTAATCAAGGCTATATGTTTGTGTGAGTGGTTCGGTGCACCTCTGTGCAGTCAATTCCTCTAGATGCAGGTATACACTTCGACTATACAGTCTGGAAGTAGTACCCTTTAGCAGTCGAGTACTAAGAGGCTCAGGCTGTAAGCTGAGGGGATCTCAATAAATGAGAGGAAGTGGAATCTGGTATGATACAGATACCAAGAAACTGTGCTAGATGTTCGGAACTGATCTAGAAAACGTAAAACCGGTCTGGTAAATGTGAGACTGGCCTAATAAATGTTTGGACAATCAAATAAACATGAGGAGAATCGAATAGATGTTTATACAATCAAATAAATATTTGGAGAGTCGAATAAACATGTGGAGAACTGAATAAACATGTGAGGAATTGAATAGACATGTGGGGGCTTGAAACGGAGAGGTACTGGACGGAAATATGATAACTGAGTGTCACAGCAATACTGGATTGCAACTAGGGACAATGACAATGACATAGGTGAATGATGCAGAGCTGGGCCTTCACGGAGGCAATAATACCCTATACTGGTGTGGGCAATGGATACGACAACAATGTAGAAGGTGAAGATGATAAAACAATCCTATCTGGTGAAATTGAAATGATGTTGTGGCATTAAAAGACAAAAGCAAGTTATCGGAGCAAGAATCTGTGTATTGGTGGTAATTAACACATCCAATAACGTTCAGACTATAGCAAGCAATGGGGAATAACCTGGAGTGAAAGAACTCCTTTCTCCTCTGTAGAATACAAGTTTTTATACTAAAAGTTCGGTTTTATAAATAGAAAAGATATCTAAGCATTGGTAAAGCTGTAAGTCATTGGATTAGTAAATCCGTAGTAAATAGAAGAAGTTTTCATCAGCTGAGACATAACAGCTTGTCTGTATTGCTGTGTCTGGATGGGAAACCATGTGGAAGTGGAGAATAATGAGTAAACAGCTAGGTGCTGTTTAACTGTGGACTGTGAGGGTATGGTACATGTTCTGAGGTTGATAAATGGATATAAGCTGCTGTGAAGACTTGGCAAAGTAACAGCCTGAGTAACCACAGTCTGGAGTATCCGTATTGGGTCAATATCTTTGATGGAGGAGTGCAGGGTCTAAATGATGTCACTATGATCGAGGAATCAAGGGGCGCGTCAATTGGGTGCCTAGGACTGATGTGGCAACTCCATTTTCAGTACGATCATCAATGAAAGGTGTATTGCTGTGATCAGTCACGGAAATATGGAGAATAAACGTGAACGGAAGGGTATTAACGTGGTTTGCTGAGTTATAACCATGGTATATCACGGTTATTGAAGGATATTGAAGGGTGTAGCATATAATCGAAGGTTGGGGCATTAAATTGAGTGCGGCAATGTAGGATAAGGAAGATGGGAGTCAAATCTGTTATTATTGGGTAGTCAATGGATAAATCTGCAAATTCTGAGCATACAGAGCCTGGAGGCTCATCACCGGGGCTGCCAATAGGATTGCTGAGCATACCAAAACCTATGGTGATGCAGGGAATGAAGGTGTGCCAGGGAGCTGTCCCCAATGAGCCCAGGAAGGAGTGGACATGATGAATGTAAAGTGTTGCATCCTTCCTGCATTGGTCACTGGGCCCAGGAGCTATGAGCACTGCCACCAATCCTGTATGATCACTGGCCACATGTTCTTGGTCACTTCCTGTGGGACATGGTGACTTTCCATTTCAAATCAGATGGTGAATTTGAGCCCCCTGACCTCAAGAACATAAGGACACCTTTATCACATCAGTCCTGCTATCCAAACAACTGCCAGAAAATTAGAATACACTTTGACAGAAAATCCAAAGTCTTTGTTTGCTTACCATGACCCTGGATGACTTCTGAGCACAAATTGGGTACCAGAGTCAGATTCCCAGATCTTGAAAACCCTAAGACAACTATTTTTCATGTGTGGATCGACACAACTGCAAAAATGAATAGTACCAGTTCTGACACAATAGGGTCAGTCACGTCACAACACTGTGACTGTGAGTCCGAGCTCGGACTCACGCTAACACCTTACATAAGTGTGACCCCTTTGTGTCAAGATTATCTCTTGGAGGCCCCTCCTTCCAGTGCAAACAGATGGCTGTGGAGATGGAAGATATGGAGTATTTCTGATCTCCTACCATGTCTGCTGCTTTCAAACATCTGGCCAATCATGGAGGAAGAGGGAATAGAATATAGTGAAATCAATGAATATTATGCAAGTTATTAAATATTTTAAAACATTTAGAACAAATATTTGTGGTAGGAATAAAAAAGCCCAAGATATCAGGTCACCTTAAGTCCTCCTAAAAGAACATCCCTTAAATGGTTGTTATATTTGCGTGGATACATGGTGCCTGTCATGTTGCGCTCCCAGGAGTCCTATTACTATATAAGGTATGATTAATGGTTGGAATGACGTAGGTACATAGCACGACCGTTAGACATTCCATAAATCTTACTGTACTAGCCCCCTGCTCGAATTGACTCTGGGTATCATCACTGTTGTGATATGGGGGATCAGTTCATCTTCCTTACGTACACGCGCTGTGTCGAGCCAGTAGTATTGCGCTTGGCTGAGCTCTGGAAATGCATGAGGATGTACACTACAGTACCTACTTATATACTAAAAGACTATCTACTAGAATCTTCTATACTTTTCCTATATCTTCTTTCTTAATCAGCATCTTCGGCATGATGCCGGATTGCCATATTCCAACAATCACGATTCTGAGCACGGTTCTTACTGATGCTACTTTGGCACAAGATTTGATATCGGGTTTTCATGACAATTTGCTTATGGATTCTCAGATATGGCGTTGTTGGGTTGTATGGGGTCGTTCATGGCATGTGGTGCTCGTTCCAATGGCTTGCACCACCCTGGCAATAGGCACGTCTTTGAATTTACAAACACTATAATTTACAACTTATCAGCCCACATGTAAACTCAGCCAGCAGAGGAATCGTAGCTTATTACTCTGCTTTCAGGCCTGTCAAAAATATACCACCCCAAGCCTTATACCTCGAGAACATCGTCAATTGGGCTGTGCTATACTCATCGCTCATTATGGCTACCTTGCTGTGGTGCACGATTCTCATCATCTATCGTATTCTGAGTGTGGGCGGTGCTGCTGGAAGGACGGGCATATATCAAAGAGTGATAGAGATGCTCGTAGAGTCTGCGTTCCTCTACTCTGCCATGATAGTCATTCTCCTGGTGTTCGAAGTTCGTAATGAGACATCCGGAGCTTATGTCGAAGAGGTAGCAATTGAGATAAGAGTATGCCTTACCCATTTCGACTTTTTATTTGTCATTGACTACAACATCTCTTCTAGGCAATCGCGCCTACAATTTTGGTCGGCCGCATTGCAGCGGGGCATGCGTGCCCAGACGACTCCTGGAGTGGAAGTTCCACAGTGTCATCACTTCATTTCAGAGGTCACTCAAGTTCGCAGAATGACAGCCAAGTGGATGCTGGATCCAAATGGGACATATCTTTGCATCTTAGGCCAGACTTGGAAGAGGGTCTGGAAGGCCATACAGAGAGTTAAAGACTGGAGACGGACTACAGATGGTCTGCCTAGGGTAAATAAAATCCTGATGCTTTTAAATACAATTATTTTCTGTAAGCCAATTTGTGCCCAGATGAATCTATGGGTCCAGGTAGTTAGTTACCGTACGGAAAAATAGTCTGTGAAACGACAAACTCAATCAAACTTCTGTAATGAAGCCAAGACCACGACGAATACCTGGGGCTACAACTTCGATGGGTCTTTTGATATGGAGTTTCAGATACACGACACTATAAAAACTCCACGTTAACCCAACCGGCTGCTGAGCAAACTTTTATTTATACCCTCTCTGAGGGCTAAGCGCTAGTAGAGTCTTAGACAATTTGCGGACATATAGCTGTAGTTGCTGGGTTTGGTTCTACTCAAGAATGCAGTACGACGGAGGGGGGATAACCAGCATACCTACCTCCACCAAACAAGGTATAACCGCTGGAAAACGTCTAGACAGGAGTACATGTATGGAGCGCAAAATCATAAGAAATTCTGGACGAGATGTGAGGTCTACTTGCAAGGATATTATAGCTAATCACACACTGTTGATGGCAAGTTCGACAAAAATCTAGGTGCATTTGAACATGCATCTCTGGTTGGTGAGTACAATGGAGGCTGTTTGAATAACTGCTGAGTCGTCGATTCTGTTCAGTAAAGACGACGTACTGAAACCGGAGAAATTATCTCCATATTTAGAGAAAGATGTTAGGACTGACTGCAAATAATACTTGAACAAACGACGTGCCGAGAAGTTGCTTTAGCAGCGTAGCATATACCGGGATCAATAAGATACAAATTTGCAAAGAATTTTTCAAGAGAGGATACGTGATAGAGATTGCACGAAAGACACACCAGGTCACCCGCCAAAAATTCAGTATACATGTGCTTTGAATTCTCGCTGGCGAAGAAAAATAAGAACAGAGACGAGGCAAGAGTACCTTGATAGATCTAGGTTCTACGACAACGAGGATATTTTCGCCATTCAATGACGAAGAGTTGTCGATAATATGTAGCAAAAAAATATGTCATTCCTTCATGAGTGTTCGTCAAGTCGTAGACAGTGTCCAAGGTGTGGAGGGGAAACACAGTGGGAATTAATACATTAATGGCGTTGAGCGGGAGCCGGAGCCTGAAGACGTGACTGTGACGGCATAAAGTCGTCCCGCTTCTTCTCTTCCTTCCATGACAACAGAACTCACAGCGAGCCGATCTTACCACCTAGAGAATGCTTCAATGACCATTGGATGGTGACCGCTGCCGACGGAACACTGTGACTCAGCTCTTGGAATGAATAACCAATAACTGGATTCTTCTAAGTTTTTGCCATCGGACGCGCTATCACTAAGGTGTTGGCAACATTCAGCTTCCTCGACAAGAGTACGATGGGGTCAGGCTTGGCTTTCTTCCTATCGCAGGGGGGAAACGTCGGCCTGTAATCTCTACTCGATGCATGAAAATTGTAGGGCAGAAGGGGGTACAGGTAGTGTCGAGCATCGGATAATTGCCATTGACTCTTGCCTCAATACAATTTTGTCTTCTTTTCTCCATGCCCCAAGTGAGTCGATATCCAAGGACGACATTAAATGGCTTTCAAGTCGGTACGGCAGAGCAGACAGACATTCAAGTCAGTGGAACGCTCTTATCCTTATCCTTGACTTGTGCGGAGAGTTGAAGCGCCTAGTATGCATAAGCTTAGGAGTGATGAATGAATGGTCCGCCGCTCAGCCTGCATGCAAATAAGACGGTGCTACACAATATGCAGCCATGTGACACCGATTGTCATCCTCGGCCAATCAATGCTGCTGTCCCACCTTATTCATGGGCGTGTCGTAACAACCGAAAACTCGAGCAGGAATGCATATCGAATGATTTGCTGTTGTCCCGGCTATCAGGACTTTGCATCATGGTGTCCAAAAATCCTGAACTAAAAGACATTATGACTACTGAATGACAACTACGTGCCAGTCTTTATAAGTCAGAAATTCCTTTGGGGAAAGACCCAGAACTTACATGTCAACTGTTCTTAAAATTTAGAAATGTCGTATTAGAACGTAATGCTCATATGTCACCAGAGTGAGCGTATTTAAGTAACGTTTCAACATGTATTGATATGAAACGAGTCTCTCAGATACGAACAGCATTATTAAACAAAATTTCGGACTTCAATTCGATGAAATCCTACGTCTGTAAGCGACAGTATTTCTAACTGCACATAGTGGCCTTGTAAACCGCATTTGAGAAGCACTAGGGATAATGTCAACATGAATTTCAGATTAGGTGCATATGACATACCTCATAATTGTCGGCATTGACAGCTTGTTCAGCGGGAAGAAGTGCCCGGTCAGTAGCGCAGCCATAGGCGACATCGAGTGCATCGGAAGTCGCATGAGTGAGCTAGATAACAGAAACCATAAACTTGTCGATCAATGTACATCCAAAGTAGCTCGCACCTCATGGAGCATAACTCCATCAGCAGTAAGAGTACCATCAACTGTACCAAAACAAAGACCCGGAGTAGAATCCAGGGAGTAAAAGCGCTGGCAGAAGTAAACCTGGCACCAACAAACCATCCGTCAGATCTTGCCGAAGACATACCCATAGTGGAAATGCGTACGTTCGAAGTAGATATGGCCGAGAACGGATCCGTGCAGTCCATCCTGCAGGAATTTGAGAGGCTTAACAAGAGGGTAGAGGGAAATGACATACGTCCTTGCGTCAGATGCTTCATTTGCGACTCTATCAAGCACCGTGCGAACCGTGGCTGTCGGTGTAGTGCCGAAGTAAGAAGTGTAAAGAGAATCTTCACCGTTCGACTGAACATAAGAGGACGCCGATGAAGCTAGACTTTTCCCCCCAATATAGCTGAAATATATGTGAGAGAAGTAAATGACAGATATGAGGAACATGCATATACCAACCTTGCATCAATAATCTGCGCTTTGGTAGCGTTGGTACAGATATCAACCGCACGGGTATTCAGGACAGGGAAAAGATCCCGCTTGGCCAAGTCGCCAGAGATGTTCACATCAACAGAGCTAGACGATACTGAAAACTTATCAAGGCTTGCGCCATTGGTTACTCTAGCTTCCGGACTAGTGATATAGAAGGACGTCACAGGTGTGAACGTGAATGTTCCTGGGCCAGCTGAAGCAAAGTCAAACAGTGCCGATACTGTGAGGCGAGAATATAGGATTAGCAAAAGTCAAGACGGGGAAATGTACTCCTTACAATCATGCTCGGCAGTGACCGATTGTCCAGGGGGGATGATCGCAAACACCGAGTCATTAGTATCATTCAAAGAGACCGAAGTCTGCAGGAAACACGGATAAATGAATTGGGGGCATACGAGAAAGTATACGGGGGAAAGCCACCTTGATCCCAGTGAAGTTGACAGTTTCTCCACCATTGGTGACAGTGAAAGACTGTGTTGGAAGCGAGTCATCCAAAATCGTCCCGTACTTCAAGATCTTCACCGACTCTGAGCCAGTGTTGGTTACAGTCGCTGTGAACTTGAGGTCATCGATACTGGTGACATTGGACGCTGGTCCAGACAAGGAGACGCTAAGACCAGCGTCTCTCTTGTAAGGACTTGCGAACGTAGAGAGGGCAAGGGAGAGGGTAATTAAAGAAGTGAGCATGTTGTGAAGCCGAGATAGTACTTGACTGGCGATTGAGGTTGCACTCTTCCTACTTAAATATCATTTGGAGGCCATTGCATGAAGTCATCGTGACAATGGGGCAAATGCAGGACTGACCTCTGGCGGTGATGCCTCAGAAAGAGGCGTCCCTTGGCTAGAATGAGGTTAGATACATTACCGGTCAAGATGTCAAAGAAAACGCCGGTTCGAAACTGGGAGTCTGTGCCATATATATCGATTTTCAAGTTCCGGAGGTGAAAAACAATCAATACCCTTCGGCATGCTCGACCAAGAAGGGGCGCCTTTCGAGGCCTTTAACACTTCAAAGAAATTGACCAATCGTATAATCACATTTACAGTCGAGGGAGCCCCGAAGAATGCATCTACTATCGATTCTTCTCATTGTGGATGCTAGTGCCGCACTTTTAGGAGCTTTGAAATCTTCCATGCGACTTCAACGGGGGAATGCATCCCCTGTTTTAGGAAAGAGTATCCGGTGAATTATCAGGTCTTGGAAGGGAGAAATCAAACTTAACAGAATTTGTACGCAGAGCAGATACCTATAGAACTTCAATTGCAGTTATTAATCTGGACCAATTGTAAACCAGTCAGTTCACATATCAGGGGAAAATGGCTCAAGGAAACTCATGAGTGGTTTAGAACTAATGGGGGATTGCACACTGCTGATAATATCACGCTCAAGACACATGAGAACAAACTGTAAGGATAAGAGAAACGTGTAAAAGAGATATCGTACCTCGAGGATAATCTGTTCCGGAACTAGTCCTTAAGCTCTTTCGTACGGAGAGAGCACCGAAGACTTGCCGAAGACTTACAAGTACAAAGAAATGGGCGGAGGGTTCCGGTTAGTGCTCGACTACGACGTGTGTGCAGGCTGTCAGCTTAGCGAACGAACGCTGTTAGCCAGCTTCCTGAAAAGAAATCTAGCATATATCTGGAGAGGAGGAAACGACGATTTTACTCTGGCTAGCCATTCATATTTTCATACATCTCGAGGCCCATAGAGTACTTGGTGTAACGACTGCATATGCTTATGCCTTGAAAGGATGAAAAAGTACCCGCTCCTCTTATCGACGGAGGGCCGGAGACGAACAGCCTTGTTTCGAAACGCAAACAATGACCAATGAATAACCGCTGGTCTGTCGGCTGGAGCCTAGAGTCAATGCGTAGTAAGCAGACAAAGATCAAAGAATCAAGATTAGTAGCATGTCATACGACGAACACAGTGAAGGAACATGTGATCCTGTGAACTCAGTTCAATCTGTCCATGAAACTGAGCACTCGCAATTGATGTCGCCAGTCTGGGCTGTATTCAGCGCATACTTTCCTGGGTGATACAGTGCTGCGTACCATATTCACAACCGTCAATATGGCAAGCTTTCCAGTCTTGACTGTTATGGGTACTCGTACAACCTAAGACCAACAGTTCCAGGTTACCTCGGACAGATGAAAAAGATTTAACCTCCGCCCTCATATGAATCGTTATGGTCTTAGTAGTGTGGTCAGTGGATCACGGTCTATATCTCACCTCAGAACATTTTAGCGTCCTAACCACAACAATCGACATCAAGCACTGGCAGCACCAGACACAGCTTCAAGACGGACTCGGAATGCCGCATAGAAAAGCGCAGACAAGGTTATTATGAGGGCCGGGTTACGGAGGGGTCTAGCGACCGTCGGTGTCGAACGTTGAAGTCCAAATCGAGACAAGGCATCAGCTGTTCGGTCCGGAATCCGCCTTGTTTTCGTTCTTGATTACACCGATGATCTTTCGCAGAGCTTTCCTTAATCGCTGTCCCCGACTAACTGAACCGCTGTCCTTTTTCGTCTTTTCGGAAAAGAATATACCGCATGTTCGAAAGCTAAGGAAATGTCTACTGAAAGTTCAGCACCGGCACGTAAAGCGGCGCCTCAAAGAACATGTTTCGGTCACCACTACGACCTTCACAGATGTCTCCACACTACCGCACCGTTCTTTCTTTGTTAGTGCGCTCCATTATTCTTGGCATAGGATCCTGAAACATATAATTCAGCTGAACAGAACACACTTTTTGAAGGCTCCTTTGTGCGTTTCTTCGCTTTTGATTGAATGGGCTTTCTGAGATCATCAAGGTATTTACTTCAACCCGGACATTGCTTACTCCTTCAAGTTACATAGCCAAGTTGTCCCACATTGATACAGATACTTTTCTCAACCCGCTTGTCAGTAATCGCCGCCTATCCTGTGCAATACACCGGCTGTGCCTAGGCACATATTTTCCCTATACTGCTATATAACTAGTTAGACTTGGCTACCCAACAACGCTTTCCACCTTCGTTCGCGTTCGAAGTCCTTCTCATGGTCGCTGAAACTTCGTGTTCAGAGTCTACGACAGGCCTGCCCAGTACGGAGACTGAGGACGTTTTTCTTGGTCTAGATACAGACTTCAACGAGGTATTGACAAATGCATTAACATATGATGAGATAATTCAACTTGCATAATGATGCAAGGAATTCAGCCAACTGACCGTTCTTCAAAGGCATACATACCGGAGTAATTGCCATCACCTTATGGACTATTGGTCTATATTTGCTTCTTCTAATGCTTACCCATCTGACTCATACATCTAGCTTCAAGAGAAAACTACCAGAATTGTGGAAGGCCGCGGCGTATTTTTATCTTTATCATCCGGATGTTGTATCTCTTCGCAACATACAACTTCTACTGTGTATGCTTTTGGGACAAATCTAAGCGTACTCGGAACACTCCAATCTTACTGGCTTTGGGGATTGATGCAACTCTGAGCACGGTTCTTGCGGATACTGCTTTGGTATGGGAATCAATGTCTTCTGCGAATCCTTACTAATGTATTCCTAGATATGGCGTTGCTGGATCGTCTGGGGTCGAGCATGGCATGTTGTCCTCATTCCGATTGCTTGTACCACCGTAGCAATAAGTGGGTCCTATTCATTCATAACCACGTTACGATCTGCGAGTACTAATATAAACTCAGTCACGAGGATTCATTACTTACTATTACTCCTCCTTCGGACGAGTCGAAAATATGTCATCCCGAATCCTATGTGCCGAACACACTGTCCATTGGGGAATCCTGTATACCTCTCTCATACTAGCCACCTTGCTTTGGTGCACAATTCTCATTGTTTACCGTATCCTCAGAGTTGGCGGTCTTACTGCAGGGATGCGCGTGCATCACAAGCTCGTAGAGATGCTGGTAGAATCCACCTCTTTCTACTCTGCCGTGATAGTCATCCTGCTAGTGTTTGAAGTCCGTAACGAAGTTGCCGGAGTTTACATCGAAGAGTTTGCAATTGCGACGAGGGTAAGTACGACCAACTCGTTCTACCCTTTTCTCTCAAGTCACTGCAACGTCTCTGCTAGGGAATGGTGCCGACAATTCTGGTCGGCCGCATTGCAGCAGGTCATGCGCGCCCAGACGACTCCTGGAGTGAAAATAGCTCGACGTCGTCGCTTCGATTCAGAAATCCCTCAGGTTCGGAGAGTGATAGCCTTGAGATGAGTGCTGGATATGAGTCGGACACATCTCCGCGCATAAGACTTGACTTGGAAAATGGTTTGGACTCATTGCAGGATGATACGGAGAGTTAGGACTGGAGGTCGATCTTATGTGGCTGTTAGACATGCTTCTTAGAGACGTCGAATTCTGTAGATTGCGCGTCCTATAGGACAGGATGCACTTCTAATTTGATACGAGTCACCTAATGATTCAAAATGATCTTCAAGTGCGAGATAACAAGCAAGCAAGGTAAAACTTTAACGAATTTTCTAAGACGGTCGTTGAGGCCTTGAAGCAAAATATTGCCTTGCCTTCTGTCAGTACAAAGAACTGATGAAAACATAGGATAAATATACCTCCACTGAGGTCAAAAAAAGGGCTGTACTAGTCGGAAGTAATGTAGAAATTACCGGAAAAGGTCGAGATTCAGGTGTCCCAGTAAACATTGAAGCGCATATAGAGGACAGTAGTATGAGATATCCGGGACGGGATGATGCTATACCTAATCACAATTCACGCACCGTTGACGGCGAGTTCGACAAAATCTAGGTGCATTAGAACATGCATATCTAGCCAGCGAGGACAGCGGAGGCGATTGGATGGCCGTTTTCTGATAGCACTCAAGCTAGAGAAAATATATTGATACCCAGATCAATATGCTAGGACCGACTGCAAAAAATAATTGAAGCACCGAGAAGCTGCCTATGCAATGGTAGCATATACCGGGACTGATGAAATACGAAATTCCGAGAGAGGTGGCATTAGATCTGACACTGATCCACATGCATCAGGCTTGGTTCCTCCGTATTTCCGGGCCCACATAGCCTGAACCGTAGAAGGAAATCGTCTGACCTCGACCAAAACCCTAGTGTTAAGGAGTTGCTGTAAGAGAGGATATGTGATAAAGACTACACGAAAGACGCACCAGGATAGTAGTATTTGCCAAAAAGTTAATATACATCTTTGAATTCTTGAAAAAATAATTAGAGACTAGGCAAGAGCAATGCATACGCGGTAGACAGGAATCAGGGTGTTTTGTTTGTAGACAGCATCCAGGATATGGAGGGGAAACGCAGCAGGAATTGTATAATACGTCGACGGGGTTGAGTGGGACGGACGTCACGGGATCGTGACTGTGACGGAACACGCTTCTTCTCTTCCTTCCATGACAACAGAACTCACGGCTAGGGAATCTTACTACCTCGAGAATGCTTCAACAAGCGTTAGACACCGATACAGCACTCAGCTTTTGGAACAAGTAACCAATACCTACCGATGATTGGATATCTTGCCCGCGGTCCTAGTGATATCAAAGGTAGGTCTGGCACCAGTATATTTGCTCCACAGAACTGAACAAACGAATAGCGATCTCCTCCTTCACTATACTGCTCGCTTGCCTGAATCTTTCTCCGTCGCCAGCGATATTTTCCGTCTATCAACGCAGAGGACAAGGCAGAGGATTGAACCAACCCAGGCATCCAAACCTCAAGCCCCAGGCAAGAGAAGAAGCCCATGATGTTGGAGGGGTTACTTGGTATGCCGGTTGGTGGTGAGGCGGAAGCAAGGGATGCATTGCTTGGTATCGTCGTCGTCAACTCCGATGGGCTGACCGATGACCTATTGTTGGATATGGTATTGGTTGGTTCATCGCGACTGACGCGACGGTGCTGTGTCACGTCGTTCCTCCTGTTGTGCATGGTCCCAGGGAGCTATCAAAGGTCGGCCTGGCACCCTTATCATTGCAAGGAACTGAATAAAAGCATAGGCCATGCCCATGGTGGTGAGGCTGAAGCAGGGGAAGTGGGGGGTTCAGCGCTGTCGTTGGCGACCCCGATGGGCCGGCTGATGCTGTATTATTGAGTATGGTTTTGGCTAGTTCATCGCGACTGGCACGACAGTGCTGGCTCTTGCCGTTTTTCTCCCTCTCCATGAAGTCCCCCAGCCTTCGGGTTCGCAACGTGTTTCTCGGCGCATGTTGTGCCAGAGTATGTTTGCTTCTCCGTGGCTTTCCGATCGTCGCAGTGTGGTTGTATGAGGAGGGTCGATATGAAGCGCTTGTCCCATTCATGAGCATTGAATGTTGGTGCATCGTCTGGAGGTTCTTGTGGATATACGCCCTGTCATTCAGGATTGCGAATATGCGTTTATGGGAGTCGTAAGGATACACAGACAGCACATGGCTCTGTACCACAGTAATTCTGCTCTTCCAGGTTGCCACTCGGTCGGTGACGACTGAATGACCCCTCTGCTACCAATGAGCTCTCCAATTTTGTAATTAAATTCGATGCACCAACATCTTTTCCTTGTAGGCCGTATCCCCCTCGCTTTCCAAAGCCATTTTCCTCAACACCAGGACATTTTCAAGGCCTGTGACGTGGATCTGCGATGTGGCTATCGGTGGCGATCCATTCGAATGCACGATTGTACTCACTAGGGTATGTCTCCGGTTGCGTATTTTGTATAGTGGTGCCTCCCATTCTTCCATCTGATGAGGAGAGGTTGTATTAGAATCAACAGGTGGGTGTTCATTATCTTGTAGCCGGTGTACTAATTACAAATGATGAGTTCTGAAGATATCGTCACGGGCCTTTGTTGTCTCTTCGGACATATGTGATATGTGGAAAATCAAAGCAGAAGCACGATGTTCTCCGTCGCGTATCCAGTGTTCAAACTGAGCTATCTATCTTAGCCAAACACGAATAATTTCGTGGTGCGAGTACAACGAGATTATGTGCACCTCGAGTTAACTCTTCGACTGACTCGCTGCAGAAAACAATTCTGACGCGACTAAAGCCATCCTTTACGCTAGGCTTCGAGCGTCGAGCTTCTCTCTTTCGCTATCAGCAGGTTAACATACCCCCGCAATGGACA
This sequence comes from Armillaria mellea, assembly GCA_030407055.1. Taxonomy (NCBI): domain Eukaryota; kingdom Fungi; phylum Basidiomycota; class Agaricomycetes; order Agaricales; family Physalacriaceae; genus Armillaria; species Armillaria mellea. Next base: position 4,655,832 of record JAUDZF010000002.1, read on the forward strand.
TAGCGTCTAATCCTGTAGCACGGTATCACACCTTGTTTCATACATCCCGGGCCCAATAGGCTAAGGTACGCGGCCAATATCTTCCGAATTATTTTGATACGTATCTGAACAAAATATCAGAGACATTTATACAAGACGTACCTCTACTGCCGTCATCTCTCAGTAATTTTTTTTTGTATTCTACCAAAATTGCATCTCAAACATTCCAACAACGCGAGAGCAGCACCTAACGAAAGGCTTCGTCGACAGAGACACAGTTTATCGCTACCGTCGCCGAGTCTGACCGGGGAGGGGAATAACGGTTTCACTCACTTCTTTCTTCTAGTACCATCTCTACAGCGTCGAGATTTGCTTGTGTAAAGTTTCGGTGTCACCATGGACGGAACTTCGAATACTATGTCATATGCCATTATTGGGACCTCGCTCCAGTAACAACACCAACACTGTACACATGGCTATCAATACGACGACTTCTCGAGTCTCGACTGCGCGATCATGAGTGCCCGTACAATGTAAGGCCGAACAGTGCCTAATTACTGACAGATGGAAAGAACATAACCTCAGCCCTCATTTGAATAAGGTGCTCTTTATTCTTGGCAGCAGTGGTCTGTGGTCTACTTCTCATCTCGCAAGCAGGCTATTGACTATCCAAAGCAGAACGATCAATTACAAACAGCTTGAATAAGCAACGAAAGAGACAACTTAAAGATAAGCCGAAATATGCAGACAAATCCAACACCGAGCGCTCATTCGGAACCCTCCGAAACCCACAGGGTACGGAATTTGATACGGCCGGTTCAGTGGACAGAAATAGCGGTGATGCCTAAAACGAGACGAGCCATCAACTGCGGTCCGGCGCGTGCGCCTCCGACAACACCAACGATCTTACCCAGGGGCCAGACCTTTTTCCACTCGCCATCTCTGACTAACTGAGCTGCTTTCACTCATCGTCTTTTCGAAAAATAATTTGCTGTCCGTGCAAAGAATTTAGTATCGACTGGAAGTTCGATACCGGCGCATAATGCCTCAAATAGTATGCTTCGGTCGCCAGTACTACTACCTTTATGGCCATCTTCGCGGTATTTTTCTCGTCTACTCCACGCTTCATCGTCTTCCTGAATTTATCATCCAACTCAATAGAACGGAATTTTGAGATCTCTTGTAGTCCAATTTTGCGTCGCTTTTCAATCCCATAGGTTTCTTCGATGTTCATATCATCAAGGTACTTACTTCCGCCCTGAAGTTTCTTACTCCTCATCCCCGTTAATTGACCTCGATGTAGATACTCGTCTCAACCCGTATGTCAATTATCGCCGTCTACCTCTTGCAACAACTGCGCCTTGGCACAGATATGATCTCACTATATAGCGAGTTGGACTTGGTCACAAAAGCGTAGCAATTCCCCATTTCCTTTGTTTGCAAAGTACTCCCATGACCGCTGGATTATATCTCAAGAACATGAAAGAACTCACTGAAGCCGAGATGAAAGATATTTTTGTTGGTCTCGATACACAATTCAACGAGGTTATGATCAATGCATCAACACATGGTGAGAGAATTCAAATTAGCATGCGCACTGAGTTTTAGGCAACTGACCTTTTCCCGGAGGGATATACACTGGAATAGTCGTCATCACCTTATGGACTATTGGTCTATCCTTATCGCTGCTACTGATGCCTATCTTTCTAACTGGTGAATTTAGCTTCAAGAGATAACTACCAGAATTATAGAAGGCCGCGTGTCTTTGCTTTTATCATCCTGGTTTTGTACGTCCTAGCGACTTTCAACTTTTACTGTGGATGGGCGCAGAATGTCTCATACTTTTCCACCGCCGGAGAATGCTTTTGGGAGGCGTACAAATCCAAGCATAATCAAGACGCTCCAGTTTTACTGGGGATCGATGCGATTCTGAGCACGATTCTAGTTGATGCTACTTTAGTATGGAGTTCTTACTTTTTGCATTTTCCTTACTCATGAACTCCCAGATATGGCGTTGCTGGATTGTCTGGGGTCGGACATGCCGTGTTGTAATCGTTCCGATTGCTTGCACAACCCTAGCGATAGGTATGTCTCTGGAGACATGATATAATTTACGGTATGCAGGCACTGATGAATTTAACGCAGTTAGCAGAGGGATCATAACTTATTACTCCCCTTATGGGTCTGTCGAAAATACGTCACCCCGAGCACTGTATAACGAGAACCTTGTCAACTGGGCCGTATTATATTCCTCGCTCATATTGGCCACCTTGCTATGGTGCACGATTTTCATCGTTCATCGTATTCTGCGAGTGGACGGTATTTCTGCAGGGATGCACGTGTATCACAGACTGGTAGAGATGCTTGTGGAGTCTGCATCTCTCTACTCTTCGGTGATAGTCGTCCTGCTAGTGTTTGAAGTTCGTAATGAAGCTGTAGGTGCTTACATTGAAGAGTTTGCGATTGCAATGAGGGTAAGTGCATCCAACCCATTCTTACTTTTATTCCGGTATAATGACGACGTCTTTGCTAGGGAATCATGCCGACTATTCTGGTAGGCCGCATTGCAGCAGGACATGCGCGCCCAGATGACTCCTGGAGCGAAAGTACCACCACATCGTCGCTTCAATTTAGAAGTTCCCTAAGTTCGCAGAGTGACAGTGTTGACACGGGCGTTGGATCAGAGTCGGGTTTATCCCCGTACGTAACACCCGACTTGGAATATGGCATTGATGACAGTACAGACTCGGAGAGTTAGGACTGAAGGACGCTTACAATTAGCTGTTTGATGCCATTTGTCGAGACGCCAATTCTGTAGATGGAGGTATCGTGAGGAGTAGGACCAAATTTATTTTGTGAACTCGAAAGAAATTGAAATGGTGGGATGTGCACATTGTCGGGCATGTATACAGGACTTTGTAGGGTAAATCTTTCCGTATTTCTATCGAAGACGAATTGTCAAGACCTGGAGAAAGCCCAACGAATAGATAAAAGAGAGAATGGACAACGACGCGCAGATTTTTTCTTTATCCCAAGCTGACAGCACTATCGCCATGGCCCAGCCACATATCAACAGCTTGAATTCCCAACAGTATAAAAGCGACCAGTAAAGAAGAGATCAAAGGGACGGACGATCTACAATTTGTCCTCTTTTGTCCTTGTCGGTCACAAAGTGATGATGACTGCGCCACGTCGACCTGCAGAGTATAAGAGAGCTGCTTTTCTCGTGTTCAAATCTCAGTGACGCCATGGCCACATCGCTGGATAGCTCCAGGCGGGCATACGAGAGCTGGGAAATGCATGGCAAAGTTGGCGATACTCAATGCTCTCATCTTCTTTCAGACGGTTGCAGTCGCATGCTATCGCAAATCCAGAGTTGGAATTACATTATCGACTACTGCTGGCTGCGACTCTACTGCGTCTGATCTGACGTTTACGCTGCTTGGCAGTGATAAAATTGAAAAATAAAAATAAAACAGACTGATTGTCTGATTGTACCCCCTCGAAGGCTCCGTTGATGAACCTAGTTACTCCTGCGGGCAGAAAACACAAGACCTAAAACGGCAAGTGCTATCAAGCAGCTAATCTGAAGGCAGGTTCTAGCGAGTCTAGTCTTGCACCTCCGTGCGGTGACTATAGCTTCCTAGGATGGTAGCGAACTTTTGCTACGGTTGTTATGAGTCCCTAATGGTCTAGAGAGGCTCAAGTTATGTACGCGAAGTTTCCTGGAAGGGAAGCGATGCGTAAACGTGGCTGTAGGCTGAGTGGGGGCGACCTATATACGGCGCGAACTTTCTGTTGGTGTCGGAAACCTAGCTACGGTTCCAGTATTGTAACTGTGTTTCTAATGAACTTCGTTAGTAACTTTCTTTACCTTTACTAGTCTTTCGAACGCGACGTTTCAAGGTGAGAATGACAAGAAGGATAGCTTTTCTTATGCTTTAATATTCCTTCCTGCTTTACAGAGCGAAGTAGTAACAAGACTTAGTTGTCTGGTCTCTTAGAACACAGAGACGCGACGTTAAATCTTGTTGGTTGTGTGAATATGGGGAATTGGTGGGGTATCCGCCCGTCTACTACTTTCTAGCTACGTTTTGTCCTCTTTTTATACAAAGTTCGCGAACTTTTATCAGTAAGCAAAGTTTCTAAGGCTATAAAACCGCAGTACGTATTGCTGAGCATGTCTAAGGCATTTATAATACTAAAGAACTTTTTAAATACTTTACTTACAGTGCCGCCAAAGTGCGCGGGTGCGGCTGGTCGTTTTGGTAAGATTTTCTTACATATCCTCGGCTACGGCTCACTAATACTACTGGTTTAAGTATGCGACCATACGGTCCCGTACTTCCGTTAGCAATCCGTAGTCGTAAACAGCCTACGTGTGGTGAAACCCATGACTCGGCCAGTGCTGCGCGCACCTAAGTTCTAGGCCAGTCGGGCGCTTACTCTGTTTATGGATGATTGGTAATCAAAAAGGGACTCGTGGGAATATGGCGCATCAGTTCCGCAGTGTAACTTCGTGTACTTTGCAAAGTTCGGAATGAAACAAGTTGGCCCTTGCTTGCAACGTTAGGTTTACTGAAAGTCCGTGGGTGGGACATAATCGATAATTTGAAGGTAGTGCCCGTGATTTCTGAGTGCACAGAGCCTGGAGGCTCATCACCGTCCTTCATGATTTATCATCCACGCGTGCTTGTCACCGATTATCATCTCTGCGTCCTCGATCTGAGCGACGTTGACCTCGTCCCGGTTATTGGTGGTCATCTCGCCTGCACTGATTGATGAAGAAAAGAAAATTACACCACCAACCAGAAAAACCACCTCATATCCCAGCAATGCTGGTCAACTGATGCCATCACCTTCTTCGTCATCCCGTTCAACCCAAAACCCCTCACCTACATCACCATCATCCACAAACTCACCCACCCAGATACTGAAGCTGGTGCTAGGGGGGTGAGTGGGGTTGTGAAAACGGCTATCCATGACTCCCCAGAAGTGAATGCCTTCATTGCTGCGAACCGTGATGCACTCTCATCCTCCCTGTCCCCAGAACAAGCTGTTGCAGTGATAGTAAACTCAGTAATGGTAAAGAAACTGGATTTAATTGTCACTGGAGGCCAGAAGGAACGGACTTGGGCAATATATGCGATATCCCTGACCACTATCTTCAATATCCATCTAGCCTGGCGAAACCTCATCAGAACTCTCTCCTTTGATGCTGACCTGGCCACCCACGGTGAAGGCATCCACTACCCCAAAGACCTCCGATGTATGCTCTGCTATGGTATTGACCACCCAACGCCATTATGCCCTTATCCCCTCACCACGGGTTGGCGTGGACCAATCCCCCACGCAATGGGCCACAGCAATACTACTCCTACAATTGACTTTGATGCCCTCCAGGTTCTTGACATCCATCGCACCCCAGCCCGAGAGAACCAATCGGACCGAGGCCGAGGAATACGTGGTGGTGGAAGAGGATACCGAGGATCGAGAGGGCACAGAGGTAACCGGGGACTTAACTATGGACCGTATTAGCAATGTGAATATGATTAACGTACTATATGTCATGATAAACACTATTCCATGATCAAATATCTCTACCATGCATACGAATAAAACCACATATAACTAAAACAACTTGTAGTCCTTTGCAGAATCTAACCAGAAGTGGTATGTTATATGAACTATAGAATAAAGAAAACAAGAATAATGGCAGTCAAAGCCTATACAGTAACCTCCTCTCAATGAAATGGAAGGTTGTACTTATTAATCTGCCAAGCAGGCACATACCGAACCCCTGCCTCCAGTACCAACCTAAAGGTAGCCTCAAGATGCCGATGGAATGGGAGGTCAACATCACAAGAGTGAGCGCACAAAACCACAATCGAACCCGGTGCAAACCTCGAAAATGAAACATCCAAGAAAATATAACGCCCATGAATATGCCCCAACCGAACAACTCGTCCAATACCCGCAATTGTTCTGCTCTCAACACACTCTCCCAACCTAATCCTCTGACCCCGAATCCTTAGCCTAGACACCAAGATTGTCTTATCCCCCTCATAGAAACCACTATAACGAGAACGGAATGCATTTTCCGTATTAATGAATAAAGCTGATGACACCACATTAGATGTCGGAGGACCAACAGCAGCAGATTCAGAGTCTGGATCAATTGGTGTGGTAACAAAGACCAAAGAAATGGCCTCAGCCAAACCAACAACCCAGATCTTGTGAATATAAAGTAAAATAAGGATCTTCACATCGATCAAGACAAACAAATGACGCACCTTAAGATTCATCATCAACCAGATCAACAACGAGTTGGAATCAGCAGATATAATCTGTTAGACCCGAACTCCGGGTAAACCAAACAAGAGTAAACCGAGGGCTGTTTCGCGTTCGAACAGTCACCCAAGGAGTCTCTATGCTGAATGGCTACTAAGAGCGTCGGACTAAGGTCTTAGTCTGAGGCTGAGTTGACTAGCTAAGTTCGGTATGATTAAACTTTAGCTCGAAGCTGGGGAATATACAGCGAGAGCTACGCTACTTATATACGAAAAGTCCTGTGCTATGAATAGAATGTTTGTCCGTGGTTGTCGCACGGAATACAAGGAAGAACATGAGAAGGGCGAGCGTTGGTCGCAAGCCGTAGTTGTCCGTAGTACAATTGCTGATGCGGTCCGTTATAGTCGTGGTTACGATGATAGGCGCTTGAGATGAGATAAGATATAGATAAGTGCCGGCCGATAAGATAAGATAAGCGAGAAAATCGTAACATTACCCCCTCGTTAAGGCAGGCGTCTCGACTGCCCTAAGACTCGTCTCCGTCGGGGGGGTCCACTTCGCTGTCCTGTTTGTTAGCCCACCAATAATCCTTAATGAGCTCCTCCAGATGCCCGAGTTCGGTTTCTGGCTTCCATTCTTCGTCCAGCCATCTGTATTCTTGGCCCCCTTTTTCCGCCTGGGCGCTAGCGACCTTGATAAGGTAATACCATGTGTTGTCTTCTGGTCCTACTTTGTCGTTGTCATCCTCCTGCTGATAGCGGGCATCGATAATGATTGTGTCGTTGCCGGGGTTGATTACTATAGCGTCTACCGCCATTCCTCCTCTCCTCTCCCAGTATTCGGCAATCGCTTCTTTCGCGTTGCCAAGGTATCTTTCTGCGGTCCATTTGTTGTCTTCGGGACCGTAGCCTTTCCATTTAACGAGGTAATCAGTCACTATTTTGGACTTTTCCCCCTTCTTTCCTCGTACTTTGCGGGTTTTGTCATTGAGAATTTCTTCGACTTCGTATTCTTCTTCGCCCATGATGATGTCGGGCGGAGAGGGTGGTGGTTGTTGTTGATTTGGGAACGCCGGGGGTGTGTACGGTGTGAGGAGGGTTTCATTGAAGACCGGATATATTCTCCATGCGGGGGGAAGCTTCAGTTTGTATGCAGAAGCGCCGCATTTCTCCAGGATTTGGAAAGGGCCGACTCGTTTGTCGTCTAGCTTTTTCTTTGGTCTGGGGAGGTGAAGGTTTGTCGTATCGAGCCAGACCTTGGTTCCGATCTGATACTCAATAGCGGCTCTCTTCTTTTTGTCGTATTGGGTCTTCATTTGTTTGGCGGCCTTGATTAGGGCAGCCTCGGTTTCAGCATGGATACTCTTCATTTGGTCATGGAAGGTTTCCGACGCCGGAGTGCGGAGGGTGGCATGTGATCTGGAGTCGGGGGCGACTCGAGGATGTCGTCCATATAGGACTTGGAATGGGCTTTTGCCCGTGGCGGAATGTATGCGATTGTTGTGCTGGAAAGCACAAATGGATAGCCATTCGGCCCAGTCATTCTGATGATGATTAATGACCAGGCGAAGGTACTTTTCGATTTCCTGATTGACGCGTTCCGTCTGGCCATCAGTCTGGGGGTGGAAGGCTGTGGAGGCATTGCTTTTGATATTAAGCATGCCATAGAGATCTTCCAGGAACTTTGAGACGAACTGGGGTCCTCGGTCGGAGATGATGGTGACTGGCATACCATGTTTGGTGTATACCTCGTCGCGGAGAATCTTTGCCCATCCTTCGGAGGAGAGTTCGATGTTACAGGCGACTGGAATAATGTCTTTAGAGAATCGGTCGACGATGACAAGGATCGCGTCATGTCCGTTGGATTCTGGGAGACCGGTAATCATGTCGACCGAGATATGGGTCCAGGGTTCGGAGGGGACTTCATTTGGATGAAGTGGCGCTCGCTTGGCTTGAGTACCAGACTTGGTGCGGGCACAAGTTTCACAGGCTTGGACGTAAGTTTGGACATCCTTCCTGATCTTTGGCCACCAATAGTCCCTAAGGACGAGTTCCTTTGTTTTTTCTACTCCTGGGTGTCCTGTGGTGATGTGGTCGTGGCAACGCGAGATTATTTCTCCTCGCACTGCATGGTCGCAGGGTACATATATCCTTTCATCGTAGTATAGGAGTCCATCCTTCTCCTGTATGCCTTTCTCGTGGTTGAGCGATTTGGCGATTCCTTGATCCCATTTCTGGTGGTCGCGGGTCGCGCTCTTGATGCGCTTGTGGGATTCGTCGGTAGTGGGCATGATTAGTGCCCGGAAATGTTCGGCTTTGAGGACGACGACTTCGTTGTTATCGTCGTGTCCTTGGTCGTGGTCTGCGCGCCATGACAAAAGGTCCGCCTTCTTGTTTGCTGTTCCTGGCTTGTGATGGAGGGTGAAATGATACTCGGCAAGTTCAGTTACCCATCGCGCTTGTCTGCGATTAAGTTTCTGAGGTTTGCGGAAATACTGGAGGTTCTGGTGGTCCGTCCAGATTTCGATGTCGATTGCCGCACCCATGAGGTAGTGTCTCCATTCTTCGAGAGCGAGCATTATGGCAAGTAGTTCTTTGTCATAAATCTCGTAATTGCGTTCTGTGGCCATCAAGGCTTTGGACAAGAACGCGACTGGTCTCCACTTTCCTTCCTGCTCCTGGGATAGGACGGTGCCGATTGCGCCTTCGCTAGCGTCTGCTTCCACTCTGAACTTCCCGGTCTCGGTTGGGATTGCTAATACAACGTCCTGGGCAAGACGGGCCTTAAGCTTGTCGAAGGCCTCTTGCTGCGCGGTTCCCCAGGTCCAGGTCTCGTTCCCGGTGAGACGCGTCATTGGGCGTACTATCTCACTGTAGCCTTTGATGAAGCGCCGGTAAAAGTTGGTGAACCCTAAGAAAGACTGAAGTTCTTTCTTTTTGTTGGGAACAGGCCACTCGGTGATTCCAGCGATCTTGACTTGGTCCATGTGAATGGATCCTTCGCTAATTATTACCCCAAGGTACTCTGTTTCCAGTACCTCGAACTCACACTTCTCGGCCTTTAGGAATAGCTTGTGCTTCCTAAGGAGCGCGAGAACTTTGCGAGTGATCTGTCGGTGCTCCTCTAGAGTCTTCGAGAAGATCAGGATGTTGTCAAGGTATACGGTAACCTTGCCGGAGGCGATAAGGTCATTGAAGATGTCGTTCATCATCCACTGGAACGTGGCGGGAGAGTTGGTAAGACCGAAGAACATGACGGTGGGTTCGAACAGGCCACGGTTTGTTCTGAACGTGGCCTTCCACTCGTCGTCTTTCTTGATGCGAATATTGTTATACCCCCATCGTACGTCGAGCTTAGTGAAGTATTTGGCACTTCCTAGTTTGTCCATAAGTTCGGCGATGAGGGGCAGAGGGTAGCGATTCTTGATGGTCATTTCGTTAAGCTTGCGGTAGTCTTGAACGGGGCGTAACTTCCCATCCTTTTTCTTGACGAAAAAGAAGGGAGAAGCCATGGGGGACTTGGAAGGTCGAATCCGACCAGTGGCGAGGTTTTCGTCAAGGAACTTGTCAAGCTCCTCCTGCTCGGTGCGGTTTAGGGGATACACCTTGCAGTCGAGAGTGTTTTTGGCATTGGGGACGAGTTCGATGGCATGATCCCAAGGTTTGCGCATGGGGAGCTCGTCGAAATTTTCTTTTTCGAAGAGGTCCGCAAAGTCGCGGTACGCGGCTGGAACCATCTCCTCAAAGGTCTTCTTCTCCTTCCCTTCATTGGCTTTGGCGGCAAGTTCGTTTGCCTTATGGACCGCGCGGATTTCAATGGCTTCCTCGAAGTCGACGGCAAGAATGCGGTCGCCTTCTTCGAGCTCTTCATCCCACCGGTCATCAGGATCTGAGTCCGGGAGGGGAAAGGGGTTTTTGGTGCATTGACATCTGGCAAAGGTGAGCTTGCCGGTGCTCCAGTCAATAAGCGGGTTGTGTCGGACGAGCCAGTCATGGCCGAGGAAAATCTCTTTCGAACCAAGGTCGATGACGGCGAGGTCGATCCTCTTGTTATGGTCGCCAATGGTGAGCCTTAGTTCTGCGAACTCGGTGATTTCTCCAGCCTTGTTACGGGAACCGTCTGCATTATAGATTGGAATGGGGCTAGCGGTCTTGTAAACAGGGATGTTGTGGGTTTTGACAAACTCGCTGTGAATTGAGCTGCCTGTACATCCGCTGTCTAGGAGGGCGGTGGCGTCGATGGTTTGGCTGTTGATGGTTTCAACTTTAAGCGGGATTTTAAGATCTCGCTTAGAGGTGGTCTGGGAACGAATTAGGTAGTGTTTAGGCTTTCTGAGTTCATCCAGCCATTCCAGTGCTCTTGCTCGCTGAGCGCGTCGGAGCCCTTCCAAGAGATCGTCGACTACCTCTTCGGCCCTGGTCCTGTGTATCCAGTTAAGGAGCACTGACCTGGCGGCAGATTCGTTTTTGGCCTCTTGGATGGCCCTCCACGTCCACTCAGTTTTGAACGGTTTCATCCATCCTGGTGGGACCTTCTCAGCCGAAGGCTGGGTCTCCTCTGGTGGCGGGGACAACCGGGCCTTGGCTTCTTTTGCTTGGTGGATCCTGAAGGCGGTATCGTCTTCTTCGTCTGGAACTTCGACCATGGTTACCTTTTTGGGGCTCTCTGCCCCGTGCCCCAGAGGGTCGGACTCTGTGGACTTGGCCCTGAGCGGGCGCTTGAGATTCTCCGCATTGGTCCTTGCGGGGAGTGTCTTGGCCTTCAAAGAAGACGCTGAATCTTTCGACTTCAGAGGCCCAAGGGCGTCCCGTCTACTTGATTCTGACCCGAGTCCTAGTACTCGTTTTGAAGGCTCCAGCGCTACCTGGCATGTCCCTTCCCCCACAGCAGGCTCGGATGTCGATTTTTTCTTAGGTTCTTGTTTATCTGGACTTTGAACGATTAAAGTTGGTATATTTGAATGCGCGTTTTTTGTAACAACAGGCGTAACTACAGAAGCACTATGAGTCCGACCAGCGATAATATTTTTCGTACCAGATAAGTCCTTCGCCGAGCAAGTAGAACCTTTTACTTCTCGGCGCCATCTTTTACCTCCTCTATTTTAGATTCGGTGGCGGGTTCCGTTGTTACGGCCCGATTCTCCTCCTTTTTCTTGTCTTTGTTCCAGCTTTGTAACGGGCAATTCTTGCTAATGTGTCCTTTCTGCTTGCATCTGAAACACTTCCCCTCCGACCTGAGCGCGTCGATATCCATTGCCTGCCCTCGTCCGCCGTAGGTGATGCCAGTACCCGTCTTCTTGTCTCCAGAGGAACTTGTCGTGCCACTACTTGCTTTGCTAGCGTTCGTGGCAGGGTTGTTGTTCTTGGGGACGAAGGGACCGGGGCGCCCAAGGCCGTCTTCGATGGCCTTGCGCTGGCGGGCCTCGTTCATGACGGTGACCCGGGCCTTCCATTCATCGTAGGTTTCAGGCATGCCGACTCCAATGTCATAAATGATTTTCATGCAGGAGTCGGGGATTCCTTTCTTGACGGCCGCGACCATGTGGCCGCGAGCACCGGTGTCGCTTCGGAGTCCTGCCTTCTTGGCCTCTTTCTCGATGGCCTGGAAGTAGTCGTCGGCGAGGCCTTTGCCGAGGCGGAGGTCATACATCTTCTGCTGGTGGATTTCTTCTACTGCATGGTCACGGAACTTGTCACGGATCATTTGGCAGAAGTCGTCCCAGCTAGGAAGACGGAACTTGTTGCGGGAGTGGCTTCGTCGTTCCGCGAGGATCATGATCCACCACTCCTCCGCTTTCCTGGTGAAGTAGGAGGCGGCAAAGCCAACTCGGAATGGGCTGGCGTACATGTAGGGGTCGTGCATCTGGAAGTACATTTCGCAGTGGGTGAGGAAGCGGTCGATGTCATCGGCCTCGCCTTTGAAAACGGCAGGCTTTCGCATCAGATCTGGCTTGCATCCCATCCAGGGCGCGTCTTCCGCCATCTGGCCGACAGGGTTGGGGAGCGGGTCATCGGGATCATGGTATTTTCCTGGCCCTCGGGGGAGCGACCAGCTGTCAGGGTCTCGGGCGAGGGGACTAGTGTGCCGTCCTGGAGGCGGGGAGCCTTTGATGGCTCCGTCGTAGCCTGTCCAGGTTGGGACAATAGGCGGCTGATTGCCGCCGGCGTTTGAGGTTTCAGCGTCCTCCGGTCCGGCTCCTGCAAACATTCGGCTTTTGCCTTTTCGGCTCCTCGGCACGTGAGATCGTGGTGGCGGGGATAGGGGGAGCGGCTTTGGGGGGTTTCGTGGTTGATAATCTTCAGGCTCTGCGTAGGGACGATCGGGATGCTTTATATTGAATTCATATACCGCCCGCTCCATTGCACAGTACTCAATAATATCCTCCCGCTCCGGATCCGCTGGCCTCAGGCTGTTCATCAATCTCCCCATCTTCGAGGCGAGGAAGGTCGGGTCCTCCGTAAGGGCCGATAAGTGACCTATAAAGATCCGCGTGTATTCGCGTTCCCACGGATCGCGGATCTGCTGGACCTCGAGCGACAGCGCGCTGACTGATGGCACTATGCTGCTCGTGGGTGATATCTCTGGCGCCCTGTCGGATATGCTCCTGTCTTCGGGACTCAAATTGTGTACTGAAGCGGTTACCGTAGATAAGCCGCTCGTCTTGATCGAGGGGGGGAGGTGCGTAGTTTGCACCGAGCCGCGTGTCGACCCACTGGCCCCTCTGCCAACGTTCTCTCCACCTCCTTGCCTCGTCTTGGGCATACCAGTCTTCGTCCTCGCGGCTGATGTTTCGGAGGCGGTTCCAATGGAGGCGCCTTTGGTGGTCCTCTTCATCCTCTCCCGGTAGGCGCGCGCTAGTAGCTTGGCAGGCGTCGTGCTCGACTCGCTGCTGGTACTGCCACTGGTTGTACTGCTGCTGATTGTGGATTCCGAGGTTATGGAGGTGCTGGATGGTAATGGCGCGCTCGTGTGGCCAAAGGGGTTCGAGGTGCCATGGACGGGGGGTGGGGCCGGTTTGGACGTCGACCTGGACGCCCTGGAGTCGGAGGAGCTCGTCCTCGGCGAGTCTCTCCCTTTCTCTGCTTGCCTCTGCCCAGATGGAAGATCCGGGCTGGAGGGTGATTGGCCATGCTTGATCGAGGACGGCGATAGGGATGGTAGGGGAATCGGGGCGCGTCTGGCGGTCACGGATGTAGGCCTCGAACTCTGACTGAGTGGGGCTCTGAGGGATGTAGGGCTCGCTTTCGCTGTCTGAGATGGGGTCGTGGGGGAGTTCGGTGCCGCTCGAGGCTGCGACCTCGTATAGATCGAGGGAGTCTCGGGTTCGAGCCATTCCTCCGGTAGGGAGTGGTGCGGTAGAGGTGGTGTCGGCGGTGGAGGAGGCAGCGAGTACGGCAGGGACAGGGAGGTCGAGGGTGCCAGTGACGGGGGAGTTGTGAACAAGGACGCTGTGTCCTTGCTCGCCAATGTCGACTTCGATTTCTTGGACCGAAGCGACCGCAGGAGCTTCCCGACTTTCGGGATGCTGTACGGACACGAGCGATGAGGGGAAGGACGTGATGGATCGGTCAGGCTGGGTGGTGCCATATCGTTGTAGACCGTAGGGGGATGGGTAGAAAGGGACAGCTGGGAGACGGGGAGCACGGAAGGTGCGGTCCGTCCAATGCTGAAGACGGTTTCGTTGGGTGTTGTACCAGAAAACGATCGGCCACCTGGACCGATAGAGAAGGTACGAGAGGGCGGGGATCCTGACAAAGAGTGTCAGGAAGAAGGCGGAGATGATTCCGGTGCTGGTGAACGATGCGGGCATTCGGTTTCAAAAAGCAATGGTGGCTGCTTAGAGAAAGGGAATGGAAAGCTTCGAGCTAATTGTTAGACCCGAACTCCGGGTAAACCAAACAAGAGTAAACCGAGGGCTGTTTCGCGTTCGAACAGTCACCCAAGGAGTCTCTATGCTGAATGGCTACTAAGAGCGTCGGACTAAGGTCTTAGTCTGAGGCTGAGTCGACTAGCTAAGTTCGGTATGATTAAACTTTAGCTCGAAGCTGGGGAATATACAGCGAGAGCTACGCTACTTATATACGAAAAGTCCTGTGCTATGAATAGAATGTTTGTCCGTGGTTGTCGCGCGGAATACAAGGAAGAACATGAGAAGGGCGAGCGTTGGTCGCAAGCCGTAGTTGTCCGTAGTACAATTGCTGATGCGGTCCATTATAGTCGTGGTTACGATGATAGGTGCTTGAGATGAGATAAGATATAGATAAGCGCCGGCCGATAAGATAAGATAAGCGAGAAAATCGTAACATAATCGTGAAACTAATCACTGATGAGGATGAAACAAAATCACAGAAGCAACAACTGGATCAGTGATGAAGGACAGAATAAAGAAATAGCATACTGGCTCTCTTATAAAGACCAACGAATTGCAGGGTCAAGAACATACAAAGATAAATACTATATTAATACCTATAAATATTATACAATAATATGCTATCCCAACGCCACAGCACATGGGCCAAGACCCAACCGCAGTAAGGCTATTGACACCACCTATCAATGATGAAACGGCAATCAAAGAATAGAATGAAAACATAGGTGCCTAACAACACATGGGCCGAGACCCAACCACAGTAAGGCCATTGACACCACCTATCAATGATAAGATGGCGATCAAAGAATGAAAAATGTAGGTGCCTAACAACACATGGGCCGAGACCCAACCGCAGTAAGACCATTGACACCGCCTATCAATGATGAGATGGTGATAAATGAACAGAAAACGATCAGATGACACATGCTATGTCACAACACATGGGCAGAGAATAGACCGCACAGTGGCTGACAACACATGAGTAAAGACCCCACTGCAGCAAATCTTTTAATGTCATCTATCAATGATAAGATAATCAAATAAAAGAGAAACGTAACAACATATGACATCTTAAAAGTGAAAGTGTGACCCCTACAAATCACACCAGGAAATAAAAATCTGAATAATGGGACCTAGAATTAATCAGGCTTAATTGCAAGTCATGTGCAGACAAAGCAAACTTCTGCTCATTGACCCAAAACCACTGGTGCCCCACCCTGAATATTCTCTCTACCTCATTAAAAATTTCTAATATCACTCAGACTAAACCAACTAAATGTCGTAAAAGTAAACCGTAATGGAAACCCAATGTTACAAATACCAAATTAACTAGTATTATATCTAACAGTAACAAATATGCAACTACAAATACATACAACAAAATGCGACAGATCAAACCAAAATCACATTAAAGCACAAAGTTGAAATATATACATCTCCAAGAAACAAATAAATATAATACAAACAAATCCTCTACCTCATTATCTATTTCAATGAGTAGAAAACAGATTCCAACACCTAACTACTGGATATTGGAATGAAATAGAAACAAATGGTAGACTATTTAGTCTGGGATATACCGAGCTGCAGTCCAGCTAAAACCTTCCCCTAGTCTAGCTAAAATTGCTAGTTGTGATGCTAGACTAGTAAACATCAACTACAAACACCACTACATCTAAACTCTTACCACAAACGGCACAACAAACTGGTCATGGAATACACCTCTCCCACTCCCAAGGGATTGAGAATATCCCTGCCTGTTCTAATTCCGATGAGGGAATAGGAGAGATAGGCGACAGGTCAAATCTATCTAAATTATATATCTCAGAAGAAATTGAGCCTACAGTATGTCGCAAGATATATGAAAGCACAATAGACTCTGAGAACTATGTCCAAGATAAAAATGAGCAAATACATAATAATGGCAACACTAGAATGTATAACTCACCAGAGATGTCATCGTACTCTCCAATAGAGCTATTATGCTCCGAGAATAATCTACGAAACAACAATGGAAATATCAACACAAGTAGAGCTGATTTAAATATCAGAGCCTCACAAACAAATAAAAACACTAATCCAGAAACAGAGCAACTGAATAATGAAAATATCATGCAAAACCAAATAAACCGATATCTACAAAATGACCCTAAAATACCTTTAAAAAAGAATACAGACAGAATTAAAAAAAACACCCGTGCTAGTATCAAATTTGCCTCACTAAACATTAAAGGAAGAGGACATAATAATATACTACATGAAAAAAACAAATGGAAACAAGTAAATGAGATTCTTCGAGATGAGAAAATTGGAGTACTAGCACTCCAAGAAACACATCTAACAGATGACTATGTTAAAGATATTCACAATACCTATACCAAACGTATACACTTATACTACTCAGCTGACCTGCAACAACTAAATGCAAAAGGTGTTGCTATTATATTAAATAAAGAAATAACAAACACTAAAGATGTTGACTTTTATGAAATTATACCAGGAAGAGCAATAATGATAAAACTTCCATGGCATCATACACTAACAATCACAATCCTAACTATATATGCACCCAATGATCCAACTGAAAACAAACAATTCTGGGAAAACCTACTAAAAATATGGAATGAAAAGAATCTTCCAATCCCAGACATTATGCTAGGAGATACAAATATTGTAGAAGATATGATTGATAGATTACCATGTCATAAGGATAACACAAATGCAACACAAGCACTATCAGAACTAAAAGAACTTCTCCAACTAAAAGATGGATGGCGAGAAACAAACCCAACATCAACAGCATTTACATTTATGCAATCATCAACTGGATCTCAATCAAGAATAGATCGCATATATATTGCCAATGAACTCGCATCTTCATGTTACAACTGGAGCATAAAAGCCACTCATCTTTCAACAGATCATAAGCTTGTTACAGTAGATATCATAGATCAAAAAGCTCCATATATAGGCCGTGGAAGATGGTCAATGCCTTTATATCTACTAAAAAATAAAAAACTAATGAAAGAAATCCATGACCTTGGTTTAGAAATGGAATCAGACATAGAAAAACTAGAATTTAATGAACGTACAGAAACAAAAAATGCCCAAATAATTTACAAAGAATTCAAAGATCAAATGATACAAAATATTAGAATTGCGGCACATAAATCAACACCTAAACTTATACAAAAAATTATGCAACTAGAAGGACAGCTAGATCGCACCTTAAATGACAACAATATCAATCATGAAGAAAAAACCTTTTCTGCAGCACTACTCCAAGAAAGAATCATTGAGCTTCAAAAACAAAGATATAATATCAAAAATGTAAACTCCAAAACACAAAATTACCTACATGGTGAAACAATAAGTAAATACTGGATCAACCTCAATAAATCTAAAAGACCAAGAGACACAATATATGAACTTAAAGAGCCAAACTCATCTATAGAAGACCCAATATATAAAACAAAAACATCAGAAATGGTGCAAATTGCAAGAGACTACCATAATGATATACAATTAAAAGACATACCTATAAGGAAAGAAGTAAACCGTCATGAAATAATAATATCAGTTGCACAAAAACTTGAAAGTAAAATTTCAGCAACACAAAAACAAGAACTAGGGAAAAAGACACAACAAATCCAGGTCAAAGAAGCAATTGATATATCAGCAAACAATGTAGCAGCCGGAATTGATGGTCTTCCAAATGAACTACTAAAAACACTTGCAATTAAATACAAAGAAGACAAACTAGCAGGGAAGACTGCCTTCAATATAATTAAAACTCTAACAAAAGTCTTTAATGATATTGAAGAATATGGTGTAATGGCAAATACAAATTTCAATACTGGATGGATGTGTCCAATCTACAAAAAAAAGGATCGCAATAATATTGTAAACTATCGACCAATAACTCTTCTTAACAGTGACTACAAAATCTTTACTAAGACATTAGCAACTAAACTTGCAAATATAGCACCAGATATAATACATGAAGACCAAGCTGGATTTATTAAAGGTCGCAATATATTTGACCAAACAATGCTATCAAAACTAACAATCCAATATGCAGAAGCATCAGAACAGAATGGAGTAATCATCGCTTTAGATCAAGAAAAAGCATATGATAAAATAGCACATGACTACCTTTGGGAAATAATGGCAGCATGCAATATTCATAACCGCTTTATCAATACAGTCAAAGCTCTATATAATCAAGCACAAACAATTGTAGTCATTAATGGAGAACTGAGCGAACCATATACTGTAACTAGAGGTGTATGACAGGGTGATCCCTTATCATGCCTCCTGTTCAATATTGCAATTGAACCACTAGCATGTATGCTGCGTAAATCAAATATCCAAGGCCTACATATACCAGGATCAACAAACAATCTTATAACAAAACTCTTTGCTGATGATACTACAGTATATCTATCAGAAAAAGACTCCTTTGACAAACTGCAACAGATTCTCACAGAATGGTGTATAGCATCAAGAGCAAAATTTAATATTGAAAAGACAAAATGTATACCAATAGGTTCAAAGAAATATAGAGAAACATTTTATCAACTGAGACAATTAAATAAGCATGATAATAAAATACCAAATGATATTCATATAGTTCAAGAGGGTGAAGCAATACGTTCCCTTGGGTGTTGGATTGGAAATAACATAAAAAATGCAACACCCTGGACACCAATAATAGAAAAAATTGACAAATCACTAACACAATGGAACAAAAGTCACCCAACATTAGAAGGTCACAGCTACATTATACAGTTAGTTGTAGGAAGTGGAACACAGTTCTTAACCAAAGTTCAAGGTATGCCAGATGATATTGAAGCAAACTTGATTAAAAAAATACGCAGCTTTATGTGGAATGATGCAAAATCATCACCAGTGAATTTAGAAACACTCTATACACCCAAACATCAAGGTGGAAAAAATTTATTAGATCTCAAATCACGAAACAAAGCAATCACTCTAATGACCCTTAAGTCATTACTATGCAATAACTCTAAGCAAGCAACATGGCAAAACACAGCTCATGCACTATATGCAATGAATGTATCATATAAATTCAAAAAATAGATGACAATATAAAAATAAACATGTTTCTCCAATTGTGGAACATAACAACAAAACAAAAAACCAGTCTACCACAAGACCTTAAACAAATTGTAAAACATGCCAAAGACTATACTATTAAAATTGATGCACAAACACTTACAAATGAAGGGAAAAACAAAATGCCCCTATGGTACCACAAAGCATCAACAGCAAAAAGTAATAGAATAACAAACTCAAAACATGGCAAATGCCTTCGAAACAATCACAATATATACACTGTAAAAGATGCAATAAACACAATAAGCAATCAACCAAATAATCACAAGGTATCTGGCAAAAAATGCAAATGTAAAAAATGCAAAGAGGATAGACAGAAAGGCTGCACAAATCCTGCAAAATGTCTATCAATAGTTAAAAATCTCTTAAGTGAACTGCCAACACACTGGAAACCTCAAAATGAAGGTGAACATGAAGATAATGAATTTTTAAATAAGGAAACACAAAATAATCATAATGACTCAGCTAAAATCTTTGAATACAAACTACCAACATCAAATGAAATCCATAATACCCTCCGAATATTCACAATGGCAGAGGATAATTTAAAAGACATACCCAAACCAAGAAAAACAGAAAACAATTTCATAATAGCATATACCAATGGAACCTGTGAATTAAATGGAAATATAAATGCTCAAGCAGGAAGTGGAATATGGATTAACAAAGATAATATCATAAATAAAGCCTGCAGAGTTCCTGGCCTAAACCAAAACACAGAGACAGGTGAATTATATGCAGCAGAATACACTGCCCTCAAAATTCCTAAAGATATCCAACTGACAATCAAATCTAAATCTAAATATATGATCAATGCAATAACTAGCTCACTCACCTACTATGAAGACAAAGGATGGATAGGAGTACCAAATGCCCATGAAATAAAAAGAACAGTTGCATGGCTAAGACAAAGAGGATCAAATACCCTCTTTGAATGGACAGGAAACCATACCAATAGCACAGAGAATAATGAAGCAAACCAACAAGCAATAAAAGGACAAAAGGAAACAAGCTGTCCCAAAATAAACCTAAGAACCCCAATACAGCTTAACCTTCAAGGAATAAAACTCTCCTGCTTAACACAAGCCATAGCATATAAAGCAATCAAGCAAAAAATGATAATAAAAGAAAGAAAATCTACTATAATCAATTTAGATATAGCTCGATATGCTGCAAATGATCTAAGTGGACAAACACCAACAGATTCAAGAATATGGCAATCAATAAGAAGCAAAGATATAACAAGAACAGTAAGAAACTTCCTATGGATGATGCTACATAATGCATATAAATGTGGAAAATATTGGGATAATATTCCAAACTACTCACATCGAGCAATGTGTCAGAAATGCAATGCAGAAGAATCACTAGAACACATTCTAATAGACTGCAGACAAATACTGGCCCAAGATACCATATGGAAACTCTGTAGACAACTATGGGAAACCACAGGAAACCAATGGCCACAAATCACATATGGAAAAATCCTTGCATGTGGACTAACACAGTTCCATAACAAAGATGGTCAGCTATTATTTGGAAAAAACAGACTATACCGCATCTTAATATCAGAATCAGCATTCCTAATATGGAAACTACGCTGTGAACGACGGATTGCCAAACAAGATGATGAAACAAAATGGCACTCACAAACAGAAATTCATAATCGATGGGTATCGTGCATTAACCAAAGATTAACACTTGACTACCAAATTGCAAGAACCTATACAAATAAAAAAGAAAACTTGAAACCCAAACTAGTACTCCATACATGGAGCGGCTGTCTATACGAGGAAGAGAAGCTGCCAGACAACTGGATCAGGCAGCCTGGGGTTTTAGTGGGTATACCATATCTAAAACAAAATGGGAGTCCCACACGAAGTGCGTAAAGCATTTCCCCGGGGTGGCTCACAACAAGAGGTGAAACTCCTCAAAATTAGCTTGGTTCCCAGACTAACATTGTTAGTTGTGAGAATCTCATAAGCTCCACCAAAAAAAAAAAAAAAAAATTAGGCTGAGTCAGCATTTGAATTGTACAGTCTACCGGACTCTGCCGCTATCCCCGCCATCCAGATCATGGCTTCCCTGGATGGCGTTGACGTCAATCTCTTTGATGATGGGTCTCATGACGATGATCTCCCCATCCCTCTCGTTCCTCACTCCTTCAATGACAACAACCCTCCCACACACCCATCATCACCTCTGACCAGGACCGTTAGTGAAGAGGATATCTCGTGCTGACCTAGCAGGCGATAACACGTCTGTCCAAAATACCTCCCCTGATAAAGGGACAACTAAGGTAAAGACCACACCTAAGAAGAAGAAGAGTGATCCCAAAGACTCCTTCGGCCCCGACCACAGCGACCACGACATCGTTCCTCCCCTCCCTTCCTGAGCATGCGAAGACTTACATCAGCGACCTCCAGTTTCGTGTTCCTCTGGAGACTCACCATCCGGAGGACGATATCCGTTTCAATAACAAGGCCCAGGGGCGAGGGACGCGGAGACTCAGAGCATGTGCTCTTCCGCTGCATGCCAGAGAGCGCCAACGGTGACGAGGACTTGGACATTGATGATCTTGACGAGAGAGCGAAGGTGGTGGAAAAGATGCACGACTTACGCAGATGCTTCTGGCATGATCTCGCCCGTGTGACTCCACACATCACTCTACCCAGCGACACCCATCAAGATACATCGTTCTTGAAATCTTTACTCGCTGATCGTCCGTCAATCGAGGTGACCGCAAAATATTGCTATCGAGCGCTGAAAAACGTGTACAAGCTACCGATGTATCGACCTTTATCATAGCAGATCCCGGAGGCTCTCAACTGGACCCTAGGTTCTACCCAGCAACTTTAAGTTGACCGTGAGCTCGGCCTTTGGGTCTGGTTGAGGGTATCAGTGGATAAGTCAGTACGTGATTAGTATGCTAGAGTGTTAGTGTACCGGCCATGTATCATCTACGCCCGGCGTCCCTTGTTGGACCGTGCCATGTAATCCTACCCTACCCTACCCTACTGCCGTTCCTTGTTTCTCGACGCTGCAGACTGCATCCATGCTACTATGGAATGGCTATGCAGCGAAAAAGGTGGCTTGAATGTCGAGAAGATTCTGATTGCCTTAGAAGAATAGCGTGATTCATGGATGTTGGGACGAAGGAAAGCCGAGCCGTGTTTGTGACGGCGGCATATCGTCATCTCACTTTTTCCCTTGCTTCAACCACGACGACAAAAATCACTGCTTGCAGTTCTTACAACGTCAAGAACAACCTTAACAAGCTTTAACTACGAGGCGCGCCGCGGCTGTTCCAAAATCTCTTTCTCTCTCTATCATAGTTGGGCTGCCTTTCCCTAGCTCGTTCGTATTTGATGGGGTACTGATATTGCCGGTGGCCGCTGAGTTATTTCCTAGTCATAGCTCCGACGATCAATGCTCAAGCTGCGATTATAGTGTGGTGAACTGATATTACTAGCCAAACGTAATACTGACCTTCGTTCGGAAGACTGATACCCGAATGTCAGATGGAATGGACATAGCCTCCGTCTCCTCTTGATGTGTTGAATCAGCCGGCCCCAGGAAAATACATACATGTTCGTCTTGACGAAATAATGAAGGGCTATGTACTTGACCTTCGGCACTCAAAAATGTGAAGATAGTGGATTCTGACCTGGCAAGCCAATACAAAAATAGGTGTTGATGTCCAAATCGAGAAGACGTTACGGATCAAGTGCCGCCTGGCATCTTCGTCCTTGGAAACCTTGATCAAACCGATATTGTTTCCTTCTTACACCTGCTACTTCTGACCAACGGTGGCTTTCTTCGTCGTTTCGTGATCTAGTTGGCTGCTGCAACCCATCCGTTTCGAAACCATGCTTTTAAATGCAGATCTGGAACGGTTCAGCACCGTAGCCTCAAATACGGACTATCGGCCTGCCGCCTTTGCAGCCATCGAATCTCCAATATCATGTTTGAATATTTGTTCCTTGCTTCGCTGAATGCTCCGTGCTCCTCACTCTTCTTATCCTGAAACCCATCATCCAACCCATCAGAACAAGATTCCGAGGTCTCATGATGTTTGACGTGCTTCAGTTTGAATTCAAGGGACTTTCTTGCTTCCTTAGGAAATAGATGGGGGCGCTTATTTCTATTTCGAAGCTTCATATTGCATTGAATGTTCTCGGTTGATATCTGCACCGTACTGCCTCATATCAGACAAGACATTCACTTATCGCCGCCTCTACTAGTGAAGGCGTAATACATTTGCTGCGCCTGACCACAGATCTAATCTTTTGCTGTACTGTCTATATAACAAACTGGCGGCTCGGTAACAGGTGGCAGTATCTCCCCTTCGTTGGCCTTTTCAATCATCGCCATGATTGCTAGAACATATCCCGGGACAGATATACCAGAGCTAACAGACAGCCAGATCAAGGACATTTTCCGCAATCTAGACATGCAATTCAACGCGATGATGGTTCTTGCAGGAGGATATGGTAAGAGAATTTAAATTAATGCGAGGGAGGTCTAGTCAGCCAATTTTTTGAAGGGTTATACACTGGAGTGGTCACCGCCACATTGTGGGCTATTGGTCTATACTTTTCACTTCTTTCTGATGCTCATCTGAGTCTCTGACTACTATGTCTAGCTTCAAGAAATAATTTCCAGAGTCCTGGAAGGCCGCGTTTTCTTATTCTTATTATCCTGCTTCTGTATATTCTCGCAGCTGTGGAACCTTGCATAGGATGGGCGGTGCAAATCGCGTATACTACCCTTCCTAATGGGAAAAGCTTTTGCACGGCATTCGAGTATAGTCCTAACACTTGGGTCTTTTCAGTTTCAGGGATCAGTGCAATTCTGAGCACAATTCTTGCCGATGCTACTTTGGTATGAACTTTAATCTCTGCTTTTAGAATTTCTTACTTATTCTTACTTATGATTGGCTAGATATGGCGGTGTTGGATTGTCTGGGAACGATCATGGCGCATTGTGCTCGTTCCGACTCTTTGCACCACCTTAGCAACAGGTTGGTTTTTTAATTCATTAATTCCAATAGTTTTACAACTCATCAGCTAGTGTAAAATCAGCGAGCAGAGGGATTGTAATTTATGAATCCACTTTTTCCGGACCTACCGCAAAGAATTCATCCCCAAAAGGCGCATTTGTCGACAATGCTGTCAACTGGTCGGTGCTATACTCCTCGCTCATATTGACCACCTTGCTATGGTGTACGGCTCTCATTATCTATCGCATTTGGAGAGTGGGTGCTGCTGCTGGAAGGATACACGTTTATCAGAGAGTGATAGAGATGCTTGTAGAATCCGCATCTCTGTACTCTGCTGTGTTAGTTGTTCTTGTGGTCTTAGAAGCTCGTAACGAGTTAATCGCAAATTACGCAGAAGATTTAGCAATCATAATAAGAGTACGTCTAACCCATTTTGTCTTTTTCCCTTATAAAGAATACAATGTCTCCTCCAGGGAATTGTTCCAACAATTCTCGCCGGGCGCGTTGCGGCAGGCCACGCTCGCCCAGACGACTCATGGAGCGATAATACCACAGCATCGTCCATTCGGTTCAGAAGTTATTCAAGTTCGCAGAATGACAGTCAAATTAATGCTGAACCTGGACGGGATATGTCGTTTCCACACATACGACCGGACTTAGAAGAGGGCTTAGGGGATGGTACAGAGTCACGAGTGGAGGGAGCTTCGCCAACTTTCAGTGCACACGATTGTTCTGCACATGTTGTCGGGACATCGAATCCCGTTGATTGTAGCGTCGTATGAGGAAAGGCGGGGACTGCAATTGATAAATAGTCAGCTACGGACTAAACCAGATAGAACCACCGACAGTATTTAAACTGATTATGAACTTGTATCCTCACATGAACCCATCAGTCCAGATTGTTAATTCCCCGACCGTAGGGTGAGCCTCTCGGACGACTGAACAAGCCAAGACCAACGCATTTCAACCAGCTCTACAGGATCAAATAGTATTGAGAAGCGTACATTCATCGGGTTCACATTACGTGTCAACAATTCGTCGAGTGAACGCATGACCTGGCGGGCTTAGCTTCAACCTAAGGATGAGAGCAACGGTAATGCTTGATCCATCAGTACGCGATATTCAATGTCGTTCTTGATCTGGTTTATGGATTTGAACAAGAACCTGAACGCTCACCTCGCCGGAATTAGGAATGGAGGGCGCTATCGAGCCTACAGCTTGCTGTTTTGACACCTCTTGTAGCGACGCCAATTTTGTAGATTGCGATGTCGTGAAACGTAAGACAAGGTTTTGCTTGTGGACCCCGAAGGCAATCGCCATGATGCTGAGAGATATGTATCTCATAAATATCTCGACACTACAATTCAGCCATCATGCGTGGCTAGCCACTGTACCTATGTTCCACATTCATGAATGTAACAACTGTCGATGTAGAAATCAAAGGAAAGTCATTGTCAAGTCGGTCGACTCAGGGATACTTTTCTGAATGAATCTTGATGATATACAGTGCTTTGGACAGGATATCAGCTTTGCGAGCAAATTATACCTACTCACGAAGACACGTGTTCCAAGGACACTGTTTCGAGACCTGGACAAACATGTCAAGACTGGCTGGAAAGTACGGTTGAACGGATGACTGGCCAGGGCGTCGCCTCAGTGATGATATCTTCTTCGCTGTTTGACCATAGATTACAGTCCAGGGCATCGCACGGGAGAACACGGGAGAGACATCGTTAAATCTCAGCCTGGGCTGAGCTAGGTTTTTTCTTATTGTCGTACCCTCATGGTCACCGTCGAGTCCACATACAGGCCCGCCAGTAGAAGTCCGTCGTATTTTAACCAAGAAGATCCTGTCAAGCCCTGAGGAAGGCGGTAAGAAAGGATACGAAAGACAAAATGCACGGTGACGCACTGAATTTTCCATATTGCAAGCTAACAGCTATGTTGCCTTTGCCCAGCTACATCCTGATGATTTGAGTTTCCACCAACATGAAAGGGCCTGGTAGAATTCGAACAGGCCAATGAGGCGGACCGATTCACACGATGTCCTCATTGGTCGAGAAGGAAGCGACGCTGGTATGTATTGGCAAACATGTGCCTCAACATCGTAGAAGGCAGCCATGGTAGTCGGGAACGGCAGTGCTGTGGAGAAAGAGTGATGTCGAGGTATGGGATTATTCATGGTAGTCGAGAGCAAGGACGGCTGTGACGTGATGCCATGCAGTCGTATTGGTCGTCTTCCTTCTCTTCCTTCTTACCACAACCACAGGAGTCGCTGTCAGTAATTCTTACCACACTGAGAACAACATCGACAAGCGTCGCTCATGACGCTCGCCTCTGCTACGATGGATATGGCTGCTCTGGGAACGAGGTCCTGGTACTCACCGATGATTCAATTCGAGATTTTCTTGCTTCGTAGTCCTATCAAAAGGTCGGCCTGGCCCCATTGTCATTGCTACAAGAAACTGAATAAAACGATAGCTACAAAAACCGCTTCATTGCTTCACATTGCCTTCCCGACCCTTCCTCTCTTGTTCGTAGAGGGCTATCAGGGCAAGCCCATCGAAAGGGCGAGTGGATCCTGCGGGCAAGCCAAGAGTCGGTGGCTGCGATGTCGGAAATGCCGATGGGTACGCCTGCAGCTGGTGGTGAGGCGGAGGCGGAGGGTATGACTGGCTCGGCGTCGTCGTCGTCAACAGCGATGGGCCGACGGATGTCATACTGTCATGTATGGTATGTGTTTGTTCATCGCGACTGGCGCGATGGTGCTGGGTCCTGTTGTCCCTCTTTCTGCGCTGGAAATCCTCCAAGTCGTCGGGTTCAGTGCTCGGGTCATGGTCCCTGAGATGCCAGAGGATGTTCCGCCCCTCTGAAGCCTTCCTGTCGTCGTAGCGAAACTTGCCAAAGAGGGTTAGCAGGAACCACCTGTCATACTCATGAATCAGAGCTCTGAGGGTTGGTACGTCGTCTGGGGCTTCGCCGGGGGTATATGGCTCGTCCTTGAAGAAAGAAAATACGTGGTGGTGGGAATCGAATGGGTGGATAGGCGGCGTGTGGCTTGCTACGGCAGCGACGTTATCCCTCCAGGCCATAACATGGTCGCTGACGGCCGCGTGATGTTCCTGCCACCAATGAGTTCTTAAATTTCTATAATCAAGTTTGATATACTCACCAGCACCTCGCCTTCACAGGCTAGATGTGCCATACCCTCCTCGTCTAACGGGCCTTCCAGGGCCCTCTCGTGGAAAGCTATCATTGTGTCGAAGCCAAAAACCTCGATCTGCGATGTGGCGATCAGTGGCGACCCCTTCACATACGCGATCGTACATACCAGAGTATAAGTCCACGAGCGGATTTCTGACACTGGTACTTCCCAGTCCTCCATTTCTCGAAGCGAGGTTATATTGGAATGTGACAAGTTGGTGTTTGTTACTTTGTGGGTCGTCGTAATTACAAATCACGAGTCCTGAGGCAGCCTTTGTTTTGTTTTCGGATGTCTGGTAAATCGTAGGACAGTTTGTCCTTCTTTGCCTTATACCAAGTGTTGAGACTGAGCGCTCTGTCTTAGTTTGGCGCGAATTATGTCTTGGTGCTTGTACGGCGGAATTTCGTGCATTCGAAGTATTTCCTCCACTTGCTTGCCACACATAAATCTGACGCGGATAATAATACCAAATTTTCTTCCAGAGTCTGTCTTTGTGGCCTATTCTTTCGCTATTAGGTGGATAAATGCAACCGCAACCGACCTCGCATCTAATCAGTGCAATAGGATGCTTCTTTGCTATACTTACCACGTGTTCCTGGTCCTAGATGGTCAGTCTAGCATCATTATCATTGTTGCAAGAAACTGGTAAGAGCATAGCTATCCTTTCTGGCCTTGTCAGACACTGCTCACGGCCGGCACGGTGATTTTTCTCGATTTTTTCGATCCTCTTGATTCCTGTGAAGTCCTCTCAGCGTCCCGCTCGTTACTCTCATCGATCCTGGCATTCCGGTGCCCTCAATTCCCGCTAGCTGGACCTCGAAACACCCGTCAATGCGAGGAACCACAACGAATTTTATCTGCAATACGTCTTGGACCCGACGAGGACGAGACAAGTGTTGAGACTGAGCACTCTCTTTTGGTTTAGCGCGAATAATTTCTTGGTGCTCGTACAACGAAATCTTTGTGCATGCTAAGTATTTCCTCCACTTGCTTGCCACAGGTATAACTGACGCGGATGTTCATACCAGGGCTTCTTCCAAACACGGCCCTCGTGGTCGACTCTCAGCTGGATGACGAACCTACCATAAATTTCCTTCGAATCCGTGCACAGTGAACTTATAGTGGCTGTTTTTACTCATTCGTGACTCCGTAATGAGAATTTGCACGTGTATGGCCTTGCATTTTACTATCGAGTGGGACGACTGCTTACTGCTGTGACTTCGAATCTTTGGTCGTTATTCGTTCACTCCGTGAGAATGTTACATGCCGAGTCTGTAGGATCAATTACTGATAGATTCATGGGTGTCTTCTTCTACTTTGTATCTTCCGTGCATCGCCTTGTCTGATTTGGGGTCTGACATAGGCCAGCTGCGACATCGCCATTTTTAAAATCCCCCAACGATTAGTATCTGCTTAGGTTTTTATGCTGCTGTTCAGAATGAAGATTGGCGCCGTTTACGGAGGGTTGAAGATTGGTGTGTTTATTCCTGCGACTGATATTCCTTTGTTACTTAGCCTCTTCACTATTATATTATCTGCAATCCTGTGCCCGCGACTTACGTCACTTCTAACCGATCAGCACGGTCTATTCATCAGTGCTACATAAGAGGGTCCATCGATTTCAGTTCACAAATCTCTTCAAGTCTTTACCATGTCAGAAACACAAGTCTTAATCGCTCAGCTGAATCAGGCGCTATTGGGAGTCTTCGGGCACGGTCAGTATGCAAAATTGATACATATGAACGTTGACTAACCAGGTCGAGATACAACAGGTATCCATACTTGCATCGTGATAGTAGCTTTGTGGGCAACATGTGCGTTAACCGCCGATTTCTCGGTCTCTGTGCATGATCAAACTTTCAATAGTCTCCAGTAAACGACGCCGACCCGAAAATCGACGCATCATGGTCTTCATTATTCTGTTGTTGTATATCTTCGCCACGACATATGTGGCCTTAGACTGGGTTTATTCCATCTATTACTCTGTCGAAAACCGAAAATCGAGCTCTAGCTTTTTTCTCATTGTATTCCGTGCATCGAAAATCGGGCTGGGTGCAATAAATACTAGCATTTCTGATGGTGTCATGGTCCGTTATGGTGTATAGTATTCTCATTTTCAATGTGCACTAACCCTCGTACACTGTATAGATCTGGCGCTGTTGGATTGTCTGGGGCCGCCGTTGGTCGTTTATTATACCGCCGATACTTCTTCTTTTAGCTCAAGTAGGTGAGGCGCCGGAAATCCATTCGCTTTATTATACTGACAACTCCTCTTCATAGTCTTTGGTTGCTTCGCATTCCAGAGAGTCATACTCGATAATGCTACATTACCGGCAACCTTATATGAGGCTATCACCATCCCTGTACCATCACTGGAAATTGTCTGGGTGATGATGTTCCTTTCCTTCTCCCTAGGAACCTCGCTTTGGTGCACCACACTCATAATTTATCGTATCCTGACAGTCAATGGATACACAGACGACGGCAGAAGACCACACATTTACCGTCGAATCATCGAGATTCTAGTTGAATCTGCTTCGCTTCATGCTGTTGGCTTAATAGTATGTATGGTATTAATCAGTCTTGACACCGTTGCAGATTTGTACCCTGGGAGTGTCTATGTCGCAATAACTGTTTGCCTCTATTCCATCATCTTGACAGAATTTCGATACTGACATTCTATTATGAAGGCGATCTCACCTACACTTATCGTAGCACGTGTCGCATCAGGGAATGCACGTCTTGATGATGACTGGCAAGCAAGCAAAGGCGCTTCTTCCTTACAGTTTAGGTCTGAAACTCGCACGACTAGTAGCGAATTATCTGCCATCATTGACTTGGAACACGGCGGATCACCGATGACTGATGGGTGCGAGCATGAGGGCGATGTGGATATCAGAAAGGGAGCTGATGTACCGAAGAACAGGAGAACGAACCAATAAGGTGTTTTATGTTGAAGTTCACTTTTCGTACAGTTACGGAGACGCAATAGAATATTCAGAGTCTCAGTGAAGACAGACCGTTCCACCGAATATACCTGTAGGAGCAATGTCGGCCTCAGATGTCGGCCGAGGTCGCTAAAGATGGAGCGCGTGCGCAGGCGAAACTAGCGAAAAAAAGGACCCAGGAGTCTGCCATTCATACTTAGTCCGAATCCCAGAACAGAGTCGATTTTCAGGATCAGAAACCATGAGCAGAGACTATTAAAGATAGCTGAGTCGCTCATCAATCCCAGCGGGACCAGACAACAAATTCTGAAGAGGCCATCTCACTCCACTAGAACTGAACGGGTCTACAACCATCGGGCGGAGAGATGAATAAAGAGGGCTCGTGAAGTTTGAACTAGAAGCGAAGGCATGATTAGCAATCGTTAGGCGTACTTAAAAGGATACCGCTGTACCATATTGGTGGGCCTAAGATATCTCAGGCCTGTAAGGAATGGCGCGACCTTGATTTTGACCTTAGAATGTCCATAGTTGTGGGTTAAACGTGTACGTACAAGAGGGAAAATTGAGAAGGGCGGGGAGCGAGTGTAAGCAGACACAGAGAGGCGAAAGGACAAAAACAAGCTGATGGAGATGAGTACAGAATGAGAGTCCCCGGCTAAAAACATGGTGCGGGCTTTTATAATCTCAAACGACTATTCCAAAGTCAGTTGGTGAACGAAAAAAAATGCTGACGGAGAATGCCAGACAGGGTTCAATGATAACACTAAGTTCGCGTTGACAGTCGGCGTACGAGGATAGTGGCCAGTGGTCAAAGTGAACCCGAGATTGGACTGGCGTCTTGGATTGCCCTGAAGATGCAAGTGGCGGGGTCTCCTAGATCCTACATTTGAGGTAAGGGCATGAATATTACGCGTGAAATTTGATGCAGCATGTAACAGCAAGATGAGATACTAACAGCCATAATAAAATCTTTTCTCTACAAGTCAAACTTGTACCAACCTGATGGGAGAATTAGCCTTTGTACGAAGATAAACTCTGAGGCGACTGACCCAGTAAAAGCTTGAAAGAAATTTTGATTCGTTCGTTCTGGTCATGCTGTTAGGTACGACGTACTGGAATCGAATCAGCGTACATACCTACGTCCAGCTTGGGCCGCTTTGTGAGCTAGAAACCGTTCAAACGTCGTTATGAAGACGCCACAGCACCCTGATGCTACACATGCCTTCCGGCACGTAGTGAGGAATACTTGCAGAGCCTACGACTTACGAGAGCTAAAATGAGATATCAGCGTCGCATCAATATTGACGGTCAAAATTTCAATCCTCGAATTTTGCTCTATGGGTCCAAGACATCACGGAGTGCGACTACGAGCGCATATATCGATGCTGAGAAGACGAAAACTCTTGGGAGCGTTGCTGCTGTACGTCGGACTAGTGACTCGCGTGTACCAAGTTTGAAGTTCCCAAAGGTTGATTTCTCGCTAGGCCTGTTGACACCTTCGTAGCCATCGTCGAGTCCAGATAGTATGTGTCATTGAAAGTTGTTATATTCTGGACACGATGTGAACAGAAGGATGCACATACCTAGAGACGGCGTTAACAGACGATGATAGACATGCACAAACGACGTACCCGGACGCAATTTAGCAATTCAACGGTAGTATCTTCCGCGCCAAACAGTGCATATAGGCATCTAATTCTCGTCGAAGTAATAAAAACGAGTAGAGAAGAGGTAAAATATGAATCTAGAAGTCGTTGCTGCAGTCAACAACACGACACAGGTATGTAGCAGCAAATATACTGCCTCAGCGCGGTCAAGAGTATCCAAGCTCCTCGCAGAAGGGCGATGAAGCCGAGAGAGGTAGGAATGTCGAGAGGAATGTGGACGTCGGGACGAAGGCCGTGACTGTGACGTATATGACAGTCGTCTCAGTTCTTCTCTTCCTCCCACCACGACGACGGGATCACTGCCAGTATTTCTCACCGTGCCGAGAACGACCTCAATAATACCAACGATGCCCACTGCTGCCAACGATGGAAAATGTTATTCTTGGAGCGAGGTCCCATAGCTACTGATGGGTCAAGATTATCTTGCTCACAGCCCTAGCAGTATCAAAGGTCGGTTCAACACTGTCATTGTTATTTAAAGGAACTGAAGAAAATGACAGATTCTTTATTTCTTTCACTGGCACTGGCGCCCCCGAGGCTTCCGCTATCGTTGGTAGACGGCTATCATGGTAAGTTCATCAGCTGAGGATCGAACGAGCCACGGTATCCTGCAGGCAGGGCAAGAGATCGAGGCAGCAACATTGGAGGTGGTACTGGGTGCATTCCGTGCCAATGGTGGGGCTGAAACGGAGGGTGAGGCCGGCTTGACATCGTTGTCACCAACCCCGATGGGCCGGCCGATGGTATATTATTGTATATATCGTTGGTGGGTTCATCACGACAGGCGCGATGGTGCTGGGCTTCGTCGTCCTCCTTCCAGCGCAGGAAATCCTTGGAGTCTTCGGGTTCGTGGCATGGGTCTTGGTGCATGTAATGCCAGGATATGTTTCGTTCCCTCGACGCCTTCTTATCGTTACGATGTTGGTCTCCGAGGAGGGTGT
Organism: Armillaria mellea; assembly: GCA_030407055.1. NCBI lineage: Eukaryota > Fungi > Basidiomycota > Agaricomycetes > Agaricales > Physalacriaceae > Armillaria > Armillaria mellea. Next base: position 4,688,874 of record JAUDZF010000002.1, read on the forward strand.
CAAGCAACCACCTCTTGTATTCGGTAGGATTAAGCGTCGGAGCATCGTCTGGGACGTCGGCAGGGATATGCGGCGTGTCGTTGAGTACCGCGAGCAAGCGATGCTCAGAGTCGAAGGGGTGCACAGGTGGCGCATGGCTGTGTGCGACGGATATTTGGCCCCTCCGAGCTGTTACTCGTTCATGGATCGCCAAATGTTCACTCTGTTCCCAATGAGTTCTCCATTTTTGTAATCGAGTTCAATGCACTCACCAAAACCTCTCCGTGATAGACCAGCATCATCGCCTCTCCGTGGTCCAATGAAGTTTCCAATGCCCTCTCCCTCATCGTTTGGACGTTGTCGAAACTAAATTCGTCAATCTGCGATGTGGCTATCAGTGGCAACTCTTCCATATTTGTGACCGTACTCACCAGCTTGTAGGTGTAATCCCAGATTTCGGACCCCGGTACTTCCCAGTCTTCCATGATGTGGGGCGAGTCCATATTGAAAGCTAGCAGGTGGGTGTTCGTTTCTTTGTAGCTAGTGTACTAATTACAAATCACGAGCCCTTAAATACATCAGTTTTTGTTTTGTTTTCGGACGTATGGCAAACCGAAACAATAGCACGCCCTTCTTCGCCTTATACGAAGCTCTCGGCGAGCGCGCTCACTTAGTTTAGGGTGGATCATTGCTTGTGCACGTACGACGAAATTTCCCTATGGCCAGGTTTCGACTTGCCCGCCACAAAGATACCTGGCGATAGCTGGACCTTCCTTCACATTAGGATTTTCTCAAGAGCTGGTCTCCCCGCTCTCGCCATCAGTGTTTCAAACAGCCGGACGAAAGCCTCACTTTGTGGCGTAACATCAACCCTCATCAACCTTGCTTTACAACCAAGGTAGGCGGTTCATGTCTGTTAGATCATTTTGATACGTATCTGAGGGATATTTTAGAGATATAAATCGCCTTTGTTTCGAGATAGCCCGCTCGTATTCTCTCAACATTACATCTCAAGCGTTCCTACAGCGCGAGGCGGGAAGTGATTCCTCTAATGATACACCTCTTTTATTGCGATACAGCCCTTCTTCACTATCGAGCGAGCATGGAAGTGTGTAATGGTTCAGTCGCATCCGTTCTTCTACCGCCGAAATCCAGTCTCGTGCATATACAACCTCGTGGATACGCAATGTTTCGGCGCTCCGTCGAATGGATCTCAGTTGTGTTTACTTCTTTTTCGTTAGGGACCTTCCGACATGCTATTGTTAGCTGTTTGAAGTCTTGTGCCGTGGAACGTAGGGTTATCGCGTACTTGATGGAAATTCAAGACGGCATTCATGTACGAAGTCATTTCGTATATCGAGTGTGCTCTAACATTGCTTGGTAGCTGTTACCCAAGAAGAGGAGACGCCACGCCTTGTCTCGCAGAACAGGCATGGACGTAGGGAATGCTTACTTCGACGATTGGATATTTCTTTTGCTGCTTTCATTCTGAGCTAGACTGATTGAGGCGCCTCTACATGGGTACAATTGCAAGCGCAGCCATCGACCCTGGAACGGAGCGTCGATATGTTCTATATGCCATAGCGGTATATAGTGGGCAAATGCTCGGAGGTAGAGACGGAGTAGCGCGCCTCGAATTTGCATGTATCCCCTGGAATCGATTTGTTGCTGAAACCGGCTTGGGTACCAGTATCAATACTTTGACCAAGTCACTATGAGAACGTACAGAGGCTGCCTCACTGGCCGGCCCTAGGTTTCCCGCTTTCTAGTTCATTATATTGTGGGGATAAGCAAGGCATTTGAAAGACGAAAATGGTAAAAGAACATATCGCCGGGCGTACCCGCCAGTCGAACAGAGAAGGGGAAGTGGCCCTTCTTTTCTCTCAGTCTAATTCTCTTCTTCGACGTCTGTACTTTACCTTCGAGAAAACAAGCGCCAAGTTCCTGCATCGTCAGAATAAAACAAGATCAATTTGTAGTTTTCGGTCCCCAAAGAGACGGTCATGATAGCTGGAGAAATATATTCCATAAAATACCGACGTTACAATTTGGCTATCATGGACGCCTACCCTGCGTATACTTCCCAACCATCGCTGAGGTAGAAATCAAAGAAAACTCGGGACATTAAAGGATCGCCAGATAGATCCAGGTAGTCCCGCGTTACATTTCTGGGTGCATATAGGGAGCTCGATAATGAAACAGAATACTAGACAAGATATCAGCTTTATTTGTGAGCAAATTATACTTACTCATGAAGGCATGCATGTTCGCCAAGAACGGTGCGTCGAGAGCTGGACAATGCATCAATACTTGCTGAAAGAACATGATAATTGACTGGGGCTTCGCCATGACGATGGCATCTTCTTTGCTGCTCCATCTTCCTTTGCAGTCCAGCACGCCGATTACGAGCATGTATGCGACCGGGAAGGAACAAGGCCCTGGGAAAGCGTCGTTGGATCTCAGTCTGGACTGTGCTTGGTTCCTTCGTATTGTCGGGCTCCGTCGATACCCTCGACGTCGTCGTCGAGTCCGCTTACAGGCCTGCTCGGGAGAATTCCGCTTCTTTTTGACCAGGGATATTGAGTCAAGACCTGAAGGCGGTAAGAAAGTATACGAAAGACAGAATGCATGGCGACGCACTGAATTTTCCGTATCGCAAGCTAACAGCTACGTTTCCATTTCCCAGCAACATCCTGACACTTTGAGATTCCACCAGCGTGAAAGGGCCTGGCAGAGAAGAGGCCAACAAGGTGGGGCGATCCAAACGTTGTCCTTACGGGCCGTCAACAAGAAAACACGCCGGTATGTATCGGTAAACATGTGCCGCCACGCTGTAGATGACGGCCATGGTAGTCAGTATAGTGGAGAAAGAGGTAATATCGAGGTATGGGATTATTCATGGCAGTCGAGAGGAAAGACGGCTGTGACGTGACGCTATGGGCCGTCTTCCTTCTCTTCCTTCTACCACGACCACGGCACTCGCTACCAGTAATTCTTACCACGCCAAGAACAACATCAACAAGTGTTTCCGACGACGCTCGCTGCCGCTAACGACGGGAATGGCTGCTCTTGGAGCGAGCTCCCGGTACTCACCGATGATTCAATTCGAGATTTTCTTACTTCATGGTCCCATCAAAAGGTCGGTCTGGCGCCATTATCATTACTACGAGAGACTGAATGAAAGAATAGCTACAAAAACTTCCTCATTGCTTGCCATCGCCCGCCCGACTCTTCCGCTCGTGCTTGTAAAGGGCTATCACAGCAAGCCCATCGAACGAGCGAGTGGATCCTGCAGGCAAAGCAGGAGTTGGTGGCTGAAGTGTTGTGGATGCCCGTGGGTATGCCTGCAGCTGACGGTGAAGCGGAGGCGGAGGGTGCGAATGGCTTGGCACCGTTGTTGTCAACCCCGATGGGCCGACTGATGTATTATTGTCATATATTGTATTGGTTTGTCTATCGCGACTGGCGCGATTGTGCTGGGTCCTGTTGTCCCTCTTGCTGCGCTGGAAATCCTCCGAGTCGTCGAGTTCAGTGCTCGGGTTGTGGTGTCTGAGACGGCAGAGGATGTTCCGCCCCTCTGAAGCCTTCCTATCGTTGTAGCGAAACTTGCCAAGGAGGGTCAACAAAAACCACCTATCATATTGACGAGTCAGGGTGTCGAGGGTCGGCGCGCCATCTGGGGCTTCATTGGGGGTATATGGCTCATCGTTGAAGAATGAAAAGACACGGCGGTGCGAATCAAATGGGTGGATAGGCGGCGTGTGGTTTGCTACGGCCTCGACATTGCCCCTCCAGGCCATAACATGGTCATTGACGACCGCGTGATGTTCTTGCCACCAATGAGTTCTTAAATTTCTATAATCAAGTTTGATATACTCACCAGCACCTCGCCCTCACAGGCTAGATGTGCCATACCCTCCTCGTCTAACGGGCCTTCGAGGGCCCTCTCACGGAACGTTACCACCATGTCGAAACCAAAAACCTCGATCTGCGATGTGGCGATCAATGGCGAATCCTTCGTATACGCGATCGTACTCACTAGAGTATACGTCCACGAGCGTATCTCCGATACTGGTAGTTCCCAGTCCTCCATTTCTCGAAGGCAGGTTATATTGGAATGTGACAAGTTGGTGTTTGTTACTTTGTGGCTCGTAGTAATTACAAATCACGAGCCCTGAGGCAGGCTTTGTTTTGTTTTCGGACATCTGGTAAACCGTAGCACAGTTTGTCCTTTTTTGCCTTATACCAAGTGTTGAGACTAAGCGCTTTCTCTTAGTTTGACACGAATTATCTCTTGGTGCTCGTACGGCAGAATGTGTGGACGCGATATATCTCCACTTGCTCACCTAGGACAAATCTGACGCAGATATTCATACCAGGATTTCTTCCAAAGTTGGTCTTCGTAGGCTACTATCAGCTGGGTAACGGACCTAACACAAAATCTCGTCGGATCCGCCCGTGCGTATCGAAATCATGGACACCTCCCACAAATTCTTTTGTCACGACCATACAAGTCAATATTTACTGTTGTTTCTACTCGTCAGTCACTCCGTAATGAGATCCTGCATGCGGATGGCGTTACACTCTGCTCTCCGCTGTGGCGGCTGTTTACTGCTGTGAGTTTGAACCTCTGGATTCTATCCATTCGCCTTGTCTGACTTCCGTCAGAAGGATACATGCCGAGCTTCTGATCAATCACTAAGGGATTCACCGGTGATATTCTTTACCTTGTATTTTCCGAGTGTCGCTTTGTTTGGTTCGGGCAGGTTTTGCGGCGGCACAGAAAATTGGTGTTCTTGATTGGGACTGCATATCAGATTAAGACTCTAAACTCTTAGGTATAGGTAAGCTGGGACGTCACCATTTCAACCGTAAAATCTCTGAATGATTAGTATTCACTTAGGTGGTTATTGCTCCTCCGGGCCGTAGTGTATCGTTGCTGTTCCCGACATGCGTCACTTCCATGCTCCTCTTCTAATCCTTGCCGCTTCAAGCTACCCATAGAGGGTCAACTGTATTTCCCAATGGTCCTACAACACTCCTGACTTGCAAAATGTACCTTGTCGAGGTTTGCGTTTGAAGCACATTCTGTGCGATGTTTATTGATGACAGGCTGAAGGCTTTTCTTCCGGTGTATTCCCTCTGGAGAACGTCGGAGCAGTTCCATCCTGTCTCCTCTTCAAGGAGATTTCCATTAGCTATACCCAATACCACAGTAGACCTTGTGGATTGTATATCAACATCATGGATAACTCATGCAGGTTAAGGCTACCTATTCTAGATGCTGGTGTGAGTCTAAAAAGGCCTAAGCCTCGGACCTAAAATCACTGCCACAAGATCAGTACACCATCAAATTTCGGCGTAGATCATTGGCATGATGGTTTCAGGATATGATATTTAATATCAGATATGACGAATGTTTTGAGGCCGTCAAGGAGGAAACCCTTCAGGTAGAAATTCGGAATACGTGTGTCTTTGAGACAAGAACCCCGTACCATTCTACAGTTGCGGGGATACAACTGGGTACATGTGGCGGAGGCCATTTCAGCAGTCATATTGAGCTCCAAGCGAACGGAGACATAAACTGGAGGATGCTTCAAGGTGGTTTTAGCACGTAAAACGCCACAAAGTATCCACCCCACTCAACATCACAGGTCGTGACGTCCGGACATGTAACCGAGCCTCGTAACTTCGGATTTATGGCTGGCGGGTAAGTGAGTGCCGGAACTGCAGATATCAATGGCATCGCCTTATCCTTCTTGATGTTGAATCACTCCATTGGTATCGCTGGATCAAACTTGACGGATATTTCCACCGGACTGGAGTACGTGTCTTAACTCATATGAGCCGGATAAGCGACGCACCTCGTGGTATCATAGGTATTAAAGAACACCCGTTGCCTAGAGGTGCATACGCTAATCTGGACAGCACAGTGACGGAGCTACTCCATTTGAAGATTCAAAAAATAAAGGATAACAGAACAGAACACGATCCCGGATAAAAAGCGTTTATGTCCAAATCGGGAAGACATCCACTGTGGTCCATGCGTCTTTGAGTCATCAGTCTTAGATCAAACAGGCACTGTGCTAGAGGCTTTCCCTTGACTAGTTTTGGTCTGTTTTACAGATCAGTGTCTTCTCTCACGCAAAGCACACCACCCTACAATCAAGCTGTATGCCACAAACAGCTGGACTTCGTTGTAACGTGAGACGCGCTCGCAGCTGTGTGATGGCGATTTCGGGAGGGGGGGGGTGGGAGCTGATGATTCCAAGTCTTCTTTCATTATTCGATTGACTGCCAAACTGTATGAAGACAGCTGCAATTCATTCCACGTCATGACACATCACGGACTCTGTCTCGTGCTCTGCTATATAACGGGCTGCTGTCTTGCATAACATCCTTCCTTCATTGGCTCTGGGGCCACCATATGCATCATGGTCGCTGGGTATTCCGGCATTCCTATACCTGAGCTAACCGAAAGCCAGATCAAAGATGTTTTAGCGAATCTGGATGTCCTTTTAAACGATGCAATGCTTGGTGCATTATTATACGGTAAGCGAATTTACTGTTACACAATGAATTTCAGTAACTATTGTTTGAAGGGATATACACTGGAGGAGTAGCCGTCGCATTGTGGACTGTTGGTCTGTGCTCTTTGCTTCTTTTGAAAGCTCGTCATTGTGACCTTTGTGTCAAGCTTCAGGGAATAAGAGCGAGAATCATAGACAGTGGCATTTTTTGGTTGGTGTCATGCTGCTTTTGTACCTTCTGACAGCTTTCAACCTTTACCATCAATGGGCCCTGTGTATCGGAACTTTTACCACTCTTGCATGGAAATCCATTTGGGAGACATTCAACTTGATCAATAGTTCCATGCCAGTCGCATTGACTGCTAATGCCACTGCAATTCTGAACACAATTCTTGCCGATGCTACCTTGGTATGGGATATAATACTTTTTGTGTGTGAGTCGTTGCTTATGGATTCCTAGATATGGCGCTGTTGGATTGTCTGGGGTCGGTCATGGCGTATTGTGATTGTTCCAATTGCTTGTACTACCTTGGCAACAGGCACGTTTTTGAATTCATAAACCTGACGATTTATAACTTATTGGTACCATGTACACAGTCAGCAGAGGGATCGTAGCTTATTACGACATTTTTGGACGTCTCAATACACCCCAAACCATATACCTCGAGAACGCAGTCAGCTTGGCCGTGATATACTCCATGCTCATAATGGCTACTTTGCTATGGTGCACGATTCTCATTATCTATCGCATCGTGCGTGTGGGTGGCGCAGCTGGCAGAATACACGTATATCAGAGAGTAATTGAGATGCTTGTTGAATCTGCAGCGCTCTACTCTGTGACACTAGTCGTCCTGCTGGTGTTCGAAGCTCGTAATGAGGCAGTCGCAAATTATATCGAAAGTTTGGCAATTGCAATGAGAGTAAGTATATTTGACGTTTTCTGTCTTGAGACTGAATCATATCTGCTAGGGAATAATGCCAACGATGCTAGTCGGCCGTGCTGCAGCAGGGCATGCACGCCCAGACGATTCCTGGAGCGAAAGCACATTGAGGTCGTCACTTCGATTCGGAAATCAGTCATGTTCACAGAATGATACTCAAATGAGTGTTGGATCTGGATGGGACACGTCGTCGCGCTTAAGACTCGACGTAGAAGAGGGCCTAGAGGACAATACAGACGTACGAGCAGAGGGAGCTACGCCAACTGTGGGCACACACGATTGTTACACACACGTCGTTGGGACATCAGATTCTGTAGATGATAGTGTTGTATAGGGCACCATGCGATTCTAATTTAATAGATACTCAGTTACGGGCTACAAACAGTCGGTCGAGCGCAGAATAAGCAAATTAGGTAAAAATCACAACTTTTTTTAAATGATTATTGTGAGTGGATCCTGTGCCGACGTGACGATCTGTGTTACGATAATTAGTCGTTGTTGGATGGCTGACCGAGTCAAAACCCCACGCGCCAGTTCTGCAATGAAATGGAATCACCTCAGACCGAGGAGAGTACAATCATTAAATCCAGTCCTACAGCAGAGATTCTTAGAGCAGGGCACCATAGATTCCTCGACAAAATGGTAGGTCTATTTGAAGCTTGCGAGGATATTAAACCTCCTCATGCACGGGAAAAGGTTTGATAGAACAGGCACCGGACAATACCGGTATTTGGCCGTGGGGACTCGAGATGGCCGGAGAAGCCGCTCATCGGTGGTACTATTGGGTCAATACGTCGAACCATTGAGAAAAGGGCCGGCTGGATAAATGTGTTAAGACTGGCCATGAAGAACGATTAAACGAATAATGCACCAGGAAGCCAAGGCCTCGACGATGATCTCCCCTTCCACTTTGGACACCTTTTGTTTGGATTCCAGCACATCGTGTCAGGATTGCTAGCGCGTACATCGTGACTGAGGCAACACAAAGCACTGGTACAGGTGCTCCCTGAGGCTGCTCCGCATATACCAAGCTTGATCTCTTGCTCGGCCTATCGGCACCTCCGTGGTCATTGCTGAGTCTGCACAGCACTCCTCCCTCCACGTAGCTGTGATAGTTCGACAAAAGGATTATCAACTGAAGAAGCTTTAATGGAGAATAAGAGAAGGAAACTGCATAATGACGCACCCATTCGCGACTCAGCGCTTCAACATTGATGTGTTCGGTGCCCAGTAAGCACATATGCGCAGTTCGTTCTCCTCAGCTAGAAAAAAGACAGCAGTATTCTACCTGCTCACACACCAACATCGAGTTTGATAGAACACTAGGTCCGGTACAACACGCGTATCCGGCTAGTGGGCACTCGAGAAGGTGTGAACAACCTCTCGTTATCCATACCATTGTCAGGATGTAGAATTATCCAGAACAGAGACGCTATCATGAGAACTGATAAATGTGTCAAGACTAGGCATAAAGAACGACTGCACGAATAGCGCACCGGGAATTCACCTCGACGAGAATCTCTCCTTCATTTTTTGACCTTTTATTTGCAATCCAGCATATGATATAGGAATTATGAGCGCATATATCGAGACTGGGCGATGCGAGTTCCTTGCATCCACATGGCCGAGCTCCGTTTCTTGCTAGGCCTCCCTGGTCATTTCCAAGTTTGCATAGCGCCCTATCCTGAAGGTAGCCGTAATAATTCGACAAAAAGGATTGTTGTATCATGACCTGAAGAATTTGAATGAGAGGTAAGAGTCGGAAAGTGCACACGGCACACCCAGTCACAACTCAGTGCCCCAACACAGATGTCTGCTAGGACAAGCCAGCATATATGCCCTGTTCGTTCTCTTCAGCAATGAAAAAAACCAGCAGCGATGACGCAACAGAGTAGAATCTACACGGCATTCCTGTTATTCAACGATCTAGGAGTACGTTGGAAGCAGGAAACGTACCTTTCATCGCTCCCTACCATCGTAGATAGTGTCCATGTTACTCTAGAATGGCTGCGCAGTGGGAAAAGGGAGTAAAGCTGAGAGGAATCGTGGCTATCGGGACGAAGAAGGCCGTGACCGTGACGCATATGGCAGTCGTCTTACCTCTTTCCTTCCTTCCACCATGACGACGGGGCTCGCCGCCAGTTATTCTCACCTCGCTGAGAAGGACCTCAACAATAACAATGATTCCCGCTGCTACCGATGACGGAAAAGGCTGCTCTTGGAGCGAGGATCCGATACCTACCGATGATTTGAGATTATCTTGCTCGTGGTCCTAGTGATATCGATAAAAGGTCGGTTCGACACTGCTATCATCATTGCAAGAAGCTGAAAATAATAGCTATGACATCTTCTTCACTGCCAGCAACACTCCCGAGGCTTCTGCTAACGTTGGTAGACGGTCATCAAGGCAAGCCCATCAGCTAAGGACTCAACGGGCCCACAGGCAGGACAAGGGGTGAGACCTGTGATGTTGGAGACGGTACTGGGTGCATCCCGTGTCAAGGGGGAGGCTGGGACTGAGGGTATGACTGGTTTGGCATTGTCATCGTCGACCCTGATGGGCCGACCGATGACATATGGTTGTATGTGTTATTGGCTGGTTCATCGCGACAGGCGCGACGGTGCTGGTCTTCGTCTTCCCTCTTCCTGTACAGGAAATCCCCCAGTCTTCAGGTTCGTGATGTGGGTCTTGGCACATTTGGTGCCAGCGAACATTGCGTTCCCTCGACGCCTTCTTATCGTCGCGACGTTGTTCTCCGAGGAGGGTGTCAAGCTTCCACCTCTTGTATTCGGCAGGATCAAGGGTTGGAGCATCGTCTGGGATGTTGGGAGGGATGTACGGCGTGCCGTTGAGGATCGCGAGCAAGCGACACTCGGAGTTGAAGGGGTACACAGGCGGTGCATGGCTTGGCACAATCGGTATGCTCTGCCTCCAGGCCATAACATGCTTGGTGACTGCGACATGATTCCTCTGTTCCCAATAAGCTCTCCAATTCTGTCATTGAGTTCAACCAACTCACTAAAATCTCTCCTTTCTAGGCCAGCCCGCTCATACATCGGGTATCCCATAGCCCTGTTGCGAAAAGCCGACGCATTTCCTATTCTGAAGAGGTCAATCTGTGATGTAGCTATCAGTGGCGACCCCTCCATAATTGTGATCGTACTCACCAAATACCTCGATAACGCAGTCAACTGGGCCTCTTCCTCCCACCATGACGACGCAAATCACTGTACTGGCTTCTTACCGCACCGAAAAAGACGTCAACAAGTGTTACCTCCTGGGTTCACCGCTGCCGACGGTGGAAAAGGCTGCTCTTGGAGCGAGGTCTGGATGGTCCTCGTGATATCAAAGGTTGGTTCAAAATTGTTGTCTTTATTGCGAGGGACTCAAAATAATAATAGCTACGAGTTCCGCTTTGCTACTGGATGTCGCTCGCCTAATGCTCCCCTGCTGTCCATAGGCGACCGTCTTTGCAAACTTTTTAGCGTGGAGGTTCGAGCTAGCTCGTTTGGTATCCAGGCCTCGAGGCAAGAAATGAAGGAGGTCGTATGGGAGAGGCCACTTAGTATCGCTGGAGCTGGCAGTGAGGCTGAGATGAAGGGTACGACTGGTCTTGTATTGTCGTTATCAACTCCGATGGTCCAACCAGTGACATATTCGTGCATATGTCATCGGTGGATTCGTCGCAACTGACGCGATGGCGCTGGGCTTCGTCTTCTCTTCTCCTGCGCAGGAAGTCCGCCCAGTCTTTGGGTTCACAGCGGTGTGGGTCTTGGTGCATGTAATGCCAGGGTATGTTTCGTTCCTTCGATGCTGCCTTATCGTTGTAACGCTGCGCCTTTCCATAGGGGGTTAATCAGAGCCACCTGTCTCATTCGTGAGCATTGAGGCTTGGTGCGTCGCCTGGCACGTCGGGAAGGATATATGGCCTGTCATTTATGATTGCCAGCAAGCATTGTTCAGAGTCGAATGGTGTATGGATGGCGCACAGCGACAAGTATTTGGCTTCTCCACGCTGTAACACGTTCAGTGACCGCCACATGATTGTCCTATTCCCAATGAGCTCTCGTACTCAAAGTTCAATGCACTCACCAAAATCTCACCCTCATAGACTAACTACGTTGCATCCTGCCCATTTAGCGAGGTTTCCCAAGCTCTCTCCCTCAGCATCCGAACCTCTAAGCCCATCACATCGATCTACGATGTGGTGACCCTCCATAATTGTGATCGTACTCACCACTTCGTACGTCCAATCCCTAATGCCGGGCGATAGTATCTCCCAGTCTTCTATGCCATGGAGCAAGTCCATATTAGAAGCTAACAAGTGGGTGTTCATTGCTTTGTGGCTGGTGTACCAATTACAACTCATGAGCCCTTAAATATATCAGCCTTTGTTTTCTTCTCGGACGTATGGGAAACCGCAGCGACGGTACGTTCTTCTCTGTATCATACTCAGCTCTCTGATTGAATGCTCCCTCCTAGCGTGGCTAGAATCGGTCATTCGGTGGATGGTTCAGCGAGATTGGCATACAGTAACTCCTCGACTACTAGATCACCACAGGGGTACAAGCGCATGGAAAAGATACTAGAATTTCGAAGAGAGCTCTTGATGGTCTTCTCTTCCACTGACCCCCGTAGCCATCGAGTGGTTGGGATAATAAAGCCCCGGCACCATGGACGAATCGTCTAATCCTGCGGTACAGCATCAACCTAGCTTCACACCTCGGCCATAACGGATCATATCTGAACGACATATCAGAAATCTAGACTGACTCCTGCGGAGCGTCGTCGGACCCTCGTGGTCAACATTTATGCTGTTATTCTCGCTAAAGTGTCGAGGACAAAGTTCGTGTACTGTTATATTGCCATCGTTTCAACGACTTCCAGGTGTCGCGATCTGTGGTTTTCACAAGGTTTGTGTGACATCGTACCTGCCCCTTTTTGATTCCCCTGCGAGTCGCTCCCACAAGTTTTAGCGTGGTACGTCTCCTACTTCAGAGTCCACGCGGGCAATGTGATATTATGTGATCTTTGCTGTGTCTGTCAATGTGTTAGCCTCCGTCTCCTACTCCGCAAGACGAACGCTTTCAATTAAAGCGGTGCAAGCTGCTACAGTACAAGAATCATGAACAAACCAGTGTTCATGTTCACATCGATAAGGCATCTCAGTCTGTGCATCTCTGAGCAATCTTCGACTCGGCATCTACAGATTTGGATCATGGGGGCACTGACTTTGATGACTCTTTCAATTCACCCCTCGGCAAGATGTTCATTCCTATTTCCCCAGAACATAGCATGCTGCTCGATGTTCGCAGATCCTATCATTCGCTAATGAGTGTGCGATAGTTGAAGGTTTTGGATATCGCTTCTTCAGTGTGCCTTTCACTCTCAACTTTGCTTCCATTGCTTCGGATAGTCCTCATTACAAGGTGGGGGACCATGGACTTAAACCTAGAACTCTCGGGACAACGGAATAAAATCTCGTGTACCAGCCATGGGGATTCAATGGATTTTCTCGCATCACTGTCATAAAACAGATAGGGTACTTGTCAAGTTCCTATGGCACTGTATGCCCATCAAAAATTGATATCTCGACCCGTGTCTCAAATATCAGACTATCTGATGCTTTGTCGCTTCCTCACCCAATAGTCAATACACAAGGCCTTGGTCGTACCTAAATTTTATCTCATGCTCTACTATACAAAGAGCTGATATCCTGGCAGCAACGTTTCATATCATTCCTTAGCTTGTCTTTGGATTCACCATCATGACCACTGGAATGTATCCCGGCATTGTTATACCTGAGCTAACCGAAAGCCAGGTCACAGATTTTTTCGTCCACCTGGACATGAGTTTAAACGATACAATGCTTAGAGCATTACTATTTGGTAAGCGAAGTTACTGTTACACAATGCATTTCAGTAACCAACGTTTGAAGGGATATACACCGGAGTAATAGCCATCACCTTGTGGACTGTTGGTGTGTGCTCTTTGCTTCTTTTGACGCTCATCTTTGTGACTAGTGTGTCAAGCTTCAAGGAATAAGAGCGAGAATTGTAGACGGTCGCATTTTTTGATCGCTGTCATCCTGGCTTTGTACCTTCTGACAGCTTATAACCTTTACCGCGGATGGGTCGGGTGTATCGAAATTTTTACCACTCTTGGATGGACATCTGTTTGGGACATATTCAACTTTATCAGTAGTCCCACTCCGGTCGCATTGACTGGAGAGGTCTGTGCAATTCTGAGCACAGTTTTTGCCGATGCTGCCTTGGCAGGGGATTTCATACTTTTTGCAGATGAATCCTTGCTTATGGATTCCTAGATATGGCGCTGTTGGATTGTCTGGGGTCGGTCATGGCGTATTGTGATCGTTCCGATGACTTGTACTACTTTGGCAACAGGCACGCTTTTGAATTCATAAACTCGATGATTTATGACTTATCAGCAGTACTGTATACACAGTCAGCAGAGGGATGGTAGCTTACTACGATGTTTTCGGACCTGTGGTGCCACCCCGAGCCATATACATTGAGAAGGCAGTCAACTGGGCCTTGCTATACTCCGCACTCGTAATGGCTACCTTGCTATGGTGTACCGTTCTCATTATCTATCGCATCCTGCGAGTGGGTGTCGCAGCTGGCAGGATACACGTGTATCAGAGAATAATTGAGATGCTTGTTGAATCTGCAGCTCTCTACTCTGCTATGATAGTCGTCCTGCTGGTGTTAGAAGCTCGTAATGAGATAGCCGCATATTATATCGAAGACGTCGCGATTGCAATGAGAGTAAGTATAACCAACCTTTTTTGACCTTGTTCCTTATCTTGCGACTGATTCATATCTGCTAGGGTATAATTCCAACAATGCTAGCCGGCCGCATTGCAGCGGGACATGCACGCCCAGACGATTCCTGGAGCGATAGTACCTCGAGGTTGTCACTTCAATTCAGAGATCAGTCAAGTTCACAGAATGACAGTGAAAGGAGCATTGGATCTAGACAGGATGAATCTTCGCCCATAAGACCGGACTTAGAAGAGGGTTTGGAGGACAAGACAGAGGTACGAGGGGTAGGATCTGCGCCAACTGCCTGTGCATACGATTGCTGCGCACACATCGTCGGGACGCCGTGTTCTGTAGATTATATTATTGTATGAAGAAACATGGGATTCTATTTTGATAGATGATCAGGTTCGGACTACAAATAGCCAGTCGAGTACCACGTAATAAAGTAGGGTATATTCCGCATCATTTTCTATAACCATGACTCTCCGTAAGTGGAATATGCAACCACATCAATATCTGGTTAAAATAGTTACTTCTAGTCGGATGACTGACCATATCAAAGCTTACATACCCGAGTTCTGAGACGAGACGGGAACACCTCGTATCAGGACGAGTACTTTCATTGAGCAGAGCACGATAAAATCCTGGATGAGATAATAGGTTTGGTTGTGAGGATATTGTTCCTCCTCATGCACCGTCGACGAGTTAGGCGGAGTGACAGTGACAAGAGAACATGCGGGTCTGGCAGTCGGTGAGCATCCGAGATGGTTCGAACAGTCAGCCATCGTCAATTCCGTTCTCCGGGAAGATCGCTCATCCGGATTGGAGAAAAGGCATCCCGATACCTAAATAGATACGTCAAGATGGGCCATGACCAATAATTCAACGTGTACGGTACCGCGAAGTCGTCTCAACGATAGCTTAGTCACTGCTTTTTGTGTCCAAAATATTGCCTGGGAAATACGAGGGCGTCGTTGTATCTCTGCTGATCTGTAGGCGTTCATCTGCGTCTTCGTTGATGCCTTCACGGACATCATCACGTCTGGATATAAGCACTCCCAGCAAGAATCTGCTGTATTTTGACGAAGGACACTGCCTAGAACTGAAGAAGTCGACCATGAAAATCGGGAGATGGAGCATTTTTCAACAACACATCGATATTCTTCTTCGCGAGCCGACGTCAATGTCGTGCATTTTCTCCCTGTGTGTGAGTATAGTAGGCTCATGCCACGAAGAAGATAGACGGATCAGTACGGTCTTGCTAGTCAACACGATGTCAGTATGTAGGGAGAAGAGGGCAGTTCCTTGCCCCTCAACGCTGTAATAAACATTTATTTTCTGGAAGGACAAGACAGCAGAAAAAGGTAGCAATGATGAGACGAATGGAATTATTCGTGGCCAATGATCGGGAGCAAGGAAGGCCGTGACGTGACGCCCTACAGTCGCCTTACCTCTTTCCTTCCTTCCACGATGATGACGGGACTCGCCGCGAGTAATTCTCACCACGCAGAGAACGACCTCGACAATAACAACGATGCCCGCTGCTGCCGATGATGGAGAAGGCTGCTCTTGGAGTGAGGTCTCGATACCTGCCGATGATTTGAGATAATCTTGCTTGTGGTCTAGGAATATCAAAAGGTCGGTGCGACACTGTTATCATTATTGAAAAGAGCTGAAGAAATAGTAGCTACGATATCTCCTTCGCTGTCACTGACACCCCCAAGGCTTCCTCTGCGAATATCTTGATATCTCGCATCCTGAGGGGGTGTCCCAATCAGCTTGGAGGTCCAAACCAGTCTCAGCATCCGGCAGCGAAGGCGCGAGTTGGAGGCTGCGACGCTGGAGAGGTCGCTTCGTACGCCTCGTGCCAGTGATGGGACTGAGGCAGAGGGTTCGGCCGGCTTGGCATGGTCATCGTCAACCCCGATGGGCCGACCAATGACATATGGTTGTATATGTGATTGTTTCGCCCATCACGACAGGCGTGATGGTGCTGGGCTTCGTCGTCGTCCTTCCATCGCAGGAAATCCATGCAGTCTTCGGGTTCGTGGCATGGGTCTTGGCGCATGTAATGCCAGGATATGCTTCGTCCCCTCGATGCCTTCTTATCGTTGCGGCGTTGTTGTCCGAGGAGGGTGTCGACCAACCACCTCTTGTATTCGGTACGATCTTGGGTCGGAGCATCGTCTGGGATGTCGGGAAGGATATACGGCGCGTCGTTTAGGATCGCGAGCAAGCGACACTCGGAGTCGAAGGGGTGCACAGGTGGTGCATGGCTGTGTGCGACGGATATTTGGCTCCTCCAGGCTGTTACTTGTTCATGGATCGCCAAATGTTCACTCTGTTCCCAATGAGTTATCCATTTTTGCAATCGAGTTTAATGCACGCACCAAAACCTCCCCGTGATAGACGAGCATCATCGCCTCTCCGTGGTCCAATGAAGTTTCCAATCCCTCTCCCTCATCGTTTGGACGTTGTCAAAGCCAAATTCGTCAATCTGCGATGGGGCTATCAGTGGTAACCCTTCCACAATTACAACCGTACTCACCAGCTTGTAGGTGTAATCCCAAACTTCGGACCCCGGTACCTCCCAGTCTTGCAAACCGTGGGGCGAGTCCATATTGAAAGCTAGCATGTGGGCGTTCGTTTCTTTGTGGCTAGTGTACTAATTACAAATCACGAGCCCTTAAATACATCAGTTCTTGTTTTGTTTTCGGACGTATGGCAAACCGAAACAATAGCACGCCCTTCTTCGTCTTATATGAAGCTCTCAGGAGCGCGCTCTCTTAGTTTTGAGCGGATTGTTCATGCGGGACGAAATCTACCCTTCGACTAGTACGCAACGGAGATTTCTGACAATACTTGGACTCTCCTTAACACCAGGATTTTTTAAACAACTGATCTTCTCTGGCTATCAGTGATGCACAATGAAGCCTAACTTTGTGGCGTAACATCAACCTCGCTTCACACGTGCGGTGTGCACCACAACGGACCAAGGCAGGCGGTCAGTCTATCAGATTATTTTGATACGTATCTGAAGGATATTGTAAAGGTCTCTATAACCATGGCTGCAAGACCTATCTCTCAACTACTTTCGTCCCGCGACAGCCCGTTTGTATTCTATCAACATTGCATCCCAAGGGATCCCGCAGCACGAGGGCGAAAGCGCGTCGTTCTATGGAATACGTCGTCGATGAGTCCTTCCCATCTGCGTAGCAAGCCCACAGATACGCAATGTTTCGGCACTCCGCCGAATGAACCAAGAGATATTGGTATCCTGACTCGTCTTCTCAAGCACATATATCTATCTTAGAGGCCGTGCCGTGCCGCATCACCGGTTCGAACCACACCTCTGGTTAAATGAATCTGATTCCGGTGCAAACTTGCTCGGCGAGGTTAGTAGGGGACATTAATATTCAAGCAGACGGGCATTCGTAAATGACGTTCAGTCTGAAATTAATTTGCTGCTGAAATCTTGAGCCTCAGTATCAATACTTTCGCTGAATATGAGAATGGCGTGCAGAGGCTTCTTCACTGGCCAGACCTAGGCCTTTCTAGTTCGGTATAGTGTGGATAAGCAAGGAAAGACGCAATGGTAGAAGGTGTATATCGGACGTACCTTCCAATCGTGGGAAGTAGGCCTTTCTTTTCTCTGACTCTATTTCTCTTCTTCGGTATCTGTACTTTGCCTCCTAGAAAACAAGCGCCAATCAAAGTTTAAATTTGCTGACTACTTCGTGGACGGGCGTGCGGAGAGGTTGTGACCCGGAATGTGACGATTCGCACATCGGGTTCGTCGGGCCTTCTTGCCACTCTCTTTTCTCCCACCGTGACCAAAGTACTCACTTCCAGTTGTCCTAATGTTTTTATCAAGAAAACGTCCATGATTTCATCAAAAACCCCCCTTGACAGTCAGCTTGCCTCTGAGGAAGGTCCCATACCTACTGATGAGTGAACGAGTGGAATCAGTGGATGCCTGGCACGAAAACGCTGTCGTTGAACACGGAGCTGAAGTAAAAGTATTTTCTCTACATTCCTGCCGCTTCACTCGACGTGGTTGACTTCGACAAAATGCTCGCTACGGCAGCCGCGACCAAAACTGGAGACGGAGGGTACAACGATGGTTGTACCACAGTATCAGACCGAAGGGTGAGGGTGAGGCGGGCGATGTTAATTGTTTGACGTCGTCGTCATTCTCGGAGATGAGCGTCTACGGGATGGTTCATCCCCTGGTCGTCGGGGTCAGTGGACAATTCACGACGACATGCGTCAGGAGCTCTCTATGGGAATATCGAGCAGAGAACGGCGCACCAGCTCAGAAAGCACCGGGTGGAAACGGATTCGATTCGATAGAAAGGACGACGATTTTGGGACATGGCTTGACTCATGCGTGATCCCATCTTTTCGAGTTTCTCTGACCGACAGCACAACCCTTTATTGGAACCGTCGGTGAACTCTGCTGGGTCTTTCGAGGATGGAGAACCTAGGAATGGCGACGGCCAAGACAACGATATATCAAGACGCTGTAGAATGTCAGCTGCTGTAAATCTTCATCAATGAGGATCGGCTTTTTCAAGCCTACCCAGTATTTTTGCCCTCCCTCGTCATTTGTACGGGCCGCGAGCAGCGTACAAACGAAGCAGGAGGAATGCAGGAGGAAACACTGGTCATGTCGCCGATGGGCTGACGGCTGTGTGTAGGATATAGGCCCATCGCGAATGATTCGATCCTCTTTATAGTCGTCGGGTTCAGCGAGTGCGTCTTGTTTTCATGAATACATATGCAAGCTTCCCTCATAATGCTCATAGTTCATGGTGCCCGGCCCGATGGCCACCAGGCATCGATCTCATGTTGTCCGTTTATTGGTTAACAAGGAAGCCACGCTGGTAGCTGGTATGTATCGGTAAACATGTGCGTCAGTGCCGTCAATGGCGGCCACGGTATTCTGGAACAGCAGTGCAGCAGAAAAGGAACGAGGCCCTAAGAAAGGCATCGTTCGATCCCTGCCTAGATTGAGCTTAGCTCCTTCGTATTGATGGACCCTATCACTGGGTGCATCAATACCCTTGTCGTCATCTGTCGATTCCGCATATAGGGCTATCCAGGAGAGTTCTGTAGTTTCTGACCAGGGATATCGTGTCAAGACCTGAAGGCGGTAAGAATGGACACGAAAGACAGAACGCACGTCGACGTACTGAGTTTCCTTTATTCTAAGCTGATAGGACTCTGATGTGAAGGCGTTATACATAAGGGAATCTTCTGCGAGTCACGAACAAAAATAGCGTTCATGCCCAAATCGGGAAGGCAATTATCCGGGGGCATCAAACTGATCAACATTCAACTACGATCTCGCGTAGCTCCAAGTCTTTATTCTTGGATGATGGATCCATCCGGCGGTGTGTTGAAAACTGCGTTTGTTACACTCCTGCTGACTGGAAACGGTTACATTTGTCTTATCGGGAACTTTGCTGACTCGGAGTCCTATAACTGTTCGAACTTCAAAAGCTCAATACGATGAGCTCACCTGAGCAAGATAACAAGGGAAATAATCTGACTCAAAGGCTTAAAATAAAGGACGGAGTCTCTGGCAAGTCGCGAATATAGATAATGATGTCCAAATTGAAATGAAAGCGGTGAACTGTGACATTCAAGTTCTCTCGGAGCCGTCTTCGTCCTGGGACTATGTATTCCTTCATTGTGTTCGAGCCTTCTTTCAATTCACCTCTGACTATGCCTGAATAACGACAGCTCCCTTCCTCTTGTCGAGAAAATTTGCCGAATCGAAAGCCAGCTTTTTAAAGAACTTAGAAGTACGGCCCACAGATCAGCGCTCAACGTTGAGCGCTAGCCCTCAGCCTGATATATCAAGGTCTGGGCTTGTATGCGCAGCAGGGTATATTCAACGGGGTTCGAATGATCATCATAAACAGATGAGGTTCGTACTTCCATCTTGATCTTTCTTATCACTTGCTATGCCTGTTGAATTTCACGATCCACATATCAAATGTCATAACGGACTACATTTGTCCCCTCCTCTTAATGATGCCAGTCCTATCAGGTGACTGATGCCACCCACCTTGCGCCCACCTCGTTGAATTCACTCCTCTTGGCGATGGTTCCTTTTCTCTCATCAGGAAAATTTGCCGCTAACTAATTTTAACTTTATCCTTGCTATAACTGCCCGCAAGATGTACATTATTGTCTCTCCATAACACAGCATGCTGTTCGATGTTTGTGAAATCTATTCAAGTTGTTGATTTGACACTGGTTTAAGGTCTTTGAAAACTGTCTCTTCGGGGTGGTCTTTTGTCCGACTCTTTTCTGCTTCTTGTTCTGAGCTTTGCTTCCGTTACTTTGTATACTCTTCATTGCGAGGTGGCCAGAAAACCGTCAACTTAAGCCGGAACCTTCGGGATGGCGGAACAAAATCTTGCATACACGCAGTTGGAAATTGGAATTCAATGGATCCTCTTACATGATGATGATCATAAAATACATAGTAGGTACCTGAAGTTAGAATAGGCCGCTATTGCCACCACCGAGTCCAACAGTGAACACTTGATCCCTTGACTGTACATGTGGCCATCACAGATTTTATCTCTTGCTCTACTATATAACGAGCCAGTCCCTCCGCAACAAGACTAATATCCTTCCTTCACTTGTCTTTGGATCACCCACCATGACTACTAGACAGCATCTTGAGACTGTTACTCCAGAGCTAACCCCCAGTCAGATCAAAGAAATCTTTGTTGCTCTGGATACAGAGTTCAACGGGGTTGTGCTTACAGCATTACTATATGGTAAGAGGTTTTACATTCACACAGCCGATTTTGGTCACTCAGTATTTTGAAGGGATATACACCGGAGTGGTAGCCGTAACCTTATCGGCTGTTGGTCTGTACTTGTCACTTCATTCTGGTGTGTATCTTTTTGACTGGTGCCTAGCCTCAAGGCATAATTGCCAGAACGATAGGAGGTCGCATTATCTTGTCGTTGTCATCGTCATTTTGTATCTTCTATCGGGGTTCAACCTTTACTCCGAATGGGCAGAAGGGATCCTTAATTTTATCACTAACGGGAAAAACTTTTGGTTCGAATACACATTCAGTAATTCTAGTACCCCAATCCTATGGACTGATGGGATAGATTCAATTCTGAGCGCACTTCTGGCCGATGCTACTTTGACAAGGAGTTCCATGTTCTTTTTTTTCAGAGTCCTTTCTCATGGTTTTCTAGATATGGCGCTGTTGGATTGTTTGGGGTCGGTCGTGGCGTGTTGTGCTTGTTCCGATTACTTGCACTGTCTTAGCAACAGGCATGTTTTTGAGTTCATAAAGCGACAGTTTACGATTGATCAGGACTAATGTACACACACAGTCAGCAGAAGTATCGTAGCTTATTATGCTGCGGTAGGGCCCAATGTGCCACCCCAAGCCATATTTCTTGAGAACGTTGTTAGCTGGTCTCTGCTATACTCCTCGGTCGTGTTGGCCACCTTGCTATGGTGTACGATTCTCATTATTTATCGTATTTGGAGAGTGGGTGCCACTGCTGGAAGGCTGTATGTGTACCAGAGAGTGATAGAGATGCTTGTTGAATCCGCATCTCTCTACTCTGCTGCGATAGTTGTTTTATTGGTGCTAGAAGCTCGTAATGAAGTGGCTGCAGTCTACATCGAAGTTATCGCGATTGCAATAAGAGTAAGTTTGTCCAACCTGCTTTGTCTTTTTTCCATGTCATGACGAAAACATATCTGCTAGGGTATAATGCCGACAATGCTAATCGGCCGTGTTGCAGCAGGACATGCACGCCCAGACGATTCCTGGAGCGACAGTACCCCGGGGGTCGTTACTTCGCTTCGGAAATCAGTCGAGTTCACAGAATGACACTGAAATGAGTGTTGGATCTGGACAGGATGAATCTTCGCCCGTAAGACCGGACTTGGAAGAGGGTTTAGAGGACAGTACGGAGGTACGAGGGGAGGGATCTGTGCCAACTGTTAGTGCATACGATTGTTACGCACACGTCGTCACGACACCGAGTTCTGTAGATAATAGTGTCGTATGAAGCAGCACATAATTTCTATTCGATAGAGCATTCTAATTTTCATTCATTATATTTGTTCTGTTGTTTCGAACAGCTAGCTTTGTTGGTTCAACGAGAAACTATGAACACGAAGAGAAAACGTATCTGGCGGTTCAACGAGAGCTATAAGCGGACTCGCTGACGCTGTCAGGTAGATATAGTCCAATAGAGTAAGACACGATGAGGGACCCGCATAGCCGCGAGTCTCTGACTTCAATGGTTGGACTCTGGCTCGTACTCACTGGTGGTACAGCTGACACTCCTGGGGGAGGCTGAATCCACATATGATTAATATGGGAACGATATGCGCTATGGAGCGGAAGACGCCTGTGCGAGGCATAAGGAAAGGGGAAAGAGCCCGAAGAGATGGGAATTCGGCAACGAAACAGGATCAATTTGTACCGAGAAGAGTACTCCCCTCCAATCCAGCGGGGCTGTGTGAGCGATTTGTCCAGCGTGCGTGACATCTCACTCTCCACCTTATAATTTGACGCGAGTAGCAATATTACTTGCAGGCTCAGGAGCACGACGCACGATATCCAATATCGATATTTCCTGATTTTACGATTACTAGGGCGATGACTTTCGCCGTTTAGTATTTCCTCAGCGACATAACACGGAAACAAATACGTACCCACCCAACGGGCTGCTGAGAAATACCCATTCTCCGATGACAAGGCTCGACCCACAGCGGTAGTTCCGTGATCAAGACAACGGTAAAATTAGTATACGTGCTTCCACCAAAGATTACGGCTCGTGAAAAGCACTGGGGGGCATTGATAACAAGGTGGCGCTGCGTAACTTCAGGGCACAATGATACACATTCTCCAGTATATATTTGAACACATGTACAGAACACGATAAGACCCTAGACAAGATGTTAGATCTGCTTCCGAGGATATTCTACCTGGTCACGCACCGGCGATGACTTCGATAGAGCACTAGGTGCAGTACAATACACACATCCAGCTGGTGGCCACTCGAGAAAGTGTAAGCAACCACTCGTCGTCGATACCGTCATATCCAGAACAGAGACGCTGTCATGAGAACTGATAAACACGTCAAGACTGGCCGTACAGAACGACTGCACAAATAGCCCACCGGGAAGCCCCCTCAACGATGATCTCTCCTTCATTGTTTGACCTGTTGTTTGAAGTCCAGCATATCATATGGGGATTATGAGCCCATATATCGAGACTGAGCGATGCGATTCCTTGCATATGCGCTTTCCACATGGTCGAGCTCGGTTTCTTGTCTTTTTTGATAGGCCTCCATGGTCATTGCCAAGTTTTCATAGTGCCCTATCCTGCAGGTAGCCGTAATAATTCGACAAAATGCATTGTCATATCATGACCTGAAGAAACTTGAATAGAGGGTAAAACTCGGAAATTGCACCAGACGCACCCAGTCACGACTTAGTGCCCCAACACAGATGTCTTCCAGGACAAGTCAGAGTATATGCGCTGTTCGTTTTCTTCAGCAAAGAAAAAAACCAGCAGAGATGACGCAACAGAACAGAATCTACACGGCATTCCCGTTAGTCAACAATCTAGGAGCACGTTGGAAGCAGGAAATGTACCTTTTATCGCTCCCTACCGTCGTAGATAGCGTCCATGTTACTCTAGAACGGCGGTGCGGTGGGAAAAGGGAGTAAAGCTAAGAGGAATCATGGCCATCGGGACGAAGAAGGCCGTGACCGTGACGCATATGGCAGTCGTCTCACTTCTCTTCCTTCCACCACTGCGACGGGCTCGCTGCCAGTAATTCTCACCGCGCCAAGAACGAACTCAACAATAACAATGATACCCGCTGCTGCCGATGATGGAAAAAGCTGCTCTTGGAGCCAGGATCCGATACCTACCGATGATTTGAGATAATCTTGCTGGTGGTCTAGGGATATTAAAAGGTCGGTTCGACACTGTTATCATTATTGAAAAGAGCTGAAGAAATAGTAGCTACGATATCTCCTTCGCTGTCACCGACACCCCCGAGGCTTCCTCTGCGGATGTCTTGATATCGCGCTTCGTAGACGGGCATGCCGATCAGCTTGGAGGACCAAACCAGCCGGGGTATCCAGCGAAGGCGCGAGTTGGAGGTTGCGACGCTAGAGAGGTGGCTTCATACGCCTGGTCCCAGTGGTAGGACTGAGGCGGAGGGTTCGGGGGGCTTGGCATCGTCATCGTCAACCCTGATGGGCCGACCGATGGTATATTGCTGTATATATTATTGTTCGGTGCATCGCGACAGACACGATGGTGCTGGGCTTCGTCGTCCTCCTTCCAGCGCAAGAAATCCATGCAGTCTTCGGGTTCGTGGCATGGGTCTTGGCGCATGTAAAGCCAGGATATGTTTCGTTCCCTCGACGCCTTCTTATCGTCGCGGCGTTGTTGTCCGAGGAGGGTGTCAAGCAACCACCTCTTGTATTCAGTAGGATCAAGGGCCGGAGCATCGTCTGGGACGTCGGGAAGGATTTTCGCGAGCAAAGGACGCTCGGAGTCGAAGGTGTGCACAGGTGGCGTATGGCTGTGTGCGACGGATATCTGGCCTCTCCAAGCTGTGACTCGTTCATGGATCGCCAAATGTTCACTCTGTTCCCAATGAGTTATCCATTTTTGTAATCCGATTTTATGCACTCACCAAAACCTCTCCTTGAAAGACCAGCACCATCGCCCCTCTGTGGTCCTGTGAAGTCTCCAACTCCCTCCCCCCCATCATTCGGACGTTGTCGAATCCAATTTCGTCAATCTGCGATGTGGCTATCAATGGTAACTTCCATTATTGCGACCATACTCACCAGCTTGTAGGTGTAATCCCAGATTTCGAACCCTGGTACCTCCCAATTCTCGAAGATGTGGGGCGAGTCCATATTGAAAGCTAGCAGGTGGGTGGTCGTTTCTTTGTGGCTAGTGTACTAATTTCAAATCACGAGCCCTTAAATACATCAGTTCTTGTTTTGTTTTCGGACGTATGGCAAACCGAAACAATAGCACGCCCTTCTTCGTCTTATACGAAGTTCTCGGACTGAGCGCGCGCACCTAGTTTGGGTGGATCGTTGCCTTTGCGTCTACGACGGAATTTTCCCTCGGCGAGGTTTTGACTCGGCTGCCAGAGATATTTGACAATGGCTGGACCTTCCTTCCTTCACATTAGGATTTCTTCACGGACTGGTTTTCTCTCTATCGCTATCAGTGGTTCAAGCAGCCGGGCGAAAGCCTAACTTTGTGGCGTAACATTCACCTCGCATCACACATGCAATGTGCAACGCAACGGGTCAAGGTAGGCGGTTCATGTCTGTTAGATCGTTTTGATACGTATCTGAGGGATATTTCAGAGATCTCTGTATACGCATGGCTGCCAGACATACCCCAACTACTCTCGCCTCGAAACATTCCTTTGTATTCTATTAAGAGTACATCTCAAGAGCGTGTGGCAGAAAGTGATCTAATGAAATACTTCGTCGATTACGACGCAGTCCTTCACCACTATTGAATATCGAGCGACCGTGGAGGCTTCAGTCGCGTCGGTTCTTCTAGCAGTTCCGTGCACAACACAGCACCGTAGATACGCAATATTTCGGTGTTCCATTGAATGACCCTCAGTTGTGTTTGCTTCTTTTTCGTTAGGGTCCTTCTAACATATCATTGTCAGCTGTTTGAAGTCTTTTGTGCCGTGGAACGTATGGGTATCGCGTACTTCAAAACAGAGCATTCCATGTACGAGGTCATTTAACCTATTGACTGTGCTCTAACATTGTTTGGTAGCTGTTACCCGAGAAGAGCAGAGACGCCACACCCTGTCTCGCAGGATAGGCATGGACGTTTACTAAAATGACGACTTGTACTAGGATGCTTACTTGCACGATGGGATATTTCTTTTGCTCCTTTCATTTTGTGCTAGACCGAGTGACGCGCCTGTAAACGAGTGCACCTGCAAGAGCAGTCATCGGCTCAGCAATGGAGCGTCGGCATGTCTTATACGCCGTAGCGATGTATAATGTATAGTGTTTACGATTTACATGGGCGAATGCTCAGAGGTAGAGACGGAGTAGCGCGTTTCTAATTCGCTTGCATCCTGAGCGTGCCCGCAAGCGTCGAGTCAGCAACGGATAGCGGTATATACTTGGTGCAGGGGCTTGATCTTGGGAAGAGAATAGATATGTTGTCGGCCTCGACTACGACGAGACTGATCATTGGCGTTCATCAGGACCAACGCACAAGCTGTTGCCAACGACGTCCCTGCGCATCGTTTAAAATTTGAATAATATTATTTGTTAATGATAGATCAATTTATATCGAGGAACCACAGCGCCGAACCTCGTAGTAAGAGCATACGAAGAGTCAGAAATTACAGAGATATCGTGTCCTAACTCGTCTTCCCAAGCACATATACCTTAGAAGCGGGTAGTGCACGACCGGTTCATTGAACCTGATTCCGGTGCAAAGGTACTCGGCGAGGGATTAGTGGGGGTCATTCCAGACGAGCATTCGCAAATGACCAGCCCATGATTTGCTGCTAAAACCTTGGCCCTAGTATCAATACTTTGGCCAAGTATGATAATGACGTGCAGACCCCCGATCCTAGGTTTCCCGCTTTTTAATCAGTATATTGTGGATAAGCAAGAAAAGAAGAAATGGTAACAGAAAGTACATATCGGACGTATCTGCGCATGCCAGTCGAACAAAGAATGGGAAGTGGCCCTTCTTTTCTCAGAATCCAATCCTCTTCTTCGACGTTCGTATTTTTCCTCCTAGAAAACAAGCGCCAAGTTTTCTGACTAGGTAGAGGGCTTCGTGGACGGGCATACGGAGAGGTTGTGACTCGGAATGTGACGATTCGGACACCGGATTCCATCAGGCTATGCCTTCCTTCCTTTTCTTCCACCACGACCAAAGCGCTCACTTCCAGCCGCTCTCTTTCTTTTTATCAAGAAAACGTTCAGGATTCCAGCCCGAATTCTCCTTAGTGGTCAGCTTGGCCTCGAAGAATGGACCCATACTACCGATGAGTGGACGGGTGGAGGCCTGGCACGGAATCGTTATCGTTGCACATGGAGCTGAAGCAACAGTATTCGCTCTACGTTCCTGCCGCTACACTCGACGTGGTCGACCTCAGCCATCCTCTCTTGGCGTCGTCCCAACAGTCGGCATGGCAGCCGCGGCCAGGGCCAGGGTACAACGGCGGTTCTACCACAGTACCAGACTGAGGGGTGGGGCAGAGGCAAGAGATGCAAATTGTTTCGAGTCGTCGTCATCCTTGGTGATGGCTGTGTACGAGAGGGTTCGTCCCCATCCTGGCCAACGTCGTCGAGGTCAGCGCATGGTTTACGACGACATGCATCAAGAGCTTATCGAGAGTCCATCGGGAGCAGCGCGCCAGCCCAGAAAGCGCTGGGTAGAAATGAATTTGAATCGAGAAAGGACAGACGTTTCTGGGACATCGTTTGGCTCGTGCGTGATCCTCTTTTCTTCGCTTCTCTGACCGACAGCAAAAGCCCTTTGTAGGAACTCTCGGCGAACTCTGCGTGGTATTTTCGGGAATGGAGAACCCCTGGGAGTGGTGACGGCCAAGGCAGCGATATACCGAGATGCTGTAGAATACCAACTGCTAGAAATCTTCATCAATGAAGACGGGCTTTTTCGAGTCCTGCCAGTATTTCGCCCTCCCTCGTCACTATCACGGACTGCGAGCAGTGTACAAACGAAGCAAGATGAATGCAGGAGGCAGCAATAGTTGTGTCGCCGTCGACCCCGATAGGCTGACGGCTGTGTGTAGGACATAGGCTCATCGCGGACGACGCAACCCTCTTCATAGTCGTCGGGTTCAGTGAGTGCGTCTTCTTTTCATATACCATCTTTCCTCATAATGCTCATAGTTCATGATGCACGGCCCAATGGCCCCTAGGCATTGGAGTACCTTGCGCTTCTTCGAGACCTAATCAACTCTATTGTCGTATTATCGTTGACTGAGGCGATTCACTAGTCAGCAAGAGTCACCAGAGATACCAGAGAACAGTGTGTCATCCAAAAACATGCTAGGATCGAAAAGCTCATCGTTCGGAGTGGAAAGCCTGAGCTGAAAGGGCGCTTAGATACACGGCAGTGTGCTGGTCATTGGCAACATTGGTCTTCTGCGTGTGGGTAATGCTGTAGCAAATACCTGCGCCAAGGATCCAGTGAAGCTGAGGCTGATGGTGTGAATGGCCTGGTGTCATTATTGTCAGCACCGATGGTTCTATCTACCATAAGTCCGAAGACCTATGGTGGGAAGTTCCATCGCACATGACGTGACACTAGGCTTCCTCAACCCTCTGGCCGAGCAAAAGGTCCTCCCATAGTGGCAGAGCGACGCACTGTCGGCGGCCGGCCTGACGCGAGTCGACATAGATCCCTCGCCTCCGCATGGCGACTCCCCTGGTCACGGTAATGTCTTTCTATGAGTTTTATGTATCTGTACTAAAAAATGTCCTACTCACCAGGATATCGCCCTCGCTGGCCCTCTTCGGCACATCTCTGCACTGACTTCGCGCCACCTTTGTGATCCTTTCTCCCGAGGCTACGTTCTTGGCGATCTCTGGAACGATTATCAGTCGAGGCTCATCTACCACTGTGATAGTACCCACGAGCATATAGGTTTGGTCCTGTATCCGGCATATGCGCACCTCCCAGTTGGTGGAGAAGAATGATATTGGCATTAGTAGCCATGAAGCATTTCTTGCGCCTGCCGCCGCGAGTCTTAGGTTCCGGACGTATGGCAAATCGAGAACGAGAACAAAGCTATATTTCCTGCATCCAAGATTCCATGCCTGAACGGAGCGCTCTCCAACTAACCCCGAGAGAGGCTCTGTCGGCAATGACTATTTGTTGTCCTTGATGGGTGCACCTCCATTAGTCGCTGATCAAGAGCCACAAGGGACGCGTGATTGGCGCTTAAAGATCCAAGGAGTCCGCGAGATCCACCTTCACCTGATGTTGTCGTTGCTCGTTTTAATTGCAGAACCATGCCCAAAGAGACTCGGCTGAACCAATCATGAATGGCCGGACTTCTCCGTTCTGACCCTGATGTTTCAACTTAGGTTGCCACCGGTCCTTGCATTGTTCTCCCAATTCCCCCACCTTATCAGTTTTCAATCTTCGAGCGAGTATTTATCCTCGGTGAGCTTCAGCCTTTGATTGATAAGCTACGCCTCTAACTTTAAGAACCTGTAGGCTCGATTCAAGTCATCTTTTCTTTTACTCAAGCCATCGACCAACCTCCGATGTCGTCGTCGTCTCGAACACTCAGCGACTGGCGAGAGCTGTTTTCCCGGAGGTGTCGCTCTAGCGTCACTGCTGGGGTCCATTCCGTCACTTTCCAGCCAACTCCTGGGGCCACAAATGAAGATCGGTTCGTGGCGCAAGAATGGCTTATCCATGGTCGCCCGTGGAAATTCCTTGCCGTCTTCGATGGTAAAGCCTTTGCCCGTAGCCTTCATACTGTCTTACTAACTGCCAAATTCCAGGACACGGAGGCGCCTCCACAGCTGAATACGCCGCTGCCAATCTCCCGAGGCTAATCGAGGAGGAACTACGTGACGTTCTCGAGGAGCATCAAGGCCGGTCCCGAAATACCCTCATCGACAAAGTCAAGAAGCTTCTGAGGCAGAAGATCGAAGGTTTCGATGAGGATATAGGCGCTGCCGTCGAGAATCTGTGCTCCGACCCCTTGGCTCTTTCCTACCCGGATGCTCAGGATCTCGTCGATGCTAATAGGGCTGTCTTCCAGCGGGCATTTTCTGGCTCTACGTTGGCGCTCGCTCTTATTGATGAGGGGCGGAATAATATGTGGGTGGCTGGACTAGGTGATTCGACTGTTGGTATGTCGTTATTCACTGCCAAACGGTGGGCCGTTCTGATGTTCGGTTAGCCCTTATTTGCGAAGATCAGGACCAAATTGGATATGGCGAGGCGCTACTCACTCTCCATAGCACGCATACTCCGAAGGAATACTTGAACATTGCCATGATGCACCCTTCAGAAGAGAAAAAGACTGTTATGGAAGATGGCCTACTGTTAGGCGTCGTGCCTTATACCCGAAGTACGCGCAGGCTCTTCGTGTTTTTCTCCCTTGTATTCACGATTTCTGTTCTTACAGGCTTGGGCGAGTACGCTCTCAAGCTACCGGCCGAGTTCTCGATGGAGCTCTTCTTCAAACTTCCGAGAGGGCAACGACCACGAAGCTATTGGGACGGTGTTCGACACTACAACGTGACTCCGCCGTATGTTCTGAATGCACCCGGCATCCGGTTCATCGACCTCGCTCCTCTTCGAGGGTATAAGTCGACGCTGGTCCTGTACACCTGTGGCGTGGACGTGATCGTGAACAGCCACACTAGGGGGACCGGGAAGGAGGATCCTGCTGCTGTCGTGGGGAGGCTCGTAGGCAGTCGGCTCGACGAGGTCTCTATTCAGGAGACCCTCAACCATGGGGCCGAGCTCAGTTGGACGGGCAATCGAGCAACTGAGCTGCTAGGGAACTTGATGGCAGGGACTTCGGCGGAATTGTTCGCCAAGTTTCTTCGATCTGGGGGAAGGGATCGGATGCCGGATACGACAATCCTACGGTATGAACTAGTGCGGGATGCTTGATTTTTTTTTTCAAATTTATTGTGTAATTATATATGTATGTTTATTTTCTGTTTACAATGCAAAAGATGCTAAGCAACCTGGCAAGGCTAAGCAAATGGCGGCCGGTGTATCCACACGGTTTCTCCTAGTAATCTGAGAACTTGAAACGAACTGTGATCCACATTTGATGTATCGCTGGATCGTGATGTCGGACGTCGTCGAGCCCTTCTGCAAGATACGGATGCGTCCTTTAATCACTAGTTCCGTCCGGTGCAGTGAATCGATGGGTCGTGCTTGACATAACGAGCCTCGATAAACACACGTACTTGCCCAGCTATCTGACGGCGTCAATCAATCATCGGGTTTCGCGGTGAGGCTCAAGGCCAACAACACCACATTTCATGGATGAGACTCCAAAGCGGCAATGGCATGACACCGTGTAAAACATGAGGTAGTTCTAATCCTGGTGTACCGCATTACAGGCACACGAGAGCGGTATAAAAAGACGCGAATTTCCAGGAATCTAATCACCAAAAATCAACATCCCTCCATCACGCTGAGCCACACATATGTCTAGTAAAAACTCGTCCCACCGTTCTTCTAATCCTGGGATGTCTCCCTCAGGACTCCCACCTCGCACTCCATCATCGCTGAGTCCGACTTCTCCATTGTCGGCGGGACTGGACTCCATCATGAAACAGTTCCCTGTGCCACCATCTCTGAGGGAGACCAAGTTGAACCTGAATATGCTGGTAGGCGCGCCGCATAGTACGCTCGCGTCTGCGCCATCGACTCCACTCAGTGGTAATGCCACTCCCCATCACGCTAGTCCTAGTAAAACTAGTCCGACTAGCAAAATTCATAAAAAGTCAAAGAGCAATGGCAATTGACTCAATTTGGTGAGCGGGCTAGTCCATGCTTTCGCGCCACTGTAGCTCTGACGATTGGCATTTTTTTTAGAATTGGAGTTGTTGAATAGCACTGGTCCATGTCCCCCCCCATAGGTACTTCATTCGGCTGTAATCACAGATCTTAACCTGTACTGAGCATCTATGTTGTTTCTGAAATCGTATTGTTAGATAAACGCGTTGATAATATAAGAAGGGAAAGACCGCCGCAGATATGAATATTCAGGACCAAGGTCGTAGACAAAGACTGTATATCGCAGCCATATCATCGAAGAAGACGCTCCCCACAACAAGAAATGACTAGTCATTCGGCCAGAGCTCCGAGGTCCCAGCCATCATATCCCAAGCAGTTTCGTCGTGCGGATACCACTCTCGCTCACAACAGACATCAAAAGGCCTAGCCCGAAGCTATCTGAAAATAAGCGGTGTAGGGCTCAATCTTTGAATAGCAAAGGAAGAGGTCACTGAGTCGTTCATGAACACATCACTTCTTCTAAAGCTTTTACACAATCATCGCAAGTACATTGACTCGAGGTGTAGATTAACCACGGGAACTTGGCTGACAACAAGTAGCATCAATAATTACTGATAAACCTCCGATCGGTAGGAAGATATAGTTTTTCCGTGGTTTGAAATGCCTCCCCCATGACAATTCTCCAAGAAACCTGGAGAGTTGTACTGAAATGCGGCTCGCCAAAGGTGAGTATGTAAATACCTATTACCTAGATAGAAGTAGAGAAAAATGGACTGTGCCTACAGGTTACTATATACACCTCACCTGCACATAACCTTGCCAATACCTTGATTTAAATAAATACGCAGCATCTTATTTATGGATAATTCGGGTTTGTGGCAGAAGGCAAAAGCAGTCGGGAGTCGGGACTCGTGTCGAAGTGCCGAGCGGCCCGGTTTGAAATACCATTTTCTTCTTTTCTGTGTCTCCCATGATGCACATTCATTCAAACTATTCCGTCCCCTAGTTGGCATGATCACTCGCCCTGACAAGATGGCTAAAATTCGCATTGATTCCGGTAATTAAATGCTATAGGGACGTGCTTCCAGTTACGCCTTCACTTCGGATGCGCGTTCGATATCTGGACATAGCACGAGGCGATTAGCAGTTCCGGATAAAATACGGGAAGCGAAGGAAATACACGATTGTGATAATGCTTAACCAGAACTGCTACTATATATAAGGCGAGTATTCAGCATTGCCTCCCACCCTCGTTCGGCATGTTTCCCCAAGCTTACCTCCTTCTCCTGGCCGTAGGAGCCAATGCGCAGAAATACTGGTTCAGTTTGTATGTACTAATCACTAACCAAATCCTAAATCTAACTGCTCATCGATATTCCAGCGGTGACTCGTACACCCAAACTGGCTTCGTCACCACTGGCACCCTACCGGCTGTAGGCAACCCACTCGGGAATCCTCCATACCCAGGCTGGACGTCCTCCGGAGGCCAGAACTGGGTCGACTACGTCACGGCCGTGGACAACACCTCCCTTGTCTTGACATACAACTTGGCGTATGGAGGTGCGAATTCTGCGATGTTCCACTCCTCGATGTTTAACTGTTCAACGGCAGGTGCTACCATTTCCGCTGACTTAGTAGCCCCGTTCGATCCCACTGTTCTTTCACTCACGGATCAGGTCAACCAGTTCCTAGACAGCTATGCAAGCAAGCCATCGACGACACAGTGGACAAGCGCGGATACTCTGTTTTCGGTTTGGATAGGAATTAATGATATTGGCAATAGCTACTACCTTGGGGGTGATAGGGACGCGTACGCAGTCTCCGAAATATTGCACCGGAATGTTTACTGAGATGCCACTTTTATTAGGTTCTCTGATACGTTGCTAGACGCTTATTTCGCCCTCATTCAACAACTCGTGTGTCAATTCCCTTTCCTCTCTTTCTCTACTGACCGGACTTCTACTACAGTAGTCGGTATAAGTTCTCGGACCCAACAGGCCACTGATATAACCCCCCTTAGCGATGTTGGCGCGAGGAACTTTTTATTCTTAAACGTACCACCAATTGATCGTTCACCATTGGTGGGGTTTCTTCTTATAGATTCAGGGCTTGGGCTTGAGCTCCGCTGTCTAGATGCTTGCTCAGTCTGATTGGAGTCAAACCACCGAGAAATCCGTTATTGAGGGCTTCAACAGCAAGCTTGTAGATCGCGCTGCCTCTCTGAAAGCCAACCATAGCGATGTGCGTGTGATGTCTATTTATATCGTACTAGGCTGACGTACGCGACGTAGGTCACGACTTGGATATGGGACTCAAACACCGCGTTCATGGCGATCCTGGACAGCCCCACCACCTATGGTTTCGAGGACGCGACGACTTTTGGGGATAGCCCAGGACTTTTCTGGATGTGAGTATCTTTGTTGACCATGGATTTTCTGACTCTTATAACTTCGATAGAAATAATCTTCATCCAACGAGTAAGTGAGTCTTTCTAGGCTTCCAACTCTCCGCTCAATTTGGCCCTTCCAGGTCCTGCGCATGAATATTTTGGGAAAGACGTAGCAGATGTACTCGGAGGATTTATTTGAAGGGAGGAGACCCAGTCGGAATAGCAGCGTGTAGTATGAATCGAAGTAGCTTCTAGCTCCCGGGTGCATAGCCTCCTGACACGACTAGATCTCTCCAATGTCCACGATGAAATTACCATGGCATTCAGCACTCCGACTGGTTCCGTGGAAGCACCAGAGAGGATCATTCCATCAGCCATCAAGGATAGCATTGAAGAGATACGCACCTAGGGTGCAGAGCTGAATTTAGGAAGTCTTTCGACGACATTATTACTCGGCAAAAAATGTCTCCATGAGCGGGTGGTATGAATTTTATAGTCATTAATGTTCGCCGTTGTTACTCAACGCAGGGCTAAAATAGGGGCTTCGAAAACGCGTCTGTGGCGTGGGAATAAATATCACGCTTCAACAATGTCTAACTGTGACGCACCTCTATCCGCACACGGTAACTATATCGCACTGGTCCATCTGAATCAGGATTATCGCAAGCGGTGAAGCTAGAATATAAGATACTTGTAAGCAAAAGCTTAACATCTTATGTAGTAGCTCTCTATTGGTCTTCAATCCTTCTGAATTAGAAGCGAAAGGCTCCCCAACAGTTCATCCGTGGATAGAGAATTCGGAAACTGGTTTGCGGCAGAAGATGTTGAAAGCAAGTTAAGACTCGTGCCGAAATGCCGAACGGCCCGGCGTCCCGATTCTTTACAATCAAATTTCTTCTTCTCAGTCCCCCATGATGCATGATACCACAGTCATTTTCACCCCTTCGTCCGCTGGTTGGTATGCCAACGCGAGACCGCCCCTCGGAAGCCGCAGGGGGGATGGTTAAACTTCGCCATGATTCCGGGAATTAACTGATATCGGGAGATGCCTCCACCTGCTTCCAGTTTCGCCTTGACTTCGGATGCTCAATCGATGTTTGGAGGTGATCAGCAGCATCTCCTTCTTTAACGAGCCGGCCAAAGTCATGCGGTGAGCAGTCCGGATAAAATACGGGAATCGAAGGAAACACATGACGACGATGATGCTGATGATGCTTAATCTAACCACTAGTCGATTCCTACCTATAAGAAGAGTGCCTCGCATTCCCCCCACTGCCCGCGTTAGTCATGTTTCTCAAAATCTCCTTTATTCTCTTGGCAGTAGGAGCTAATGCGCAGAAATACTGGTTCAGCTTGTGAGTGTTGCTCCAATTTCAGTTTATTCATTCGCCTATTCGATATTCTAGCGGTGACTCGTACACGCAAACTGGCTTTGTCACCAATGACACCCGACCGGCAGTAGGTAATCCACTGGGGAATCCTCCGTATCCGGGGTACACAGCGGTTGGAGGCCAGAACTGGGTCGACTATGTCACGACGGTGGATAACACCTCTCTTGTCCTGACATACAATTTGGCATACGGAGGTGTCCACTACTGTATTTATACTTCAACGTTTTGTTAAATGTCTAATGGCAGGTGCTACGATCTCCGCTGACCTAGTGACGCCCTACGAGCCCACCGTCCTCTCGCTGACGGACCAGGTCAACCAGTTCCTGACCAACTATGCGGATAAACCTTCGACGACACCGTGGAACAGTGCGGATACGCTATTTTCGGTTTGGATCGGGATCAATGATATTGGGAATAGCTACTACCTTGGTGGTGATCGGGACGCGTACGCTGTGGTTTGTCACAAGGGGCTATTTACTAAAGTGCTACCCTTACCAGGTTCTCTGATACACTGCTAGACGCTTATTTTGCACTTGTCCAACAACTCGTGTGTCGATTTCCTTTGTCTCCTGTTCTTTAACCTGACTCAACTCCAGTAGTCGGTACCAATTCTTCAATCCAAGAGACTACTAATCTAATATCTCCCAGCAATACTGGCGCGAGGAACTTTTTATTCGTGAACGTCCCGCCAATTGATCGTTCGCCATTGGTGAGCCTTCTTGTTAAGTATCAGATCCAGAGCTCCAGGTTGAGCTTCGCCGTCCAGATGCTTGCTCAATCTGATTGGAGTCAAACCACCGAGAAATCCGTGATTGAGGGCTTCAACACCAAACTTACAGCTCGTGCTGCCTCTCTGAAGGCTAACCATAGCGATGTACGTGTGGCGTTTACATATATCGGCGTCCGTGCTAAATCGACATACGCGACGTAGGTCGCAACTTGGATATGGGACTCGAACACCGCGTTCACAGCCATCCTAGACAACCCAACCAGCTACGGTTTCGAGGACGCAACAACTTTTGGAGACGCTCCGAACATTTTCTGGGGGTAAGTTGCTTCTGTGCTCGTGGAGTCTCATCTCGTTCTTATAATCTCTACAGTAACAACTACCATCCATCAAGTAAGGATATTTTTCTTGCTGCTAGACCTTCGCTCAATTTGGCAATGTCAGGTTATGCGCACGCTTATTTCGGACAAGACGTAGCAAAGGTCCTCGGGGGGTTTATTTAAAGGACACGCAGCCGATGGATAATATAAGTACTGTATAATTACGTTCAGTACGAATGTCACATGTCCGAGGGCCTCATTCGTATTCGTAAAATAGCCATCTGTCACACGTCCCAAGGCCTCATTCGGATAGGTTTGGGGGTCACAAATCCGAAAACGTGCCTTATTTACGCACAAAGTGTAAATTTTCTCTCTTTTTGCCTTAGATTACTTTTTATGTATGACTATATCTTCAATATATGTCGATTTTCAGTTACATATTGGCTAAAAAGTCTATTCAGGTAAGAAAATCATTCGGACTTTTTACGAATGTCACAGTCCCAAAGCCCGTATTCGTTAATTCGATAAGGTCCAGGAGGGTCACAGGTTACAGGCCATTCGCTGTGATCGTAATTATACAGTAATGTAGTATGAAATGAAAAACACGATGCTCCCAAATTAGAGGCCTCGGAAACGCGACTGTGGCGTGGGAACGTTAGTACTTTTTTCTACGGCAGCCGTCATGATGCACCTTGCCTGTTCCACTCGTCGCCTATTATCCACGGCATGCCACAGTCAGCGCACCATCCGCATCGACAGGCTCCCAGATGGGTACAAAATCGACAAAGTAATAGCAGCTCTGAAAGCGAGCCCAGTGGAGTCGATCATACCGTCGAAAAATCACCTCCTGATCCGGTTCTTCGATGAGAGTACGGCTAGGCGGTGTCTCGAGGGTACTACGGCTGCACGGATGGATGAGGATCCTTCGCCGATGCTGTCTGCATACGTCGTCGCTGCTCTAGGCTTGGAGGATGCATCACGGACGCTGTTTATCAAGAATCCTCCGAGAGAAAAACGTGTGCTGCTTAAGAAAATGGAAGGGCTCCAGTGGACCAGAATCGAGAATGAGCGGTTCGAGTACCGATTTCTAGACGTCACCGATGCTTGCAGGGTGCGCTGCGTGCTGGGTTTTACTGGTGTGCTGTCATTCTGACATTCGCAGGTTTTCCACAGGTATAATACTGTGACAGGCGGCAAGTTTGTCTTTGTGCCTGACGACAAGGACGAGTATATGTTTCCTTCGTGGTACCCTCGGAGAGAATTCCAGGTGGGCAAGGTAGAACGGAACGTCTTGGTCTCCAATATCAAAGACAAAGAAACGCTCGACAAGCTCATAGCTGACTTTGATGTCCGTGGTTGCTTGTTGAAAGCTGACTATGAGCGGAAAACGAAGGTATGGGACACTCTTGTTGTTGTGCTTCCACACTTGAATATGTTCGTAGTCGATGAAAGTTGTGCTTGCGACGTCGGAGCACGCGAAGCAATTTCTCGAGGCTTGCCAGGATCTAGAGGTATCCTACCAGGAGGATCCCGATCCTCACCGGATACACCGAGGCATGATAGTCGCGCTCACCCTGGGCGCCCGACGCAGCGTCTCGTTGTCCGTACCTCCCGAGCACCGGAGCAGTATGCATGCTTACCGGCGCTTCTTCTCGCAGTACGGTTCTCTCCGTCCGGAATCAAGGTAAGCTTCCTTGATGTCTGGATCTGGTATAATGTTCACGGTTTGCAGTGAGGACGATGCCCCTGAAGCGTTGTACTTGCATTATGAGAGTATTCTGGGTGCTCTGAAGGCGGTGATGGTGACGGAGGCGACGTTTGAGGGGGCTAGTATTACGTTTTTGGGTTCTCCTGGTCTTGAGCCGTATCGCTTGCCAGCGGAAGGGGGGCGAAGGCATAATTGGAGGCTGCCAGTTCCTTGATACAGTGTCGAGTGAGCAATATCATGGGTTTTTTGTTTTGTGCCAAGGTAGTGGTGGATATTATGACAGGTGAATGAGCGATATTTTCTCCGGACGACACTTTCTTTCTGCCTGGCTTGAGAATAAAAAGTCAATAAAATCAGTTTCCACTGCACGTCTTACTTACAGCAAGGATTTTGTTGCCACGGACCGTTGTTCAGTAACGCCTCGCAGCGGGAGAGACAAACGCCCCAGCGGATAACGCTAACTTTGGGTTCGAGTCCCCCATCTGGGTTGATTCTCAATGACCGCGCCATTCAGAGATTTACTCCGTACTAGGTGTGGTTCGGTACCATAGCAGTTGTATTTCTTATTTGGTATAGTAGACAGAAAGTATCTAAGTTAGATGTACAGCTGGGGGACTGTAGTACGGACGCCGGCACACTTCTGTTGAGGAGCACCGTCGGGTAATAAAACTTCCTTCCTTCCTTCCGACGTATTTTCAGAGTCAGCTCTGTCTCTGGAAGCCCACCTTTAAAGTACTTTCGTCGAAGGGCAACCCCACTACGACGACGAGAGGTGTGATTGAAAGGCCGTTAAAATCGGAGACTGCCAATTCTTTGATACTTAGCACAAACAGCAAGCTGATTTTGTGAGATATTCGGGCTTCTTAGGGCGGACAGTTAGCCGCCGTTTGGTTCTCGTACGGATTCACTTACGTGATTGATCTTATTTCCGCCGCGATTTCTTACTAGATAGGTTGGTATATTTTGTAGCCATTCCCCATGTCGCGAATGCGATTTCGCGTCGATTAGAAAAAGATGGGGCGTGAAATTGGATTCCTCGGACGTTAGGATCTGAGTTTCAATTTCGTCGAGGCTGCAGAACGGCAGCATTGTGGCACCTCTTCATCATCGGCAGTCTTAGAACTCCGCTGATTTCTACATGCTGAAGGAAGTTCGTCAGTTTACGGCTACTGTGCGTCGTGCTGCAGAGGGCTAATAATAGATACTATCACCACTACGGAGAGACGCAAGTAACAGCTAGAATGGAATACAAAAGACATCGGTGATAGGCACTGATAGTCGAATATGCCCACGTAAACACCCAAACGCCAGTTCGATAGTTGTTGCTTCCAGCACAAAAAGCACGGAATTCACTCGGATTGCATAGGAAACAAGCTCACAAAATAATCAAAGTCGAATAACCGTGCGATTGGCATGTCTGGATTTCCCTAAATTAAAGTTCTAGGACCAGAAGCTGTAATAAAATCGGTTCGCTACACGTTGTAGTCAGTTTGAAATGCCGATCTACCCCTGATTTTTCCGGAAGCGCCCCCACGTGGCCGCCGGCGGTGACGGGAGCAACTTTGTCTTGTACTCGACTGTGGAATCCGGGAGTTCACTGCCGGTCACTCCCACTGCTCTGTTCTGCGCCACCAAGGGACTTGTAGGGCTCGTCGACGACGACGACAGCATACAGGCCCTTCTGACCACCACTGGAACCCCGGTCCGTTACCGGCAAGGAGCATTGTAATCCACGACTGCCCTATGCTGGATCTGTCCAGTTGGTTCTATCCTTTCTGCGAGAAACAGGCATTGGACGACGAAGCCCCAAGCGATACCGCTGCAGAAATGGGCCTGCAGACGCTGCCGTATGACCTGCTGCTGAACATTGCTGCCTATCTCAGTCTATACGACGTGCATGCGCTACATCTGGTGAGTGGCCATCGCCGTGGTGGATGCTGGTGGCGAGGGCGTGGAAGGACGACGGGGCGCGATGGCTGATTCCCTGTTCCAGACTTGCAAATCCCTGTACGATTTCTCCATTACCAGGCCAGTGTACCGCCAGCTTGCGACGGATCTGCTGAAACGATGCCGGGCACTTCCGCTCAAGGGATTCCAGCGACCGATGGAACTCACGACGCCACAGCTGATACGTGCTGTCAACAAGGCTACCCGGAACGAGCATGCATGGCGCAAGCGGGCACCCAGGCCCATCCGACGCCGGTACGAGCCAGGGATACACCCACTTAGCAATTACCTAGACTCCGACGAAAATGATTACGACCCTAGAACCCCCTTGTGGTACCGGATCGTACGCTCTCCCCCCGAGGAAGAGGTCGACTGGCTGTCGCCCATCACTTCGAGCTACACCCTCTGTGCTACGAAGAGCGGCAAGGTCGTCTGCTGGGATATCCAGACGGACACCTGTCTCGCAGAGTGGACCCCGGGAGAAAAGTGGGAGCTATGGAAGTGTAGGGTCGAGTTCGAGACTCGGTCGGTTTACTTTACGATGGCCAAGGTTCCGTCGGGCTCGTGAGTGCCTTTTCCCTGGACATCTCACCTGTCTCATTCCTCAGCAGGTACGACGATACACAGATCATGGAATTCATCCTTATGCGATTGCGATTTCCAGAACCTCTCGCGAACGGTGCGCTCGACGGTCCGCCCACGTTTAATCACGTTACGCGCTTCAAGACAAAAGGAGTCGTAATGAACGTGTTTCTGCTCGATCCAGTTGCTAGACTCCTGTCGAGCTACATCTGGATATCGACGTCCAACACCATCGCGCTGTATCTCTTGCCCGACTGGAGCAAGGATGAGTACGTCTTCATTGATACAGGTATCGAATGCGTGAGTCATTCGTCCAGTTCAGATAAAAGTCTCTGACACTGTGCAGTCTGTCTCATCCAACTGGTCCTGCATACTGCTGGATAAGACCATCGTTGTGCACTGCGAGGAACACGAGTCTCTATCTCAGTATTTCTATCCAGTAGCCCTCCTCATGGCTCACATCAGACCTGCTGAAAAAGCCCCCACAATATCGGGGCATGTGCCGCCCTTTCGCTCTTTAAGCAAAAAGTTCATCTTTCCCTCATCCATACTATTTCGTTCGCCTAATAGCGACGACACAATATCGATTTCCACCGATGCTATTCCGACAATAAATGGCATCGGCATGCCCCCAGCCAGCCTCCTCGCTATATCTACCAACGGCACCACCACAAGCACCACCACAAACCCCTTCCCCTTCCCTCCCTGGTACCCAGAAAGTGCCCACTTCGTTCGCCAATGGTGGCCTGCACTCCACGGCATGCCCCGCGTGAGCTGCACTGTCATTCTCATGGCCTCCCACGACCCAATAACCCACAAAACCCGCTTCATCCTCGCCCAACACTACTTTCGTGTCCCCATGCTCGACGTCGACCCCGACTGGCTGCACTTTCCGTCCAAAACCTCTCCTTCCTCCTCCAAGTTCCCCGACACGCACCTCATGAGGCTCTGGTACGTCAGCACGCCCTTCGAGATCGTCTGCGTCCTCGACGGGCCCGAGCCTGAGCTTGACGAGGACACGGACCGGCCCCGCCCGCTCATCGCCGTCGATTTCGGGCACGCAGTGTGGATCGAGTACGATGAGGACCCCGAGCTGGACCCCGAGGCCAAGTTGCTGCGCTTCGTGACGTTTCCGCCGTACGACGATGGGGACGGGGGGAGCGGGAGCGAGGTGCGCACACTCGAGATCCCGGACGAGCTCGATTTGGATTCGGTCGAGACGATCAATATCGATCAGAGCCAGGGCGCGGTCATCCTCTCTGTGAAGGAGGGGAAGATATTTATTCTGTGTTATGAATGATGACGTCCCTCCTTGTTTTGATCTGTGCTTGTGTATATC
Organism: Armillaria mellea; assembly: GCA_030407055.1. Lineage (NCBI taxonomy): Eukaryota > Fungi > Basidiomycota > Agaricomycetes > Agaricales > Physalacriaceae > Armillaria > Armillaria mellea. Next base: position 4,731,083 of record JAUDZF010000002.1, read on the forward strand.
TACCTTGATGCTCTTTTTATCTTAATTCTACTCACTGCATTGATTAGATCAGGGGGTCTAGGTTCGATGAGGGCGTAAGGAATCGGCTTCTGAGGATAAGGCGACTAGTGTGGACTTTCAGCGAAGTCCCGCAGATTTCGAGACTAAGAACCTCATGACGCGACAATAGAGGCTCGCCGCAGTTCAGGGTATCTAACTCTTATGTCCATCTCGTACATGTCCGGTGATATCGTCTTAAGTACCACAATTTGGTTCCAAGAAGAGGAGAGGACAGTAGCTAGCCTCCCTATCTCAACATCGTAGACCAGCAGTGTTTGGATCCAATAGGGCAATGCTTGAGATCGTGTTGCGTTCCACTGTTAGAAAATGTCACGCATCCTAGCCCTGGCCAGGGCACGCTTTCTCTTCCATCAGCTGCTTTAAAAATGTCCGATTGCATGATTTTGGTGACAAGTAGGAATTGGAAGTACTAGTCGGAGCCCTAGAGTGCCAATACTGTGGTGATTATCCGTCTCAGATTCTCAATGACAGTCGGTTCAATAGCCGGTACGCTGGTTGGTATGAGTTTCAATGTTCTCCTCTGGTGACACGTTCTGCTTCGAGGCCCGCCTCCTCATCGTCCTCAACGCGTATATGAAATAGCAACCACACAAATGCGAGTTTATATTTAGTCCCTCATCGAAGCCTGTATGTACAATCTGGCGTTCACTTCGCTGTGTAGATCATACATCGCAACGAAGAGAAGTATTTCCTTCGCGAGTGAATGTCAGGATATGATCTCCCAAACTCCTCATCGAAAACCCTGCTTCGCAGTAATCGCTAGTCAAAAAAGGTTTGTTAAGCCCAGAGCATATAGCAGGAAGAAAGCACCCAGCATACAAGTAATCTACGCATTTCGTCAGCGCGATAGTAAAGAGTATATTGAAATTCTTGAACTCACAGATCCATTTCCTTCGGAAGACCTCTTGCTCAGCAGCCGTCAGGTTGTACTTCCGGACAAGCGCTGGAGCTATTGTCTCTTCCCAAGAACCTAGAAAGTTTCGCTTCCACTCACGCAGCGTTCTCGCGTAGTGCGGTCCGATATTGACAATAGAGTCGACCGTAAGACGAGCAGAGCTCCCCATCTTCATAGTTTCCATGAGGATACATGGAGTGGGAAGGTATCCGCCAGGAAAAACTAGAGGTTATGATCCTTTAGCTCGCATCGTCCTTCAATATTATTGAGCTTACTCTACCAAAAGATACGGTCAGAGAGGCATACAATGATAGTGAAGTGCCTGACCCATTTGTCCATGAAACCAGCACCATTCGAGTTACGCGTCTCGGCCTCTTCACCGATATCATGAGATTTTCCCAAGAAAACCCGGAAATCAGATATCACGTACGAGCTTCCGGAAAAGTGGTGGACTGTACCACGCCCACTCCGGTGTCTGGCTTCATCACCCAGTCGACGACCTTCCAGTACTCAGCCAAAAATGCCTTGCCCACTTGCTCGATCATCTCCACACTGATGAAACGGTCAAAGGCTCCAGCCCATTCGGGTTTGAGGATACATTCGCGGAAGTCCATTTCGTGTACTACGATAGAATCGGATAGCCCGGCTTCGCTGATACGTTTCCTCGCAAAGGAAGCTTGGTTGGAAGAAAGAGTCACGGTGTCAACTTTGCATCCTGGGACAGTGCTAGCCGCCAGGATAGCCAGCGATCCCCAGCCTGTTCCTACAACAAGGTTAGAATAGTGCTCTCTGTCTGGGCAACATGGGCCATACCAATCTCCAATACACGGTCTCCGGGTCGGATGTCGGCTTTTTGCAGGATCATCCTAGACGTATTTATAGGTTCAAATAACGAAGTTCATAATATGAGACTAATTTCATTTTCCGCATTTGGCCATCTTCTAGCGTATCCTCCGGAACCCCAGTGAGATCTACGTCTACCTTGGAGAAAATGGCAGAAGAGTAGCTCATGTCTGGGCTTAGGAAAGCATGGAACCTGACGTCGCGCCGGAGTTACTATATTTCTTTGCTTAGCAAAAAGAAATTGATAGTTACAGCTCATTCCCAATATCGTAATGGGCGGATACATTGGCTTTAGAATTGGTGAAAGTTCCGATGAGATTGTAAGACGTAAGAAGTCGTCCTCGTGCAAACAACGAAGATGCGAAGCTATTAAGCGATTGTAATAGGTGTTCGCGGTTGAGAATCAACAACTGTTGAATGTGAAAATCAGAAGAATATTCCACAATGTTCAAAATAAGTATGGACCTTGACTAGTTTCGATATGTCATCGCAGTCAACTTCAGGACCAGTAAGAGAATGGCTATACTCTGTAGAGAGAGCGCACCGTTACTACTCATGAAGGACTCTGCAAGACCAAGGTCTGTGAACAAGGCGACCCTCGTCCAAAGTTCGTCAGATCGGACACGCAAGAGAGCGTGTGGTTCTTCGTCTGCCCCAAATTCATAGACATTCTTTACGTCGATTATTGTGAGATGACCTGTGCTTATGCCGCTCAGAGCCCTGAAAAATAGCAAATAGTATGATAGCCAACAATATCAACAATGCATGAAAACGAAGTGAGCGCACCCTAGGACTTGTGATTTGCAGAAAGCCAGGAAAGGTCCCCAGGTTAAAGAGCTGATGGTCTCTGTGAGCGAGAACAATATGCGTTCTCCAGCTCTTCCCAAAGATGGACCATATCTCGCGCTCAGTACCCGTGTCTCGGACAAAGACATCGAAGGAATGTCGCTCATTCTGCGATTATCAGACGAATGAACACCATGATAGCCAAGCCAGGCTTATATACAAGAGATAAGGGAGAATCACAAGCCGCGAGTCCCGAAGACAATGCCAGTTGAGCAGTGTGAGCCTCGACGTTTAGCGTGACAGGTGGTATGGGTGATCCAATGAGGTACATATGCATTTCGATATCAGAACGATGCGATTTCAACGGGCCCCTGGGTCCACTAACCATAATCGTAGATCTCTTGGAACAGATAGTCAGAAAGACAGCCTAATCAAAAACGAAGTGCACTCATACCAGTTCACAGGGCCATTGATCCTCGAATCATCTACAACTTGAAGAGAAAAGTCTACAGTAACGAGTACCAAGTAGTAAAATGCCGTTACAGTAAGGTATCTGTCAAGACGGCACTGGGCAGTTCCGGTAGCCAATATTAAATACGGAATGGCCGGTGGGCCACAGTGCACGCGTCTGTGGCATGAGAACTTTATACAATTCACACGTGCAACCACTGTAGAAACCGCCTTGCTGGATTGTTTCACTTGTTACCTTTGTGCCTGCGAGGGTAGACCTGAATTTATGAGCTTTCACACGGAAATGCTCCGATAGCGATGTCAAAACGAGGCTAGGATAACCTTATGCAGCACACGTCAGAAGCGAAATCACTACCTAAGGGATACGACAATCACTGTGCGCACATTTTAAAGAAGTCCTGCAGGATTTCAGGACTACAACGTGGGTAAATAGATTGAAGTCTATGTAAGTACAATCTGATGGCCACATCACGAATTATACATCACAGCGAAGAGACGTATTCCTCTCGCGAGTGAATCTAATGGTATGATCTCCCAAACTCCTCGTCGAAAACCCTGCTTCGCAGTACTCACTAGTCCAAAAGTATTGTTAAGCCCAAAGGATATAGCAGGAAAAAAGCACAAAGCATACAAGTAATCTACGTAATTTTTCAGCGCGATGACACCCAGTATACCAAAATTCTTGAGCTTACAGATCCATTTCCTGCGGAAGACCTCCTGCTCTGCCACAGTCAGATTGTACTTCCGGACAAGTGCAGGAGAAATCGTCGTTTCCCAAGAGTCTGCAAAGTTTCGCTTCCACTCACGCAGTGTTCTCGCATAGTGCGGCCCGATGTTGATCACAGAGTCGACCGTAAGGCGCGCAGAGCTTCCCGCATTCATGGTTTCCATGAGAGTACATGGTGTGGGAAGGTACCCTCCAGGAAAGACTGAAGGACAGGAGCCTTAGCTGATATCACGGTATTGCATTATTATTGGCCTTACTCTTCCAAAAAGATATAGTCAGAGTGGGATGTACGAAAAGGGCAAAGCAGCTCACCCATTTTCTTATAAAACTAGTACCTTCCGCGTTATATGCCTTGGCCTCTTCATCGAAATCATGAGACCTGCCAAAACAAGGCAACGCAGACATCACGTACGAGCTTCCGGTAAGGTGATGCATTGTACCACGCCTACCCCCGTGTCTGGTTTCATCGCCCAGTCGACAACCTTCCAATACTCAGCCAGGAAATCTCTACCCACGTGCTCGATCATCTCCACGCTGATGAAACGGTCAAAGGCTCCCGCCCATTCTTGCTTGAGGAAACATTCGCGGTAGTCCATCTCATGTACTACGATAGAGTCGGACAGCCCGGCTTCGATGACACGTTTCCTTGCAAAGGCAGCTTGGGTGGAAGAAAGAGTTACGGTGTCAATTTTGCATCCTGGGACAGTGCTAGCCGCCAGGATAGCCAGCGATCCCCAGCCTGTTCCTGCAATAAGGTTAGAATGGCGCTCTCGGTCTGGGCAACATGAGCCGTACCAATCTCCAATACACGGTCTCCGGGTCGGATGTCGGCTTTTTGCAGGATCATCCTAGACGTATTTATAGGTTCAAATAACGAAGTTCATAATATGAGACTGACTTCATTTTCCGCATTTGGCCATTTTCTAGCGTATCCTCCGGAACCCCGAGGAGATCCGCATCTACCGATGAGAAGATGGCGGAAGAGTAATTCTTGTCTGGACTCAGAAAAGCGTGGAACCTAAAGTGACACTTGAATCATCGCCTGCTTGAGAAAAAAACGGTATTTACAGATCGTCTCCAAGATCATAATGGGAGCGTATATTAGCCGTGGAGTTGGTCAAGTTCCCGATGAATTTGTAAGACGTGAGCAGTCGCCCTCGTGCAAGTAAAGAGGACGTAAAGCTATTAAGTGACGGTATTAGATTTTCGCGATTGAGAATCATCAGCTGTCGAATGTGAAAATGAGTAGAATGATCCACAATGTTCCAAGTAAGTACACACCTTGATTAGTTTTGATACATCATCACAGTCGACTTCGAGGCCAATCAGTAAAGGTCATACTTTGGCACAAAGATAGCTTACCGATACTACTCATGAAGGACTCTGCAAGGCCTAGGTCTGTGAATAAGGCGACCCTCGTCCCAAACTCGCCTGATCGGACGCGCAACAGGGCACGAGGTTCTTCTTCTGCTCCAAATTCATAGACATCTTCTCCTTCTATTATCGTGAGATGGCCGTTGCTGATACCTTTCAGCGCTCTAAAGGGAATAGCATGATAACCAGCAACAACGTATGAGAGAGCGAGCGCACCCTAGGACTTGTGATTTGCAGAAAGCCAAGAAAGGCCTCCAGGTTAAAGAGCTGATGGTATCGGTGAATGAGAACCATAGGCCCTCGACAACCCCTCCTAACGACGTCCCATGTTTCACGCCAAGGACCTGCGTCTCGGACAGAGATATCGCTGGAATGTCTTCTATTGGGCAAGTAAGACGACAAAAACGCAATGATAGCCAGGTGCAGGCTTATATACAGGAAAAATGGACGAGTTAAAATCGCGTCCACGGATCCCGAGGAGTAGAGCTGCTCGACCCACAACGTCCATCGACACACTCGTGACAGTCGGCACGGTTGGTGCTCCATTGGACCATTCATTTAGTCAATATTCGGGGATGAGGCCAGAGCAAGTGGGTCCACTAACCATATATGTAGATATCTAGTGACAACAGGTGAGAACACATACCACACCGTACTGTGACTGTCAAGACAAAAGTAAGCGAAATCAGAGTTTTCTTAAACTCAATGAGCTCAGAAGCCTGAGATAAGTACGAGATGCTGGTGGTCTGGATGTGAACCGCGTCTGTGGCGTGAGAACTCAAAACATTCCGCTTTCAGCCATCCACGTGTACCCGTTTTAGCGCGCGCGCACGTACGTAATTTAGAGTCGGCGTGCCAGTACAATAGCTGGAGTATTAAAGGCACTGTCTCTTTCTGCATTTATCTCTCCTCCTCAGCTACTATGTAAATACGGTTTTCCGCTCGCCCACACCGCAGATACAGTCTCGAATAAGACCGTTCAGCTACGTGTCTTGGAGGTCTTGTACCCGTCATTTGCGCATCGTCCGAGTTAGAGTCCAATTTTTGCTTGTACAGTCTATACTGGACGACGTGCTTGCTCAAACCACCTCAAGGAAATCCTCAGAGATCGATAGATGTCGTCGAAATACAATCGTAAAATGAGTCAAGGCAAATATCATTTTCAGCCTTCTTGCATACGCCCAATTACAAGGCTTAGTACTCGAGGGATCCGTCAACGATCTGTCGAGTAGACGACAACCAACCCCGGGGTTTTCTATGTCATGTTCGTTAGTCAAATAGCACGGAGAAGTCAACAAGTGGACATGCCTGACTGAAGATATCATGAAAGGCATCGCCTTTCGGGATGTCGTCTTACCCTTCCAATACTTCGGCGCATGAAACGGTCGGTATTCGTTATATCCAATTTTGTATACACTCCCTCAGACTATATGGTATCCAAACAGAAGAAACGCTCATTAAATATAGGGCGGAGGTCATTTTCTCGAGAGGTTCGCGGCGTAGCTATGGTAGACCGTGACGTTGCCGTGCCCCTCCCCCCAACCGTACGTCAATTCCTCAGGGCGAACAGGACCTCTGTACAATCTGCAATACATCCGACACGACTCATCGACAGAGTGTACTATAATTCTCATGAGGGCAGACAATGAAAAGGATGCGCGACGACGTACAGGCCATCGCTCCACAGTCCGGGTGTTCGTAACAGTCATTTTGACAACCTAGGACGAAGGGTTACCTTTACTCGCCGCGTAGAAACTAAGCGAGCGAACCTTCCACGGTACTTTGATCGCTGTATGTGATATATCGATTGGATTCGTTATCCTGAACGGCATGTTTTCCATTTTTATGATAAACGTCCAGTTGCCCTCAGCCCGGCGTAGTAGACCTTCGCAGCCATTAGGGTCCAACTTGGCGGATAGCGCCACGGAGAAAAGAGCGAGTGTGGCGAAAAGTACTCGAAGGCGCATCGCGAAGAAAGCCAAAGGGCGAGAAAAGATAGGTTTCTGGTGTTCGTGTTGGTACCGGCACAAGGACCTGCTACCTATATTGGGAACCAGGCGATCCAAGGTCAACATTTCCTGAAATAACATTGATCGAGGATCGGCACAGCATTGAGTGATCGGTTCGATGCATCGAAGCTCCATTTCGTGCAGTAAATGACCGCAGACAAGCCCAGGTGTGGGCGTATCATGGAAGCAAATTCGCTGGCGAAGAAGGTTAGCAGAAGGAAATGACCAGATACGGACTTGAGAAATGACAGTTTAAACTTGAAAGAGTGTCCGCATCAGGATTAGACTGTCGATAACCCAGGCTGATGCGCACCCTAGCGTGGGCTTCACTTGCCATGCTTCCATTCCACCCCACGACAAGACCTACCACGGCGTAGAAATATCGAGAATCATGGAGCGAGCGCTATACCATCCGGGGTACCGTGCAACTCTTCGCGTGGTTACGATGAAGGTATCACATACTAGATTCCTCCAAATGTAATATACTTTTACTCGGCGAGTTTACTATAAAGATGGGCTGAAGATGATCAGCGCCCAAGAAATTCACGCTAGCACCCTCGTACAGATGCCCCTTCCCTGGTATGGAAAGCGAGACGATCGCCTGCATCGCATCGTGCAAGTCTTCATACTGAACCAACAGCCAGAACTCATCATGCCTACATGAAATCAATCAGCCGAGAAGACAAAAGAGGATAACGCTCAAGGCTACCATTTTTGCTCAGTTATCAACGCGATGCTCCCAAACTGCCCGAACAAAGCTCGGTATTCAGACTTTTCGACACGATGAGCTCTATCAAACTGGACGAGTAGCGTCCGGCACGCTCCCATGCTGATGGCGGTAACCAAACTGCGGTGCTCCTCCGGATTGGCGTCTTGCGTGGACGAGCCGTCGAGTACTGTTACCCTGACATTCAATCGGCCGGACTCATCTCCGAATTTGGCGATGAATTGTCGGGCAAGGTCCGGCGAGACGAACCGTAGTCTCATCATCTGCAGGCAAAGGAGGTCAGCTAAGGCTGGTAAGAGGGCCTAAGAGAACAGACATTTTGCTCGGGTCGAAGGCCTCCGTATACGAGCCCCGCTACTTGTTTGTCGAAAGAGCTAACCCAGTCTCGTACAACAATCGAGGTTTGCGGCGCCAGGATATTGTCAATAACGACGGTTCGCTTGGAGTCGGCTTTGCCCTCCTCTGGAGGCGAGTACCACTCGGGATACATATAATCATCCTCGTCGATGAACGACACCCGGCAATCTTTGAATCGGTTGTTCTCTTTCAGTACAAGCAGAACCTAAGAAATCATTAAGCCCAACATACAAGTAAAAGTAGCAAGCATACGTACCCGCATAGCATGGTGGAGAGAAAACACCCGTACGCTGGCTCTTGTGCCCTCGAGCCGCCAGGAAACCACCCCCTTACCACCAAAGAGCAGCGCCTTCAACTCTTCCGCTTCCATTGCTTCAGGTAGCCCGTCAATGACAAAGTGCAGCGACAGCCCATATCGTCCTAGCGCTGCAACCGTGAACGCAGACAACGGCGCCGTCCGCACCCCCTCGTCAATCTTCACATATAACCGGTCGCTGTTCTTCTGGCGATACCTCCTAGCTAGGGTCTTCGCAAAAAAGCGAAGAGAGATATGGTTCTGCGATGGCACGATTGCCTCGACGGGGCTGGCGCTGAGGGCCCCGACGACGTCAGCGACGTCGTATCCATCTGGGAGTTGCTCGACGCGGACGGTGCGCCTGGTGGCGGAGAGAACGGGGATGCTAAGGCCCGAAGAGAATGTTGCGTACGAGCGAGCGAGGTTACGAAGGTGATGGTGGTGGGTGACAAGCCGTAGCATGGAAGGGCATGAACGGGAGAGATGAAAAAGAATTTGTTTCCCACGCTGTGCATACATTCTCACGCCACAGACGCGACGACGGCTCTGATTAGCTTCAAGTTATGTTCGACGTATGCATCAAAGCCCTTCAATCCTTCAGGCAATACAGTACGATACAGCTAAGGTAATTTATGTAGCAGTACTGCCAGACTTTCGCCTATTTTGTGAGCTCTGTATCCGTATTCTAAGGGCAATGAAAAGGTAGCCGACTTTTGTATCAATAATCTGATGTTCTAGGATGTTTTTCAATGCCGCCCGACTCAGATTTACACTCGGAGGACATACACCAGGCTCCCCGCACCCATCGGCAGCATTCCAGCATAGTGATTTCCCATCAAACCTCGCCCCGAGTCGGAGCCTGTCAGATTGTTCAGTACACTGATGATGCAAAGAAGGCTGAATATTTGAGTAGCGGGCTGGCCGTGGTTTCACGGACCGCCATCGACAGCATTACCGACTATTCAATATACTGCTCGGTCACTACGGATGGTGCACAAGCCTATGTCAGTGAGCAATGCTGTTGTTAACGTATTTATTTCTGATGGATAGGCTAACTGAGATATCTCACCTCAAAGTTGTCATAGAGCGTCATGGCGGGTGGGGAGCTGTACCATACCAGACCACTTGTCGAGATGTTACATTCCTCCCCATTGTTCGATTACTGCCATGAACGGCTAACACTCCGACACGCGAATCGTTCCTTTTCGGTTGACCTTGGTTTCAATGCTACACATCATTTATTAAGTAATTCACGAATGGCTTCTCATCGTGTAAACGGTTGGTATATGAGAATCAATGTTGTAGTGGAAACAAACTGCCTTCCCGCCTTGGTGTATCGAACATATGAGTAGATGAAACGGTGTATGGCGGGGTTTTTGTTGCGAGAAATCGCCTGAATACGAGCATCATCACCAGGTAATTTCGTAAATCGTTCGTTATTCTTAGGCCCAAGGCCTTCGTTCATGTACCTACACCGTCACATTCGTGGCAAAATAACCAGGTATTTTGCCTAGGCTCTCCCAAATAGCCACAGCCAAACCTCTTTCTAGAAAACAAACCAAGTCGCCGGGACATTGCCATCACGGCGGCGGAATAAGCGCCAGGGTACCAAATCCAGTACAAAGCATATGCATTCGGACGGAGAAAACCGAACAAGTACCCAAAAAGCGGTAGCACGGTACCGAAGTGTTATTTAGGGTTAGGTGTTCTCTCGTTACGAAAGTACCCATAACCCAGCGATCCTACGTGTCTCCCCTTGTCCATCATCTTCGATCACCTTCACCTATCATTTCACGGTTTTACGGACATTGGTATGCTTTACCATCGACGTGGCCTGCATGGGTCGTGGTTAATTAGTGTGTCTACAGAAAGGAAATGTTCCCACCACAGGCCGATACCAACGGAATGTGGGATTCCTGCAGTCAGCCTCCATCGCCGTCGGAGAGCAGGAATACATTCACTGGCAGCTCTAGTGTCGTCGCACTAAGCCCAAGGCCGCTCGGACCACCTGGCACAGGACAGTCGCAGTGGGCCAACCCATTGGACTCGCCATCTGACCGCCAGGACCAAGCGCCCTCACCACAATCCCAATCCATCGATCCAGAATCCTTCCAAAGCACATACCCATCATCCCCCAGCCGCTCGCTCCCCCAGACGCCCCAGGCAGCCGCCCACATGCTCCTGCCGTCGCAAATCGCCGAAACTGCGATCATACACCCGATGCTCCAGCTTAATGGGGGCCAAATCGAGCTCGATTTTTCCGTAAGCCTCGCGTGCGCGCGCGTATGGGGCTGTGTGACTGAGCCGGCGACACTGCCGCCCTTGCCGTCGCTGGCGGTGGTCAGCCGGATGCTGCCATGGCCCATAGTCGTCCAGAGGTCGGCGATTCGGGAATGGGTGACGGTTGCTGATGTGGTCGAGACGATCTGGCGTGCGCTGCAGGTCCCCGTTCCCTGGTCGCCGTTGCCGGCATCGCCTTCACTGCTCATGGCCACGGAGCACGAGGAAGAGCACAGGGAAAGGACCGCCATCCCTAGACTGGCATATCTGAAGGGTAGAACTCGGTTCATGGGGCTGACCAAGGACGACGATGAGAGTGATACGTGGGTTCTCCACGTCGCCTAGGGCATTCTTGAGATGGGAATGGCGACGCCATAGTGTATTCAGAGGACCGATACCAACACCTTTTACCTTCGCATTTCGATTAACACACTCCTACTCAATATTTTGTACTTGTAGCTACACACCTTGGAACCAGGAAGAAATCGGGTTGATTTCTCGCAAATACGTTTCTTTTCGGGACGCTGTTCATCCGAGAATCTCCGAGGACCTAAGAAAACAGCTGTAGTGCAAAGAAAAAACCCAAGACAGGCATTGAGGCAGGGGATTCGCTCGTCGAGAGTATATCATGGGCGTTCAGAGTAAAATGACTCACGCGGCTGCATCGCTCCTGACACGTCAACACAGCACGCGGTGGTCTAGACCGTTCCCTTGAGCGTACAGGCAGCCTCGAACAGTCTAGACCCTTGTCACGTGACCTGACGATCTAATCTTATCGAACCAAAATTCCTGAAAATAAACTTTCAACTCCCACAACTTCGACGTTAACGAGCATGGGCTTGACGTTCGGTTCCATGCTTTGGCTCTATATAGTCAACATTTGTCGTTTCTTCTCTCAGTCATTTCCTCCTTCTCCAAAATGGTCCGCAGACGACATTCCTGATCTTTCTGGACGTGTCGTTATCGTAACTGGTGAGTAACCTACATATATAGCAAGTACTCGATGACTGACACGCGCAAATCTTGAGGTGGAAATACGGGAATTGGAAAAGAGACTGTTAGGGCTCTTCTCAAGCGCAATACAAAGGTATACATGGCAGCTAGGAACGAAACGAAGGCGCGTAGCGCGATATACGACCTGTTGAAAGACACAGGAAAAGATGCGATCTTCCTTAAATTGGACCTTGCAAGTCTTGAGAGCGTAAGAGAAGCCGCTGTAGAATTCAAGAGGTTCGTAACCAATCGTTGACTGCAGTTACTAAATATTTATGCCAATTATACAGCAAAGAAACCGAACTCCATATTCTCTTCAACAACGCGTACGATTTTGTCCCGTGCCTATGTTGAACATACTTTTTCATATAATTGCTCCTTTCAGTGGTGTTATGTGGCCGCCTCTGCACCAAACCAGCGCAGACGGATACGACCTCCAATTCGCTACGAACGTCATGGGTATGTTTGCATCCTTCGTCACTGATAGCAAATTCTTACCTTCACTAGGCCACTTTCTCCTAACGCATCTTCTTATTGGGAATCTTAAAGCCGGAGCCAAATCCCTCCCGGAGAAGAAAGCCCGGGTTATCAATACCTCATCTTCAGCAAGCTACCTCACACATCGCATCGATTGGGAGACATTGGTCGACGGGCCAAAACGACGCGCCTGGTTATCGTCCACAGAAGCCTTGTATCATCAGAGCAAATTTGTCCGTCAACATGTTCCCTATCTTTTTATTTTGCAAAAGTTCACCAGTTATTAGGCGAACGTCGTATTCTCAAACGAACTGGCAAGGCGGTATGAAGATGAAGGAATTATCTCGATATCACTGAACCCAGGTAATGTTAAATTTGCGGTTTAACGCGCGGTATGCTGACAGCTACCAAGGAAACATCAGCACAGAACTCCTCCGGCACAAGTCCTCAATTGTTCAATACCTAAGTGTACGGTGCCCCCTTACGTATACACAAGCTGACCTGTACATCTCAGCAATACGTCTTGTACTCAGCGACGTACGGGGCCTCGACGCAGCTCTGGGCGGGAATTGCGCCAGAGGCAGCGGGGTGCAATGGCATGGTACGCGTTGGTGGTATGACTTTGCACGCCCGGGACTGATCTGGACTTCGACCTAGTTCCTGGCCCCGTGGGCGAGGATTGCACGCCCGAATCCATGCACCGATGACCCTGCCGTTGCGAAGAAGCTGTGGGATTGGCTGGAGGAGCATACGCTGTAGGTATGCAGAGGACGGTACCACGGGCCTCTCGTCACCTCCCCTGTGCTGTAAGCACCAGGCGCGCGCGTAGCTTAGTGGCTCTTCAAAGTGCTGTACATTCGAGCTGGCGCTGCCCGAATTATTTAAAGGCATCAAGGAGATACCGGCAAGATATCCTTCCTAAGTAAATTTTCGACGACGCGTTTCCCGGCTTTAAATCGGCACGTTATCTCATAGGCGTTCAAAGTGGAGTGACGTCCCGTTCCCTGACGCGTCGATAAAACGCTTGGTGGTGTAGACCGTTCACAATCGCGTACGGACATATTACCCAGTATAGCGTGGCAGACCCTATCACGAGCGTACAGTATCTAATTTTATCGCCAAAATTATTGCAAATAATTCAAGGCCCCTTCTTCTACCACTTCGATGATAACGGGCACGAGCATGACGCCCAGATCCTTATTCTGGCTCTATGCAGTCAATTTTTGTCGTCTCCTTGCTCAATCATTTCCTCCTTCCCCAAAATGGTCCGCAGATGACATCCCTGACCTTTCGGGACGCGTTATCATTGTTACCGGTAAGTAATTAGGATTTCTTTGAGCGACTCGATGAATGACATACACATTTTCAGGTGGAAATACAGGAATTGGTAAAGAGACTATAAGGGCTCTTCTCCGGCGAAATGCAAAGGTATACATGGCAGCCAGAGACGAAATGAAGGCGCATAGCACGATACGCGAGCTATTGAAAGACACAGGCAAAGAAGCGATCTTCCTTAAATTGGACCTTGCAAATCTTGAGAGCGTAAGAGAAGCTGCCGTAGAATTCAAGAGGTTTGTCGCCAATCGTCGACTCCTATCTCTAAAATTATTTTCTATAGCAAGGAAACCGAACTACACGTTCTCTTCAACAACGCGTATGGATTTCTCCTACGCTGAACATACCATATTCATAATATCTCTCCCTCAGTGGAGTGATGTGGCCCCCTCTGGACCAGATCAGTGCAGATGGATACGACCTCCAATTTGCTACGAACGTCATGGGTACATTCTGTAAATACTTCACCCCTGATAACAAATTCTCACCTTCAACCTAGGCCACTTTCTCCTAACGCACCTCCTGCTCGAGAATCTCAAAGCCGGAGCCAGATCCCTTCCGGAGAAGAAATCCCGTATCATCAATACTTCGTCCGGGACAATCTACCTTACCCATCGCATCGATTGGGAAACGTTGGTCGACGGGCCAAAACGACGAGGGTCGTCCACGGAGGCTTTGTACTACCAGAGCAAATTCGTCTGTCGATGCCCTCCTTCTGCTTATCTTTACTAACATAGCCTTGTTATCAGGCAAACGTCTTGTTCTCAAATGAGCTCGCAAGGCGATACGGAGACGAGGAGATCATCTCAATATCGCTGAACCCAGGTAACAATGGTTCTGAAACTCGACTTACTATATCCTGATAGATTCCTAAGGAAACATTGATAGCGAACTCCTCCGACACAAGCCCCCAATTTTCCAATACCTTAGTGTATGGTGCCTCCTTGCCTCCTTGCATACACAAGCTGACCTGCACACTGGCATCCCAGCCATATATCTTATACTCAACGACATACGGAGCTTTGACGCAGTTATGGGCGGGAACCACACCAGAAGCGTTGGCGTGCAATGGCATGGTAGGCGCTAGTAGTACGGTCAGAAACGCGTAGTGACCCTGGCATTTAACTAGTTCCTGGCGCCGTGGGCGAGAATTGGACGACCGAATCCATGCACTGATGACCCTGCTGTCGCGAAGAAGTTGTGGGACTGGCTGGAGGAGCGTACGTTGTAGGTATGCAAAGTATAGTACTGCAGGCCTAGGCCTCTCGTCAGTTGGCATCTCCGCCGAGGTGGTATATTTTGACTACAAGTAAGCGCTCGTATAGATATGTTATTTTCTGGGACCGCCGGAGCGGGGGGGAATGGAACAACAGTTTGTGCTTCTGTGATACTACAATTCTCCTGTACGACCTCCAACAATCTCAAGCCTGAGCTGTTCTTCTCGCACTTTCAATGACGCATGATAAGAAGATAGTGGCTCGCCGCACTGAAATTCTTTGTCATGAATCTAGCCTAAAGATCTTCATTGAGCTTTGTTCATCAAGGTTGCCAAGTCATCGCACATGTTCTCACTGATATCGGTGATGAGGTATAGTACGCGGTGTGGATTGCATCGTTATAATAACTGCATGGAGATGGTATGTTAAGAATACAATGTCACCAGAGACGGAAGGGTATCATTCATGGAGTAGAAGTGAGATCATAAACGAGAATCGTCGTGTCATCAAAGTAAAGCTTCTCATCCCATTCCCCACGCTCTGCAGGCCCGAGAAATTTGGCGAAAATTTCCGCCGAAGTCCCCGCCATCAGATTTCCCAGCAATTCTGTGGCTCGGTTGCCGTTTAGACCCATCCAATTGACCTCCACGTCGTGCCCGAGCGTCTCCTGAGCATAAGAGTCATCCACGCGACTGCCTAAGAATTTCCCAACGACGACGGCGGGATCCGACCTATTCTGATCTTCGGGATCCTTATCAACCGTCGTCTCGCCATCTACGATGATATCAACACCATCCGTGAATAAAACCAGAGTGGGTTTACGGTGTCGAAGGGGAGCAAGATCGATGAAGCGGGTGTCGGCGGCGTTCAGGACATATGGTGGTGTTTTGTTGTAGTGTTGTGCACCATCAAGGTAGCGCTTGGTTCTGTTCTCCATAGGCAGCTTGAAGAACAGTTTAGTGGAGAAGATAGACTGGAACTTGAGAGCGTGGTCTCCCAGACCTATGAAGATGTGAATGGCAGAGACAAGAAGTCACAGGTTGTAGCATACCTCGAGTGGGGAGCAAAGTACCTAACAGTCTGTCATCTTTCATGATGGTGTCCTTTTCCGCTGAGGGATGGAGCATAACGATGCTACAATATTCCTTTGGAGTTTGCGTGCTGTGAAGCGTTAGAAGTCTTTCGCCTTCTCCTATGCCATCTTCGTCTTTAAAAGCGAGCGCTAAATCATGTAAGGATACTAGTTCGACTGATCGCGACGCGACAACGTACCGACAGTCGAGTCGCCGAGTCCGGCTACCCACAAATTGTCTTGTTCTTCATCTAAAAGAGCAACTGCCAAAGTTGTGCCAGAGAATGCTCGCTGGAAAATATCTTTATTGGCGTCAATTAGCGCCTGAGCTTCATCATCATCAAGCAATGACGGGTCAGGGCAGAGATTCTGGACAGCGTCGCCAATATCCTTGTCTAGGTAGTGGATCCTCCAAAACAAGAGCTTGTTTATCCGGCTTATGAGAGTTCTTCGAGACTGATTTTGACATTCTGGGAGCACTTTACGCAATTCTTTTTCTATTCTTTCCGCAATATTGGCGGCACCATATTCAGCAGTGTATTCCCCTCCATGTCCTTTGAATTCCAGGAATTAATTGTTTGCATATGAATCGGCACAAGAAAACACACCATCGAATACGGCGAGGAACTTCCACATCCGTCCTTCTATGAGCCACTCTTCCACGACAAACCGGTCTTCATTTGTGGTTCCAGGAGTAGGCTGGAAGGTGACAGAGTGGGTCCCAGCAGTGATACCAGAGCTACACATTCGGGTAAACAGGTCCCTCCAATCCCTGAGAGAACGAGACATCGTCGACATGGTATTATTTGAGTTTCGTCCGTGCCGGTGGCGGCCGGTGTTTAGTAGAACTGGGCTCCGGTATTATCCACGCACGCTTCAAAGGTGGGGGACACAGTCAATTGCTGATGCCTTGAAACTGCATGTGGACACCCTCGATGATGGGGGTAAAGCTTGACGAAGTACGTAATGAAAATCAACATTGTTGATCAGGGTCCTCGGCGACGACCGACCCTCAATAATTCGTCCAAACAACCTAATTATCAGGGTCAGCCAGGATGCCCGGGCCGAAGAAGTTTGTTCCAACTTCCACGACTGTCTCGACAATCGGACTTCGCTATGGTTTCTATCTTCAACGCTTGTCTTCGTGTGCTCACCGTGACCCTATTCTCGATTTGATTACTTTTCGTTACGCAACAACAGAATGACGGTGCACACAAAAGTGTTCGCAAGTTCAAGTTCCTTGCCGTGTCTGGTCGCCATTGTTGGGCAAGACTTAGTGGTAATAGCATTCACAATCTCATTTCGTCGTGATTTATTGCCAATCCCGCTACCTAGGACGTTGTTTACGACAATGGTATCTCATATAGGACTTGGCCTTGTCGTGGTCAAAAAATTTTCGGCGAGTCATCCTTGGGAAAGCGCTCAGATTTCGGTCCGAGCAATGAACCCATATTTAAAATCGACGGGGAAGTGGTCATATACCTTTAAATTTGCCTGATGATTCCAACAAAAATGCCCAGAAGCGGGGACCCGTAGACTGGTTTGACATAGACAATCAAATCCAAGCGTCATTACTTGCGAGTCACCGGTACGCAGTCATTACCTTCCTTTCTCCGGTTTCTGCCAACTAAGATTTTTCTCGGAGGAGCTACCGAGGACAGTCATATCAACTCACCCATGTGCCCGTGTTAGCCTTCTTTCAATCTCAGATGCTAGCCAGGCGATCCAGTCCTATACAGCCTTGCAATTCCTTAGCTGTTGCTCCTCCGACACGCTCGCAGATTTCGAACTATGATGCGTCGTGTCAATTGCTCCACTTGCAAAAGCCGCCTGATGGAAGCCGTCTCCTAACGATGGATCACTGATGATCCACCGCCCTTCTCAAAGGTCGCGGTCTCGACTTCAATCTTGACGTTCACAGAAACGATACCTGGCTCTGCGGCGACAGCCTGGATGCGAATCTCGGCTGGCTTATTGCCCCCGGCATCAAAGTCTATACTTCGCAGTTATTGCTGACTCGGGCCTTGACGTCAAGTGGTACGATTTCCTTGTTATTTCCAGAAGCGTTGGCGTTATTGCTTACGACTCGCTAGTAGCGGCTGCTATTAGCTTGTTTCTGGACTACTGACTCACGCTTAAAGTTTATTTTTATGGGTCACAACATAACTTCTGTGGCGTCATCTAACTCCACTGCCGAAAGAGCTTACAGTCTGGACTACAGCTGACTATTGTAGGTCCCCGGCCATTAAAAGTCTAGGCACCGCGTAGGACCCACCGAGGATCCGGCGTTCAATTGTCTCGTCTAGATCCCGAGTCGAGGTGAAGGTCTACTCGCTTATAGGGTGGAAGTGTCGATGGCTGCTAAGTAACAAGCTCGTTCTTTTCTCTTTTATGGCTGAGCTGTCCCGTTCTCAGCCCTTGACGTGAATCTCGAGCGTGGAAATAATACACGCTGGGGCTAGACGTCTCCGAGATCTCCCATTGCTCGGCGTATATAAAGGAAATGGGCATTATAGTTGTTGATCAATACAGCCTCGCTTGACCTTTGCAAAAATGTGCTCGTCCTCAGCGTATCCATCCTCGTCAGACTTTGTCTCCTCATCACCGCACTTCTACGAGACGAAGCCTAAAATAAGCTTTTCAGTGCTAATTAACCGTGCCGAATCTCTGCCCCAATGCTGCCACTGTGGCTGGCGAGGCGCACATGCCCCGGGATGCCCTTTTCAATAACGAAGTCCATCCGATAGATCTTTTTGGTTGATATCATTCATCGTGAGTGTTGCCTCTTTCTATGTTGGAACCTGCGCTCACGGTTGCCGGTAGAAGTCACCCCCTCCCCCCCGCTATCTACACCCACTGTTATAGAATTCGTAGATCATACACCTATCCATCATTGCTCGTTGCTCTCCTAATTGCTTCGCTTTCTTGCCATCCATTGCATCATCTATGTATTTGTAATCCTACTCTTACTCTCGAGGGTGTACCAGTTACTTAGAAGGACTGGGTCAATATTAGTATTACTGTATTGTTTTTGGCGACTGGATCGTCGCTTATATGACACAGTTAGATCCACATAAAATGTAACCCTCACCGTTTTCCCCTAGACTTGTTGAGAGTGATATGAAAAACCTAATCAGACTTGCCAATTTCGGATCGAGGTACAAAATGACTGCAGACGGTAAATTCAAGCGGAGTCTTCTTGGAAAGGCACGTCGGTTCTGGGGAGACAGTCGCTTTGAGCATCTTCGACGTGATACCACCTTTGCAAACAATACTAGCGAGTCCACAGAAGAATCAGGATTTCTTTTTCGTAGTCAAGGTGTACATCATTCTCGCTCTCTTCCTAGAAATAAAGCCTCCCGCCGGCAAGCAATAGATGAGAGCTGCGGGCAGACATACATACATATGAAGAACAGATTCTTTGACCTAACCGACTCATATCGTGCCGTCTAGCTCTTTTGGGGCAACAGCTACCATGCAATGTTAGATCACAATCAATACACCTTAAATGATCTCGTACATGAAATGCTCTGTCTTGACGTGCGCGATAATCACAGCGGCGTAAATTGACGAAGGACTTCATTAGATGTTGTACTTTCGACCTCGCGCCGCGGGAACTCTTGAGATTAGAATACAAACGGGTTGTTCGAGACGAGAGCCGCGGGGGATACGACTTGCATCCACGCAAATAGAGAGATCTGTAAAATAACCCTCAGAAACATCGAAATAATCTAACAGACATTGTCCGCCTACCTTGGTCCGTTGCCGTGCACACGGCACGTGTGAAGCGAGGTCGATGTTACACCACAAAGTTAGGCTTGGGTGCAAACCACTGATAGCGACAAGGAGAAGATCAGCTGCTGGAAAAAATTCTGGTGTGAAAGAGAGTACAAGTATTGTCAGATATCTCGTGGCGGGCCAGTCGAAACCTGGGCATGGGGAGATTTCGTCCCGCATGCACAGGCAACGGTCCACCCAGAACTAGGTGAGCGCGCACAGTTTGAGAGCTTCGTATAAGACGAAGAAGGACGTACCTGTGTTGCAGTTTGCCACACGTCCGAAAAGAAAACAAAGGCCGACGTACTTCAGGGCTCGTGATTTGTAATTAGTACCAGCCACAAAGTATTGAACACCCACCTGTTAGCTCCCAATATGAACTCGCCACACGGGATAAAGGATTGAGAGGTGCCGGAGTCTGAAATTCTGGATTATACTTACAAGCTGGTGAGTACGATCACAATTATGGAGGGGTCGCCACTGATAGCCACATCGCAGATTGATCTCTTCGGAATAGGAATCGTAACAGCGTTTAGGAACAGGGCTATGGGATACCCGATGTATGAGCGGGATGCGATGATGCTGGCCTACAAAGGAGAGATTTTGGTGAGTTGGTCGAACTCAATGACAGAATTGGAGAGCTTATTGGGAACAGAGGAATCATATCGTGGTCACCGAACATGTTATGGCCTGGAGGCGCAGCATACCAGTTGTGCCGAGCCATGCACGACCTGTACATCCCCTCGACTCCGAGTGTCGCTTGCTCGCGATCCTCAACGACACGCCGTATATCCCTCCCGACGTCCCAGATGATGTTCCAACCCTTGATCCTGCCGAATACAAGAGGTGGATGCGTGACACCCTCCTCGGAAAACAACGTCGCGATGATAAGAAGGCGTCGAGGGAACGCAATGTTCGCTAGCACCAAATGCGCCAAGACCCATGCCACGAACCTGAAGACTGGGGGGATTCCCTGCGCAGGAAGAGGGAAGACGAAGACCAGCACCATCGCGCCAGTCGCGATGAACCCAACAATAACATATACAACAATATGTCATCGGTCGGCCCATCGGAGTCGACGATGACAATGCCAAACCAGTCATACCCTCAACCCCAGCCTCCCCCGTGGCACGGGATGCATTCAACATCACAGGTCTCGCCTCTTGTCCTGCCTGTAGGCCCGTTCAGTCCTTAGCCGATGGGCTTGCCCTGATGACCGTCTACCAACGTTAGCGGAAGCTTCGGGGGTGTTGCTAGCAGTGAAGAAGATGTCGTAGCTATTATTTTCAGCTTATTGCAATAATGATAGCAGTGTCGAACCGACCTTTTATCGATATCACTAGGACCACGGGCAAAATAATCTCAAATCATCGGTAGGTATCGGATCCTCGCTCCAAGAGCAGCCTTTTCCGTCGTCGGCAGCAGCGGGCATCGATGTTATTGTTGAGGTCCTTCTCAGCGAGGTCAGAATAACTGGCGGCGAGCCCCGTCGTCGTGGTGGAAGGAAGGAAAGAGGTAAGACGACTGCCATATGCGTCACGGTCACGGCCTTCTTCGTTCTTTTTTTTTTTTTTTTTTGGTGGAGCTTATGAGATTCTCACAACTAACAATGTTAGTCTGGGAACCAAGCTAATTTTGAGGAGTTTCACCTCTTGTTGTGAGCCACCCCGGGGAAATGCTTTACGCACTTCGTGTGGGACTCCCATTTTGTTTTAGATATGGTATACCCACTAAAACCCCAGGCTGCCTGATCCAGTTGTCTGGCAGCTTCTCTTCCTCATATAGACAGCCGCTCCATGTATGGAGTACTAGTTTGGGTTTCAAGTTTTCTTTTTTATTTGTATAGGTTCTTGCAATTTGGCAGTCGAGTGTTAATCTTTGGTTAATGCATGATACCCATCGATTATGAATTTCTGTTTGTGAGTGCCATTTTGTTTCATCATCTTGTTTGGCAATCCGTCGTTCACAGCGTAGTTTCCATATTAGGAATGCTGATTCTGATATTAAGATGCGGTATAGTCTGTTTTTTCCAAATAATAGCTGACCATCTTTGTTATGGAACTGTGTTAGTCCACATGCAAGGATTTTTCCATATGTGATTTGTGGCCATTGGTTTCCTGTGGTTTCCCATAGTTGTCTACAGAGTTTCCATATGGTATCTTGGGCCAGTATTTGTCTGCAGTCTATTAGAATGTGTTCTAGTGATTCTTCTGCATTGCATTTCTGACACATTGCTCGATGTGAGTAGTTTGGAATATTATCCCAATATTTTCCACATTTATATGCATTATGAAGCATCATCCATAGGAAGTTTCTTACTGTTCTTGTTATATCTTTGCTTCTTATTGATTGCCATATTCTTGAATCTGTTGGTGTTTGTCCACTTAGATCATTTGCAGCATATCGAGCTATATCTAAATTGATTATAGTAGATTTTCTTTCTTTTATTATCATTTTTTGCTTGATTGCTTTATATGCTATGGCTTGTGTTAAGCAGGAGAGTTTTATTCCTTGAAGGTTAAGCTGTATTGGGGTTCTTAGGTTTATTTTGGGACAGCTTGTTTCCTTTTGTCCTTTTATTGCTTGTTGGTTTGCTTCATTATTCTCTGTGCTATTGGTATGGTTTCCTGTCCATTCAAAGAGGGTATTTGATCCTCTTTGTCTTAGCCATGCAACTGTTCTTTTTATTTCATGGGCATTTGGTACTCCTATCCATCCTTTGTCTTCATAGTAGGTGAGTGAGCTAGTTATTGCGTTGATCATATATTTAGATTTAGATTTGATTGTCAGTTGGATATCTTTAGGAATTTTGAGGGCAGTGTATTCTGCTGCATATAATTCACCTGTCTCTGTGTTTTGGTTTAGGCCAGGAACTCTGCAGGCTTTATTTATGATATTATCTTTGTTAATCCATATTCCACTTCCTGCTTGAGCATTTATATTTCCATTTAATTCACAGGTTCCATTGGTATATGCTATTATGAAATTGTTTTCTGTTTTTCTTGGTTTGGGTATGTCTTTTAAATTATCCTCTGCCATTGTGAATATTCGGAGGGCATTATGGATTTCATTTGATGTTGGTAGTTTGTATTCAAAGATTTTAGCTGAGTCATTATGATTATCTTGTGTTTCCTTATTTAAAAATTCATTATCTTCATGTTCACCTTCATTTTGAGGTTTCCAGTGTGTTGGCAGTTCACTTAAGAGATTTTTAACTATTGATAGACATTTTGCAGGATTTGTGTAGCCTTTCTGTCTATCCTCTTTGCATTTTTTGCCAGATACCTTGTGATTATTTGGTTGATTGCTTATTGTGTTTATTGCATCTTTTACAGTGTATATATTGTGATTGTTTTGAAGGCATTTGCCATGTTTTGAGTTTGTTATTCTATTACTTTTTGCTGTTGATGCTTTGTGGTACCATAGGGGCATTTTGTTTTTCCCTTCATTTGTAAGTGTTCGTGCATCAATTTTAATAGTATAGTCTTTGGCATGTTTTACAATTTGTTTAAGGTCTTGTGGTAGACTGGTTTTTTGTTTTGTTGTTATGTTCCACGATTGGAGAAACATGTTTATTTTTATATTGTCATCTATTTTTTTGAATTTATATGATACATTCATTGCATATAGTGCATGAGCTGTGTTTTGCCATGTTGCTTGCTTAGAGTTATTGCATAGTAATGACTTAAGGGTCATTAGAGTGATTGCTTTGTTTCATGATTTGAGATCTAACAAATTTTTTCCACCTTGATGTTTGGGTGTATAGAGTGTTTCTAAATTCACTGGTGATGATTTTGCATCATTCCACATAAAGCTGCGTATTTTTTTAATCAAGTTTGCTTCAATATCATCTGGCATACCTTGAACTTTGGTTAAGAACTGTGTTCCACTTCCTACAACTAACTGTATAATGTAGCTGCGACCTTCTAATGTTGGGTGACTTTTGTTCCATTGTGTTAGTGATTTGTCAATTTTTTCTATTATTGGTGTCCAGGGTGTTGCATTTTTTATGTTATTTCCAATCCAACACCCAAGGGAACGTATTGCTTCACCCTCTTGAACTATATGAATATCATTTGGTATTTTATTATCATGTTTATTTAATTGTCTCAGTTGATAAAATGTTTCTCTATATTTCTTTGAACCTATTGGTATACATTTTGTCTTTTCAATATTAAATTTTGCTCTTGATGCTATACACCATTCTGTGAGAATCTGTTGCAGTTTGTCAAAGGAGTCTTTTTCTGATAGATATACTGTAGTATCATCAGCAAAGAGTTTTGTTATAAGATTGTTTGTTGATCCTGGTATATGTAGGCCTTGGATATTTGATTTACGCAGCATACATGCTAGTGGTTCAATTGCAATATTGAACAGGAGGCATGATAAGGGATCACCCTGTCGTACACCTCTAGTTACAGTATATGGTTCGCTCAGTTCTCCATTAATGACTACAATTGTTTGTGCTTGATTATATAGGGCTTTGACTGTATTGATAAAGCGGTTATGAATATTGCATGCTGCCATTATTTCCCAAAGGTAGTCATGTGCTATTTTATCATATGCTTTTTCTTGATCTAAAGCGATGATTACTCCATTCTGTTCTGATGCTTCTGCATATTGGATTGTTAGTTTTGATAGCATTGTTTGGTCAAATATATTGCGACCTTTAATAAATCCAGCTTGGTCTTCATGTATTATATCTGGTGCTATATTTGCAAGTTTAGTTGCTAATGTCTTAGTAAAGATTTTGTAGTCACTGTTAAGAAGAGTTATTGGTCGATAGTTTACAATATTATTGCGATCCTTTTTTTTGTAGATTGGACACATCCATCCAGTATTGAAATTTGTATTTGCCATTACACCATATTCTTCAATATCATTAAAGACTTTTGTTAGAGTTTTAATTATATTGAAGGCAGTCTTCCCTGCTAGTTTGTCTTCTTTGTATTTAATTGCAAGTGTTTTTAGTAGTTCATTTGGAAGACCATCAATTCCGGCTGCTACATTGTTTGCTGATATATCAATTGCTTCTTTGACCTGGATTTGTTGCGTCTTTTTCCCTAGTTCTTGTTTTTGTGTTGCTGAAATTTTACTTTCAAGTTTTTGTGCAACTGATATTATTATTTCATGACGGTTTACTTCTTCCCTTATAGGTATGTCTTTTGATTGTATATCGTTATGATAGTCTCTTGCAATTTGCACCATTTCTGATGTTTTTGTTTTATATATTGGGTCTTCTATAGATGAGTTTGGCTCTTTAAGTTCATATATTGTGTCTCTTGGTCTTTTAGATTTATTGAGGTTGATCCAGTATTTACTTATTGTTTCACCATGTAGGTAATTTTGTGTTTTGGAGTTTACATTTTTGATATTATATCTTTGTTTTTGAAGCTCAATGATTCTTTCTTGGAGTAGTGCTGCAGAAAAGGTTTTTTCTTCATGATTGATATTGTTGTCATTTAAGGTGCGATCTAGCTGTCCTTCTAGTTGCATAATTTTTTGTATAAGTTTAGGTGTTGATTTACGTGCTGCAATTCTAATATTTTGTATCATTTGATCTTTGAATTCTTTGTAAATTATTTGGGCATTTTTTGTTTCTGTACGTTCATTAAATTCTAGTTTTTCTATGTCTGATTCCATTTCTAAACCAAGGTCATGGATTTCTTTTATTAGTTTTTTATTTTTTAGTAGATATAAAGGCATTGACCATCTTCCACGGCCTATATATGGAGCTTTTTGATCTATGATATCTACTGTAACAAGCTTATGATCTGTTGAAAGATGAGTGGCTTTTATGCTCCAGTTGTAACATGAAGATGCGAGTTCATTGGCAATATATATGCGATCTATTCTTGATTGAGATCCAGTTGATGATTGCATAAATGTAAATGCTGTTGATGTTGGGTTTGTTTCTCGCCATCCATCTTTTAGTTGGAGAAGTTCTTTTAGTTCCGATAGTGCTTGTGTTGCATTTGTGTTATCCTTATGACATGGTAATCTATCAATCATATCTTCTACAATATTTGTATCTCCTAGCATAATGTCTGGGATTGGAAGATTCTTTTCATTCCATATTTTTAGTAGGTTTTCCCAGAATTGTTTGTTTTCAGTTGGATCGTTGGGTGCATATATAGTTAGGATTGTGATTGTTAGTGTATGATGCCATGGAAGTTTTATCATTATTGCTCTTCCTGGTATAATTTCATAAAAGTCAACATCTTTAGTGTTTGTTATTTCTTTATTTAATATAATAGCAACACCTTTTGCATTTAGTTGTTGCGGGTCAGCTGAGTAGTATAAGTGTATACGTTTGGTATAGGTATTGTGAATATCTTTAACATAGTCATCTGTTAGATGTGTTTCTTGGAGTGCTAGTACTCCAATTTTCTCATCTCGAAGAATCTCATTTACTTGTTTCCATTTGTTTTTTTCATGTAGTATATTATTATGTCCTCTTCCTTTAATGTTTAGTGAGGCAATTTTGATACTAGCATGGGTGTTTTTTTTAATTCTGTCTGTATTCTTTTTTAAAGGTATTTTAGGGTCATTTTGTAGATATTGGTTTATTTGGTTTTGCATGATATTTTCATTATTCAGTTGCTCTGTTTCTGGATTAGTGTTTTTATTTGTTTGTGAGGCTCTGATATTTAAATCAGCTCTACTTGTGTTGATATTTCCATTGTTGTTTTGTAGATTATTCTCGGAGCATAATAGCTCTATTGGAGAGTACGATGACATCTCTGGTGAGTTATACATTCTAGTGTTGCCATTATTATGTATTTGCTCATTTTTATCTTGGACATAGTTCTCAGAGTCTATTGTGCTTTCATATATCTTGCGACATACCATAGGCTCAATTTCTTCTGAGATATATGATTTAGATAGATTTGACCTGTCGCCTATCTCTCCTATTCCCTCATCGGAATTAGAACAGGCAGGGATATTCTCAATCCCTCGGGAGTGGGAGAGGTGTATTCCATGACCAGTTTGTTGCGCCGTTTGTGGTAAGAGTTTAGATGTAGTGGTGTTTGTAGTTGATGTTTACTAGTCTAGCATCACAACTAGCAGTTTTAGCTAGACTAGGGGAAGGTTTTAGCTGGACTGCAGCTCGGTATATCCCAGACTAAATAGTCTACCGTTTGTTTCTATTTCATTCCAATATCCAGTAGTTAGGTGTTGGAATCTGTTTTCTACTCATTGAAATAGATAATGAGGTAGAAGATTTGTTTGTATTATATTTATTTGTTTCTTGGAGATGTATATATTTCAACTTTGTGCTTTAATGTGATTTTGGTTTGATCTGTCGCATTTTGTTATATGTATTTGTAGTTGCATATTTGTTACTGTTAGATATAATACTAGTTAATTTGGTATTTGTAACATTGGGTTTCCATTACAGTTTACTTTTACAACATTTAGTTGATTTAGTCTGAGTGATATTAGGAATTTTTAATGAGGTAGAGAGAATATTCAGGGTGGGGCACCAGTGGTTTTGGGTCAATGAGCAGAAGTTTGCTTTGTCTGCACATGACTTGCAATTAAGCCTGATTAAGTCTAGGTCCCATTATTCAGATTTTTATTTCCTGGTGTGATTTGTAGGGGTCACACTTTCACTTTTAAGATGTCATATGTTGTTACGTTTCTCTTTTATTTGATTATCTTATCATTGATAGATGACATTAAAAGATTTGCTGCAGTGGGGTCTTTACTCATGTGTTGTCAGCCACTGTGCGGTCTATTCTCTGCCCATGTGTTGTGACATAGCATGTGTCATCTAATCATTTTCTGTTCATTTATCACCATCTCATCATTGATAGGTGGTGTCAATGGTCTTACTGCGGTTGGGTCTCGGCCCATGTGTTGTTAGGCACCTACATTTTCCATTCTATTCTTTGATCGCCGTCTCATCATTGATAGGTGGTGTCAATGGCCTTACTGCGGTTGGGTCTTGGCCTATGTGTTGTCAGGCACCTACATTTTTCATTCTTTGATCGCTGTCTTATCATTGATGGGTGGTGTCAATGGCCTTACTGTGGTTGGGTCTCGGCCTGTGTGTTGTTAGGCACCTATGTTTTCATTCTATTCTTTGATCGCCGTTTCATCATTGATAGGTGGTGTCAATAGCCTTACTGCGGTTGGGTCTTGGCCCATGTGCTGTGGCGTTGGGATAGCATATTATTGTATAATATTTATAGGTATTAATATAGTATTTATCTTTGTATGTTCTTGACCCTGCAGTTCGTTGGTCTTTATAAGAGAGCCAGTATGCTATTTCTTTATTCTGTCCTTCATCACTGATCCAGTTGTTGCTTCTGTGATTTTGTTTCATCCTCATCAGTGATTAGTTTCACGATTATATCTGCTGATTCCGACTCATTGTTGATCTGGTTGATGATGAATCTTAAGGTGCATCATTTGTTTGTCTTGATCGATGTGAAGATCCTTATTTTACTTTATATTCACAAGATCTGGGTTGTTGGTTTGGCTGAGGCCATTTCTTCGGTCTTTGTTACCACACCAATTGATCCAGACTCTGAATCTGCTGCTGTTGATCCTCCGACATCTAATGTGGTGTCATCAGCTTTATTCATTAATATGGAAAATGCATTCCGTTCTCGTTATAGTGGTTTCTATGAGGGGGATAAGACAATCTTGGTGTCTAGGCTAAGGAGTCGGGGTCAGAGGATTAGGTTGGGAGAGTGTGTTGAGAGCAGAACGATTGCGGGTATTGGACGAGTTGTTCGGTTGGGGCATATTCATAGGCGTTATATTTTCTTGGATGTTTCGTTTTCGAGGTTTGCACCAGGTTCGATTGTGGTTTTGTGCGCTCACTCTTGTGATGTTGACCTCCCATTCCATCGGCGTCTTGAGGCTACCTTTAGGTTGGTACTGGAGGCAGGGGTTCGGTATGTGCCTGCTTGGCAGATTAATAAGTACAACCTTCCATTTCATCGAGAGGAGGTTACTGTATAGGCTTTGACTGCCATTATTCTTGTTTTCTTTATTCTATAGTTCATATAACATACCACTTCTGGTTAGATTCTGCAAAGGACTACAAGTTGTTTTAGTTCTATGTGGTTTTATTCGTATGCATGGTAGAGATATTTGATCATGGAATAGTGTTTATCATGACATATAGTACATTAGTCATATTCACATTGCTAATACGGTCCATAGTTAAGTCCCCGGTTACCTCTGTGCCCTCTCGATCCTCAGTATCCTCTTCCACCACCACGTATTCCTCGGCCTCGGTCCGATCGGTTCTCTCGGGCTGGGGTGCGATGGATGTCAAGAACCTGGAGGGCATCAAAGTCAATTGTAGGAGTAGTATTGCTGCGGCCCATTGCATGGGGGATTGGTCCACGCCAACCCGTGGTGAGGGGATAAGGGCATAATGGCGTTGGGTGGTCAATACCATAGCAGAGCATACATCGGAGGTCTTTGGGGTAGTGGATGCCTTCACCGTGGGTGGCCAGGTCAGCATCGAAGGAGAGAGTTCCGATGAGGTTTCGCCAGGCTAGATGGATATTGAAGATAGTGGTCGGGGATATCGCATATATTGCCCAAGTCCGTTCCTTCTGGCCTCCAGTGACAATTAAATCCAGTTTCTTTACCATTACTGAGTTTACTATCACTGCGACAGCTTGTTCTGGGGACAGGGAGGATGAGAGTGCATCACGGTTCGCAGCGATGAAGGCATTCACTTCTGGGGAGTCATGGATAGCCGTTTTCACAACCCCACTCACCCCCCTAGCGCCAGCTTCGGTATCTGGGTGGGTGAGTTTGTGGATGATGGTGATGTAGGTGAGGGGTTTTGGGCTGAACGGGATGACGAAGGCCTTCTTCGTTCTTCCTCTCAGCTTTACTCCCTTTTTCCACTGCACCGCCATTCTAGAGTAACATGGGCGCTATCTACGACGGTAGGGAGCGATGAAGGGTACGTTTCCTGCTTCCAGCGTGCTCCTAGATTATTGACTGAACAGAATACCTTCTAAATTCCTCCTATTGCGTCTTATCTGCTGTTTTTGTTCTAGCTGAGGAGAATGAACTGCGCATATATGCTTACTGGGCACAGAATACATCAATGTTGAGGCGCTGAGTCGCGAATGGGTGCGCCATTATGCAGTTTCCTTCTCTTATTCTCCACTAAAGCTTCTTCAGTTGATAATCCTTTGGACGGTCTATCACAGCTACGTGGAGGAAGGAGCGCTGTACAGACTCAGCAACGACCACAGAGGTGCCGATGGGCCTAGCCAGGGATTAAGCGTGGTATATGCGGAGCAGCCTCAGCGAATACATATACCAGGACTTTGTGTTGCTTCAGTCACGACGTACGCACTAGCAATCCTGACACGATGTGCTTGAATCCAAACAAAAGGTGTCCAAGGATGAAGGAGAGATCATTGTCGAGGCCTCGACTTCCTCGTCCGTTATTCGTTTATTCGTTCTTCATGGCCACTCTTGACACATTTATCCTGCCCGCCCTTTTCTCAATGATTCGACGTACTGACCCAATAGTACCACCGATGAGCGGCTTCTCCGGCCATCTCGAGTCCCCACGGCCAAATACCGGTATTGTCCGGTGCCTAATGTTCTATCAAACCTTTTCCCGTGCTGAGGAGGTATAATATCCTCGCAAGCTTCAAGTAGACCTACCATTTTGTCGAGGAATCTATGGTGCCCTGCTCTAAGAATCTCTGCTGTAGGACTGGATTCAATGATTGTACTCTCCTCGGTCTGAGGTAATTCCATTTCATTGCAGAACTGGTGCGTGGGGCTTTGACTTGGTCAGAGCGATGAATTATCGTAACACAGATCGTCACGTTGGCACAAGATCCACTCACGGAGGATAATCATTTAAAAAAACGTTGGGGTTTTTTAAACCTGATTTACCTATTCTGCGCTCGACCAACTGTTTGCCAGTGTACCCCGTAACTGATTATCTGTTAAATTAGAATCGCATGGTGCTCTATACGACACTATCATCTACAGAACCCGATGTCCCAACGACGTGTGTGTAACAATCGTGTGTGCTGACAGTTGGCGTAGCTCCCTCCGCTCGTACCTCTGTACTGTCCTCTAGGCCCTCTTCTACGTCGGGTCTTATGCGCGATGACGTGTCCCATCCAGATCCAACACTCATTTGAGTATCATTCTGTGAACGTGACTGATTTCCGAATCGAAGTGACGACCTCAATGTGCCTTCGCTCCATGAATCGTCTGGGCGTGCATGCCCTGCTGCAATGCGGCCAACTAGCATTGTTGGAATTATACCCTAGCAGATATGATTCAGTCGCAAGATAAGGAACAAGGACAAAAAAGGTTGAGTATACTTACTCTCATTGCAATCGCAAAGTCTTCGATATAATATGCGTCTGGCTCATTACGAGCTTCGAACACCAGCAGGACGACTATCGTCGCAGAGTAGAGAGCTGCAGATTCAACAAGCATCTCAATCACTCTCTGATATACGCGTATCCTGCCAGCTGCGCCACCCACTCGCACGATGCGATAGATAATGAGAATTGTGCACCATAGCAAGGTAGCCATTACGAGCGAGGCGTTTAGTATGGCCCAGTTGACTGCCTTCTCGACGTATATGGTCTGGGGTGGCATGGTAGGTCCGAAAACGTTGTAATAAGCTTGGATCCCTCTGCTGACTGTGTGCACGGTACTGTTAATAAGTCATAAATCATTGGGTTTATAGATTCAAAAGCGCACCTGTTGCCACGGTAGTACAAGCAATCGGAATGAGCACAACACGCCATGACCTACCCCAGACAATCCAACAGCGCCATATCTAGGAATCTATAAGCAACGACTCACACACAAAAAGTATTAAATCCCATGCCAAAGAAGCATCCGCAAGAACTGTGCTCAGAGTTGCACTGACCCCCGAAGCAAACCTGACTGGAGTGGGAGAATTGATCAAGTTGTCTGTCTCCCAAACGGATTTCCATGCAAGAGTCGTAAAAATTGCGATACACGGGGCCCAATCGTCGTAAAGGCCAAAAGCTGTCAGAAGGTACAAAAGCAGGATGATAACAACTAAAAAATGTGGCCGTCTATTATTCTCGTGCTTATTCCTTGAAGCTTGACACGCTGGTCACAAAGGTGAGCTTCAAAAGCAGGAAAAGAGCACAGACCAACAGCCCACAACGTGACGGCTACTACTCCGGTGTATATCCCTTCAAACACTGGTTGCTGAAATTAATCTATGGCGTGACAGTAAACCCGCTTACCGTGTAGTAATGCATAGAATATTGTACCGTTTAAAGTGCCGTCCAGATTCGCCATAAGATCTTTGATCTGGCTGTCGGTTAGCTCAGGTATAGCAATGCCAGGATTTGTTCCAACGGCCATGATGGTGACTCCAAAGACAAATAATGGAAGGATATTGAATCTTGGTGCTAAAATATCAGCTCGTTATATAGTACAGCATGTAGATAAAATTCATGATAATGAAAGGTACAACCAAAGCTTCGTGTGTTTGCTATTGGGCGAAGAAGTGACAACAAGATCTTGTTCTGATATTTGAGATGCGGATCGAGATATCAATCTTCGATGAAAAGTTCAAGATGGAGGCAAGCACCCCATCTGTTTTATGATGATCACGCGAGAGAGTTCATTGAAGTTCAACTTTGCGTACACAAGATTTTGTTCCACCTTCCCGAGGGTTCTGGGGCTTCAAATCGACATTTTTCTGTCCAAGTTATCACGCAGATTATCCAAAACAATGGAGGCTTGAAAGTCAAAAGCGAAAGGCAGAAAGACCACGCTGAAGAAGCGATGTGTGTGTGTTCAGAGACCTCAAACCAGTGCCAAGCCCCCAGCGGATGATAGATTTCGTGAATATCAAGAAGAAGGCTGTGTTCCTGGAACACAGGAATGAACACGTGGCCGCTATGCCAAGGAGACAGGTGTAAGGATAGAAATTTAAACGAACAAAAAATAGTTGGGCCGTGCT
Organism: Armillaria mellea; assembly: GCA_030407055.1. Lineage (NCBI taxonomy): Eukaryota > Fungi > Basidiomycota > Agaricomycetes > Agaricales > Physalacriaceae > Armillaria > Armillaria mellea. Next base: position 4,763,748 of record JAUDZF010000002.1, read on the forward strand.
GATTTTCTCGCACCTTGAAGAGTAGCGGTAAAATTTCCTGATGAAATGAAAGGAACCGTCATCAGTGAGGAGCAGTGAAATGTACAACGCATCGAGCACAATGCCGCTTCGATCCAAGGACGCAGAAGACTCGAAGAAGGATGCCCGGCACGCACGGACCGTAGTTGATGTCTCGATTTGGACATGAACGCTATTTTGTTCGTATTATTCCTGTGTTGTCTCATATCATGTTGATCACACGGCTCTGGCGGAGTAGAGATAGAAGACATCGAGAAAATCTATGTTTTCAGCATTAATGCAGGCTAAATGTGTGCCGGATGGATTGTCAAATACCGAGGATAGTCGCAGTGTAAACATACTTTGCATGAGTTGACATAAATATCGACATCCCCTGTCTGGACTGTGGAGTAGAAGCAGTATTGTGTCGAAACCTGTGTGAGCGACTTTTAAGGGGAATCAAAAGAGGCGGGTGCGATGCGTAAATCCTTCTGAGAAACCTCTCATCGCGACGCCTGCAAGTCGTTGAAACGTTCAGGACATCAACCTTGTCATCAACATTGCGTGGAGAATAAGAGAATAAACGTCGACTACGCAGGACAGTAGGCTGATGACGCTCCGTCCACGAAGGCGTCAACAGGCCTAGTGAGGAATCAAGCTTCGGGAGCTTCAAGCTTGACGAGTCACTAGCCCGACTTGGATGTACAATAGCACCGGCCCTAGGGTTTTCGTCTTCCCGGCATCGATATATGCGCTCGTGGTCCACTTTGTGATGTCCTAGACCTAAAGAGCAAAATCGAGGAATGAAAACTTGATTGTCGTTGACTCGACTTCAGTCTTCCGGTGCGTCGTTTCGTTCATTGCATCATTCTTCAAAGCCAATCATGATGAATTTCTCCGGGTCTCGACATGGTATGTCCTGTGTGAATGAGTCGACATCTTGACAGCTCGTGAAAGACCGACTGTTTGTGGTCCATCAAATTATAATCCCGTGTTGGTTCAAACGACGCTGTAATCTACAGAATTCGATGTGCCTATGTCATGTACATAATAATTGTGCGCACTGACAGTTGGCATGGTGTCCTCCACTCGTACCTCTGTATCGACCTTCAAACCCTCTTCCAACTCCGGTCTTCCGGGGGAAAATGTGTCCTGTCCAGATCGAAGACTCATTTCAGTGTCATTCTGCGATGTTGAAGAATTTCTGAATCGAATTGTCGACCTCGGGGAGCTTTCGCTCCAGGAATCGTCTGGGCGTGCATGCCCTGCTGCAACACGGCCGACTATCATTGTTGGCATTATTCCCTAGCAGAGATGATTCAGCCTCAATACAAAAAATGTCGAATATACTTACTCTCATTGCAATCGTAAAGTTTTGGATGTAATTTGCGGTTAACGCATTACGAGCTTCAAAAACCAGCAGGACGACTATCATTGCAGAGTAGAGCGCTGCAGATTCAACAAGCATCTCAATCACTCTCTGATATATGTGTATCCTGCCAGCTGCGCCACCCACACGCACGATGCGATAGATAATGAGAATCGTGCACCATAGCAAGGTAGCCATTATGAGCGAGGAGTATAGCATGGCCCAGTTGACTACCTTCTCGAGGTATATGGTTTGGGGTGACGCGAGAGGTCCAAAACTGTTGTAATAGGCTACGATACCTCTGCTGGCTATGTGCACGGTACTGTTTATAAGTCATAAATCACTGGGTTTATGAATTCAAACGCGCACCTATTGACAAGGTAGTACAAGCGATCGGAACTATCACAACGAGCCATGACCGACTCCAGACAATCCAGCAGCGCCATATCTAGGAATTCATAAGTAACCTTTCACAAACAGGCGGTATTAAATCCCATACCAAGATAGCATCAGCAAGTACTGCGCTCAGAATCGCAGTGACGTCCGCAACCACTACGATTGGAGTGGGACTACTGATAAAGTAGAATATCTCCCAAACGGATTTCCACGCAAGAGTGGTAAAATTTTCGAGACATCCGACCCATCCACGGTAAAGATTATAACCTGTCAGAAGGTACAAAGCCAGAATGCCAGCAATCAAAAAACGCGGCCGTTTACGATTCTCGCTCTTATTCCCGGAAGCTTGACACACTGGTCACAAAGATGCCCTTCGAAAGGAGCAAAAACACAGACCAACAGCCCACAATGTGACGGCTACTACTCCGGTGTATATCCCTTCAAAGGTTGTTAACTGAAATATGTTGTGTAGCTGTAAATTCGCTTACCGTATAGTAATGCGTTAAGTATCGTATCATTTACATCCAAGTCCAAATCCGCCAAAATATCGTTGATCTCGCTGTCGGTTAGCTCAGGTATAGGAATGCCGGAATATCCAGCGGCCATGATGGTAGCCCTAAAGACAAATGAAGGAAGAATATTATGCGAGATATCAGCCCGTTATATAGCGGAGCACGAGATAGAGTCCGTGATGACGTGGAACGAATTGCAGCCGTTTGCATACAGTTCGGTAGTCAAGCGAATGATGAAAGAAGACTTGGAATCTTCTGCCCCCCCCGAGATCACCAGAATCGCCGTCACACAGCCGCGAGCGCGTCTTCAGGACCATGAACCGTAGTTTACAAGTTACGAAGTCCAGCTGTTTGCATACAGCTTGATTGCAGGGAGGTGTGCTTTGTGCGAGAGAAGACACTGATCTGTAAAATAGACCGAAAGTAGTCAAGGGAAAAGCCTCCAGCGCAGTGCCTGTTCGATCTAAGAATGATGACTCGAAGAAGCATGGACCACAGCGGGTGTCTTCCCGATTTGGACATGAACACTTTTTGTCCGGGATCGTATTCTGTTGTGTTATCCTTTATTTTTATCTTTGAATTGGAGTAGCTCCGTCACTGTGCTTTCTAGATTAGCGTGTATCTTCAGGCAATGGGTAATCTTTGATACCTATGATGCCATGAGGTGCGTCGCTTATGCGGTTCATACGAGTAGTACTATAAGACGCGTACTCCGGTCTGGTGGAAATATCTTTTAAGTTTGATCCAGCGATACCAAGGGAGTGATTCAACATCAAGAAGGATAAGGCGATGCTATTGATATCTGCAATTCTGGCACCCACCTACCTGCCGGCCATAAATTGGAAGTTACGAGGCTCGGTTACATGCTCGATTACATGTCCGGTTAGCTATACCCGATACCACGGTAGACCTTGTGATTATATCTCAACATCATGCATACCTCTCGCAGGTTACGGCTATCTATTCTAGATGCTGGTCTGAGTCTGAAAAGGGCTAAGCCTCGAACCTAAATCACTGCCACAAGAAGATCAGAACACCATCAAATGTCGGCGTAGATCATCAGCACGATGGTTTCAGGATATGATATTTGATATTAAATATAATGAATGTTCTGAGGGATCTTTTGAGACCGTCAAGAAGGAAGCTCTTCAGGTAGAAATTAGGAATACGCGCGTCTTTGACAAAAAGGGTCCCATACCGTTCTACGGTTGCAGGGATACAACTGGGTGCATACAGTATGGCGGAGGTCATTTCAGCAGTCGTATTGAACTCCAAGCGAATGGAGACATAAACTGGAAGATGCTTCATGAACGTTCTAGCACGTAAAACACTACAAAGTATCCAGTCATCTACCCCACTCAACATCACAAGTCGTGACGTTGGAAACCTCCTTGAAAAGGAGACGGGATGGACTGCTCCGCTGCTTTCCAGGGAATAGACTAGAAGAAAAGCCTGAAGCCTGTCATCAATAAAATATTGCATGGAACGTGCTTCAAACGCAAACCTCGACAAGGTACATTTTGCAAGTCAGGAGTGTTGTAGGACCATTAGGAAATACAGTTGACCCTCTATGGGTAGCTTGAAGCAGCAGGGATTAGAAGGGGAGGACCATCGATAGCCCCCAAGGACTACGCAGCATGAAAGTAACGCATGGCGGAAACAGCAACGACACGCTACGGCCCGGAGGAGCAACAACCACCTAAGCGGATACTAATCATTCAGAGATTTTACGGTTAAAATGGTGACATCACAGCTTGCCTGTACTTATGAATTTAGAATTTAAAACCGGTATGCGGTCCCAATCAAGAACGCCGATTTTCTGTTCCGCCGCAAAACGTGCCCGGTACGTGTCGTCCAACCTGCCGGAACCAAACAAAGTGATACCCGGAAGATACGAGGTCAGGGATGACACCGATGAATCCATTAGTGATTGATCCTAAAACCTCGGCATGTGCCCTGCTGACGGGGGTCAGGCGAGGCGAATGGATAAAGCCCAAGGATTCGAAGTCAGAGCTGTAAGCAGTCGTCCCGCTTAATAGCAAAATGCAAAGTCATGCGCGTACAGGGACTCGTAACAGAGTGATTGATGTGAGAAAACAGCTGTATATTTTGATTTGTATGGTCGCCAGAACAGAATTTGCGGGAGGTGTCTATGAGGTCGATATCCACGGATCCGCTGGAAAGTTTTGCTAGGTCCATTATCCAGTTGATAGTAGCCTACGAAGACCGACTTTGGAAGAAATCCTGGCATGAATATCTGAGTCAGATTTGTCCTAGGCGAGCAAGTGGAGATACTTCGCGTGCACACAAATTCTGCCGTACGAGCACCGAGAGATAATTTGCGCCAAACTAAGAGAGCGCGCTCAGTTTCAACACTTGATATAAGGCGAAGAAGGACGTACTTTGCTATGGTTTGCCAGACGTCCGAAAACAAAACAAAGGCTGCCTCAGGGCTCGTGATTTGTAATTACGATGAGCCACAAAGTAACAAACACCAACTTGTCACATTCCAGTATAACCTCGCCACGCTACATGGACGACTGGGAATTGCCCGTGTCTCGGATTCGTTCCTGGACGTACACCTTAGTGAGTACGATCACGTATACGAACGATTTGCCACTGATCACCACATCACAGATAGAGGTTTTTGGCTTCGACATGGTGGTGGCTTTCAGAAATAGGGCCCTGGAAGGCCCATTGGACGAGAGGGGCATGGCACATTTAGCCTGTGAGGGCGAGGTTCTGGTGAGTATATCGTACTCAATTAGAGAATTTTAAGAACTCATTGGTAGCAGGAACATCACACGGCCGTCAGCGATCGTATTATGGCCTGGAGGGGTGACATCGAGGCCACCGTACCGAGTCGCGGACCACCTATCTATCTATTCGATTCGCATCGCCGTGTCTTTTCGTTCTTCAACGACGAGCCATATACCCCCGGCGAAGCCCCAGACGACGCGCCGACCCTTGAGGCTCTGGCTCGTCAGTATGATAGGTGGTTTCTGTTAACTCTCCTTGGAAGGTTCCGCTACGACGATAGGAAGGCTTCAGAGGGGCGGAACATACTCAGGCGTCTCAGGGACCGCGACCCGAGCACGGAACCTGACGACTTGGAGGATCTCCAGCGCAGCAAGAGGGGCGAAAGGACCCAGCACCATCGCGCCAGTCGCGATGAACCAAGAAATCCCATACATGACAGTATGGCATCTGTCGACCCATCGGGGTTGACAACGACGATGCCAAGGCAGTCATACCCTCCGCCTCGGTCTCACCACCAGGCATACCCACAGGCATCCCCAGCACTTCAGCCACCAACTCTCGGCTTGCCTGCAGGATCCTCGCGGCCGTTTGATGGGCTGGCGTTGATAGCCCTCTACAAACAAGAGCGGAAGATTCGGGCGAGTGATTCCGAGCAATAAAGTAGTATTCGGAGCTATCTTTTTATTCAGTATTTCATAGCAATGATGATGGTGTCAGGCCCACCTTTTGATAGGACCATGAAGCAAGAAAATCTCAAATCAGATCACCGGTGAGCACCGGCACCTCGTTCCAAGAGCAGCCTTTCCCATCGTTAGCAGCGGCGAGCGTCGTCGGGAAGACTTGTTGCCATTGTTCTCGGCGTGGTAAGAAATGCTGGCAGCGAGTCCCGTGGTCGTGGCAGAAGGAAGAGAAGGAAGACGACTGCACGGCGTCACGTCACAGCCTTCCTTGCTCTTGAGAGGGTGGCGAAAGTCACGTACTCTCACGAAGGAGCTAACGCAGTGTGACAGGTGTAAAGACTGGTTATTTGCGAAAACCCGAGCTACTACAGCAGTACGTAGCTCTTATATACTTTTACTAAATATCCAATAGGTACGGCAGAGCGAGTCGAGAACAAGGGAGTGATAACAGTAATGACAGATGATAGAAGGACCGGTGGGACCGGCTCGTTACATACGCCCTCCTGGTCAACGAAGTTGGGCAATACAAGAAGCTAAGACAGAATAGCGTAGGATGTATCTTTTTCAAAGAAAATGTAAGGTGAGTAAGCCAAATTATCAATGAAAGAAAGTAAATGTCACGAGACTAATTTTCCGCATTCTGCATGGCAGCATCTTCCTTCTCGCCGTTCACCTCGACATCAGGATCGCCCTCCGCATCGTCGTCTCCATTGCTGGGGTTAGACGAGCCCCGGATAAACTCCAACGGACGCTCTGAGTCCGAGTCAGAGTCTGATAGGAAATCAGATAACTCGTTACGGTCCTCCTCCCAGAGTAATCCAGCTCGCTTGTCCTTGCGTCGCTGGATGGCACGATTTTTGGCTTTTTCCTGTCTGAGGAAGAGGGTATGACCGAGGAATCGGCTGTCATTGTACTCGCGCTCCGGAACGAGGACATAGCCAGGGATTTGGAAGGTTTTGGGGTTGAAAAGAATAAGCATGTCAACCTTGAGCTTGCGAGCGGTGGGGGTGGGATCATCGAGGTGAGTGAGATGATATTCACCGGAGGAGTTGTCCCACTCAGCGAACTTGTCCTCTGCAGAACCTGCGTTGTACGAAGCCGCAATGATGGAGTATCCAATGGGTTCGTGACGAAGCTGGCGACAAGCATGAATGCCTTCAGTTTTGTGGGTGTGACGAAGGAGATCGTTATGCTCAATGCAACGAAGCATGAGGATGGCCGGGACATTCGCGACGAGGCCTCCAAGTGAGTTGGAGCCAGGGACCTCCTGGACACGGAACCTCTCGATGTCCTTGCGACGAACAAACTTGCCCAGGGACTTGGATGGGGCTTTGGACCGGAGAAGCGGGCGACTATGAACAGGACCCCTGCGCTTCTTACGAGATCGGTCAGCAGTCATATCGAGAGAGGATGGGGTATAGCCGAGGTTGAAGAGTAGGGGGAGTGTTGTGGGGGAATTTGCGCGAGGCTCCCGTTTATGTATCCTCGCGCTAGGGCTTAATTCAAATGACAATAACCCTACAGATATTCCGTCCTGTTCCAGATCCTCTGGTGGTGCTGTACGACCCATCGGAAGTTGACTGATGGACCCACAACCCAGCAAGTCGAGGTAGTCTGTGAGGCACCCCAGACCCGAAATTTGATCATAGGGCAGCCAAGTGACATATCCTGTTGTCCACTGAACCTCAAATATGGCTTGCTCCTTCGTGCCATGATGTGATACGATGCAATCTATCTTCCACTGCGGTTCGGCCTCTGGAGTCTCGTATAATTGGGTATCGAGGCGTCCAGGGAATCGACGATCATCATTAGGAACATGAACTCGAAGCAAGGAAGAATGAAAAACCGGATGAACTCCCCGCTGGATGAAACTTGAAGGGAGCGCCACCCGAAAGGAATGATTTTCAAAATCTTTTGTGATCTTGTAGGGACCAATATACTTCGGGATTAATTTCCGAGCCAGACCCTTCGCAAACTTCAAGTTTTGTGTCGAGACATAGACTAAATCCCCTTCATGGAATGGTTCGACACGTCGTTTCCGATTTGCAAGCCTAGTCTGCTTGACTCGGGCTTCCAGAATCGCATCATGAGCAGACATAATTGCTAAACGGCGGAGTCGAGCAAAGGTTCTAACAGAAGGGAATTCATTCTTCATATTAGAATTCCAAATCATTGAGCGCGGCATCCGTCCTGTATTAAGCATAAACGGGGCATATCCTGTGGTCTCCGAGTGAGCACAATTGATAGCGAACTCAATGGCAGGTAACTTTGACACCCAATCCTTCTGTGTTGTATCGACACACTGTCGTAGCATCTGGGTGATGGTACGATTAGCACGTTCGGTGGAACCATCACTCTGAGGATGGTAAGCACTGGACATATTAAGCTGGGTCCCTGTTAGCTCATGAAGCCGTTTCCAAAAGACGCTTGTGAAGAGTGAGTCGCGATCACTAATAATTCGTCGGGGCATGCCATGGTGCTTGTAGACATGCTCAAACATTAGCTCAGCTACTTGACGGGCAGAGTAGGTTGTACGGCAGGGAACGAGATGTACCATTGAGGTAAATAGATCAATAATAACAGTTATCGAATCAAAAGTACCGTCACGATTCTTTGAATCGGGCAAAGGTCCCACAAAATCGACACCAATAGCTTCCCATGGATATGACGGGACCTTGAGAGGGTGAAGCAAGCCGTAAGGCTTCTGATTGTTAGGCTTGCTCATCTTGCAAGTACGACAAGACTCACAATACGATTTCACATCTGAAACCATATCCTTCCACCATACACTCTGGCAAAGGTAATCCAATGTTTTACTGGCACCAAGGTGAGCTAGGATTGAATGAGCTTCCGAAATAATGATTTCTTGAGCTGAACGACCATTTACTAGGACACGAGGTATGCAGAGAAGTCGGTCATTGTCCTTTTTGAGGTACAAAAGGCCAGCATCCTTGTTCCATTCGAAGTTAGTGAAGTGGTCTGGGTTTTCCACTACTCTTTTGAAAAGAGAGTCATCCAAATAGCGATGTTGGATTGCCTTCTCAAAGTCAAGGCCATTGGACGAAGGAATAGAATTGAGCAACGTTGTCCTAGTCAAGTCCGGCTCAGTGCCGGAAAATTCCGGACCGTGGGAATTTTCTTCGCTGGCACTTGTGGCCACTCTTTCCTCTTGCTCTTGAGATCTATTGCCATCCTGATTTCGCTCAGGCTTCTCTTCTGTCCTAGGGCTAGTGTATACCTTCCCTGAAGGTCCTGCAAGTGTTGGATTGGAGATCCCCATGCTTGGCCTTGCAGGAATCTTGATGGTGAGCCTTTCTTGCTCTTTTTCACCATTTCCCTTGCTTCCTGATCGCGTTTTGGGACCGTTGACTCGTTTAGGTGTATTGCGACTCGTAGTGGACGACGATGAAGTCAAATTCTCGGTACTCCCGCCCTCCTGTGCGTGTCTAGGGCCGACGACGCGTACATGGCCTTTCATTCGTTTAGCAAACTCAGACGATGTTTCTGGACGGCCAGTATCTGCATTGGATCGTTTGGGGAGTGCCCTGGAACGTGTTGTACGTGCTGCAAAGGCTTCCAGGCCTGCTAACAATGGTATGGTAATTCCGTGACTATTTAGATGGTCCATACTAACATAATCATCATGATCAGTGTATTCTGAGCGTGCGCGGACAGTTCCTGGGGCATCATTGGTGTAGATGCGTGAGAGAGCATCTGAGAGGACATTGGTTTCACCAGGTACGTATGCTATCTCAAAATCGAACGCGCTCATCTTTTCTAACCAACGCGCTTGCCTTCCTGTTAGGTCTTTTTGTTTCATAAGGTGAATTAACCCCTTATGATCCGTTATCCATGTAAAATGAACACCTTGTAGGATGTCCCGATGGCGTAACATGGTCTCGAGACCTGCTAGCATCTCCAGCTCATGTACAGCGTAATTCTGTTGCGCTGAACTGAGCTTCGCAGAGTAGAAGGCTGCTACCTTGGCCTTCTGCCATTCATCACCTTGTGCAACGTAGCCTGCTATGCTGGCAGAGCTCGCGTCGGTGACCATCCAGACTGGTCTGTGATTCGGTGAGTAATCCAATGGTACTCGGCTATGGTTGCGATGATGCTCAACGATTTCTTTGATCTCATCGAAGGCTCGCTGTTCAGTGTAGGACCAACGGAATGGGACCGTCGAGCCTGTGAGGCCATGGAGGATTCCCATGGGGCCACGGATGCGAGGTAAGTCATCTGCGAGATATCCTACGCTTCCGAGAAATCCTGACAACAATCCTTTTGATGTAGGAGTCTTCCAGTTGGTTACCGAGTCCACCTTATCAGGATCCATACGTATACCATTATCATCAATAATACGACCGAGTACTTTCATTTCCTTCGGCAAGAAATTAAGTTTCGAGGCACTCAAGTATAATTGCTCTCGCTTCAAGACATCAATAATACTTTTAACATGCTTAACGTGATCTTCGATAGTGTCGGAATAGATAATCACATCGTCTAGGTAAACCTCCACGAAGACACCTATGTAGGGTGAGAAGATATGGTTCATCAGTGCTTGGTATGTTGCGGGTGCATTACAGTCACCCTGTTGGAGAACAAGACTAACCATATTTCCATCAGGTGTAGTGACCGTAGTTCTATTGACATGCTCGGGAACTACTCGGATTTGCTCATAGGCATCTTTGCCGTCAATAATGCTTCGATATTTGGACTTTGCAACACGACGCAGGATCCCTTCAATGCTCGGGAGAGGTGCTGATACCTTGCGAGTGTTGGCGTTGCGTGCGCGCAAGTCGACGACAGTCCGAAGTAAGTGTTTTTGTTTCCCTACTTTCGGAATCAGTAACATTGGTACTGAATTTCCAGCAGTAGTAAGTTTCCACCTACCTGAAGACAAGTAATCCCTTCGTTTCTGATCCCACTGTGAGCGGAAGGCTTCAGGGCACCGAGACGGTCTCCAGGGATATACCTTGTGCTCGTCAATAAGCGGGATCGTGTGATTGATAGCTCGTAGTGGTGGTAACGGTGTTTCCGAAGCTGTTTTGCAGATGGGGGCCGTGTACTCTTGAAGCTCTGCGCGAACTTTCTCGAGCGCATCCTCACTAACCATCATAGCTTGGGACCGAATCTGACTAACATTGTCACCCACCATAGGTAATGCTGTATTACTTCCAATCTCAATAGATGATGGATTAAAGCAAACACGAACATTATGCTGGTACAACCATGGGGTACCAAGGACCAAATCATAGCCGGAGAGATTCGCAATATCAAAGTAGTGCTCCGTCTTGATGGTCTGATACTTGAACTGAACCTTTGTCCCACAGAGAATCTTTGAGCGAGATCCTTGGACTGCGAGGTGCAAGGGAATCGGGGTCGGAAGGTAAGTCTTAAATACTTTTAGTTGATCCGCTAACTGAGTAGACATGAAGTCTCCCAATGAGCCGGTATCAACCAATGCTCGACAAGGCTTCCCATTGATGTCGACAACAATAACAAGAGGTCGAGGCACCACACGGCCAATGTCTTTGACCACTGAGGCATGTCGCTGGATAGCTGGGTAAGTCTTGGGTTCGATTTGGACTCCTGCTATGCTCATAACATGAGCGTAGCCATTCCGTTCTTCCCAATGCAGGTTACCGTTCATCAAATGCAAGTAGCTATCTGCCGCTGCAACCACAGAATCAAGTTCTTTCTCAAACAGGGTCATTTCCGTGGATTGTGAGAATAACCGGGTAAGAAACTCGTACTCAACAGGGCCTTGAAGCCGTTGTAACAGAGTTTCGTAGGCTTGATTCAGCTTCTTCCGATACCAATTTGGCAGGTCGAAGTGTGGATTAGTCAGATACTTGATAGGTACTGAGATTTTGAAGTCACGGTAAGTGTCTTCAATAATATATTTGCACGAGGGCTCTCTCGGGTGAGGGTAGATGATATAATGAACGTCGTCTTCTAGGTTCTCCGAGTCCTTGATAAACGGGACATGCTTCGTCAAGGATTCTCGAGCCGCAGTAGCAAGTGGATGCCCCATCCAAGGGTAATCCATGTTCTGGAAGGCTGGTATGCGGTCGAACATGGCTAGTTGCCTTCCCCAGAACTCTCCAGGACTGAATTGCGAGTCCATTACCCATGAGATAGGTAATTCTCCTCCTAGACCTCGATCATGGTCAATGAATTTAAGCGTGTGATCTTTTTTTAGACTCCCATACAGTGAAGCGAAGGTGCCCATGAGGTCCAGAGGTATCTCCTGGGTACGGCTGGCTATCATGAAGCCGAACTTCGAGAGCTTTGACAAGTACGTTGCCCATTCTTTGAAGGCGCCATTGTTCCGATCTAACCTTCATAGCTTCTGCACGTTTCATCTTCTCGACATGAAGCTCATTGAGGAGGAACGATTCATAATGCATTGCAACGAATGCTTTCAAGTTCTTCGATAGCCAACCGATAGCATCAAAATACGGATTCTCGAGTCTTACAGCATCAATCTGAAGTATGGCAAGACTCGACTGATCTACTATTGTAAGCTTGTCTGATTGAGCTTCTCGGCTCACGCTGAACCGGTCGTAGGGTGATATATAGCTATCAGTGAAGCCTAATTCTTTCAAGTCTGGGTAGCAACTGATGCCGTGGCTCAGAACAAAGTGTAGGCCTTGTGCGAGAGCATCTCCAATCTCCGAGGACTTGCTAAACCAATTGGCAGAGTCAAATGGCAGTGCGAGAAGTCTTGCACGTTGCTTTGCATACCACGCACCAATGCGAAACTTTGGATTCCGTAGCAAGGATGCCGGGATGGTGAGTTCACCATGTCCTGACTCGGTATCTGCAACGGTAAAGGTATCTTCATTTAGACGAAATACACCGAATCGATGAGAGCTCACTGCTCCCCAACGGAGTTCATCTCCTGGGTAGGGAGCATCGTGATTTAAGCACATCTCAGCAGCATACTGATAGAAGTCACCAATACTGGTCGGACGCCAGCCTTGATCCACTTCCTGACGCAAAATGAAGTTTGAATACCCTGTTTCCGGATACCCGAATACTTCCTTAGCATCATCAGCCCAGCAGTACAATGGCTCCCCGTTGCGGTCCATAGAACAAGCATCATCCTCGGACCACTGAAGACCAAAGTTCTCAATTTCGGGAACTGGTAAAGTCACATTACATTCTATGCTTCCGAAATCACTGATGAAGACCTCCAGATCATTTAATTCTGGTTCATGTGAAGCATTGGGGCTGCCGACTGACGACACAGCTTCATCTGTGGACCCAACGAGTGGGGTATAGAGCTCTTCCATCACGCGTAGCGCCCATTCACTGTCTGACTCACAATCGGAACTTCCGGAGTCATCCATTTCCGACACAGTTTCAAGGTCTGGGACATTCTCGTTGTCTGAATCCTGGGCTTGCGACTGATCATCTTCTTCATCAGACATGAACATCATTCCGATGGAGATATGGTCTGCCGATTCCGTAGTTTCAGCAAGCTCGCAAAGATTTCTTTCTGCCAATTCGTAGTGCATACCATGTGCCGTGAATCCTGGTGGTCCCTTTTTATCACTAGACCTGACTGTACTGCTGTGAGGGCAGTTCCGAGCCATATGCCCAACTTCCTCACAGTTGAAGCACTTATTAGCAGCTACTAATTCCGCTTTCTTGCTGTCGGATATTTTACTGCTAGAACCGGATGATGTAGAAGGCTTTCCGCCTCCTCTGTTACGCCCTCCATGGGGAGGCTTATTGCCTGAGCCTCCTTTTGATGACGACGAAGCCTGATTATGACCTGTGGAATGACCCGATGGTGCAGATCCACCATTTCGAGGCCCATTCTTGTGGTGAGAATAGCCCTTGCCATTATTATTAGGCTTATTCTTCTTCGACGAGGTTCCATTATTTCCGTTACCATTGCCGTTGTTACCACCTTGAGAAGGCTTCTTTTCCTTGCTGCGAGGTGCAGCCTCAAGGTCAGCCATCTCAATAAGTTCAGCTTCTTCGACAATGCGATGCCAACTATTAACTTCTTTATTTAGTTTCGCTCGATGAAGTTCACGTTGCATCTCTCTTCGAAAGCCATCCCAAAGCTTAATGACACGTTCACGTTTACTGGTAACGCCGACAAGTCCATACAAGGTTTCAAGCTCATAAACATATTCCGAAACAGTACGATCATTCTGATAACACCTCTTGATTTTATCACGTTGCTGACTACGATAGTTCAGAGGGAAACAAGCATTAAACATCCCACGTAAGAAGTCTAATAATGTCCATTCTGAATGATTCTTAGAAACCTTTTGAATGAAGTACGAGAGGGCTTTACCCTTCAGGTAATGCGACGTCAAGAATACTTGTTCATCTTTGGGAACCTGACCTTCTTTACAGAACTGAGTCATTTCCATTGTGAATCGGTGAAACTTCTCGCCATCAGCAGTTCCATCATACGGAGTTGGAGGAATCGGCCTGATGATTCGCTTCCGACCACGTTTATGCCTTCTATGGCTATGGCTATGTCGTCGTCGAGGTCCATGCCTTCGGTGGTGGCGACGGTGATGATGCCCGTGGTGAGATGAGTCCGAAGAATCTGAGTCTGATGAGGATGACGAGCCACTACTGGAGCCTGAGGGACTGGAGTCATTCTCAGAGGGATCACTGTCTGATGGTGAAGAGTATGAATAGTCAGAATCTGAGTCTGACTCATCACTAGAGGTCGATTCAGAGCTCGATGACTCTGCATCAGAAGAGCTAGCATGTCGCTTTGCCTTCCGTTTATCACTCTTCTTCTTGTTGAGCTTTCGTTTTCGCTCCGGTGAAGCTCTCTTCTTCTTAGAATGCTTCCTTTTGGATTTACCAACTTGCAGAGCATCTGCCAAGAAACTGTCAGCCGGAAGCTGATCCATTGGACGAGTAGAGCCATGTCGACTCTCATGATGGCTGCTAGATGGTGCTCTGGACTTGCCTCGAACAACTTCTGCTATCCGACGGTCAAATGCACTGGCCAGTGGCTCAAGATTATGAACATTCTTCTTTTTCGAAGTCCTTTTCTTTGATTTGTTGGCCTTCTTCTGATGTTCTGCCAGTTCAGGGTCCTCAGGATTTTCATCGGAAGTTTCTTCAACCTCAAGACTATCATAACGGCCAGTTTTACCAATCGTTTTCTTAGCCTGTGAAGTCTTAGACTTCCTAGAAGCCTTGGTCTGCTTCGAGGACTTCCCGACTGCCGTGAATCCATCATTGTCAGTCTCGGATCTATCTTGATCACCATCAAGGGATTCCTGGATTTCATCACGGACCTGGTTCCAGTTCTTGAGTGCCGCATGTTGAGCCTCAATATCCAATTCGGAGTCGTCAACTTCCTGGTTACGGTCAACAAATTTTCCCTTCGCAATGTAGGAGCTAGGCCCCGGTGTTGCATTAGGAGTCTCCGGTCGGTTTTGAGTCTGCTCCCGAGTAATCTTGTCCTGACGTTTTGCCAGGATTTCACGCTGCTCAGCCGTTAGATTACGTTCTGCAGCTCGAACCGTAGAAGCTTGTTCCTTGGTAAGCTTCCTTGCCTTCTGCTGTTCCTTGAAATGAACAGTGTGCCTACTCAGGTCATCCAAACTCTGAGTGCGACGAAGCCTCGCAGGCCGTGTCAGTGGAGCTTTAGTAGGTTCTTCCGCATCTGTCTTACTAGATGCTTCTTCAGGTTCTGTACTAGAACTAGATGTATCAGAATCATTTTCATCTTCTACGTTACTACGAGACAAATTCATCTTTGAAATATTCGTAGCAGTTGGATTCCTTTGCAAACCAACATTTTTATCATCCTCCGAGTCAGAGGAAGACGCCGCTGAGGTGTCTGTCACCTCCCTCATCTGTACTCGAGTGGAGGGAGGGTTTCTCAGCGTGGCCTTGCCAGGCGCTGGAGCACGGCTCGCAGCCGGACCAGGAGCAGAGTCCTGAGCACTCGCAGTGCTAGGTTCTGCCAAAACTTTAGTATCATGAACATCTGGTGACGGCTCACCAGATAACTCAGACAAGGGACTGTCAACCCTTGGAACAGCCGACCCCATTGCAACAGTGTTGCGGCGGCTGCGCAAGGCGTAACGAGACATCCCGGTGAATAGAGAGAAAGATATTGGTGTCGAAATCGGAGTGGCCTCGGGTGATCAAGCCGTAGGTTTTCCAGAGATCGACAAAGAGAGAGAAAGATTTTAGAGAGAAAAGCGCAGATGTAGTTGAGAGATAGAGATAGAAATAAGCAGAGAAACAGCCAATGGAGCTGTCAAAAATATGAGAGGGTGGCGAAAGTCACGTACTCTCACGAAGGAGCTAACGCAGTGTGACAGGTGTAAAGACTGGTTATTTGCGAAAACCCGAGCTACTACAGCAGTACGTAGCTCTTATATACTTTTACTAAATATCCAATAGGTACGGCAGAGCGAGTCGAGAACAAGGGAGTGATAACAGTAATGACAGATGATAGAAGGACCGGTGGGACCGGCTCGTTACAGCTCTCGACTGCCATGACTGCCATGAATAATCCCATACCTCGACATCAGTCTCTTTCTCCACTGCACTGCCGCTCCCGACTACCATGGCCGTCCACACCATGGAGGCACATGTTTACTGATACATACCGGCGTCGTTTTCTTGTTGACGGGTAAGGACAACGTCTGGGGCCCACCTCGTTGGCTTCTTCTCTACCAGGTCCTTTCATGCTGGTGGAAGTTCAAAGCGTCAGGATGTAGCTGGGCAATGGAAACGTAGCTGTTAGCTTGTGATACGGGAAATTCAGTGCGTCACCGTGCATTCTGTCTTTCGTATCCTTTCTTACCGCCTTCAGGTTTTGACTTAATATCTCTGGTCAAAAAACAACAGAATTCGCCTGGGCAGGCATGTAAGAGGACTTGACGACGACCTCGAGGGTATCGACGGGGCCCGACAATACCAAGGAACCAAGCACAGTCAATACTGAGATCCAACGACGCTTTTCCCAGGGCCTTGTTCCTCCCCGGTCTCATACATGTTCGTAATCGGCGTGCTGGACTGCAAAGGAAGATGGAGCAGCAAAGAAGATGCCATCGTCATGGCAAATCCCCAGTGAATTATTCGCTCAAGTTTTCTTTCAGCAAGTATTGATGCATTCGTCCAGCTCTCGACACACCGTTCTTGGCGGACATACATGCCTTCATGAGTGAGTTTAATTTCCTCACAAATAAAGCTGATGTCTGGTCCAGCATTCTGTATAATCACCGAGCTTCCTATATGCGCCCAGAAATGTAATCCGGACTATCTGAATCCATCCGGTGACCCTTTGATGTTCTGACTTTGTTTTGATTTCTACATCAACAATGGTCCCCTCCAATAAGGTGGGAAGTACACGCAGCGTAGGTGCCCATGATAGCCAAATTGTAACGCCGGTAATTTATGGGACACATTTCTCCTGCTATCGTGGCCATTTCTTTTGGGTCCGAATACTGGAAACTGGTCTTATTTAATTCTGACAACACGCAATCTACAAATTTGACGTCTCTGATAGGCACGTTGAATGGCAAATCTTCAGTCCTGATTCTCTGCACTGTCCTCCAAGCCATTCTCTGAGTCAAATAGTACGCGTGGAGATAGGTCCGACTCAGAGCCATGGCTTGTGTCAACACCGTCACACTGCGAACTTGCGGAACTTCTAATTACTAAATGGCCCGACAGCGTCGTCGTACTTTACCTTTTTCAGGATTTCTTTTTTCGTGGCTGTCTATGCTCGTAATACCTCGGGCGATGTATTGGATCCCGAGAACGAAGACAAGCAATGAAGCAGCCTTTGTTGAGGCGACCTGCCGGTGTGTCGTTCGTTCAGTCATTCTTTATGGCCAGTCTTGACGCATCTATTCAGGTACAGAAGACATTTGCTCTAGTCGTCTGCAGGAATTCACTTCCCGGAAGAACATTGCTGAGGATGAGTGGTTCTTCGGATTCTCTTGACTACTCGACAGCTGAACATGCGCGTTCTGATGCACATGGTGTTCTGCAGAATTCTCCGTCCACGGTGCGTGGTTCCATTTAATATTCCCGCAAATCAAACTGGTATCTCGTCCAGGGTTTCATATGCTATCGTACGGCGCGTACACACTCTAAGGAACGTTTATATGTCACTGCGCCCTATATTTACGCTGCAATACTTTAACATTGACACACTTTCTAGTGGCTTCTACCTCACTGGCGACCGGAGCTGTAATTTTTGGTGAAGTAGGTATTCTGTTTTTGCCCCGGTCCCTCGTTCTGATCAAGGAACCATTCCTCTAGTGTCCAGGAATCACCTTGCTGCTCACTATGTGCCTAAGCCTTTCATCGGAGAGCATGTAAATCAGCGTTGGTCAGCAGCCCAGGTGATCGTTCAGATCTTCAGACCTTGACTCACATCGTGAACCAGGTCAAGAGCGACATTGAATATCGCGTACTGATGAGACATGCATTACCATTGTGCGCATCCCTAGATTGCAGACGGACATGTCATGCATCCGCTCGACGAATTGCTGATACAGCAATGTGGACCCGATGAATGTACGCTTCTCAGTACTATTTGATTCTGTTTCACTGTAGAGCTGGTTCAAATGCGTTCGTCTTAGCTTGTTCAGTCGTACGAGAAGCTCTCCCTCGGCAATTAACAAACTTGACTCAGAGGTTCATGTGGGCACACAAGCTCATAATCAGTTTAAATATTGTCGACGATTTATCCGATGTAGTCCATAGCTGACTACTTATAAATTGAAAACCCTGTGTTTCTTCATACAACACTACAATCTACAGAATTTGATGACCCGACAGTGCGTGTGGAACAATCATGTACACTAGAAGTTTGCGCAGCCCCCTCCGCTTGTAACGCTGTACTGACCTCCAAACCCCCTTCCAAGTCCGATCTTAAGGTCGAGGTATCCCACTCAGATCCAACACTCATTTGAGTGTTATTCTGTAAAGTCGAGTCGTCGTGGAATTGAAGTGACGATACCATGGTGCTTTCGTTCCAGGAATCGTCTGAGCGTGCATGTCCCGCTGCAACACGGCCGACCAGAATCGTTGGCATTATTCCCTAGCAGCGATGTTTTAGTCACGACATGGAACAATACAAAGCAACTGTATGTGCTTACTCTCATCGCAATCGCCAAGTCTTCGATGTAAATTCCCACCAACTCGTTACGAGCTTCGAATACCAGCAAAACAGCTAGCACAGCAGAATAGAGAGATGCAGATTCTACAAGAATCTCTATCACTCTCTGAAATACATACATCCTTCCAGCAGCGGCCCCCACTCTCCAGATACGATAAATAATGAAAATCGTGCACCATAGCAAGGTGGCCAATACGAGCGAGGAGTATAGCGTCGACCAGCTGACGATATTTTCAAGAAATAATGCTTGGGCCGGCGGGGAAGGTCCGAAAGCATCATAATAGGCTACTATCCCTCTGCTGGCTAAGTTTATATTAAAATTGATAAGTAAATCGTCGGGTTTACATATTGAAAGACGTGCCTGTTGCCAAGGTAGTGCAAGCAATCGGAACAAATACAACGCCCCATAACCGACCCCAGACAATCCAGCAGCGCCATATCTGGAAAATTCGTAAACAAGGACTGCCAAAGCAAATATTGGACCCCATACCAAAGTAGCATCAGCAAGAACTGTGCTCAAAATTGCAATGATGTCACCAGCCAATATGACAGGAACGGTGTTATCTGGGACAGATTCGGCGGCCTCCCAAGAATATTTCCACTTAGGAGTGGCAAAATATACGACGTTTAGTACCCATTCGCCGTAAATGTCAATGGCCGCCATAAGATACAAGATTAAGATGATAAAAACAAGAATCCGCGGCCTTCGATAATCCTGGCGGTTATTCCTTGAGGCTAGACACGGTCAAAGAATACATCATAAGAGGTGAAGAACACGGACCGACAGCCCACAATGTGACAGCTACCACTCCGGTGTATATTCCTTCAAAAATTGGTTACTGAAGTCTATCGTGTGACAGTAAATTCGCTCACCGTATAGTAATGCAGTAAGCATTACATCGTTGAAGTATGTATCCAGTTTGAGGAATATCTCTTTGATCTGGTTGTCGGTTAACTCTGGTACGGTGGCTCTGCGGTACGTTCTAGCAATCATCATAGTGAGCCGTAACTCCCCAGACAAGTGGAGGGACAATCTTACATCTTGTTTCCGGGATATTAGCTTGTTTTATAGTAGAGAAAGAGATAAATTTTGTGATGATGCAAGGTACACCCAAGGCATCGGGTACTCAATATTGGGCGAGGTGGGACAATAATGCCTTCTTCCGGTATTTGGAGCTGCATATTGAGATATCAATCTTTGATGCGCATAGGCGAGCAATGGAAACTTTACGATGGAAGTGCTGTTTTCTCATGATCATGGGAGAAAATCCATTAGTTCAGACTGACGCGCGTACAGAAAGATTTGTGCCACCAGTCCGAGAGTCATGGGATCTAAAGTCGATGGTTCTCTAGCCGCTTTGTTACGAAAAGCGGAGAGCGAAAGGCAAGAACAAGGCAAGAAGACCATACTGAAGGAGCAGTATTCGAAGACTTCGAGAATACTGTACCAGTGCCAAGTCACCATCGGAATCAGGATCGTTGAGACGTAGATTGTACTCTTAAAAGATAGGAACGAACGTCTTGTCGATATAGTTAGCGGATGGTAGGAAGGAGACGGCTGTAAGGAATCAATGCTATGCGGAGACTCCTGTAAAGGTGGTACTCCTTAGTGACTGAAACACGCTACCATGCGCCGGTACTTCCTGTAGGCACTTTATTGGCTTCGAGCGAACATTAAATCGTGTCCAAAAATACGAAGAATGAGAGCAGCCCAGGGATGGCGATTGGACAAAGCTCTGGGAAAGATCGCCAGGAACGAAGTCGGAGGATGCCGGGCCGTAATTGAGGCCTCTTCTCGATTTGGTCATCACCCCTACTTATTTTTGTCCCTAAATGCGTGGGACAAAATTCCGCTACCCTGCCCGCCATCACTTTTGGAGAGTCGTCGAAATGAACACTTCATAATCAACTTGTGCGGACTTTCTGCAGTATTTTCTTACACTGTTGATCGACAGACTAATTATTCTAGTGGCTAGTGTTGCGAGATGACGAATAAATCCCGGTCCACTGATATCAAGACCAAGGGGCGCTTGATTGAATTTATCATATGGGGGCGGAGGTAATGTTTTTGTCCATCTGTCAGAAATTAGGCAATGTTGGCCTCACGTTGTATGGGACCTATAATCGAGAGCTTGTCGTATTGACGGCCGTGTGTATGGTATGCGACACGGTATCTAAGAGTCCTTCCACGGAACACCAAAACATTGTGTATCCGTTTTGTACTGGACTGCACAGAGCCAGATCTAGACGCTATAGACATGATAGTAGAAGAATAGATATGAGTGAAGCCTTCCGTGGTCGGACTCGACAGTAGTAGAATACTGCGTCGTAGCTAACGAAGCATTTTGTTAGGTGCTGCACTTTTGGTCTTGTCCTGTTGGAAGGCTTACGTAGTAGACGCTCAGCATGTAATATTCTGGAGGTCAGACGAGGCGAACAAACAAGGCCCAAAGATTCAAAGTCACACCGGTAAGCAGTTGTCACACTGAATACAAAAATGCAAAGGCCATCCATACGCGGAGGAGCTGGTTGGAGTGAAAAAGGCTCTGTGTATTGATTTGTCTGGTCGCGATAAGAGAATTTGCGGGAGATGTCTATAAGTTCGATATACGCGGCTCTGATGAAAATTATGCGAGGTTGTCCATTTGATAGTAGTCCACAAGAAGCGGAAGAAATCCTGGTCTGAATATCTGAGTCAGAGTTATCCGAGGCAAGCAAGTGGAGATACTTCGCGTGCACACAAATTCTGCCATACGAGCACCGAGATAATTCGCGTCAAACTAAGAGAGAGCGCTCAGTTTCAACACTTGATATAAGGCGAAGAAGGACGTACTTTGCTATGGTTTGCGAGACGTCCGAAAACAAAACAAAGGCTGCCTCAGGGCTCGTGATTTGTAATTACGACGAGCCACAAAGTAACAAACACCAACTTGTCGCATTCCAGTATAACCTCGCCTCGCGAAATGGACAACTGGGAATTGCCCATGTCGGAAATATGCTTGTGGACGTATACTCTGGTGAGTACGATCGCGTATACGAACAATTTCCCACTGATCACCACATCGCAGATCCAGGCTTTTGGATTCGACATGGTAGTGACATTTAGGAATAGGGCCCTGGAAGGCCCATTAGACGAGAGGGGTATGGCACGTTTAGCCTATGAGGGTGAGGTGCTGGCGAGTATATCAAACCAAATCTTAGAATTTTAAGAACTCATTGGTGGCAGAAACATCATGTGGCCGTCAGTGATCGTGTCATGGCCTGGAGGGAAAGCATCACTGTCGTACCGAATCACACGCCGCCCATCCATCCATTCGATTCGCACCGCCGAGTCTTTTCATTTTTCAACGATGAGCCATATACCCCCGGCGAAGCCCCCGACGACGCACCAACCCTTGAGGCTCTGGCACGTCAGTATGATAGGTGGTTTTTGTTGACCCTCCTTGGCAAGTTCCGCTACGACGATAGGAAGGCTTCAGAGGGGCGGAACGTCCTTTGACGTCTCATGCACCATGACCCGAGCATTGAACCCGATGACTTGGAGGATTTCCGGGGCGGCCAGACAAACGAGAGGACCCAACATCGTCGCGCCAGTCGCGATGAACCGACAAACACGATATACGACAATACCGCATCAATCAGCCCATCGGCATTGACGATGACGGTGCCAGGCCAGTCGTACCCTCCACCTCAGCACCAGCACCAGCTGCAGGCATATCCGGCATCTCCGACGTCGCAGACGCCAACTCTTGGGTTGGCTGCAGGGTCCCCTCGCCCGTTCGATGGGCTTGCTCTGATAGCCCTCTACGAACAGGAGAGGAAGCTTTGGGCGAGCGATGCCAAGCGATGAAGCAGAAGTCGTAGCTATGCTTTTATTCAGTTTTTCATAGTAATGATAATGGTGCCAGACCGACCTTTTGATATCCCCAGGACCAGCGCAAGATATCTTCTCATTGGTAGGTACCGGGATCTTGCTCGAAGAACAGCCATTCCCATCGGCGGCGGCAGCAGGCCTCGTAGATAACACTTGTTGAGGTCATTCTAGACGGCGTAAGAGTCGTAAGGCTGGCAAGGAGACTCGAGCCCCGTCGTCGTGGTGGAAAGAAGGAAAGAGGTGAGACGATTGCGTCACGGTCACGGCCTTCCTTCTTCCTTCGTCCACGAATAGCCCTCTTCCTCTCGCCATTACTACTTTTTTCTGCTGCCCCGCTGTTCCGGAGTCGCATGGCCGTCGTCTCCAATATTGCTGAGTGAATAATGGTATGTTTGCTATGACATACCAGCGTCGCTTCCTTGTTGGCTGGTGAGGCATCGTGTGGACTGGTCCGCCTCCGGCCTCTTCTCTACTGGTCGCTTCCACGCTGATAGTAATTCAAGGTGTCCATGTCAGGGTGAAGCTGGACAACGATGATGTAGCTGATAGCCCGCGATAACGGAAACTCGGTGCGTCAGTCATGCCTTCTGTCTTTCATACTCTTCCTTACCGCCTTCTTCAGGTCTTGACTCGATATCCCTGGTCGAAAAATGATTGAATTCTCCTGGGAACGCCTGTACGTGGACTTGACGATGACCATGAGGGTATCAATGGGGCCCGAGGATGCGAAGGAAGTTCAGACTGAGATTCAACGACCTTTCTCAGGGCTTCGTCCCGCCCCCCGGTTCTCATATATACTTGTAATCCCTATACGATGAGTATATATGAGACCCACAAAGAAGGATAGAACACTGAAAAAGATACCATCCTTGAGGCAACGCCTCGGTGAATTGCTCGCTCAATAGTTCTCCCCAGCCAATTTTGACATCTGTCCAGACAGTGTCCTTGGTGAACACCCTGCCTTCGTGAGTTGGTATGATTTACTCGCAAACAACGCCGATATTGTTTTAGAGGATTCCATATATCATCGAGCATTCTGTATGCATTCAGATAGGTGATGCGGGAGCCCTAAATCTAACTGGCTCTCGTCTACTTTCTACCTGAACAGCCATTACGCCCATGAACATGGCGGTTAGTATACTGGGTAGGTACGCATGATAGCAAAATTGTAGCGTCGATATATTTTAATGGCATATATTGCTCCCAGTATCGTGGCCATTGCTTTTGAGTTCGAAAACTAAAAACTCATCTTACGTCTCATGATGCGCCATCAACAGAAATATCGTCTCTAATAGGCACGTCGAACAGTAAGTTGCCAGTCTGCATAGTACCGTCCAACCTTAACTCTAGACGCCCCGGTGAATCATTCATTCAAATTTTCTTTTCAGCTCGTCTTGACACATCCGTAACAGTGTCCCTGGCGAACACGCATGCCTTTGTGAGTAAGTATGACTTGCTCACAAAGTAATCTGGTATGTTCTCCGGGATTCTGTATACTATCGAGCTCTCTCATTTGGGTAGTCGCTCATAATAGTCAAATTGTAGTGTTCAAATATCTCATGCGATATATTTCTATCCCCAGCGTGGCCATTTCTTTTGATTCCGCAAACTATAGACTGGTCTTAATTCTGACGACGCGTATTCTACACAATTGAAGTATTGACATCTCCAATAGGCACGTGGAACGGCAAGTTGCTAGAATCCTCCGGCCCTCTCTCTGCACTGTCCTCTAAGCCATTCTCCAAGTCAAGTGTTGCGCGCGGAGATAGGTCCGACTCGGAGCCGCGATTCGAGTCAACAGTGTCACTCTGTGAACTTAAGGAACTTCTAAATTGAAGCGACGAGGTCGAAGTATTATCGCTCCAGGAATCATCCGGGCGCGCATGCCCGGCTGCAATGCGGCCGACCAGAATAGTTGGCACGATTCCCTAGCAGAGAATTTTACAGGGGAAGAAAAGCCGGAACAGGTTGCATGTGCTTACCCTCATCGAGATCGCAAACTCTTCGACATAAATTTCCGCCGGTTCGCTACGAACTTCGAACACCAGGAGAACGACTATCACCGCCGAGTAGAGAGCTGCAGACTCTACAAGTATCTCAACCAGCCTGCGGTACACGCGCATTCCTGCAGCGATGCCGCCGACTCTCAGAATACGATAAATGATGAAAATCGTGCACCATAGTAAGGTGGCCAATATGGACGAGGAATATAGGACGGACCAGTTGACTCCAGCCTTCTGGAGGTGCTCGAGATATTGGGCTTGGGGTGGCATATTTTCGACCGGCCCGTAAGAGGAATAATAAGTTATTATCCCTCTGATGACTGGGTTTACATTAGTGTTCACCGATGCAAAATAGGTTATGAATGCGAATACATACTTATTGCTAAGGTGGTGCAAGCAATCGGAACCAGCACGACACGCCACGCCCTCCCCCAGACAATCCAGCAACGCCATATCTAGGAAGTCGTGAGTAAGACTCCGCCAAAGAAATTTGATTCCTATACCAATGTAACATCAGCCAGAATCGTACTCAGAATCGCACCGATCCCCATAGTCATTAGGGTCGGAGTGTTCTGCGTACACTTCGCTTTGTACCCCTCCCAAAGGCATTTTCCAGCGGTGGAAAAATATAAGACGTTCTCCGCCCATCCACCGTAAAAGTTAAATGTTGCTAGGAAGTACAAGGCCAGGATGATAAAGATAAAAATGCGCCGCGGCCTTCTATCATTCTCCCTGCTATGCCTTGAAGCTAGACGAACCAGTCAGATATATGAACGTCGGAAGAAGCGAAAGGTACAGACTAGCAGTCCATAAGGTAACGGCGACTATTCCGGTGTGTATCCCTTCGAAGAACGGTCAGTTAGATAAAATTCCCCGCGGCCTCATGTGAATTTGAATTCCCTCACCGTGCGTTAATGCGTTAAGCATAACCTTGTTTATTTGTATATCTATACCAAGAAAAATATCTTTGACCTTATTGTCGATTAGTTCTGTCGTGGACGCGGTCCCAGGATAAGAAGTTTCGGCGAATGACATGGGGGGATTTCGAAGGAGATGTGTGTTGTGTTGGTGAGGTATATTACATCTTGTAATCGAGTTCGATCATTATATAGTAGTCCAGCACGCGATCAAATCTGTGCCAAGGCGTAGCCAATGTATTGTACTGTTGCACGAGGTAGGCGGTGATAACTGGCATGTGGGTGGAGACAAGTATCTGTAACACAGTAGAACAGCTGACACTGACATACGTAACTCGAAGCAACATATATCAAGGTAGAAGCAAATACCTTGATGACTTGAGAAGGTCCATTGAATTGAAAGACGAATCAATGTTGGGCCACCACCAGTAGAGCTCAAAGAAAACCACTCTATTGAGTTGAATTGTGCGTTTCAGAAGGCCGAAAATCATGGAGCACAGTTACAAATTTTATAATACAAAAGAAGAAAGAAGCCACATCGTGAAGACATCTATTATGGTGACCAATGTAGGTCTTTGAGGCTAGCGCCGAACATTTAACTTCCAGTAAGCACTTATCTCTGGCTCTTGAACAAACCGTAAATTATTCCCCGACAAGACGCAAGAAAGAAAGTGGCTCAGTTAGTCGGGTATGGCGATTGAAGACAGCTCAGGGAAAGATCGTCGCCTCTCAAGGAGGCGGCCTCGGATACCGGTCCGTGATCGCAGTGCCACGTTGATCATCGCCTCGTCTCGATTTGGACGTTAACCTTTTAACGTTTCAACACTGACTCCCCAGAATCAGATTGCGCCAGTACTCTGTTCTCATAACGGATTTTTGGATACCTTTCTGCATGATCTTGGATTGCGCTGCCTGGTGCTGCTGGGAGTTGCCTTTTCTACTTGGTATGGACGCCCCAGGGCGACTAGGCTTGTGAGATGAGGTAAGTATAGACTGTGATCCACTGACTACTAAGACCGAGGTGGAGTTGATTCCATCTATCATATGGGGTTGTGGTTATGTCCTTTCTAATGTTTCCATCTGTCGGTAACCGGGTACTGGTACCCATAACCGTGCCGTCGAAACTCGAGAGCTTGAAATATTACTGACGGCCATGTATATGGTACGTAACACTGTATTAGTTAGGAAATTATGCGATTGATGGTAGAGTGCAATCCCTTCGTGGTGAATTGGTGGCGAATCATTTCCGGTCTATATGCGAGACAATATTTGGAACCGATGCATCGGTTCTTCAGTCACGAACATACAAGTTTACAACCGAATACACACAGATCCGGTAATCTTGCATCCTGTCGGACTCGACGAAACCTAGGTCAGGCGCCCTCTGATATGAACTTCATGTACCGGGTGATGTTTCAACTTCGATGAAGGACGGATCGGTTCTGTGGGTCGTATCGTCCGAGATCTTGGCAGTCTCGCAACCAACAATGCCGATCACGGTCTACATTTTCCAGGACCGTTGCTCGGGCATTCGACTGACCTCTAAGCCCTCTGTTAAGTTCACCGGTAGAGGTAACCTATTCAGCGCTCCCAGCACTGCCATCATGTACGTTTGGACGAGCTCTGAACCGAAGCAACGATACCTATAGGCATTGACCCTCGTCTTGGTGACGGGCAAAAGGTTTAGGACCGCCCTGTGGCTGGGAAAATCGATGATATGTACCAATGTACATATGATACCTGAGGTGCAGTTAAATGAGACAAATTATTACCCCGATGGCAAAAGCAGCGATGATAATGGAGACATCTGAAGGGGTGGGGATTCACAGTTGACCCAGTTACATTAAGTATTACAGCAGGTGTGAATGCAAATCCGGGAGTAGAACGAATAATACATCTGTTTTACCTGAAAATGAATCGCAGATCAATCGATCAGCGGCGAGTATCAAGGGAGAAGTGCGACTCACACTTCCATCTAGTAAGTCTCGCTCATATAATTTGACAACTCCGTTCGGACAGAAACAGATGTCGGCGAACTGGATCCAGGGGAATGATTATCGAAGATTTCACGAGGGCTGGGTACGGCCGTCTCGACTGAGCTTCGGTCGGAATGAGGGGGGGTAGAGAAGTCCCAGGCTGTGTCGTCGAAGGAGTGGAAGTCGTACACATGACTCTCAGACTTGCCATACTCCATCATTTCTGTCGAGTCGTCGGTACCGAAGCCATCGGTTGGCAGATTATCGAAAGGGAATCCAAATTGCGGATTAGAGAGTAGCGAGGGATCGCTCGCTGAATACCCAGCGGGGTAGCTGAATTTGAACGTTGCCGAATACAGAGTTCCAGAAGCGTGAGGGGTTTCAACTATATCCTGGTAGATGGTGTATTTTGTGGGATCTGTATATGAACACGTTAGAAAGAAATAAAGCGAATAGAAGAGAGTTTGAGCTCACCAGAGCTCTCGGATATGGTCTTCCAGTAGCCTGGCACTAGAGAGGTGGTATATAGCAGACCATCGGGACCGTGTGCGGCTTCTGCAGGCGGCGTATCGTGTAACGTCAGGCTTGTCATCTCCGAAAAGACAACAACTCCGTCTACTAGAACGGTAAAGTTCGAGTTCGCTGCAATCGGAGAACGGGAGACGAAGGCGAGCGTAGGGTCGATGGCGCGGATAGGTCTAGGTTCATCGGAGATCCATCTAGCATCGTCTGTAGTGGCGGAAGAGGATGTGGCAGTGGAGCTGTCCTTGTGAGTAGCATCGTTGGGAAGGATGCTGATGCAGTAAGTGGGCCGTTCAGGGCTATGACTACTCTCTTGCCCGTGGGACGGGAAACCAAAGGATATCATCTCACCCGTGGGTGAAATTGGCACGCTCGCACTTCCGTTCCACAGAACTGAGTCAGAGCTAAGCGAGGAGGAACCACCCCATGGGTAATTTCGTAAGCGAATTGTCAAGGAGGGGGGGACCGGTCTACGACTCGGAGACAAGAGACCCCTGACTTGAGAAGCAGGGAGATCAGCTGGAGATTTGCATGGAGTGACTGGTATGCGTACGTATGGGCGTAATAGCGTCCAAAAAATCAGGTAGACACAAGTAGCATTTTTTGGAACGCAAGTTTACAACTACTTCCCTTGCATTATCTCACAAGTTAGGTATCGTATTACGCAACAGGGGGGAGGATCATAGTTTTAGAATTTGAAGGATTTCGAATTCCGTGATTTATCACCTGACTTGCATCTCCGATTCTTTCCGAAGGATGAGGAAACGACAGAGGGTTATAGAAAAACGTAACTGGTCGTGAGTAGTGCCAAACTGTCTGGACAGGGGCTATACTCCGGGTTAGCTTACAAATCTGTAGTGATTGGCGAGCATCCGGCACCCTTCGGCTGCTATGCCGGCTGATTGCCGCTGTGGCTGTCTTTCCGACTTCTCCCTATTGGTTTGTATCATTCTCATTGCTAACTCATCAAAACCGAGCTCGACGTCTTTTTTGTACCAGGACTGACCGGGACCGACGACTCCTCACAAAACCCTACTCACTCTGAGCGCCAGACTTTCTGGTATGAGGATTCAACTTTCAAATTCATTATTACCGCTTGGTGCTCACAAGGGAAACAACCTCCACCCGTTGACGATGCTGTAGCTTATAATAATTTGGTCCGACGATCTTTTATCGATAAATTGTGCTTCCCCTGAGTCCCACTATTACTTACCTCGTAGCTGCCTGAGGTTGTGGGGAAAAAGTTTGCTCGGTGGCGGAACCAACCAGTGGATCAGATTCATGCATGTCGTTTACAATATACAGTTTTGATTTTTTCAAGCATGTCTGAACTCCGTTAAGTGAGAAAATCCTATATCGTGCAAGGTAGCGACTTCAAAGCGGCTTATTTATTTTTTGAAAATGAATCCAAGAAAAGGAAAGAATCGGGGACCTGGCATCCGCCGCTACTGGATGTCTAATCATGATTCATGCTGAATTCCCTCCACTTAGTATTTCTTGTCGCCATTTCACCATACTGATTTCACTCCTCATGATTCGGTCTCTATGCTTCAGTACCCCCAGGGCTATATTCAAGCCTTCGGAAGTCTGCCCAGATCTGGTACGAGTTATTTACAAACTGGCTTTCCTTTCGACATCTTCCAGGTAGTCAACTCTATATTTAAATGTTATCACTCTGGAGTGTGCCAGCTCATCTTTAGTAGAGTGTGAATAATTGAGCTCAATAAGAAGTATGCAGAACAAAATTCCGAAGAGTCCAAGGGCTCACCATAAGCCCCAAACGTTCGCATTGATAACAACTGTACGGGCAGTAGTGGATAGCTAGTCAGCTCAGGCTGAGGCACCGGATTTTCGAATAATAGACCTACCGTACGGATGTAAGTAACTAATGACTTCAAATTTCAAAACAATAGCCAACAGTAAACTTGTGTAATATGATTATTAACTTGCGAGAGGATGTAGGGGAAGCCATCAAACTTGTGAATCTATAAGTAACTTGTGTCCCGAAAAAGTACACTTGTGTCCACCCGAATTTTTGGACGCTATTACGCCCATACGTACGGCGCTTCCCCGTGGAAGTCTCCCTGAGCCGTTGAAGGCGACTCTCAACTTGCTTAGCCGTCCTCCGTCTCCCAGTCTCCCGGAAGATATATGCAGATATTAATTGGTTGCATATAGGGGCTCGACCTAGGAGTCGTGTCTCCCTCGAACCATCTGGTTGGTATTGCTCCAAGCCTAAGCGAAGGGACAACGTTGGTACGACTGCAACCGGTGACGTTGGAGCAGCTTAGTACCTTTGATCAAAGCGGCCTCGAGCTCTGCAGGTCATTCCATATCGTCCCCTCGCAATATCTTCCGTCTTTTCCGTCCGTTATAGATAGTTTGGAATACCTCCTGGGCGCCTGTGTTAGAGTCGGGTAGGATGTCGTTCGTATCTCGAGACTGTAAACCTATGGACTGAAGGGGTAGTTTAACAGAACGAACAGAATGTTTAAGGGAGGACTCGGACTCCATCCGTGCAATGTCAAGCGCCCAATCATTAACCGTAGTCAACAATCTCGGATGTTTTGCAATAAGCTGTACGTCCGTAACATTTTCAAGCATTGCACACCCTACTTGAATGTCAGAGCCGTAACATCATTAGTAAGAGAACAGAACGTACCAGCTGAGACTGAAATGTCACTCGTTTTGATAAGGCGACTTAGGAATTCGTTGTCAAGTGGAGCCGACGTGCCATCCTTAGAAAAATCACATCCTCAGAATGCTTTCTCAAGCCGCAAGGAGCACTCAGGCTGGACGTACTGATTCTATAGTAGCATTTCCTTCATTTCTGAAGTTCATCCATTGCTCATCATGGGTGATAGCAACATGAGCGGTTGGACACTGAGAAATAAATAATGTAAGTCAAGCAGGAACAATGTAAGTTCGATTATCTACATTTTGGAGCATATACTCATTTATCTTGGCCGAAGGGTTGAAGACCTGCGGATTTCGGAAAAACAAAAAGATTGCGACTTCAAGGGATTACAAGAGTCCTGTACCTGTTCACGCTTTGGGAATCCTTCTGTGTACGTCTCAGAAGAGTCGATGTAGAAATCAGAAACGTTAGCGTAAGCATAATCATTGTTCTGTCCAAAAATAATAATCATCAGTTGGGGTAGTAAATGAAGGACGATTTTTAAAATTACCGCAGCACTCCCCCTGTAGATACCCACATCTCTTGTTGATGTGTCAGGGACAATGCTCCCCATGGTGTTCTCTCCACTATACGGGATTGATGATATAATTGGAGGACCTTTCATGTTGCTACTATCGCTCTTGAAAAGTTCTACAGCCGACTTTCCGAACATTCGCTGCAAGATCGTAGGGTTTTCTCGGACCGATATCGAAAATCCACGGAGAAAGATGGTCTGGTTAGCAGGATCCGACGAGGCATCGTGCTGGTGGTTGCGCCGATGAACTCCTACCTGAACCTCCCATCTATGTGAGATCCTTCCTCCAACCTCGCCCACGCCAGCCATTAAGAAACGCAAGGATACAGATCGAGCATCAGACGGACAATGAAAACATGCCGTTCCCCATGAGGGGTATTTATCGCATCCTGTGACGAGGTATAAAGAGCCATTACGGATCTCCATGCCCTGTTCGTCATTGAAATATTGGTACCAATGGTGGGCATTCTCAGAGGCATATCTGCGAAGGAGACCCGGATGTCTGGAATCGTGGAGCTCGCCACCATCTGGAAGAACTAGGATGGCGGTTCGAGTAGAACAAGAGAATTCGAAACTGACACCTCCGCCGATGCCAGAGGCAATTCTATTGGCGTTGATACAGATAGTAAGCTGGCAGGCGCAGGTAAAATGTGCAAGGAGAATACTCACGACCATTGCGTAGATGCTTCTAGTTCAATGGTAGTCTGTTGTACATGAGACGTAGTCAACGCTGACGGCCTTGGATGCGTTTCTTGCCATGTTCGAACGGATGGATGAGGAACCACTAGAGGTTGAAAGTTAGGAGGAACACGGCCTTCGTTGATAGCATCATTCGCTGGTGCGCAGACAT
Source organism: Armillaria mellea (assembly GCA_030407055.1). Taxonomy (NCBI): domain Eukaryota; kingdom Fungi; phylum Basidiomycota; class Agaricomycetes; order Agaricales; family Physalacriaceae; genus Armillaria; species Armillaria mellea. Next base: position 4,795,957 of record JAUDZF010000002.1, read on the forward strand.
TAAAAAGGTAGGCGAATCCTCCGTCATCGGTGATATAACCAAGATCACCAACTCGAGTTCCTGCGACCCGATAACTTGGAGGAAGGTTAGAGTCCATATCAGGGAACCATAAAGGAAACCCATGGCCAAGGCCAAGCATGAGGGGGATGTATATAGCTTGTGCTCGTTGTTCCGCCATAAGGGGAGGAGAGAGGGAAAATGCTCGAAGAGATCAAGTAATCGAAGACGCACCTAGCTAGTTAAATATGTTCTGGAGTTCACAGAATAAATCAAGCATGCGGTTCATCGGATGACTGTACCACCGTGTTAAGGTACGTCGAACACAGCCAGTCACAGCTTCGTTGATACTTATTACTGAACCCATGGTGGAAGGATTTCGATAGCTATGTGTAAAAAGCGTGGTCATAGCCTGTTTCCAGTAAAAACGAACGATTATCGTAGCTTTGTTTCAAGTTTTCACGGACAACAAATATCCTATCGCTATAATATTGGCGGATATGCCAGCGTTAAAAGATATTCGAAAGAGCCCGAAACCTTATCATGGCTGTCACTTCTCAGTATCACACCCAGCTGTAGAGAGATATTTTGGATGTGAAGGGCTGTAGGACACTGCATGGTTCGATAGTCCAAAGAAAGGTAAAGCACAGGCGCCTAGCATCGAGGAAATAAATCTGCGAGTCGGCGATCGGATACTAGACAGAAGCCAAGGCTGTGACGTGACGGTACGTTCCTGTTTCTTTCCTTCCATCACCATCGTTTACAACAGGGTCGTCCATTGCTCATTATCCCTGCCGCAGCGGGCACCCCATTTTCGCGGATAAAGAACAGTCAACTTCGAAGAAAGCCAGAAAACAACATTAAGCTCGGTATTCTTCGAAATGTTCCTTCAGTTTTTTGGGCCTGCGACGTCTTCAAGGTGAGTTTTGGAATGGTGTACTTATCCTGAAAAAAGATGGAACAGAACTGTAGATACGCTCTCGCGACCCTACTACTCTTCCTTCAATTTGCGACGAAACATGCGCGCGGGACATCAACATGAGTGCCGACCCTCCACTAAGCCCGCTGGGGAACCTTGCGACAACCTCTGGACCAGGAGAACTGAGCAACATTAGGAGCTCTTGTTGATGGTACGAATAGCTCATTGTCGCTGTCGTCGTCCCGGATAGGTGGCCTGATAGCGTATCTATGAATATGTTTTCGGTTGTGTATCGTGAACCTGAGCGTCTCGACGACGCGTCATGTCGGCCTTTTTTAAGAGGGACTACGCGGTGAGGCTTTATGTGGGTCAGGGTTTGTATGGCTGCCTATGATAATCTCTAGCGGTGGCCCTCATCCGTGTCAGGGAGAACGTTCATCCAAGCTTTCAACTCGGTGGGATTACCGTCGGTGTGTAGGGTTTTTCGTGCTCGTGTTGCCGAGTATGCTGGTGCTGGTGTATGGTCGTGAATCCTGAGACAATCTCTGTCATTAAACCACTGGGCACGTCGTGTCTGACTTGAAGTCGGTAACGGGATGAGCTGTTGCTCATCGAAAATGGTAACTGTTGATGGCCAGTGGCTCGCGAGTCCTGGTAGTCTGCTTCCAGTAAGTTTCCCATCCCGTTTTCCAGCTAATTCACGTACTCACCAAGCTTTTTCCGTATGATCAAGTTACGTACACTACGAAATACATAATCAAGCAGTGTTGCTACGGTGGACAACAGATTAGGATCCCTAGACGCCTCTCTTGGTCGACCACAGGAATTTTCTCCTCTCACGCTCACGCTTACTTTCTCTGATTTTATGGTCGTCCCTTCCAATCGTCCCTCTCGAAAATTCTTACATCTTATATCCATTCTTTGTTCTCGCGCATCTAGAATTGATGGGAATCAACAAGAGTCGATGTATTTCCCCATAGGCAACAAGAAGTCTCCTGTTTTCATCCTCTGGCATAACTAAGCCGACTAGACAAAGTCATACGTTGCAGCCTTGGCCACCGCTCGTTTATCTCTTCCAACAGCTTTTCGTTATTCTCTATCGATATCTCGACCACCTCAAACTCTTCGACATTTGGGAAGAACACTGAAACCGGAGTCACCATCTCCAAATTGGAAGCAACTGAGCATCGCTTTGATACCAGTTTAGTAATCCCAGGTAGAGTGAGTCCCGAAATCGTGTCCCACGGGAACTCGAACGGCAGTTGGACGCAGGAAACGGCTGGTAATCGTGATATCCAGTATAGGACATGCCGAATCTCAGGCGTATTCCGCTCGTAATCTGGTTTAAAAGCCCTGCACGGTTGACATTCGTACCCAAGCACGATGACTGAATTCAGACTGGGAAACGACTTTGGTCTCATAGATGGTAATAGATGATCCAAATTCCAGATGCTCATGGCGATAGTGTGTAGATGTGGAAGTCGCATGTGCACAGTGTGGAACCACGAACGTGGTGCGGTGATACACCCCCAAAAAAATGTCAGATCCGTTATCGTTGTATGATGAGAGAGGAACGAGGATAGGTTCTCTGGTGTAAACGTGCACGAGTCGAATGTTATGTGTTTCAAGTGAGGGAGGCGTAGGGACAAGACGCTGTCCGATTTGTCTTTGAATAGATCACGGATGTATCGGATTGTCAATGCTTCGATGGGTGATGCGCGAGCTGAACGGACGAGCCAGTCGAGGAAGCATGTTGACCCAGAAGGGATGCACATAGAGGTGAGAGTGGTAAATGGTGGAGGATGGAACTTCCCGCTCGCCAGCTGACCGAGACATTCCCAGCCTGTCCGCAAGCACTTGAACGATACACATCGTAAACGGACAAGGCCTTCGCAGAATCTGTGGAGCCTCTCCGCGTAGATCTTGCACATCATGCTGTGGCAGACAACACAATGATTAGTAGTCGATGTGAAGTCGATATGCAGGCTAGGATGCTGTTTTCGAGGGATACACCGATGGTATTGTAGGACCTCGTCAAGCTCCGCCGCGAAATGGTGGCTGAACATTAGTGTCATCGATGGGATGTATGGCGTTGCCAAGGAAAGCCGAAGATTACGCAGATGGTTGAAGTGACACGGAGCGTCGGTGCAATATCCCCCAAATACGCTGTAGTCCTTTTTGAATTCATGCCATGGGCCGAGATAGAGGCGCATTGCCACTGCATTCAGTCTCCGGGAAATACATGCCAGTGAGAGCAAGTCCTGGCGCTCGACATGATTGAAGACTGCGTATAGGAGCTCGTTTGGGAGGTCTGTCAATGTCGACGCTACCTGGAGCTCGTGCCTCATTGGAGTGACTATGCCTTGGGCGGAAGGAAAGTTTGAGGAGACGGACTTGGGAACAGGATGGAGCTCCTGGTGGTCGTGGAAAACAAGAGGGTCTCCTATTTTTCGCGGTAAGACGGTCATACCGGACCGATATCCTCAGATCAAGGTTGCTCACCCCCAAAATTGAATCGGAACCAGCAGGGCGTCAAGAGTTTCAACACCAGATGCTACTTACATGCTAGCCGTCTAGTAGAGTCATAAGTCCTGATAGAATATACGGGTACCATCGAGAGAGATGTTCTTGCTAGTCTTCTTCTCTGATCCTGCTATTACGGCCAACAATCATTCATGTTTGTGTCTTACAACGACTCAAGAGAAGGATAATTGACTACGCGACGTGAACCGATTTTGCTGGTCACTGGAAATCACTTGAACAGTATTATCAGTAAGTGCAGACCATCTAAATCAAGAGAAGAGTTGCGTACCACAGAAGCTAATGAATCAACTTATGAACAGCTGATCACAGTGGTCCGCCTTCACTGCAGCTATGCATTCAGCTCCGTGTCGTATACGATATATGTATGCAAGAATATTGCGCCACTCCCACCGTTCGGCGATATGAAATCGCACAGGGGTTGCATCCCACTACCATCACAAATAGAGAGTGATTTACGTGGCTTGCGATTGTTCTCCAAAGTGCCCAACTCATAAAACATCCACGAAAGAACTCAAATGTCATTGTCAAAATCCATTTCGAAAGTCACAATGATAGAACCGAGTACATATAAGAAAAGTCCTACAAAAAGTAGTCCAATAATCGTACATGTCCGCATCAAAGCAGTCGCCTAGTAATAGACGTTCCAATACGAGGTGCTATAATACACCCAATCGTCGACCCAGTCATTCTCACAGTCATCTTCCCACGTCGTGATATCGACAATCTCCTCGAAGAGCGCACAGACGAATTGTTCCGCAGCCTCCTCGAGGGTATAGACTACAGAAGAAAAATGTTTCGTCAATGAACTATCGAAGAGAATGAGCTTCAGATACTCACCTTGGCAGGAGTTGCAGTTATCATGGGCCAAGCAAAGGTCCTTACAGTCTGCGAGGTAATATAAGTAAAAAGAAAGCCTAGATGATGAAAGAAAGCGCACGTACCGATCTCGTAGGTCACCTTGTCAACGTACCCACACGAGAATGGGTTACGCTTGCCGGGCTTCCAGCCCTTCCAGTCATACCTGTCAACGAACACAGGCTCCCATCGGGATTTGCTGTAGGGCCATTGGGTAGGACATTTGAATCCACACACGGGCTGTCCGAAGCTAATCAGAATCGGAAGATAAGAGAAAGGAAGATAGAAAGCGTACATCATCAAGGCAAGGACAGTATTCTGGGACATCCTTTGGGCAGTGCTTATCCGTTCCTGGCCAGGTCCAGGAAGGCTTCCAGGGAGCATAAGAGCCGTTATAGTTCCTCCCTTGGATGGTAGTGTCCCCTGCTACCGGCTGGCGGGCGGTGATAGTGCCGGAGAGACCGGGAACGATGAGAGCGGCGAGAGGGACAAGCGCGGCAAGTGAGAAGCGCATGATGATGAACGAGTTAAGATGCGAAAATGAGTGGTACAGAAGTGGGTAGACGAGGGCGGAGATCTGTCTGAAGAATGGTGTCCTCTTTCTGCAGCCTCTTTATACATTTTCGCGCGTCCCTGCTACGATACACAGGTGAAGGGCGAAGCATTCAGAATAAGACAAAGCCCGACATGAGGTCAAGTGAAGCGTGCGGCAATGAAATGCAGCGTAAAATTCATTTCAAGGGCCAAGCCTCGAAGGAATCCTGCGTTGAGTGGTGATGTCCAGGATGGATGGAGAGCGCGAATGCGACCTGTGCTAATACGAGAAGGGATACACTGCTTATGTCGAGCCAAGCCCAACCGATTCAATGGCTTTGGCTTGGGGGTGGAATTTGTCGATCATTGCCCAAGGCGATCTTTTCCGAAAGGGAAAGATTAACGACTGCCAAGCCGTCCAGCCAGTATCTGTACTCGTCCCATGTCTTCGCTTAGGACAATCTCCGCCGGCGTTTCATGGGGGCCAACGGCTGTGATGATTCAAACGAGACGATCACGTTGGCTCGCGTTCTGGGAATTTTTTGGATATGTAATGATTGTCCAAGGTAATCATTAAGCCAAAAAGAGACGCTCAGCCAGCTTTCGGCGCTTGGCACTCCAAGCATCGCTATCCTTCCTGGTCAGATTTCGTACAATTAACAGCAGCTTAAGAATAGAGCTTACAGTGTTGGAAAAATGATATAGCTTGCCACACGAGTTGAGCACTTTGCTGGACCTAGGCTTAAGCTCAAGTCACGTCGAGGCACTAGAGCAGTATTTTGAGTAAATCAATGTCAATCAAAAGAAGAGTAGCGTACCAATCAAACTGCCTCGCCACCGTACAGCTATGAATATGGCGGCGCACTCTGCACTCTTCATATCGATCCATAGGTCGCATAGAAGACACGGGATCTTACATGGTCGAGAGGCTCGCAGCATGGCCCTCTCTACGTATGTACTGCGAGACGTCTCCGGTCATCAATTCCGACGATGACGCGACAGTGAGGATCGAAGCTGGAGGAGCATCGCGCCGTGCCCACACCCTTCCTGTGCACGACGAGACAACATGGATAGTCGAGAGGATCGTTCCAAATCAGGAATAGATTTTCTCAATGATAGGTCTTGGCGTCTCGGGATCTATATGTTGTGGTCGGGATCTGGAAAACGCAGTAAAGTAAGAGGTACGTACTTAGTGACCTTCATCGACCTCTTCAGAATGATCATGCCTGTCCTCGTCGCCTCTTGAATTCGTGCCGAGTTTGTGTCGGTGAATGTAAATGGAGAGGACCTAAACACGTTACATGAAAGGTAAAAAGAGCAGGAATGAAAAACATACTATTCCTTGCCGACTACTCCCTGCTCTCCGCAGCGCCATTCCAACTGGAAAATGAAGCGCTTGCGCGTCCAGTTTGGTATGTGCAAGCTAAAGCCCTGGCTCAGGGCCTGTACAGGCTACGTAGATATCGCCCTTCATCGCAAGAGTAGCAAGCTCATCGTCACATACACAGGCAGCATCGTTGCAAAATAAGAAGAGAAAAAGAATCTACAGGGATGTCCCTCAGTAAGAGAAAGCGAAAGAAAGACAGAAAACGGTATACCTTTCCTTCTTCGAAAGGCCAGAATACTAGCTCGGATCGTGAGAGCTACAAATGCAGCAACAGGAAGGAAGGCAAACAGAGAAGATATCGAGTCGTCGTGGACGTAGAGGTCGAAGGCAAAGAGTGTAATATTGTGACGTGACAGATCACCTTCCTGTTCTTCCCGTTTCGTTCGTTTCGTTTCTTCCACGACCACGATCACGACATTTGAACCTGCTGCTAGTAATAACGCCTTCTGCCTCGTTGGCCCTACTACCTGTGATGTTCTCTGCGGTTTTCTCGTTGATGAAGAGCAGTCAATGATGAGAGGACCATGGAACCGTCATCTCTGTTGGTCGGAAACAGCTCTGACGAAGCGTACCTCAAAGTTTCTTGGAGTGTTCAAAGGCTTTCTATCGAAAAGTGAGTTTTATGAAGATATTTTTATTCTGAAAGGAAATTGCCTGAGATTTGTTAGATACAACCTGACATTGGTATGTACACCACTACAACAGATGCGCATGGGACATGAACATAACAGACGGTTCCCTGTTACCGAGCCAGCGGGGGGCTGTCGTGGTAACTACGGGACTCGGAATGTGGAGGGATGGAGGATGCCCAGAAGGAACAATCCATCATGGCGGTCCGTGTTGAGGGTATGACTGGCCTGCCATCACTGTCGCCAACCCCGATGGGCCGCCTAACAGTGTATCCATGAATATTCTGTTTTGCTGTTCATCGCGAACGGCGTCGCGATGGTGGGTTCTGTTGACCTCGCTGCGGGTAAAGAAGGAGGTGATCCAAGCATCGAAGGCAGCGGGATCGGTAGGTGGAATGTGGCGCGGAGCTCGTGCGCGCGCATATAGCCACTCTTGGTGCTGGTGCGAGGTGTCGACCTTCCGGAGAAATAGCGCGACGATCCAGGCATCGAACGCGGCCGGGTCAGACGGTGGCATCTCGCAACTGGTCCCTCGAGGGGTCGCCGTTGGGTACTCGTTACGATGAGGAGACACATCGAGTGGGCCATATCCTGTGGCGGCATAATTCTCCTGTTGCAAATGAGTTCTCTGTTCTCTTGAATATTAGGCTGACATGCTCACTAGTTTTGTCCTCATGGATCCTAGGTCTACGTCTGCAGACATTGCTGCATTCCCTGCTGTGGCATGCAATAATTTGATCGCCCCCGCGACTCCAATTGCATTTATCTGCAAGTCAGTGAGATGTGGCTGTAGGCATCAGCCATGGAATTACACTGACCAGATGATAAATCCGCTCGGAGATAAGCATTTCGTCGTCTTCGATATGATACGAGTTCATCTTCATGTTGAGTATTTGAAGTTAGAGTTCAACGTTCAACTTGTGGTGGCTGTGACGGGTGACAATTATGAGCCCTGAACGCCTCTCTGTCTTTGTTTTGTTTTCGACCAACTGGGAAACAACGGTACGACTACCATTTCCTCCATCTACCCCTCCGCGTTTACTTATACTGAACCTACTATTTGAACAGATCGATGGACATTTGACGAGTTTTCTCTCTATCATAAGATCATGGCTCGCAAGCAAGGAACCGACCGGAATGTTGGAATCAAGGTAGGCGACATTCCCTGTGGTCTTGTCCATTATTTACAAAGAAAGAATCGTAGTTTGTTGCCTCCGATGCATGTTTCTGCCTCTTCTGCGAAGAAGAAACCAAGATCAAGTGGCTATTTGGATGCGAATCACCTCAGTAACTAGCTCCGTATGCTTGAAATGGTGGAACTAAACAAGCTTTCCTAAGGGTGTGGCATGCCAAATACCTCTGCGTGTACGGGCTTAAACTCATAGTCTTGTTTGTACAGAATCCATCCCGCCTTCAATGAAGAAGTGCGAATAGATCGGTACCGCATTTTTTTCTGCTACGTCTGTCTCTCCGCTTGCGTTTCTCGTCGAAGGTGTCTGATCATGACCTTGCTAGCAAGAACGACTGGCAAAACCTCGGTGCCGACGCTACGGCCCATTAATGATCGTTGCAGTCCTCGCGGTACCGGGAGGCTACCCCGTGTCAAAATAGATTCTGTACGGAATGACAAGGCGCTTCTCAATATTGACCGAATGTTATTTCGAGATGTCGATGCGCTCGGACCGTCGGGCCGCGACAACGGGCTAACATTCGTCGTCAAGGACGGAACCTGGACTCCTCTATTCACCACCACCATGGTCACTGACCTCAACTCCGCCGCGTACTTTCTCCGAGACCTTCTCCGTATATATAAGCAACACTTCACCACGATGATCTAACACCAAAATCTCCGTCTCTAGTAATATGATCTCCTACCTCACACTCGTCGCTTCTTTCTTCGTTCTGTCGAGCGCCCAGCAGTTCGGGCCCTACTATTCACTAGGAGCGACGAGCTCGTATATCGTCGAGGCGACGACTACTCTGACCCCAAGCAAAGTGCCCAGCCCTGCTGCTGACAGACTCGCACTGTGGCCTGGTATGGGCACTGATGGCGGAGGATTGTACCAGTCCATTGTGCTCGCCGTCGCCAGTCCGGAGAGGTAAGCATCCAGCTCTCAGCAAGTCAAACCTCATGATGTCCGGCAGTGAGTGTGGTGGATCGACGGGACAGTGGTGCGCATTTGCTAGCGTCTACAACGGTATGTGTTGTGCTTGATTCCAAGGATATACCTAAAGACAGGCGGATCGTCAAAGGCACCCAGCAGAGTGGCGATTCAGTCCCTATTGACGCGAATACTCCTGTAACGATCAATTGTGAGTAGCAGCAGAGCAGGGGAAGACTGGGTGACTGACTCTCGGTTGTGTAGATAAATATGACGAGAGTACCGAGTCGTACACGCAAAAGGTTACCGTCAACGGGGAACTCATCTCGACTATCACTACTTGTCCGCCGGTTTCTTCCGTTGTATCGCTTCGTCCTCATTCTGACTATTCCCTTCTTTCCAGCTGATGGAAAGGCCATTGGATGGGTATATTTATTCCATCTTTCCAGATCGTCTACTGATTGGACTGGGTACTTAGGGAACTGCTGTCGAGTGCCAAGATGATGCCTGTAACGGCACTTCCACTACCCACAGTGCGTACTGTCTTTTTCTTCCGCCATGAGCAGTATGCTGACGGGGACTTGGTAGCCTACACGAACACGACTATTGTCCTCGCTGCAGCTGATTCCTCGTTTGGAAGCACTCTTTCGGTAAATCTCGTTACCGCCTCCGAGTTAACCTCGGACGACAACATTACTTGGGCTGTCGAGTCGATCTCGGTCCCGGAGTATAGCTGGTAGAAGAATGGATAGTATTGGAATCTATTTTTCATTTCATATTGGCATGTCGAATTTATTTCCGAATTTCCGAAAGTCGTGATTCGTCGCGTTGCAATAGCTCAGGAGAATGACGCATTCACTGAACGGCGCCGAGCTTTGATCCTAGTCAGCTCTGTTTACAATGTCAGAGCCTTAGTAAGTAACGACCGTAACGTCCGACACTACGGCGGACCTGCCAAACCTTCTCGGCGAAGTAAAGTTATATAAAGCTGACATGCCTGGTTTTCTGCAGATTGAGAAGTCTTGGCTGACGACAAATCCTATGAAGACTTGCATCCGTGATCACCTATCTTATAATTACGCATGCTTCGTTTTGGTTGATCAGATTCCGATGGCCGAACTTCTTCCTATTAGCAATTTTATGATTACGAGGACCTTACCATTGCTGTTGCACTACGTTCCGCCCAAGATCGCTGGAGTACGTGTTCCCTCCGCCCAAAGTCTGGTGTGCTACAATCTGATAGAGATCTAATAGCGCTAATTCCAACATCTCGTTGAGATGATCATCGTGTCACAATTAGACCTTGCCTGTCCTTCATACAAATCAAGGAACATGTTTACCGGTTTAACTTTGTGAGTGCCATTCCATCAAACGCAGGCCGAAGCCTAAGATGGCAGCAGGAAGAGAACGAATACTTGCAGAAACTAGAGGAGACGTTCCAGAGTGTTGGGAGGAATATTCGTCGATGGTGGCCTTCGCTCGATGAAATGAGGCACTAACGTTATCCAGTGACGCAAATGCATATGGTGTTGTCAAGCTCGAATCGAAGTGGGAATGTGATAAACGGATGTTGACACCAACACTTGGCTTTGCCTACGTCATAAATCGCACCACTGTCCGTCTTGCGGTGAAATCATAAGCGTTAAAAGGCAACGGTAGCTTCTATTTTCTGTTCGGAACTCTAAGTTTGTTGGCCGATGGGCCGCGGAGGTAAGCGTTCATGACGTGAGGTACCATATAATAGCTGACAATTTCGCTGCTTTCGTTCTCACAATATCTTCCAATGGCACCATCCGAAGTCCCCTTCAAGATATCCATCTCGGACGAGAAGCTCAAGCTCCTTCAACAAAAGCTTGCGTTGGTTACGTTCCCGGATGAACTTGAAGACTCTGGAACGAAATATGGTGCGCCGCTAAAGGATATACAGCGTCTGGTGGCTCGGTGGAAAGACGGCTTTGACTGGAGAGCCCAGGAAGCCGCTCTCAACGCGGAGCTCCCACAGTTCACTCGCGACATTGACGTTGAGGGTTTTGGTGGGCTCAATATTCACTACGTGCATAAGAAAAGCAAGGTCGAGGGTGCCGTGCCGTTGCTCTTCGTTCATGGATGTGCGTACCCTCCGGATTTTATCTATGCATGTGGCTAACTTGTCACAGGGCCAGGAAGCTTCATCGAAGTACGGAAAATTCTCCCACTTTTGACGACGCCATCCCCTGAACACCCGAGCTTCCATGTCGTCGCGCTGAGCTTACCTGGATACGGGTTCTCAGAGGCTCCAAAAAAGCAGAAATTTATGCTTTCGCAGTACGCTGAGGTATGCCTCTTCACAAGCCGGTCTGCTTCACCATTAACACGATCTAGGTCGCCAACAAGCTCATGTTGGCTCTCGGTTACAACGAATATGGTACGCTTACCATCTCTTTGGGCGACAGCTCCTGACTTTACGCTTCCAGTCACGCAGGGTGGGGATTGGGGAGGCTTCGTGAGTGCTGACTCTTGCTGATGTACTGTTACTCATGAGTGCACTGTTTGCAGATCACACGAAAAATTGCCCTCGTCTACGGTGGCAAGCATAGCAAAGCCTGGCATACGAATATGCCCTTGTAAGCGTGTCTCCCTGTATTTTGGTGTACGGCTCTCATTGTCAACAGAGGTCGGCCCCCGACTCTGTATGAACCCATAGTTTACTTCCGCCACCTCCTGACGCCGTACACAGCTGTTGAGAAAGCTGGGTTAGCACAATCACAGTGGTTTCGCTCTAAAGGAAGCGGCTACTCTGCCGAGCATTCTACTCAACCCCAAACACTGGGGTATTCGCTGGCCGATTCCCCGGTCGGTCTCCTCGCGTGGATTTACGAGAAGCTGGTGAACTGGACGGACGCGTATCCTTGGGATGATGATGAAGGTAGGTTTCAGTCCAGAGCTTGGTCTCCTTTTTCCTTGTCTAAAAATGTTCTTTGCAGTCCTCACATGGATATCCATCTACCTATTTTCAAGATCCGGCCCTACGGCATCCATACGTATATACTACGAAGTTTTCGGTTCATCGGACATTTTCAGTTCATCGGAAATGACTGTGTTGGAAGAAAAACCTGCCATTCCGAATGGCGTGTCGTATTTTCCTAAGGAACTTAGCTCTTCTCCTCGTCTGTACGTATTGTATATGTCCTCTCGTCAATTCCGTACTGATGCCGCCATCACAGCTGGATTCGTACTAACGCTAACGTCGTTTTTGAATCCGAACATACCGGTGGCGGACATTTTGCCGCACACGAAAAGCCTCAAGAATTGGTAGATGATCTGAGGAAGATGTTTGGGAAGGGGGGACCTGCATATGGCGTTGTTCCCGGGAAGACTGGTTATACTTAGATGAGAGGAGCGGGACGCAAAACTCGAAGCTTTGATACGGTATACCTGGGTCGATGAGGATTCCAAGCTGTGAACATAAAGTTGCCAGAACCAAGCTGTGATTCATGTGTTGTAACAGTGTATTATATCAGAATCGTAGTGCTGCGGGCTATCACTCGTAGCACCTAAGTGTCGAAAAGGTATTGCAGTGCTCAGTATACATTGGGAGTTCAGCTCACTGTAGGCCCGACGTCGTTAGCAGGCTTCGGTTAGATTCCTGAATGATTGACGACTATATCAGTATCCGACCTTCTGTGTTTATACCTGACGAACCTCTGTCTGAAAAAAATAACAATTTGAATATGATTATTATTTGCATATCCAATTTATCGGAATTTATCTAGGCGTTGAAAATCACTCAGAGTTTGACAATTCCGTGCCGTGGCTTCAGTTCTTGCTCTATTCCCTTCGGAGTTTTTGTATTCAGATAGAATATTATCTCAGTATTATAGGTATCAAATTTTCTAAGAGATTGAATAGAAGGAAACGGTACCATGCAATTGCCGGACCAGCCAACTCAGTCATTTGAAGCGAAAGTCGAGCATCGCCGGAAAAATAATCTGTGAGCACCAGGATGTGCATACCTATCGTACAATGGGACGACTTTCCCGGAAAGTTAGGACAGGATGGAAGCTCGGGAAGCTCGACTATCGCTTCAAATGACTGGGTTGGCTGGTCCGGCAATTGCATGGTACCGTTTCCTTCTATTCAATCTCTTAGAAAATTTGATACCCATAATACCGAGATAATATTCTATCTGAATACAGAAACTCCGAAGGGAATAGAGCAAGAACTGAAACCACAGCACGAATTGTTAAACTCTGGGTGATTTTCAACGCTGGTGGTATGACATTCATGATTTGGTCAGCTCATGCTAAAAATAACCTTAGTCGTTTCCATCGAAGGTCGCATGCAATTATGACTCGAGAGACGACCCTTTAAAGGCAACAGAACTTAGCGACCCTGATATGGGGCATTGTATAAGTAAAGCTAACAATTTCACCGCTAGAGTTCTCGCAGTATCCTCCAATGGCACCACCCGAAGTCCCCTTCAAGATATCCATCCTGGACGAGAAGCTCAAGCTCCTTCAACAAAAGCTTGCGTTGGTTACGTTCCCGGATGAACTTGAAGACTCTGGAACGAAATATGGCGCGCCGCTGAAGGATATACAGCGTCTGGTGGCTCGGTGGAAAGACGGCTTTGACTGGCGAGCTCAAGAAGCCGCTCTGAATGCGGAGCTCCCACAGTTCACTCGCGACATCGATGTCGAGTTTCGGTGTGCTGAATATTCACTACGTGCATAAGAAGAGTCAGGTCGAGGGTGCTGTGCCGTTGCTCTTCGTTCACGGATGTGCGTACCCTCCGAATTTCGTTTTTCCGTGTTTAATTGACTTGTTACAGGGCCAGGAAGCTTCATCGAAGTCCGAAAGATTCTCCCACTTCTCACGGCATCGTCATCAGAGCACCCGAGTTTCCATGTTGTCGCGCTGAGTTTGCCGGGATACGGGTTCTCAGAGGCCAGCAAAAAGCAGAGCTTCAGGCTTGCACAGTACGCCGAGGTATACCTCACCACCACCAGGTTCACTGCACCGTTGACTAAAGCGCGCTGTAGGTCGCCAACAAGCTCATGTTGGCTCTTGGTTATAACGAATATGGTGCGTTATATTGGTTTCCTTGACACCCTCTGCTGACTTTGCACTTGCAGTTACACAGGGAGGAGATTGGGGAGCATTCGTGAGCATAATCAGCAACAGTTTCTTACCACCATAGTAATGACAGCTCTGGAAAGATCACGCGAAAGATTGCTCACATCTATGGAGGTAAGCATAGTAAGGCTTGGCATACCAATATGCCGTGGCCATGGTAAGTGTCGTCCTTTCTGCCCTCTGTTTCAACGAACCCAAATGACCTCAGGTCTCATCCTCCGACCATCCGCTATCCCCTGCTCTATGTTCAGCACCTCCTTACCCCATACACGGCGGCTGAGAAAGCGGGTTTGGAACGCGCAGAATGGTTCCGCGCGAAAGGAAGCGGCTACGTAGCGGAGCATTCCACACAGCCTCAAACACTAGGATATTCGCTCGCCGATTCCCCAGTCGGTCTCCTCGCATGGATTTTTGAAAAATTGGTCAATTGGGCGGACGAGTACCCGTGGGATGACGACGAAGGCCAGTAGTGCAAAATTTGACCTTTATGTGCCTTTATCTGATGTTGTAACCTTGCAGTTCTGACATGGGTCTCCATTTATTGGTTTTCTACATCGGGTCCTACAGCATCTATCCGTATATACTCCGAGGCCTTCGATGCACTCGATATCCCGACAATAGGGGCAAAACCCGCCATCCCTCATGGATTATCATACTTTCCAAAAGAACTTGAGGACGTTCCTCGGATGTGAGTACCTCGGTATATCTGTAATGATGTTTTTCCTGATGCGTGGTCGAAGCTGGAATCATGTCAACGGCAACGTCGTTTTTGAATCCGAACATACTAGTGGAGGGCACTTTGCCGCGCATGAAAAGCCTCAGGAGTTGGTGGATGACGTGAGAAAAATGTTTGGAAAGGGAGGGCCTGCGTTTGGGGTTGTTCCTGGACGGACTGGTTACAGATGAGATGGATAGAGAGAAGAGTTTATGCTCCACGATGATGAGAGTAAACGCAAGTCCTTCGGAACATTGGTATGCTATATAACGCTGTCGTCCGTATATATTGACATGCTGGAGTCCGCGCGATTTCCGAAATTTAAAGGTTGACTATTGTAGGCCCTTTGAGAAAGATCTATTACCGTCCACCAGGCTTGCGCGCTGTTGAGCTGCTAAGAGATCCTTCTCATATAAGTATCTTGCATGCTCATATTTCCTCTCATTATTGTCGCGGCTTACCCAGGATTGAGAACACGGTCAGACTGGTCACATGTAATCCTTTACGCAACGCGTCCTGACGCGTCGTTTCAGATAACTTAAGTATTACGGATACTTATCACTGATGCGAACACTCATACAGCTACATCCATCATGTGGCGGACTAGAGATGGTCGCGATGGCGGCTATGTACAAGGAAAGTTGCACAAGCATAGGCAAGGTAGTATTGTCCCGAACAGTAGAACAAAACACTACGTCCCTGATTCGAGAAAGAACTAAATGACATAAGTAAGTGGCACCGCATCTCGGCCCGAATGCAAGCATAAAACCCCAACCACAGCTACTTCTCCTTTCCTTACATCTCCCCCACAGCTATCGACCTAATCTACATGTCGTTTGATACGATAACACCATTTCGCGTCGCTGTAGACCTAGAGCCTGTGGTCACCAGCACCAACTCGGAATTAACAGTGAGTGCGCCATCGTTTCTCATATTACTGCTTTGCCCCAACTTTGTTCTTTAGTCCCTCGTCTTTTCACGGACGACAGGCGAAGAGGAGTCGGATGTGGTCCTATACCCACGCGCCCATAGCACCTCCGATTCAAATGATGGCTCCGACACGAGCTTCTCTTCTACTTCCACGGCAGTGGCCACACCGAACCCCGACGACGACATAGAGAATATTGCTCCATTCCACTTTACATTCTTCGTACCACACCTCAAAGCTGATACACACGAGGACGTGAAGGCATTGGGCAGCCGCGAACCTGATTATCCTTCGAGGACACCCCTGAACATGATCATTGTTCCAGAGCCGAAGGAACGAGAATTGCGCGTGCCATTCGGCGTTCTCTATGAGAACCCCCCCAAAAATGCCGCCCGGGCGTCGTTTACCGTCGCTCAGAATAGCCCTCTTGTTCCTTTGTCTTCACTGTCTAGGAGCATATTCAGTTCTCCGCGGCGTCGCGCTATATTTTCTGCAGAAGAGAAGAGTCTTGTGCATTCATTGATTCGCTGCTAATAGAACTCGGTGACTTCATCGAGAAGATTCCTATAATATTGTACATCTAATTCTTACCTTTCTTCTGATGAAGCTGAAATATTAGTCTTGGGAAAACTATTACTTACACGTACCAGAAAGTAGCTTTCTGAAGTCACATGTAAGTAGATATTTTTTGATGCAACGATTCATTCGGGCTGAATTCGAGTTTAATTGAAAGCTCAATATAAGAAGGGAGGTTCTCATATGAGATCGTCACCGACCAAGAAAAGGCCTCACATTAGGTTCGGGGACCAAGTACAGCATGAAGTTCACCGAGTAGCATTCTGCATTGGAAGAGTGTAATAGGATAATCCTATCCATATCACTATCCTATAAGCATTAAATCTACAGCTACCAGTTATCCATGTTTATGGCTAAGAACCGTGGTAATCTATGTAACCAAGCTATAGAGAGCGCCAACGAAAGAACAACTCGTCTCTAAGAAATGTTAATGTCGTGAACCTTCAAAATGTTTATCATTCCCTCTGAGAAAACGATTGTAACCTTTACAACCACAAAAATCCTGTCGGAGATTTGGTCTCATTATTAGCTGCAATCTCCACCAAACCTTTTCCATCGTTAACCCGTTCAAAAATCTCAATACCTCCCCCCTGCGCGCCTCCAGCAACCAACCACTTGTCGTCCGGCCCGCCAAAAGCCATACCACGAAGATGTTTGAGACCCGACCGCACTTCGGCAATGAGCTCCGCCTCTGCGGAAAAGATGGAGATAATGTCCCCGGCAGGCGAAGGGTCGTTGCGGTTCGAGACATATACATACGGTGTTGGGAAGGTCGCGTTTGGATGAGGAATGAGAATCTCTGCGGCGAGCATGTCATTAAGGAAAGAGGGTGGTTGAGACATGGTTGATACGGTGCGAATGAAAGAAGGATCTGCTGGTTGAGGTGGGAGACAGTGGGAATCTATGGTGCTGCTGAGCTCAAGAAGAGTGTAGAGAGTACCATCTGGGATCGTCGCGTTAGCGAGAAATAAACGATTGAATGAAGATGGCGCGTACTGTAGTATGCAACATGGCGAGGTCCCCCACCAGGCTGGTAGGCGATATGACTCTGAGCAGCCCATGTTCCTGTCGGAGCCTTCTTAAATCTGTAGACGCGATCACCGCCAAGGTCAGGAACGAGAACTTCGTCACGTTCTTCATTGAGATACACTTGGTGAGGATGCGACGATAGTTGCCTGTCTTTGTTAGGTCCGGCACCCGTGAGTGCTATGGAAATTGTTGGGGTCTGTTCAAGAACATATGGTGTTTGTGGAGCAATCGGGAGAACGGCGACGTGCCCAGAGGAGTACTATTTGAGGTCGATCAGCTAGAATAAGAGGAACACATTGAATGACACGTACATTCGCGATCAGTAGCTGGTCTTTGGTTGCAAGAAGAGAGCAGGGATCATCTCCTCCGCTGGACGCTTGAGCTACGATCGTACCGTTGCCCTCGTTGTCATATTTAAGGACGACGATCTTTCCATCTGCCTGCTCCAAAGATGCAAAAATGAGAGAGCTATCGCCTGGATAAGGGGTGATCCATGAAGGATGGAAGCCGACTTCAATGGAAGAAGTGCAAGTCAACGAGCCTGTCGATGGGTCAAATAAAAGGGAATAAATGTCGTTGCTGTACGTCGCTACAAGGATACGGTAGCTAGAAGCCATGATGTGCGCAGTCGATAGCTGCAGCCGACTGTCGCTCCAAGTTATACTGTCAGTGTTACAGGCAGATAACCAATCTTCCGAGCTGAGTTCAAATCCCCGATATTTTGCCGGTCCGAATTGAATTAGGGGTATATTACATGATGTCGAGTATCATTTATTCCTGGGATTTGAGTTGACATTTACGTCGATGTATAAGAATCGCCGTTGAAGTTGTTTTCTATAATAAGACGAGGATCTGCTGTAAAGAAATAGAATTCCGATGTTTCTCCGTCTCCACGTGAACCGTACCCCATCTTTCAACGTCGAGGTTGACTACTACTCAGTGTCCTTGCATATTAGACCTCTCATTCGTTCCACGTCTCTGTCCGAGTATTCTCCTTCATTATGGCAAGATAGCGGCTCGGAAGAAAGCAAGTCCGTCATCGCGCTATCCATCAAACTGCAGACAGTCTGAGTAATGGCCGTAGTAAACAATCAATGCATGACTTACGCACCAACTAATCACCACCAAACAACACCCTTCATAAGTCTTCTGCCCGTTCTGACCACTTTGGCACTTTTTACGTGACCATCTGGGGCGATCTCTGCCCCAACATCAACAGTTCCACTGGGATGCCGTATCCGTACCAATTTACTGTCTCCTTGACGGCTCCTTCGTGCTTCGGAGACTATGTCCCAGGCAACGGTGCCAGGAATGTTAGCCGCGACCCCTAGGCAGAGCGCAACTGTCATCGGAACGGCTTTGTGGAGGATACCCATCGAGAGAGCATGGACGACGATATCGACCGACTGGGCGCGGTCATCGTCGGTGCTTGGAGCGCTGAGGATGGCAATTTTTGGTTGGGCTTGAGCCTGTGGATCAAGTCCCATCTTAACGGCACCACTCTGGCGAATGGATTCGAGGACCTGGGGGACTTCTGTTGGTGCGTTTCTCAGATAGTCAGATAATGGGAGAAATGAAGCGAGCTCGTCTGCTAGCACAAATACTGTAGGATTTGTAGCGTCAACTAATGATGTGCGGACATTAGGAGCAGTCAGAGAGTTGATAGCATCGCCGGTAGGAAGTAGCTTCCCAGTCCTGGCACCTCCGGGATTCACGAATTCCATGATTATCTGAGAAGCGTTGCCTGGAACCCCAGCGATAGAAGTCTCTGGGAGATTAAGGACAGGAACCAGCGCGTCGTTAACGGGGAAAGTGGTGTCGATGATTTTTTGGGTGTTTGTATTGAAAGAACGGATGGTTATGTGAGAGCCATCAATAGTATTGGTGGGATCAGAGCATATTCCTTCGTCCAGGGCATAAGTGCCAATAATACTGGAGAGGTTGCCACAGTTTCCAGAGTAGTCTATACTACTATCACGGATTCCTACTTGAACGAAGGTGTACTCTACTTGAATACCCTGGGATCGCTGATTGGGGGAGGGAGTACCGACGACACATATTTTGGAGAGACTGGATATGCCTCCACCCATACCATTCAACTGCCGGCCATGGACGGGATCTGGGGAGCCCATTATTCCAAGAAAGATGCGGTCCCAAGAAGAACGGTCGGCAGGAAGGTGGTCACGGTTGATGAAGATACCTTTGGAGGTACCCCCTCGTAGAAAAGTAGCGGGCAGAAGATTCAGGGTTTCGTTCGTTCTGTCAGTTGAGCTGAATGCCCTGGAAGAACGCAACCTTCGGAATACAGAGAACATCACATTCGCACGACGCCCGGATGGAACAAACATTTAGTGCCGCTACCAGAAGGATCTGAAATCTCATATAAATAGCAATTCAAGGTGTATCATGTTATGTACTTTTACAGGTTCGACCCGGGTGATGGTGGTGGGACGGTAAGTTGAGGTACGGACCATCGGGAAGATTCTCCGATGTTTGGCATCCACCCTCACGGTGCTGTTACCAAACATCCCGGATTTTTTCCACCACGACGGTACGGCACTGTGACTCGTGTCGACAACGATATCTCATCACTGTTAGCGTGAAATCTACCCGAACTGCCTCGCAAGAACACATTTTCGCGGCTCAAGTCCCGCGACGAAGACTTGGGTGCCATGAGCAAGTCGGATATTCAGTCCTGGCTGTCTTCTGCCAGCACGGAACGCGATGAAAGTGAATCTGCTAGTCTGTCGTGGCAGAGAGACCGGGTACTGGAAGACTGGTCACCGTCGATGGAATATGCCCAACATCGGCTTTTAGAAAGCAAAACGTCGTCCAGAGTACGGTTCTTGCAGGAAGAATTGCTTCCTCTAGCTCGACATGCAGGTATGTGCACTTCTCGCAGCTTGTATATGCTCTCTGATCTTCAGATAGAGATCTCCTTGTCCCAAAACCTTGACATATTCAAGCTATTGACACTCACGTACCCCAGATACGCTGATTCGACATCGAAGGATGCTGTCGAGACAGTAGGAATGGAGATCGTGAAGAGGGATGAACTACGTGGGACAACGGATACCGATGAACAAAGGCTGGGAGTAACGGAGCAAATACTGGGCTGGATGTCGCATGAAGTGGCGCGCTATTCGAAGCTCAGTTCATCAAGGTACGTATTGGTTTATTTTGTCGTTGGCTCAACTAAGCCTATCCAAGTGCTTGTGCCCCTTCAGATCTGTTCACGCTTCTCAGTTGGTGCTGTGGGATATACACCATATGTATAAAACATCATCCAGGGTTCTCAGAAACGCAGTCGTGGAGTACCTTGCTCGGATCCATGGCTCTCCTCCTGGACATGATTAGTGACTCTTCACGGGCGAAGCAATCTCTCAAACATGCTGCGTTGGTTCGCACGAGGCGCGCGTTCCGTTCAGTATGTTGCCGTATCTTTCCGGTCACCTCACTGTCTGATGGAATAATAGGCTGGAGGAAAATTAAATGTCGTCATTGAGACTCTTCTCAAGCAAGCCAAGTCTAGCAACCACCCTCAACGGCTGATTCCTTTGGTCGGTGTTGCCATAGGAGTGCTTGTACGACTAAGGAACGTCGCGGAATCACCGTCATCCAGGTTATCTTCCGTTCTAAAGGTATGTCCCACTTTTCGCGTTCATTCGCGTAAAATTTCTCATGCGAAATCAAGAACGACATACTCACGTTATACACAAGCTCATTACTCATGTCGAAACGTATTGTTCCTACTCACGTATTGGTAAGACTTCTTGTTCTTGTGGCAGGTCTTGGCTGACCACCGAAATAGGATGCGATCTATGATTTCATTCATCATTTCATCACAGCAGGTGACTTCGCCCGGACCATATGGCCCGCCTGTGAAAAAGCGACCCTCAGGTCCCCAGAATACTCGCTCAGTGGTATGTCCGTTCAATGAGCTCGATATCACAGTCGGTAACAAGTCGCAGTTATAAGGCATTTCTTCACAGCATACTCAAGCCCTCTCAGTGACGATTCGGTGCATCTTGTCATCGCACAGGCCGTAAATTGCTCCAAGTCAAATAATACCGCCGTTCGAATGAGTTCAATCGAATTGTTCAAGACCATCGTTGGCAATAATCACACGCCATTGGTTTTGGAAGCTACCGTGAACGAGCTTTTAACACTTCCACGGACAGGGAAGACAATAGGACCAGATCATCGAGTCGCCCTTTATACCATGCTCGCATCAATACCCGCTTGCGTCGTTTCCGCCTCTGTTGTTCAAACCACTACTCCTCTCCTTGCGAAAGAAAGCCATGACGCAGCTGTGTTTGCCCTTGCTTCCGCTCTCCGACCTCATATACTCCATCTCCTCCAGTCCGACGTTCCGCTGGGCAAAGACACTGTCTCTTTGATAGCCAAAGAGATGAACAGTCTCAAGCCTCCCATCAGGGGAGCATTCTGCGCTTTGGCGGGTAATGTTCTCTGGTCCTCGGAGAATTTGGATACGCCCGCATGGCTGGCTTTCGCGGCCGCAGTGTTACCTTCCTTCGAGAGCAGCTTAAAAACGATCTCGAACAATCCGAATGGTGGTGCCTTCGAGGGATATATCGCGGTGGCAGTTCTTCTTGGACCTTTGGCACAGGCCGGAAAGTTTGGTACGTTGATAACCCTGTGATCGGAGTCATTCGGTATTCATTTCCTTTCGTAGACGATGCCGTGTCAAAAAATCCAGTGATCCAGGCCATTACATCCACTTCTGCAAAGCCCTCGTTCCTTCTCTCTGAACGGGTTTATCAGAAACTCACTGACTCGGAGGACGAGCGGTGGCTTTTGCGCGCTACTGAGGCTCTAATACGCTTTTTTAGCCAAGAAATATCTCAAAACAGTGCCATCAGGTCCCTTCATTGAATTCAATCTCTAATCCGGTTGCTTATCATCCAATAGGCTGCAAGTTGGAAATGTCTTCCTGCATCTTTCCGTCAACGGCTCGTCTGCGGATATTCGAAGAGACGTGAACCGAGCCATTGAGTCGTCTGTTTCAAAGTTCCCGGAGCTGACGTCTCATCTGGTTCGTGATGCATTGCTGACTTTCACGGCTCGTGGGCTCCCTTCTACGACCAAGGTGGATGATGTACCGGTTCCATGGAATAGGCATTCGCGACTGGCCGCCTTGCTCCTCAGTTCTGCCGCTTTTCCTGCTGATTGTGCTTCTGCAGTCAAAGAACGAGAGGTTGTCGAGGCGTTGATCGTAGCTCATCACGAACTTATCTGTTTGTGCATAAGCTTTCGTAGTTTCCGTTCTTGTCTCACAGATTCTGTTCAGGTGCTCCGGCTCGTCAAACATGGATTGATCTTTGTCAAAAAGCAGGAACAGATCCCCACGATCTTGTTAGTCGTCATATTGATCGGCTCGTAGACTCGGTATCCACCAACGCTCTCAGCGAAGCAGTCAGTTCGATCTATGTGTTTTATTGCTCGAGTTGATGTAGTGTGATAGGCTGGCTTCAAAGAATCCAGTTACCGTGCAGTGACAACGTTGGCATTCGTGTCTCCAGAGACCGTGGTGTCACGACTAGTGGACCAACTTCGGAAGGACATAGACGCGAAGGTCATCAATGGATTATCCGATGACGACCTAGGGATTTGGTTAACTCCAGAGGGTACAACCTATGTTGATGGCAAGATCTTTTCCATTTTATTTACGAGCAATCTAATTGACTTTACTCGTAGTCTTGGCATCGTCTGGTAAGACTACGGAGACCAGAAAAGGCAAAGACGCCGATATTGCCAAATGGGAAGCTGATTTGCGTAAATCGCTTGCCAACAAGAAGACTGCTGCTACTCCTACATTGACGAAGCAGCAGCAGGCTCTCGTCAACGCTCAACTGGAGAAGGAATCTGTAGTACGGCGTCGGGTAGAATCTGTGAAGGCCAATCTAGAGCGTGGACTCCATTTCGTTCGCAGCTTAGTAAGGGCAGGCGTTCCACAATTCAGTGCGTTCATATCATCGGTGGTTACGCTATTGTTGGACGGAGCTGGGTCCCGTTTAGTCGGACAGATTACTGTTGACGTGTACCTGGTGAGTTTCGGTGATCTTCGCTCCCGCTTGTAGTAACGATAGACTGTCAGGAACTGGCCCAATGTTGCTCAGAACGCCTGGACACATTTAGGAAGTGGGTTGGAGTTGCAACTCTGCGTGGATTAAAAGGTGATGTCGTTCCGGAGGAGCTGCAAGCCGAGGCATTGAATTGTACGTATTTGCTTCACTTCTGCTCATAGTTCCCACTCAAAGAACGTAACCCAGCTTTGATTACGAGGGTATTGCATCGCTTGCGATACCTCTCTGAGCAGTCTCCGTTCGATCCCGCCACGTTCTCGTACATCTTTCCTCTCATCCGTCATGTATTGGCTCAAGGTGGAGTCTCCACTGAGGACGTTGAAGAACGGGAAGAGCAGCTCGCCTTGGCGCTGCATACGATCAAATTCCATTGCGGAGAATGTAAGTGTTCCGGGTGGTATGATACGGGTTAGACTAATGTTCGTTTTCCTTCCAGTCGCTGACCTTGACTACCCACGGGAACAAACACTAGAAATCCTTATATCGACGACTCGCCAGCAACCCAAGCTCAGTAAGGAGGCGTCATCGGCCCTTATCGACCTTAGTGAAGTTATATATCGGACGGCGTCAAAAAGCGAAGTAGATATTCTGTTGCAGGGGACGCTGTTGCAGGAGGCTTATGTCCGAAACTCATGTCTTCAATCCCTTCAGGCAAGTACTTTGTTTTCGAACGATTACCATAGCGGTGACGCTTCCTCCGTTAGCCTTTCGATTTGACGGACTCGGACTGGTCGCCAGAACTTTGGATAGCTTGTCACGATGACGATGAACAAAACTCCTTCCTGGCAAAACACGTATGGGAAGACAACGGATTAGACGTTCCAGAGTCATTCCTTGGTGCACTATTGCCTTACCTTAGTAAGCCCGCTGGCAATGAACATCTATCACGAGCTTTAATCCGTAATGCTCTGTACAGATCACGATCATGCATACGTTCGTTCTAGCACTGCTGCTGCTATTGCCGAAGCTGTTGAGCATTGGTCTCAATCAATCACGGATACCGTCACTGCGTTACAGGAGTACTACCGCGAAAAAGTCAGTTTGCGGTAATAGTCAGTGATACGATGCTTATCCTCGTATATTGTAGGCGAAGATCTTGGCACCAGAATATGACCAATATGTGGGTATCGCTGCCGTCTCCATCGCCCCCAATGCTGATTTTGTTTTAGGGCATGGTTATAGCGCAGAGTCTTGATCGCTCCGATCCTTGGCCATCCCGAGTAGCAACAGCGCGTGCTTTCGAGTTACTAGCACCATCGTTCACAAACGCAGAAGTCGAACCATACTTCAAGTTCCTGATTCAGGACGAGGCATTGGGTGATCGCGAGCCTGATGTTCGTCGAGGGATGCTCTCTGCTGGGACAACCATTATCGATCTCCACGGTGCCTCGTGCATATCGAGTCTCATCGCCATGTTCGAAGACCACCTGAGCAGTCCTAGTCCATCTACCGAAACCGGCGATTATATAAAGGAAGCGGTCGTCATCCTTTTTGGTCGTGTTGCCCGCCATCTTGATCCCTCAGACCCGCGCATACCTACAATCGTCGACAGACTAGTCGAGGCGCTCAAAACACCGGCGGAACAGGTGCAAATAGCTGTTTCAGATTGCCTGTCCCCTCTCGTCAGATTGATGCGGCCCAAACTACCTTCTTTGGTCAACAATCTCATCGACGATTTGGCGAATGCCCCGAAGTACGCTGCTCGTCGTGGCGCGGCGTATGGTTTGGCAGGTGTCATCAAGGGCACGGGGATAGCTGGGATGAAAGAGTTTAATGTGATCCATCGTTTGCGGGCAGCTACGGAGGACAAGAAGAGATATCAGCCTCGCCAGGGCACGATGTTTGCGTTCGAAACACTGTCCAGTTCATTGGGCCGGCTTTTTGAACCTTATATCACATACGTTCTTCCGCTACTGCTCTCCTTATTTGGAGATGCTACTCCGGATGTCAGGGAAGCCACCCAAGACGCAGCTCGGGTCATTATGGCGAACATGTCCGGCTATGGCGTCAAGCTTATCCTACCTTCCTTACTCTCTGGTCTTGATGAAAAACAGTGGCGGACAAAGAAGGGCTCCATAGAACTTCTTGGGATGATGGCGTATTGTTCACCTAGGCAGCTTTCCCTCTCGCTTCCTATTGTCATACCACGTCTCACGGGTGTTTTGACGGACTCCCATACTCAGGTGCGAACAGCTGCCAACAAGAGTTTGAAACAGTTTGGAGAAGTTATCAGTAACCCCGAGATTCAGTCGCTTGTTCCTGTCCTACTGAAAGCTCTCGTCGACCCTGCGAAGACGCCAATAGCTCTGTCTTCACTACTGAAGACCTCCTTCATGCACTACATCGATCATTCTTCCTTGGCGTTGGTACGCAGTCATGCATGTCCTCTAATACCTTGAACTGACGATACATATCCAGGTGGTCCCTATTCTAGAACGAGGCCTACGCGAACGTGGCGCCGATACCAAGAAAAAGGCGGCACAGATCGTTGGTAATCTGGCGTCGTTGACAGACTCGCGAGACTTCGTTCCATATCTCTCCGAGCTACTACCGATGGTGCACATTGTCCTTGTAGATCCTGTGCCGGAAGCCAGAGCTACAGCTGCCAAAGCACTAGGAACCCTAGTAGAACGTCTAGGTGAAGGTCACTTCCCCGACCTAGTACCCGGCCTTCTCCGAACTCTCAAAACGGATACATCTGGTGTAGATCGACAGGGTGCCGCTCAAGGTCTGAGTGAAGTTTTGTCTGGTCTCGGAATGGAGCGTCTCGAAGGTTTGCTTCCTGATATCATCACGAACGCGCAATCTCCCAGAGCTACCGTACGGGAAGGATTCATGTCGTTGCTGGTGTATCTACCGGCCACTTTCGGTACTCGCTTCCAGCCCCATCTACCGAAGATCATCTCTCCAATATTGAGTGGTCTGTCTGATGTAGAAGAATATGTTCGGGATGCGGCGATGAGGGCCGGAAGAATGATTATAACCAACTATTCGAACAGGGCAATTGATCTTCTTCTTCCTGAGCTTGAGCATGGAATGTTTGATCCTGGTTGGCGCATTCGGGTATGGATTACGCTGTTTCATTTGCTCTTGCTCATGGCTTTTCCCTAGCAATCGTCCATCACCCTTGTCGGAGAGCTCATGTTCAAGGTATCCGGTATCTCAGGAAAGACTTCTGATCTCGATGAAGAAGACGTCGCTGATGCCAGCACTGCGGAGAGCTCTCGCCGTGCCTTGGTTGAAGTCCTTGGTGTCGAAAGACGCGATAGGCTTCTTGCTGCCCTTTATCTTGTTCGTCAAGATGGTGTTGCTGTCGTTCGTCAATCATCAATCCAAATCTGGAAGGCACTGGTGAACAACACTCCTCGGACAGGTACGATGAATATTTTGGGTTGTTTAGACGTTTATTCACAGCTGTTTGTAGTCCGGGAAATTCTTCCCGAACTGATCAACCAAATCATTGTCCTTATATCTAGTGATGAATTTGAACAACAAGAGGTATGTCGATATCCTTGGTGGTCGGACTCAGAGTATTTACTTATGTCGTTACAGACCTCTGGTCGTACAATATCAGAGCTCTGCCGCAAGTTCGGTGAAAAGATCGTCGGCGAAATCATGGCAATTCTCAAAGGCAAGGCAACATCGACCGACTCACGAACCAGGGAAGGTGTTTGCTTGGTCTTAAGTGAGATTATGTAAGCCATCTCGCGCGAACCTCGCTAGAAATTGATTTTACTTGTCGTGCAGGGAAAATTCTACAGGACACTCAACGAGAAGATCATGAAGATGACATCATATCTATGGTTCGCGTGTCCTTGGTCGATGACGAGGCCAATGTCCGCTCGGCGGCAGCTAAAGCGTTCGATATGTTGCAAGAGTATATTGGACCTAAGGCTATTGATGAAACCATTCCTACACTTTTGGAAGCTCTTCGACAGCCTGGAGAGAGTTCTGGAACTGCACTCCAAGCGCTCAAGGAGGTCATGAACGTTAGTAGTCCGACTTTCTCATACCATCTCCATCTAACCTATTTTGACTATAGGTACGGGCAGCGACTGTATTCCCAGTCCTGATTCCAACATTGACGGCTGCACCAATGACCGTGTTTAATGCACATGCTCTTGCCTCACTAGTCACTGTCGCTGGAAGCGCACTGAGCAAGCGACTGACGATCATTACAAGCGCCTTTGTCAAAGTCATCGAAGACGAGACCGATGAAGAGCTTTTATCCGCAGTGGATGAGGCAGCTCGTGCATTATTCACATCAATCAATGATGCTGAAGGGCTCAATACGCTCATGATGGTGCTCTTGGGATGGTCGGTGTATCCTCGGTTTGTTCTCCCCCTGTTACTGACGTTAGCTTCAGGTCGAAGCACGATACCCCTAACCGGCGAAAGAGCGCGTACAAGTTTTTCTCCATCTTCTGCGAGGAGAACCGATCTGGATACTTCGTTATACCGTGTGGACTGGATTAGGCAACTCATATCTGCCATGGAAGACCATTATGACGATGTTTATTCAAGTGCCGTACAAACCATCGATGTATTCCTCAAGTCCGTTCCCAAGGACGAGCTCGAATCGCTTGTAGTCCCCTTGCGGCGGAGTATAGAATCCACAGGTGCTCCGGGTCGCTTTGTTCCCGGTTTCAGTATCCCCAAGGCCGTTGCACCTCTCGTTCCCGTTATTATCGCTGGTTTGACCACCGGAAGTAACGAGCAGCGAGAACAAGCAGCTTATGCTATTGGTGATCTCGTGGAGCGTACGGAAGATACCGCGATCAAACCATATGTGGTATCTTTCACCGGTCCCCTAATTCGAGTGGCGACACAAGCAACGACGTACCCGCCGGCGGTCAAAACGGCTATCTTGAGTGCACTGACGTCAATGTTGGAGCGTATACCGGCGTTCGTTAAACCCTTCTATCCGCAACTCCAGAGGACGTTTGTCAAGGGGGTGAGCGACCCCGCTAGTATCGTCGTCAGAAATAAAGCAGCCAAGGCATTAGGCGTGTTGATGAGAAGTCAACCTAGGGTGGATCCCGTCGTGACAGAGCTTATCGCAGGAGCCAAAAGCAACTGTTGATGATGGTATTGGTAGCAGCGCAGTGGTGGCGCTTGCGCATGTGGTCAGAAGTGCCAAGGAGAACGTAGGTGAAAAGGCGAGAGAAGCGTGTGTCGACCTCGTCATGGACGCATATAGGGGAAGCTCTGACGGTAAGCTTTGTGATATTGCTTTTACGGACCAAGTTCTGATCTCTATCCGCCAGAATCGTACATACAAGCTATTGCTTCGTTGGTGGCGGCGCTAGCTATCTTCCCTGATGAGCTCCAATCTGTCGTAGAGTACGTGATCTTCATCGTCCTCAGAGCATGTTTTAACGCAGTCTTTTTATAGGTCTTACTTGGTTGTGGGTACTCCAGCGTCGGTCATTTCTTCACACACTCTCCTTGCGGTTCTATCCCTAGAAGAAGAGGGCGATTCACCAACGGACGGGGAGAATCTCTTCCAGAAGTTAGGACTGATGCGGAGTGTGGCCCAAAAGGTAATAGAAAGTGCGGGTAATGAAAAGCCTTCCATTGCTAGACCTGCAAGGGAAGCGAGGGAGGCATTGAGGTATATCGATGATGAGAGCTTACAAGGCCTGTTATAGATCTGTATACTAGGGAATATCTACATGAAAGGCATGGATTCAGAACGTTTCGAAGCTGGACCGCTGTGTCAACTTACCTTAATATGTACGCGTGCATTCGATGGCACATCTTGGATTTCTGGCATGAAGCTCTTTCACTGGATGAGTTAAACAAAGTCTCAAACCTTCGCAGACTACCGAATATGTAGATCAGCGTCAAGCCGGTGCTAATCTCTGCCTTCAACGTACACTTCGCAAATGCCTGGCGCCCTCTCGCAGTCCTGAAGAGTCAGGCGCTCCAAGGGTGATTTGAGGAAGGGCCTCA
The DNA here is from genome assembly GCA_030407055.1 of Armillaria mellea. NCBI lineage: Eukaryota > Fungi > Basidiomycota > Agaricomycetes > Agaricales > Physalacriaceae > Armillaria > Armillaria mellea. The sequence continues at coordinate 4,825,349 of JAUDZF010000002.1, forward strand.
GGAGGCCATCAAGGAGGCCACGATCGTCCTGAAATTCAATGTTTGAAAGACACAAGGATGTAACTCCAGGCATGACGCGTGACGGTCTTTAAGAGGGCACAAGGGAACGATGCAGTGCCAATGGTGACACTTTTGAGTGATTGGGAAGAATTGGAGAAAAATGCGATGATACTTTCGTTGTCTGCACTTTTTAGAGGCACATGAAGCCAATGCGAAGGTGCTCAAAGCGTCGACTGTCAAAGGCTCTACGGAAGCATTTTGCCTTGGGACACCCAGAAGCACTGGCAGGGTGTTCGAACTCCTTGACGTTCGGGCAGCGCCTCAGAAAATCAAACGAGGAGAGGGGAGGCAGGGAGGCGACGTTAAGCTGGAGGCAAATAAGCAAGATGGTTGCAGCTATGACATCTTAATGATCTTATAAGGTTCGTTCGGTCAAGTCAGTTAGGCTTGAAGGACCTACTTCCAGAGTAGACCATACCACTAGCTGGAGCTTGGTGAGACACCAGTAAAGAATGAGGCGATAATAGAGTAGGAAAGGAAATGTTCAAACTTCAAAGTGCAGATTGCGATTGAAGCCTTGCTGGACCGGGCCGACTGACTAGTCACGTCATGTCATGTGACTATGACTCGGCCCGGCTGAAGGCCCAGAGCTCGAAGGTCGCAGCAGATTCAAATCTTAGCACATCTGCGGTCAAGAATGCCCGCGTTGATTGTATGCTGCAGAACGTGAAGTGATAAACATCTCACAATGTGGGCAAAGCTGCGCAAAAGCTGCGGAATTAATTTGTTATCCAATCACTGTCTTGAAGCTTGAACACTGGATACAAAAGTCGAAATCCTTACATGAATCCGTAGTAATCATGCCCAGTAACAATTCAAAACCCTAAAATCTCCCACAGTCATCAACAACAAAATACTGATATAAATCAATGCCTCGGTATTAGCGAGCCGAAATGATGTCATCCGCCATGCCGCGGCACCTTTTCCCCTCTTCCACGTTCAATATCTGTTTGTCCCCCTGACTACGGAGGAGCTCCTGGTAGACGCTCTATCTATTGAAAGCTGTGCCGCAGTCATCACGCTCGTCCTGGAAGTTAGGTTCTTCGCTAGCGCTCATTTATGACTCGATCTCGGCATCTACTATCATCTGAGCGGCTCGACATTGTATAAGAGCATAGCCTCTGGGCATTCGGATCGTCATCACAACCACCATGTCGTACGACGGGAAAGAGCGTTCGAAACATATCGAAGACAAGGCAGCCTCTGTCCTAACTATGCCTCATGTCGAGTCTCAGACGCTTGTTCGGCGAAGGCCTAGTGTATTGGCTCGAGTGACGGCGATAGTCGTGCTGTTTATCTTCTTTTTCTTTGTCGAACATGCTTTGATGGCCCCACGAAATGCGATGTACGCGGTCACCCGATTCTTTGGAACAAAGGTGCATCCATCCTTCGGTTTTTTTGTTCGTTGCTAATCCACACTACAGGAACAGGATCACAACTACTATCCTTATGACTGGCCTATCCCTAATGACCTTATCGTTGACCACTGTGCTGAATTCCAAGAGGGCGAATTCTGGAATGGCGAACAGTCCGCTAGCGTGTCGTTTGACCTACCTCTGAACTCTGACAAGCTCTTTCTACTTGCTCGTGGATCGTACACGAGCGGATGGATATATATCGGTCAATCGGAGGATGTTAGTTTCGATACGGCAAGGGTGGAGGTCACAGTTGGGTATCAGGACGACGAGCTCGAGCTAGCCAAGGTGTGCAAGGTCGGTCGCCCAGGGAATGAGAATGGCATAGGGTTCTTCGTACGTACCTCCTTCTCTGTAGTGCTTCATATCTCATATCCCCTGTTGCAGACTCCTCGTCATGCTCACCGTAATCGCATTTCCCTCCGGTTTGACGTTCGTGTCCTCCTGCCCAAAGTTCCCCTCACCATACAGGATTTCCGTACCGATCTGCCACTCTTCTCACAGCAGGTCGGAGCGCTCGAGACCGTATTCTTCGAATCGATTACACTGCACGGCGCGATGATGCCCATCTATGTTGAGGTAAACCCCCGTTTTGTGCAACAACGGAAAGTCTGACCCCGATGCAGTCCGTGTCCACTGCTGTTGGCAAGGTCAAGAACGCCAATAGCCCTATTGAGGGAAATTTCAACACAAGTACATCTCTTGACTTGGCTACGGCCAACAGTGCTATCAACGTCATCGTTGGACTATTCAATGCAGACGGGGAAGAGTCTACGAGCGTTTCTATGGAGACTGCCAATGGGTGAGTTCAGGCCGGTTGTGTACTCTTTCATATTATACTAAAGGATTCCACAGACCTATCTCCGCAGGTGTCAGTCTCCTCTCCACCGCTCCCTCGTCCACGGGTGGTAAATTCAGCGTGAAGGCAAACACTGCACGAGGAAAGATCGAGCTCGGCTTCATCGACGCATCTGTTGATTCTGCGCTTGACCTCACAGCGCATACAGCGATGGGCCCGGTGGATGTAACGATGCATCCTACTTACGAAGGGCGAGTTCAGGCTGGCTACAGTCTTGGGAAGGGCCGAGGTCACTACCCACGGTGAACTTGAGGATCCGAAAGGAGAAAACCGAAAGAGATTGGTCCGCTTCGAGAGAGCTGGGGGTAGCATTGTGTCCGGCAGAGTGTGGTGGGGCGAGGAGGGGAAAGGCAGAGGGACTGCAGATCTGAAGACATCTCTTTCGGGTGTCAAGTTGGATTTGTGATTTCGGACTGTGCTCTCTTACAATGTATATGGGTTGCTCCTTTTCTTTTAATTTCCCTTACTGGCTCCTTGTTGATATCTGTAACTTTTTTTTTCTAAATTCAATCAATTTTCCCTAAATTTACTTGTCGGATGTCCAGCCGGACCTCGGACCGAGGTAGCTCCCGTTTCTCACGATCACTAAGATGTGTCATCATTATTTTATTTTGTTCTTTTCACTTGGCCTCACTCAGCATAAGAGGCCAGTTCTCAATCGAATATCGGTCCTTCATACCAACTGGAAACACGCAGTATCGAAACATAAAGCAGGTGATAGCGACTACCTACCAAAAAAGCGCGGTGCATGGTGATGTCATAGTTAGTCACGACGACCGTCACGTGTGCAGCTCGACTAACGCGCCATGACGCGTAGGCTATAAATACCCCATACAGGCTTTCATCCCCTATTCCATTCTTACCGCCATGATCTCCCTCTCATCCCGTCTCGCTACTTGCAGTACGACTACCCTTCTGATATTCGGCGGGCCACTTCTCAGCCATCGTATCGTCTCTCGCCTCCATGGTTATCGTCGTCGGCTGGTGATTAAAGTCGCCTGTCTACTCTATTACCACTATGTCATGTGCCCTTGAGATTTTCTCACTTCGAAACACAGGGGTATTCGGGTGCGCGCCGTCCGAAGGTATAGTGGGACTTTGCGCATATATCCTGGTTCTCTTGTCGTATATCCCGGTTTATGGCGACGTCCCTCTCGAGGGATATTTCTACACGGTAGAGCGGAGAGAGTGCCGGCCGTCTGTCCCATATTGACGTGGGTTCCTAGCTGCGCATATACTCACATCCCGTGTATGCAGGTGACTTCATTGTCGTATGAGGGTCACTCAGACGTTTATTTTTGGCATCCAAAAGCGAGGAAGGGCGTATAACACGGCAATGTATCCGCCATTTTGTGCCGCTAGGGGATGAAACACGCAGCCTGCCTTCGCTTTCATGTGTGCCGGTAAGGCTTCGCATACATTGGATCCGATCATCCAATGACAATCATTCCTCCTTGGAAGAACCCTACACGACCCACTGGATCATAACACCAAGATTCCTTGATTGTCCAATCTTCCTCAAGCGCTTAATTTTCGAGACATCTTTCGAACATAGCCGATATCCGGCTAGTCCATCGGAAGTATCACCGCAAATCTTCGCCAAATCACGCAGCGCCGTTACTACGAAGACGCAGTTTGCTTCCTACAGGCCTCGTATACACCGCAGCTCTAAAGCCTGTGATTTCTACGTCCTGTTAACGTTGGCATAATGGCAGAACCATCTGGAATGAGTGGCACTCGCGAAGCGCGGAGTGGTGTAACAAAATACTTCTACTCAGGAAGGTACAATCCGGTCGGACAGCCCACAGCCTCGATGGACTATTTTCTTGCAAACCTTCGCAGTATTTCCACTTTCCTGATCCGTACCTACCAACATAGTTTTTTTTCTATGCTGCGAATCATAAAGGTCCTCCGTGGACTTCGCATATCGTTTCTTCCATCGCCACTCGCACCACTTGCACCCCGGGAAACAGGGATAGGGTCTCCACAGAAGTATTCAGTAAGCCACCTTCGTTCTCCTATTGTCTCTGTTCTTTGCTCACACTCTTTCAGTTTTCTCATCGAAGAATGGTATCAGATTCTCTGTGGCGCAACTCGATACTAATCTAGAAGAATATCATCCCGAGCATCTTCTCTTCAGCCTCTATTCAATACCGCATACTAATGGCGGTATTCCATTATTAGCTGGTCATTCATTTTCGTCACCTTAGGCGCTTGTTTTCAGGCGCTATGCAAGTAGGCGATAGCCATGCCCATGTGGACATGTCAGTTTGTTGTCTCAGCTACGACAGACACCACCGCGACTATCCATCAGTTACCAAAGATCTCATTGAATTCGGGGTTCCGTTGATAATGGCATCAGCTTTCCCTGGTGTCGTCGGTACAGCTGCACCAGAGACTAGGAAAGCGTGGCTCTGGGCCCAGCACGAGAGGAAGGAGAGTTGGGTACGTAAAGTTGACGTTTGTCACCAAATCTTATGTTGAGATCAGTCTTATCAAGCCCGAGTTACGGGTAACATGCGCCGAGATTGTTGACAAGCACAAGTTCAATGAGGAATGGACACGTCGTTGGTGACCTCGGAACCCGCAGGAAGAGATGCCTAGGCTTGCTACTCTCTACATAGTAACCGAAATTCGGGCTACTGTATTGGGGCTTGGGGAGCAACGAGCGTGCAAAAAGCATCAAGGAGGCTCGAAGTATTTCCACCCTGCGTATTTCTGCCGTTACACCTCTTTTATATATGAGAAGGTGGGTGATACTTCAACTCACACACATCGATTTACCCTTTGTAAAGTCTAGCCATGGCAAGATTTTGTGTATTTGGTAAGAGAATCAATCTCCCATCCTTAGTGATGCAAATGTTCATCCGCGATTCGCGCCAAGCTTCTCCGCCACATCCCAAGTCTGTCCGCACTGCGGATCCGACACTTCATTTACCACGACTCTTCCATCACGGCTCCCGATCTCACGGATCCGAGCTCTGTCCCGCTCGAACGATGCTCCTATACAAGAACGAGAACCATTAGAATCCATCCTACAGAGGGAATAGCACTGCATCTCGAGAACAGCTTATCCAGGTGACCCAGATATGTAAGGAGCTGGAAGGAGGCTCTTCTCGCCGAGCAGATTCGCCCCATGTACTGCAAATATCAAGGCCTCCTCATTCTTATCCGTCGGTTACCATCAGATTTGCCCCTTGACAGTTCCAGCTCTTGCATCCTCAAAGAGTATGGGTCCAACCCCCTTTCGACTCTCTTGACCTACGCAGCGTCCTACGGACGCTCTGTTACGTGTGTATCAGGTGGAGACAATATTGTCTAGTACTAGACTGTGATCGTGCTTACGATTACAGTCTGACAACTATGAGAGGAAGGCCGCTATTCCCTTTCGGCTTGTTTCTGGCAATCGGGGATGAAGATGTTCATCGTGACCATGGACGCTATGACCGATATATCCCGCCATGCAATGCTCCCTATCGCACTATCTACGTCTTCCCGGTAGAAAGGCCTGATGCTGTCTCTGCCGTACAGATCAGTTCCACTCCTTCGAGGACATAGCAAGGTCACTTAGGTATCCCGACACCTAGTTCATCAAATTCACAGGCGAGGCGGATGTGACGTCGCCTCCGAGCCCTATTCCGCTCTTCCAGGATGTGCTACGGCGGGAGATACTCGCTTTGGCGCGGAACAAGAGTGCCATCACAATGCTATTCCAGTCCCCGTGGAACCAGATTACAGGCGTATCCAATCATAGCACTAACCCGGGAGGGGTAACTGTTTTTCGATGTGCGAAACGTGCGACTGTGGGAGTCGTGGTGGCGTGGCGCCCTCCGAAGAAGCTTGGGATAGCGTTTTGTTGTCACGAGTCGCTGATGACACTCGACGACGTTGACCCTAGCAAGGCTCCCCGTGGGTTTGCAGCCAGCATGATTTCAAGCTGCCTGCATTGACAATGCTGCGAAGTAAGCACCGTGCATAAGGACAGGCATCTGCGGTACTACCTGGATTTACAGGGAGGTCGGCTCCTATGGCGACGCAGCTATAGATCGATGTATTTTAAACGGGAGTCAAGTGGGGAAATACTTAAATTTTACCCCGAGACTCGCATTTCTGCGTGTGTCGAAACTAACGACTCTATCTTTACTTACCGGGCTTACGAGGACGAACGTTAAGTGGATGAGACGGGGCCGAATTTGTGGACGGATCGATCTGCGCGGGCGCAGGATGGTGTGTGAAGATTGCCGCAGTGTGATTGTTGGTATGTTGGGATCCTGGAGCAGGTTCGGGAGTGACACTAGTGAACCTTTGAAAGATTACCCACCACCTGAAGTGGTGCACATGTCTTTGCCACTGCAGCTTGACGAAGGAGATCCTTCAAGGGGATGACGCCTCCTGATTGATGGGTGATTGGACGTGGACTATCCGCATAACTCGTCAAGGCATCCTACGAACGTTTGACGCGTATAATTAAACTGTTGTTCTACATACGTACGTTGGCTTGACCCTTACTTTTTGTGAGATGCCAAGACCCTTAACGCGCTGCCAGTGCGTGAATCACAAGTGGCCGCCTTGCTGATGACCCTTTGCAATTTGATGATGCTTTATCAAAGCCGCGCCCGTTTTCAATATCCAACGGTTCTGCGGGCCTGATCGAGATAATGATCCGTGCTTCGAGCACGCAAAGTCCGCCTTGGTTCTCATCCACCATCTTCAGTACAATGTTCATTTCCGCATACCCCTGAAGAATTCTTCGCTTCTTTACCTTGTGTCTTCGGTTATCATACAGCTCCACCCCGCCCGATTTTTAGAATGCAAAAAGGCGTTTTAGAAGATTTACAATCTTACATACGACGCCCTTGCTCCTCGGCCCGACACATCAAAGGGCCCTGTCCTTCGAGTCGTTTTTCGCATCTGTGTTTTCTTAGCTTCACCGTATCTTTCGCACTTTCCGGCGATCCTTTTATTTTCCAGGGCGGCATTGGACGTTCACATCGAGTTCGGAGTAAGTCGACGTACATGCCACTGATGTCAGGACATCGCCGAGAATTGCCCCATCGTTGTTAATTGACATGTGTTAATCTACGGGGCAGAACAAAGCGGAAAATGCAGTATTTGACCTCTTGCCAAAACAACTTTGTGGATTTGAAGATATGTATGTATAGGTCCGGGAATGTCCAAACCACCGGTGTACTGCTTTGCCTCCGCGGACGTTAATATGAAGCAGAGCGGGATAGATCGTGATCGGGCAGTAGAATCTGTGGCGCCGATCCTAACTTCGAACTTCGATGAGACCCTGACTAATAGGCTCAAACTGCGCTATGGAGAGAGACTTTGCGTTTGTCAACCCCACAGATTGCCACTAACACACCGAGTCTCATAACTTATAGCGAGGTTCTATTTTTGTTCTCTTCCGGGCCTGGGCCGAGTCACGAGCAGTGAGTCGCCTTCTAGATTTTCAGGCGGGAGGAAGAGGTATCCCGACGTTATCTATGATCCGAGTTACTTTGCACCTTCTTCCGTGATGCGCGGTAGGTTGTTGTCTCGTTCGCTCAATCTAGAGTCCGAGCGTGTCGAGGCCGAGCAAAAAGGGCCCGGATATGGATGTTTCTGCTGACACGGAAACATCTAATAAAGTTACCTTCCAATTACCGACTACGCTAGCTTGACGCTAGCATTTGCTTTGCGAGTCAAGCACAATTTTTCGATTTAGAGGTAAATCAGCGCATCAAATTAATTTTGGGATCATCCCCGCAGTCGGGGGAATTTGATATTTAGTGTCCGTGGAAAGAGGTGAGCGGATGAGACTTTTTGTACTGGTTGTGGTCGAAGGAAGTTAGTCGTCGGGTTCATGAGACCGAGTGCAGCGCATTCTTTCTCATCGTACAGCCGCCCTAATGTATTGCTTGCCGTTCTCGGAGGAATAGAAACGCCTGACCCTGCATTCGGAAGTAAATAAGAAGGCTCAAGTTCCTTCTGCTGACTTGGCTCTCCACCGCTTGAGCCTAATAGATGAGTGGAGAATATTCACAGAATATTCTCTCGTTTGACTCGGTCTTGGTTTATTCTTCGTGAGACGGATGTTGAGACATTTGAAAGGTGTTGACAGTGCCTTGGCATGATGTAACTGCCCAAAAGGGGCGAGGCAGAGTCCTGCACGTGCTTTTTTGCTCATGAGACCTGATTCTACTGGCCCAGGAGGGCAAAGTTCTGTTTTGCTACGATGAAACTTGAATGAACGTCTGCGAGACCGCCACTGGTCTCCTTTTCTTTCCTGTGGCCTACTTATTAGATTCCGACTTACCCTCATTTTCCAGACCATGTCTTCTTCCGCCGCCAACCACGTTCCCATGAACTCGTCGGAGCATGACCTCGACCCACCACAGGCATCCTATCTCGACACTCGGGATTCGACAGGGCAAAATTCTCTAACTTCCTCCCCTAACAACTCGGCACCGCTCTTGAATGGTACGAAGTACGAAAACGATACCTACTCAGACTCTGAGCGGAATACCCCTTCGAAACGTCGAGGCCTCCTCTTCTGGTTGGGTTGTGCAGCGGCGCTTATTATCGTCGTGCTTGCTGTTATCCTTCCTGTGTACTTCACCGTCATCAAGCCGAAACACAACAACAATGCCAGTCAGAGCTCTACATCGGGAGACAGTACACCTCCACCGCAGACTCCACAGGGCAACGGCACCGGCAACCCTCAATCGCCGACGGGTGCCATCACAGGAGGAGACTGGGTCAATGGTGACTCTCGCAGACGGCTCATCGTTCATTTACAATAATTCGTTCGGGGGATATTGTAAGTTCGATTCTGTTTCACCGCGTTTTTACCTGGCGTGATCAGCGTCTTCTTTTTATCTTATCTCGACCAACCCACAGTTCGCTAACCTTTCCTATCTTCTAGGGGTGGCTGATCCTAACGATCCTTTTAGTGGTGCTGCTCGTCCCTAACAGCTGGACTCCGCCGCTTAATCAGAGCTGGAAATTCGGACAAGATCATGTCTACGGGTATGTTTGTTTTCGTTTTGATATGCACCTATTCTTACTTTCTCAACCAGGGTGAATCTCGGTGGATGGCTTGTCTTGGAGCCTTTCATTTCGCCTGCATTATATGAGAAGTATGATGGTGCCATCGACGAATGGACACTTAGCACGCTCATGGCAGCTGATACGGCCGGTGGCGGATTGCAGCAGCTGGAAGACCACTACAACACATTCATTGTCAGTCCCATATGGCTCGTGAACTTTGCGTTGGGCGCTAACTCGTAGTTTCAATTTAGACTGAGAAAGACTTTGCTGAAATCGCTGGTGCCGGATTGAACTGGGTTAGACTGCCTATTCCTTTCTGGGCCATCGATAAATGGGACGGAGAACCATTCCTGGCGAAGACGGCTTGGAAGTAAGCTCACTCTTTCTCTGGAGCGTGCAGATCTTAACTTTTGTTTTCCTTCTTAGGTATGCTCTAAAGGCCTTCGAATGGGCACGTAAGTATGGTCTTAGAATAAGTCTTGATCTTCACACTATTCCTGGCTCTCAAAACGGCACGTATTACTTTTCTATCTAGCTACTCACGCTGACAGTAATACCACAGGATATAACCACTCCGGTAAATCGGGACAGATCAACTTCCTTTACGGAACGATGGGATATGCTAATGCGCAGAGAACTCTGAATTACATTCGGATCATTACCGAGTTCATCAGCCAGCCTCAGTACAAAGACGTCGTTGTTGTGTTCGGGATTATCAATGAAGCGATCGTGTCTACAATCGGCAAAGACCAGATAACTAGCTTGTGAGTTGATATGTCCTATTCATAGTTTGGGGCTTACGAAGTGTATCATATTTCTAGCTATCTCGAGGCGCACAATATGATTCGCGGTATATCTGGATTGGGAGAGGGAAAAGGACCTTTCATCTCGATACACGATGGATTTGCGGGAGCTGCCAATTGGGCTGACTTTCTCCCGGGATCGGATCGGATCGCTTTAGATATTCATCCTTATCTAGCATTTTCAGGCGGCACTGCTGCCGAACCGTTCGTTACTGGCACTGGTGACCAAGCTGGCGGGACATGGCCTTCAACAGTCTGCCAGTGGGGACAATGGATGAACACAAGGTATGTGCGATTGGAAGTTTCACATGTTGACCTAAATGACGAGCTATTAACAGTCAAACGGCATTTGGCGTAACCATGGCTGGAGAGTTTAGTAACGGCTGGAACGATTGTGGATATTTCCTCAACGGTGTCACTGGTACCCCCACTTTCGGAGGAGACTGCAACACATGGCAGGACTCTACGAACTGGAACGACGAGACCAAAGCTGCCGTAATGAACTTTGGTATGGCCAGCATGGACGCTCTCCAAAACTGGTTCTTCTGGACGTGGAAGATTGGTGTGTCGACAAAGCTCGGCGTCGTGGGTTCACCTCTGTGGTCGTACCAACTCGGCTTGGCAGGCGGGTGGATTCCCAAGGACCCACGGACGGCATCTGGCAGGTGCGACGCCATAGGCGGTGCACCTAACGTACCCTTTGACGGGACTTATCAGTCATGGATGACGGGCGGAGCGGGTGCGGGAACGATAGCTGCCACCGTTCCATGGCCGCCAGCGTCAATAAATGGCGCTGATGCGGCCTTAACGCTATTGCCTTCCTACACGTCCACCGGTTCTGTGTCCACCCTGCCTCCCCCAACGCTGACTGCCAAGGCGACGAAGAGTGCTGATGCTGGAAACGGTTGGTACGATGCGCAGGATACAGGCGCGGCTCCGACACCGATTGCAGGATGCACGTATCCGAACGCATGGGACGCTAATGGTGTCGCTGCTCCTCCAGTTTGCGGGGGAGGTGCAGCTGCAGCTGCGGCCTCGGCTCCGGCACCTGCTGCTGGTGCTGCTACTGCTGCTAGGACGACTGCTGGTGCTGCTGCTGCCGATGACACAGTTGCTAGACGTGGTATGGATTACGCATCGCGGTAACCTTTTCTCTGGACACATTATTATTATTCTTCTTTTACATTCATTCTTTATGGAGTGATTATGGGATATTGCTTTCGTTATACGCACGGACTAGTTATTAGTTTGTTGCTTTATACTTATTCAACATACTTGTTTGTTGTATCATATCTGTCGGTTTTGTACATTCATTATTTTTGTACAACTTGACGCTCAGACCTTAAAATAAGGCAATGCACGATTTTTGGCGTTGTCGTCAATCACTTTAGATCTCTGCACAATCATGAGCTTATCTCCATCTCACGAACTTGTTAACACTTGTTGTGAACAGGCACTTTTCCTCCTCCACTGATAAGTTGTCATTATTACATATAGACTAAGAGAGGTACATTTCGAGGCGGCCGATCCTGACTCATATGGCGAGCGCTCAGCATCAGCGCGCATCCAAGGAAAATGGTCATCATCCGGATCCGCTGGGTGCCTTGTGAAGTCACCGGGTTTACCCATTCTGCAACATCTGATTCCGTCACTTGTCGAACTTGTATCTGCCAGTGCCAGGCCCATACACTTATTATTGCTCATATGCATAGCCTTTATTTTAATTAAGTATTGTTGGTAGCTACTAACAAATGTCAGACGGTAGATAACATTTTGCGAGAGCATCTCAGTTGTTGTATTGCCTTGGGGTTGGAGTGGGGTGCGGCTAGGAGGGTCGGACGGACGGTCGTACAGCGTCGGAACCGCGAAAACGGGAATCGGATACGAAATCAGATATTTCAGACTACGCCAAACTGGGGGGTCACCTGCTAAATATAGCTTAATTCTTCCCACGCCTTGGTCTTCCTTTCTGCGACCCACGAGTCCTAGATTATCGGCCTTCAGATGAATGGACGCCATCGAATCTGCGCCGGTGTCCATATCATTCGGACCAGAGAAAAAGTAAGCAGATCTTATGTGTCCGAGCATCCATCGACTTTGCCGAGTTCTTTTTTTTTTTTGGCGCCCGTGGACCTCGAAGCTGAGATCTTTGTTCGAAGAGAATCATGGATGCCGCGAACCTTGACGCTGTTTCATAATCTCCGTATCCAACCTGGGTCACATTTCTCAAAGTTCTGGGTATATTCTCTCCAATACGCCTTGCCATTCGGACACCATCATGGGACCCGCGTTCTTCGAAGTTTAGACGCCCAGATACGTCCGTATTCTATTAGCACATACAATGTGCACTATTCAATGTTCACATTAAATCCGTTTAGTTGAGTCGGTAGAAGCAGATCATGCCGAGTCAGGCCCCAGTATAACGCCGAAGACAAATACATAGCACTTGTGGGTGACCTCCCTGCGCCCTCGAATACGGAAGCTTTGCCGGATCCGGTGTGTGAATTTGCACACCCACCTTTGCGGTAAACAAGTTTATCTCCATTCATAAAAATGACCTACAGGCGCTTGCATATGAAGGGCATCCATATGTCTGGTTTGATCGAGGATGTTTTAGCTACAAGTTTTTCGAATCGGATTTCTGGCTTCCATCATTCTCAAGGCTCGTATGATTCATCGATGCAAATCTGTATCTCACCAGGTCTTCTCGTCGTATCGTTCAATCACATCCCGTGGGTCCGGTACCTAGAGTCATGTCCCCAGAGTTCGCGCCCCGTTCAATGCCCCAACTGCACGCGCACGGCGACTATCTCGACGGCACGCGTCGCCCATGAGTCCTGAGTTACCGGATACGCGATTGCTGATCGACTGATGATCGATGGACACCTAATGTCGGAAAACATAGCATCAGATTCAGCGCCGAAAACAACTGGTCATACCACCTCATTCCATTCCAAATTTGTATTGTTTATTGATGTAATTTCAGGAGTTGTCCATCACCGGAGCTGTGCACGAGGTTTTGCAATGTTGGGACCTGCTCACGTACGGCCGCGGGTCCTCCCGGATTTGCGCTTTGCTGCTCATTCTGCACAACGTCCCATGGCAGGGGATGAGCAGGGCGCAGAGGAAAGCATAGTTGGCAAAACGAGGGCCCTTGTGGGGCGTGCGAGTCGAACTGACGCTGATTTCGTTAGGCTTTGATTTGCAACAGTTTGCCACGTTTTTGGTAACGCCTCTAAACGGATGCCTTCTTGATCAGAATGTCTGCTCGGCGAGTGAATTTTAGCTCCTCCTCAGACACTTTACTCCTGTGGGACAAGCGCTGGAGGTTACGAGATCTCGGACGTCCCGATGCGGTACACTGATGTGAGCCGAGAAAGCTTGGTATTAAAGAGTCTTCAATTATCACTATGACGCTCCTTGCGAAGATCAATCTGCGGCCTTTGTTCTTCCTTCAAAAGGCCCAACACTCACACTCCTTTCCCCCTCGTTCACTCTTTACATACATCACGTTATAATGCGGTCTCCAACACCCGTCACCTGGTCTTCTCACGCAAAGGCCTCCTCCTCCTTACCCACCACCCGATACGCTCGAGCTAATATGAACGACGCCAAATCCGGCTCTAACACCGGTGCCCAGGAGGTATTCCAAACTATCTATAACGGACGGAAAAGCTGGAAGACATTGCGAGGGGGCGAGATGGTTTGGCCTGCAGAGCTCGAGGCCGCTTTAATCGAAGGTACTAAGCTGCTCTAACGCCGCCGGTTGCAGTTGTACTAACGCTGTGCCTTCGCTTAGGCTTGGAGCAATACCAACCGGATGATTCGAGGGAGACGCGACTCCTAGGTCGATTCCCTATGCGCAACCGATTCATATCTGAATACATCTTCCGGAAGACTGGGAGACGGAGGACGGCTAAGCAAGTTGGGAGTCGCCTTCAACAGCTCAGGGAGACCTGCACGGGGAAACGCCGTACGTATCCCAGTCACTTCATGCAAATCTCCAGCTGATCTCCCTGCTTCTCAAGTCATGGATCTCCTGTCTCCGTGTCGTCGCCCAGTCTCTTCCTCATTGATTCGCTCTCAGTATGGCTCACATCACGGTCTCTCCTCGCTTAATTGCGACTCGGCTTCGTCGAGCGGAAGCGCGAGTGTCCCAATTACGCCTACGGATGAGGTAGCGTCCTTTGGTTTCCCGTCCCACGAGAAGCAGAACAGCGATAGTCCTGGGCGGCACACTTACTGCATCGACATTCTTCCCGACGATGCCATTCACAGGCACAGCTCCGCCACTACATCCGCTTCCGCCATCACGGACAATGCTAGACGGATCTCCGATGAACCCAGACCTATCCGTGCCATCGACCCTACGCTCGCCTTCGTCTCCCGTTCTCCGATTGCAGCGAACTCGAACTTCACCGTTCTAGTAGACGGGGTTGTTGTCTTTTCCGAGATGACATGCCTGACATTACGCGATACGCCGCCCGCAGAAGCCGCACACGGTCCCGATGGTCTGCTATATACCACCCCGCTAGTGCCAGGCTACTGGAAGACCATATCCGAGAGCTCTGGTGAGCTCAAACTCCCTTCTATTCGCTTCATTTCTTTCTAACGTGTTCATATACAGATCCCACAAAATACACCATCTACCAAGACATAGTTGAAACCCCTCACGCTTCTGGAACTCTGTATTCGGCAACGTTCAAATTCAGCTACCCCGCTGGGTATTCAGCGAGTGATCCCCCGCTACTCTCTGATCCGCAATTTGGGTTCCCTTTCGATAATCTGTCAGCCGATTGCTTCGGTACCGACGACTCGACAGAAATGATGCAGTATGGCAAGTCTGAGAGTCATGTGTACGACTTCCACTCCTTCGACGACACTGCCTGGGACTTCTCTACCCCCCCTCATTCCGACCGAAGCTCAGTCGAGAAGGCGGTACCCAGTCCTCGTGAAGTCTTCGATAATCATTCCACCCCTGGATCCAGTTCGCCGACATCTGTTTGTTTCCCAACGGAGTTGTCAAATTATATGAGCGAGACTTACCAAATGCAATTGTGAGTCGCACTTCTCTCTTGATACTCGCCGCCGCTGATCTGCGATTCATTTTCAGGTAAATCAAATGTATTATTCATTGTATTTCCGGATTTTCATCCACCTGTGCTGTAATAGCGTAAGTGGGTCGCCGCTCGTTAATATATCAAATTGTGAATCTCTATCCCTGCAGATATCTCTATATCATCGCCGCTTTTGTTATCGGAGTTATTATTTTTCTAATTTAACTGGATCTAAGCCATCGTATTTACACTATCATCGATTTGTCGTACACAATCATTTATTGTACATATATACCATAACCTCGTGTGTACGGAGCTCAATTTAGATGAACTTGGAGCTCAAGGATGCCTCTGCCCGACGTGCTTCCTCGCTTCCCGCCCCATAAACCCTGGTAATGACTAATATCGATGAGGTGCAACGTCAGGACAACGAAAATCTCCGGCAACGAAAAAAACCTACGAGATTTCAAGCAGGTTATGATCTGAATCTTTGCCGTAAACTCTTTGGTGATGAGCGACACATCTGTGTTTTGGTTAATCCCTCTGGTGATCCCCTTAGCGATCATGGTCTTCTTCGATCCATCTACCCTGGTATAGGCGCCAACCAGAGCGTCTACCCAAGTCTTCATCGCCATTCCTCCTGCCATCCCTTCCCATTTGCTCATCTCAAGAATCATGTTTGTGACGCCTCCGACGACAATGGCGACTTCACTCTCGGTGTTTCCAAGCGAATCAATGCCGATCTTCGTGTCAGGGAAGTGCTTCTGGATCGTAGCTAGTACAGCCCCGTATGACACCCCATCTCCAGGTAAGCTTCCACCCTTCCCACCAGATAGCCACGAATTAGCCTGATCAACGGCTGTGTATATGTCGGACCGGAGGGTCGGAGACATTGTCTTCTTGTCTCCGCTGTTATTTCCTACGGCCGCAGCGGCAAGTTGGCTGGAAAAATTGCGAAACATTCTGAGCGGGGAATACAGCAGCTGTGTGATCGATGTAGAATGCGAGGGGAGGCTACGTGCCCATCATCGCCTTGTTGACCCTTAATAGCCATCATGAGCTTCGGACTCATGTTGACCTCGAGGCAGCCCGAGGGCCGCATTTAGACCAGTCATACGTGTACACGACAAGAAGAACAATTGATAACACCGTACACTGGGTAAAACTATATGCATGGAGGACGTGCAGGTCGTCAAAAACGCTTAGGTCAATACTCAAATGAATAACACTAGGAGACTGTAAAGGGCGACGAGGTCCCGGTAAAGGAAGAGATAGAGCCAATCAGCGGCTTGGAGTCACCGTAATAAACAAAGCGATATGTTCCAGCTGATATGAGGTCAATTAGGAGTTGATCGACAAAGCATGCAAGAGCCTTACAGGGTGTCCCACTTTCAATGGTCCTAACGTAAGAAAATAATTAATCAGTCATGGAGTCACCACGATCATCAGGGTCAGTAAAAGGACTTACCATGAGATGTCCACTGTACTCGTACCAAAGATCTAAAAAATCCATTACAATCGCACTTCTCCCGTCTATTTCGATGCAGGTGACTCACTGTACTCGTTCTATTCCATTTCAGCGTAGTCGAAGGGTGAGCATCAGACTTGACGGTCACCCACTGACCCGAGACCTGGTGATCAACTGTGAGGAAGGTGCTTCCAAGTCGCAGGTTGTTCTAGGTTAAGCGATGAACTTCCTAGTCGATATCACGAGGAGATAGTGGCGGTCTTACCCTTGGATTGGCGCCGACAAATTGGGCAGTGACAGTATCCCCAACCGCATATGAAGCCTTCACGTCAGTCAGGACATCTCCGAAATGCTTCCCAATCGGGGCGGCGTCGAAAATGACACCGGTCTACAATTGAGTTGATAGATAAACAGTAAACAATAACATAAACGGATGGACGTCAATCGAAAACACACCTGTAAGGAAATAGCCTTGGAGGTTTGTTCGGCGGGGGGTGCATCGGAGGCTGGCGTTCCCGACGGCGACTGGCCCAAAAACGGTACGAGACTCGTGTACTTGTCGATGTAGGCCTCAAGTGTATCTGCCAATGTAACGTCAATCCACTATGCTTCCGAACGAGCGAGAAGAGCTGAACCCACATTGCCCAAAAATCGTCGAAGCACCTTCGTACCGTTGTGCGCCATACTCTTCTCGAGTAGCCACATAGTGCGCATATGTATTGGCGGGGCCAGCGAGAGCCACATACGCGTTCGAGCCCAAAGTGCCCGAAGAGATCAATTCTGCCCGGATGGCTTCCCTAAAATAAACACATATCAAAAAAGAACCCCGCATTTCATTGATGAGTTGTTGCGAACCGAATTCTTCTGCCAGACATGGTCGTTAATTCTCCTGTGATATGATATGTTATCAATAAGAATAGCTTAAGGTTAACACGGGTGGCGGGTGAATTTTCTTGCCTGGCATGATAAGCATCACTGAATGATTTTGATGCGTAAAATCAATATGCGGCTATTATCAGCTTCGAGGGAAGCAGCTTACCAAAATTCCCTATGCGAAGCATCTGAATGTCGACTGAGCTAGGAGACCATTCGTATGGTATATGCGCGTAACCCTGCCATTGATGTTCAGCAAAGATCCGAGCGAGCCGCATTAGATGGGAAAAGCGGTATTATTTACCGTATTCAATAGAATTGGCTTAGGGTCTTGACAAGCGATTTGGACCTTAGATGGCGAGGGTGTCACCACGTCTATATTCAAAGTAACCCGTCAATCGACCTCATCTCATAACGTTAGCGAAGAAGCCACAAGATACTTTTAACGAGCTCCCAGAAAGGATTCCTGGATGTCAGCAAACATATGCCAGTCAGAATATCTCGACTTGACTACGGCAATGACCGACGTACTGCGGGGTTGAGGAGTTATCTCCTTGGACAAAGTCGAAGGCGCCGGGTCCGTCGCTATACCAGGGGCAGTGAGCAGACAAGTGAGGTAACTCTGCATTACTCCGCTCACGTGGTACCTCCCGCGAAAGAAAAACCTGGTATTGACAGCCAATTACAACCAAGCCACAAGAATTCATAGGAAATGATTAGACCTACCCATCGCAGCGGGACATGTTTGAACAGTAGTCCCATTTGGTAAGGTAAAGGTATGGTTCGCCCTTGGGAATTTACATGAGATCTGGCCGGAAGAGAAAAAGGGATTACGCATACATGTTCATGTAAACATGCACACTCCTCACAGCTCCACTGACGGGCGCCAAAGTTCCTTCCATGATGGTGCGAGCCCCTTCGAACTGTTTTTCGCCGATGATTCTGTTGGACTCGAAGTCAGACACGCGAAATCCCGGGCCACTAGCGCTCATCTGTTAGTATAGAATTTTGGCATCATTGTTTTCACGGGCGCTTACCGTCCATGGCAGTCTTGCACGGTCCCACCGCAGGTCGAGTGATCAAAGTCGCAAGGAAGTCCATCATAGTCCTTTCCCGGACTTTCGCAGAACGCGCCGAGACTGCATGGAATACATTTGGAGGGGTGAGAGTGGAACAAAGAACCAAAGAACGCACGTGTTAGGGCTGGTGTCACCCACATTGGCTTGTGTGAAACCAGCAACAAACGACGTGTTGCCTGGCATGGCATCAGGTTCTACGAGAGATTCATACAGGTATGCGGCCATCCCCTTGTTATCTGAGCTGACAAGAGTGTTGTTCTATCACCATGCGTGTGAGGACGGCCGAAATAAATCCGAAATCGGGCCACACGTACTTCATAGATACTAGTGCCATGGACAGCAAAGAAACTCAAGAAACCCCTCGCATTTCCCGATTCGTCGTCGAAACGCAGGAGCGTCATATCCTTGTCCTGATCATACTGATACCTTGCTCTCTCCTCTGCGGGGTTGTTTAGATACGCGGAAGGAGACCGGTTGATATTGGCATCCAAAATAGTGGTGTTTCCCAGGCTTAAACTGCCGGGCGCCAAACTATTATGAGCGCGCTGGGCCGCGAGGACCGTGCCGCTCACGATAGCCTCCGCTGTCTGAGGGACGTAACCCAAGGCAGTTATCTGAGGCAAAAGGTTCTCTAGATACCCCCCGACCCCGGAGTGTTGATGAGTTCCTATCAGTGCAATGTTCTCGTTGGTGTAGACGCCCGGGTACAACGAAGTCAACTCCGCGACGATCGAGCGTCTAACGCCAGAATCTCCCATGGCTATATCTGTACGAAACGAAAATCATGTTAGATTGGCCGTGCAGATCTCTTCAAACAGGAAAGACTGGGCCCTGGGGTTTTGGGGGGGGAATTCGCTAATGATCCGTGCTTCACGCGCCGGCGAAAGACCTCTGAAAATCATCGAAGCACGCAAAACTGGATGATGGTACCTCCACCCATCATTTCACAACTACTCCTCGATCCGGTGACCACGAAATTACCCAGGCGCTTATTGAACTTCCGTGCTAGCGTATCATCGCTGGCAATCATCGCCCGGCAATTCACCAACACAAGAGGCCGCATCCTGCCGTCCAGCGCGCAGATGAAGTGATAAAACTCACCAGAATTGATGAACAGAATTCGACTGGAAGGATCCGAAGCGTCGGCTACGATAAACACACGGCTGAATTGACGCATATGGAGTCCAGTATCTGTTTGCGCTAGAGACGCATAGCCCTACAATTTCCGCTCAGATACTAGGCGAACGGAGACAGATTGAATTTCTCCACCATCATGTTGGTTTCCACAATCGGGCTGCCCAACAGTCAGTCTAACATAGGCAGCTCGAGGGCTAGCCACATACCCAGTGATATCGGCAACACCTACACTGCCGTTAAGGAGTGAGGAGATAGACGAAAAGAGAAAGCAACGCACCTAATCCCAGAAGGTACTGAGCCGCCACGACATTCCCATTACTGCCAGAAACTGCCAGCAACGCAGTCATATACCACATAAACCCAACCATAGCGTTCCAAAGTGAGTTCAAGGTATCCCACAAGTCGTCCTGGGAGCTGATAAAAGCCATTGGAGCGTGTCTGAGGTCCAATCCTTATATCGCTGTGAACGTGATGGGATTAATTGGGAAACCGCGCGGATGCTGGCTTCGAAACCGCGTGAGCAGTAAATCACAAGATAAAAGTAGCCCGGCAATGACACCCCGGGACGTTATATGGGCAGTTTGTGACAGCATTTTCATCAACGAGATGCCAGTGCTGTGGTGGCTCAGGAGCAAGAGGCGAGTTATCTGTTGACAAATTCGGAAATTCCGGGGAAATTTCGGTCTAGACCGCAAACACTAAAAGGCTAATGGTAGCTCAAACTTCAGACTTCCGTCGTATAAATTTACGTGCAGGGAATAAGTGCAACAGTATGGTATTCAGAAAAAGATCAATGGGGGAGGTAAGAGGAGGGGTGACATTCTGGCTATTTTCAGAGCAGACCTATGCAAGATCAAAGGGAGCGTAAAAATAGTATTTAAGACCTATTACGAGACTTGGGAAGAATGGAAGGAGAGGAAAGAATAAAAGTGCAACTGAGGCCCAGGAGAGAAAAAGAATACTCATCATCTGACATGATCATCGGCTTCCTACGCTTCACGTTCTGACCTGTCCCGTTTCTCTGATGCACCCAGGTAATAGAACGGAGGCCCCATGAATGCTGGAGGAAGAGAGCGACCCGTTGCGACTACCTGACCGTGGCGTCTACTGTGTCTCAAAAATACCACGGTAACCATTGCGACGATGCCGTTTGATGTTGCGGGAGAAATTTTTGCCGTAGCGCTCTGTTGTTACAACTAAGCGCCAAGCGGTGACTGTAGGCCTGCATGGAAAAGATTCAGAAAAAAGAATGCCAGCGGTGGTTAGCCAATAGCTTTGAAGTAAGGATGTTCTCCGTGACGTCATAAATGCCGATTTGCCAAACCGCCAAAATAGCGCAGATAAATTTAGCAAATATCTTGGCGTAAAAAGGAAATATGTGGTGATGACTGCGAACTTGACTAAATTACAGTCTCGGCCTGGATGCTGTTGGTTTTATGGACATACCATCGTAATCTGAGCCAAAAGAGACTAATCAGGCGGAAATGTGCGTCCTGACCATGCACGGTGCAGCACTAAGTACCATTGTCTACTAGATCCTTGGACCTCCGTAAGTGGTACGCCCTGCAGTCCAGCAGTAGCTGTTGTGCACATCATCGAAGAGCATCAAAAATATCGAAAGGCAACGTATCGTGTGCTGGGAGTGAGCGCATTCTCCGACGTACGTGGATATCAACGATGGCGACGGCCGGATCGACGAAGTGGAAGACTGAGGTGTCTCCCAGTTTGGCGTTCTCTTTCGGAATGTACACCCTCGATGGAAACAAGTGGTACGGAGGATATCGTCGGCATTTTTTAAACAATCAGTGGCGTGCTCGTAAAGCAGAACTTCTGGTCTGCTCCAACAGCTCCATAAGAGCCATGCTGTTCAATGATCCTTGGTGGTGAGAGATCTAGATGGGGGTCACCGGCGGAGATCGTGGGCAACGATATTACCGACCAGACCTGCCTATGGACTCGGAGCCGGCAAAAGAATTACTGAATGCGAGGACACCTAAGAAAACGGCAAATTACAAAAGAAACCATGAACCGGAAGCAATAGCATACCCCATTGAAGATGTAGAGGAAATTTTGAGTCCTCTATGAACAGCAAGTTGAGCCATCTGGTCAGCGCTCTCAGAGAAGTCGTTTTTCGTTTGTAACAGAGTGCCAAGAAGACCCTGATGAAACCTTTCTCGTCTTGGCTTCTGTCCCCAAGTTCTATGCATCTTTATGTTTCCTTCCCGAGACTTCCTTGGGCTTAGTCGTGTCGGATAAATCCGTTGGCTTCGAGCCAGGTATCACATATCGGTTTACTTGATCTAGAGCCCTTGATCCGGCCTCTCTCACAACAGTTTGAATTTCTTTCAGCATGATCCCGGATATCCATAGCACTGGACGCTAAACTCGCGAAGATCATTGGTATACAGCCAGGTAGTAGTTGCGGAGTAAATGTGGGCCCATTCACTACTCCAAAAAGAGGAGGAGTAGCGCGCTCCGGAACAAGAATGGTAGCGGATCGCGGCAGAAGGTTACGGATTCCGTCGTCAAGAAGGCGAAGGCAGATATTCAATGGTGTTCCAGAGCGCTGGACCTTTCTGGTTGAGTCCGAGGAGAATACAACCCTTGTAAGTAGCCCGAGTCATAAGATGGCTATTTTGTGTTCAACGAAGGGCAAAGAGGACCGAAGATGGGGGCCTCTCGCTCTCGCTCTCGCCCCTACGCCTCCATGTGAAGCGCAGTACATGTATGTAATGTTCGAATAACGCCACATGCAAACAGCTTTGTTCTCGGGCCGCGAGTGACCCCGGAATCATGCAAGTCATTTTTCGATGATCTGCACCGACGTGTGGGCACACCGAAAAAAAGAACGGCGCTGACACTACTGCCTCCGCCTTCGAGAGAGTCCACGATCTCAAGTTTTGCGCGCAAGAAGCAATCAAGGTGGAGCTGTGAAGAGAATATTCTTGATTTACGACATGAGAAAAGATGTTGATAGCTGTCTGCGATCAAGGAAGTGCGAAAATCCGTGAACCGTGGTGTTTATCCGAGAAGGAAAAGTACACACCTTTCTCACTCATGGAAACTTCACGAGACGATGATCTATACATCATCTGAGTTTCCTGAATCGGACTCTTGATGCCAAAATCTAGTCTAATCTGCACATGAATCTTTGCTGTGAGCATGTAGGGCAAAATTGATTACCCCGTTAAGCGATTTGGTCATTTCGGCGGAATGTCAGGAGACAATGGTCAATAGATTGTAGAACTGTTTAGTTCAAGTTAGAACTAGTCATGATCTCAGTAAGGTGAAATCAAGGCGTACTTCGATACGTCATACAACAAAGTTGTCACAGTTAAGAAGTAAAGATCCTTCCCTCGATCCGGTAAGGACGTCGTAGTAATAGGTCTTGAACAGGCGAGGTCTAGATTTATGTCACTGTGGAGCATTGTATGCTGTAGCTCGAGAAGCATTGATTACGCTTGAGAGCTAGCGTCAGACATTGTAACACATACGTCCTTTATCATGGGAAGCTAATGCTGCAACGAAACGTATGACGGACATGATAAAATAGAACTGGACAGGTGGTTCGTCCGGTAAGGACAGAACGATGTATATCATTTATAACGAATAAGGCCGCGAGCGGCACAGCCCTGTTACCTTAACAGAGAGACGTACAAGATAGTCGCCCTCCGCCTCTATAGTATCCATAAATTTATCTATTTAATACCGTAAACCGGAAGGAATACACTGTATATCTATCACATGTAACTAATCTGTATCTCAATTTTATTCCTCGTGGTACATGTAACGCGTTCAGTCCTCCAGACTGAAATCGAAGACAGCCAAGATTTGAAATAGATAAAAATATAACGCGTTGACAGCAACTCCGACCTAAATAACTGCGACTTGCACGGTGCTGTCGATATGGACTCTTCGTCTACCTCGCGTGTTGCCTGCAATCCGAAGCAGAGCCATGGAGCTTGACGCCGTACACCTAGCATCATCCGTCTTGTGGGCTCATTTGCTGAGAAAAGACGCCCTACCCTGGCCGCACCGCCAAGTTCAGACATTCCTCTTCCACCCATTACGCCAACCGACAGAACAGGCACATCAGCTACGAATTCTCCTTCATGGCACCCAAGCACATGTTGAAATGTTTTCCGAGCGTGTAGAGAAGCTTGCGAAGGGTGTGGATAAGGCAAAGCAAGAACTGGGGCTCACGAAGACGCTTTTCCAACGAGAGCACGAGCTGATGAACGAGATGTATAACCTGGGTGAGTGTCTCTGCGCTAGCATATATTTACTTTTTGCCTATGTTTTTCGCCAGTCAACCGATGCCAGACCGAGATTCAGAAGATGGCTGGGCATCCTTTGTTTTAAATAGCTACCAAAGCTCTATCAAAGCAGTTCACAGACCCTACAGAGTCAATCTCAGACCCTCCAGACCATTCAGGACCAGCAAGGCACTATTCTCTCGGCCCTTCTGCCCCTTCTACAAGCAGTTCCTTTGCACATCGAGACGGCCCGCATTTCCATCAAGGAAACGATAGTACAATCCTGAGGGTCAGAACAGACGTCAGAGAAGACCTCGGATACCCGCTGTAGCTCATACGCCAGGTTGGACCCTTGCGAACAACGATCACCACTGTCCGGAAGGAAACGGCGTCGTGTGGATGAGAATACATCCTGGATCCCCGAGAATCAACAGCGCCAGTCCCTTGCAGCTGCAACACGAGGGTCTTTAACGACGCACGCAAGCTCTTCTCTTTCAAAACGGAAATTCACGTTCCTAGTACCTACTCAACAACAGTCTTCTTCAGCTCTAGGCTCTTCGTCAACTGCTTTATCTTCGCTGATAGGAATGGGTATGCGGACTCCCTATGAGAAAACGACTTTAGAGCCAAGGACACCTCGTCGTCCTCTGGCTGACATCGCGCAGTACAGTGATCAAAGCACTTTGAGGCCGTCTCTCACCAAACAGGCCACTTCCATAGATATTCGCAACCGTGCGTCCTCCTTGCGGGGGCGTCGGCCTTCTGTATTTGCTCCGACATCCCGACACTCTCGTCTGCCGCAGTCCGAATTGGGCAATATCGCGAGAAGAACTGTCGGTGTGTATCATCGTCGAGGGAATGACGTTGACGGTGGCTGGGATCTGCGCTGCCTGGGGCGGGCCCTCAGGGTATAAAAGGGTGCGAGGATTCAACAACCCATATCTCCCAACTCTTCCCTCTACTCTCATCATCTCTACTACTTTTTAGCAACACCACACTCGCTTCTGTCCAACACCATACCATCACTATGATCTTCAACGTCAACGCTGCTGCCGTGGCTGCACTCGCCCTCACGATGGCCGTACACGCGGCGCCGTCATCTGTGTTGCACGAGTTCAAAGACCTCCAAGTACGTGACTTGCTTTTGAGCTATTCCACTCTGATGCCCAATGTTTAAGGCTGCGGCAATGACGAGTCCAGCCGTGCCAGCCACAAGGTCATCGAGACCAACGCTCTGAACCATTCCGACAATGATTCTCATGACAAGTCCAGCCGTGCCAGCCGTAAGGAGGTTGGGGTCAACTTCGCTCTGAACCATTCGGACGATAATTTTCATGACGAGTTCGGCCGTACCAGCCGCAAGGTTGTCGAGGCCAACGTTCTGAACCAATCCGACCATGATTCTCATGACGAGTCCAGCCATGCCAGCCGCAAGGAGGTCGAGGTTAACGCTCTGAACCATTCCGACGATGACAACAGTCACAGGCTTACAACACAGTGAACTTCGTAACATGCTCGATACCCTGAAGCTCGAGACAGAAGCAGGCGTCATGCATCGACGAGGAACCTTATTGATCGATGGTGTTGTGTCGCCTGTTTGCAGGACAGGAGCCGCATCTGCTGCCTAATTTCAGTCTACCTATATTCATTTATCTTTCCTGGGTATTTGTTGTCCTATGCGTGGTGTTCTCCGTTTGAGGACCTCACCTTCACTGAATCTCGATTATAGCTTTTTCTTGTAGGAGGGAAACACTAGAACTTAGAAGTGAGCTGGATATCTCACCGTCTATACAATGATCTCATGTTATCGAGGTCGTATCATTTCGTGGGACTGTACACTATCGACTGGCGCTTAATCTAGCATATGCATCATTTTAAAATTTCCTCTCCTCCCACCGTAAACCCTTCATACCATGCTATGCATCAAAGTTAGCTTATATATTCTACAATCGCTGTATCTGTGCATCTAAGGACCCGTGCACGACCTGTAACCCGTATCCGCAGTACCCGGGTCCTGGTACACCCGGGTGTGGGTGCAGGTTACGGGTGCTATGATCTAGGTGACAAGGCAGGACGGGTGCGGGTGCACCCGGGTAGAGAACCGTGCGAGTCTTTAGCACTGCCACTGTAAAGCACATGACAAAAGCAACAGAACTCTCTCCACCAACACATTGCAGGAGCAATTTGTGGTCAGCATCGACATGCCTACCAGACCGCCACAACCAGGTACGAGAAACAAAAGACAAGTCATTATCATGCAAGGAAGCATGTATAGCCATGCCTTCCAAAGAAACAGAAGTAATGTCATGCAGGGCAGCTAAAAGAAAGGGAAGGGAAGGATGAACATATTATAAAAGCCATTTATATTGAACATCTGACTACAACATCATCACAGCTAAGACAACCAATGAACATTCCGACTCCTAACATGATCTGAAAATGAAAATTTGTGTAAACAATCCAAGCATCCCACCAGTATCTTTGAAAGCAGAAGACGAAGAGTGTCAGCACATAGCCATTGAAAAATGTGTTCTGAAAGTGCTTCCTTTATATCATCCACCATCGAACTAACAAGGCTTGAATTCATTCCATGAACATACATCATATGTACTAACTCATTGTGATGGAGTGTTTTAAATGACCCATCAAACATCGCTGCCATATAAGTTATGTCTCCTTTATATGGGAGGTAATGAGCAACTTTCAATCAGTTAGAGAGGGTGAGTAAAGTTTGCTCTCATTTATCATAATGCAAAGTGGATGGTGTGAGGAAATGGTAAAAAGGTTTGAATGCTGGAGATGGCATAATTGCGAAGGGCACCACTATAGTGCAGAGCTGACAGGAAAAAGACAGGTGGACAAACCCTGCCTTTGTGACAAGCCTGAATGTAGGACCAACAGAATGGACCATCATTGGTGACACACATGCCCACTGAGAAATGCCCAATGAGCAGATTTCAGAAAAGATGTTCCTGGCAACAAGACATCTTATGTAAAATGCCATGTCCAGCAAGCTTGTACAGTACTGTCGAATAAGACAGGTTGTAGAAGAAATTAGCAGATCCCATTTTGAAGAACAACCAAAACAGCAAACAAAAGCAATTGAATTCACTGAGCACAGTGCCTGATATCATTTATTAAAATAAACAAAAATAAAAATAGACAGTGCATACCATCAACCTGTTGCAAAAGTGACATCAACAAATCGAGACCCAAACAAACATCGACTGAGATTGTCTCATCTCTATGCAGTGACATACATGTAGAAAAGGAGCCCTTTGAAGTTATGAGAAAAATAGTAAATGGGCCTGAGCACATTTTGGACAGGGTTTAGGCATGTTTGAGAGAGATGGAAAGAGTAAACACAACACCATCAACAGTGCAGGTTGTCAGAAGCATGGTCATACAAGTGAGAGAGGTCATTGATGCAAGAAGAACGGTGACAGATAAGACCAGTACTAGCAGATGAGCTGACTGCATAAATAAAGGCTGGAAGTGTCAAAATACAAGAACAACCCAAGACCACTGTAAAAAGAAAGTATGTACTCATGACCACAACTGAGTCCAATACAAGCAGATGACTCAGGAGCAAGTGCAACTGGTCATTGATGCAAGAAGAACAATAACAGATAAGTCCAATACCAGCAGCTGACTGTGCAAATAAAGGCTGAAAGTGTCAAAATACAAGAACCACCCAAGACTACTGTAAAAAGAAAGTATGTACTCATGACCACAAATGAGTCCAATACAAGCAGATGACTCAGGAGCAAGTGGAACTGAATTAGATTCACAGAATCTACCACAAAAACTGGTGCCATTAGTGTTCTGCAGAGACCCACTACCAAGGTAGTGGGAATACTCTCGATAGAATCTGCCTATAAATTGAGACAATGCTTTGTGCATACCACTGTAGCATCGGTCACACACAGAGGAAGAAATGAACCAATGAACCACCTATTCACACAAGACAACATCAATATATGCACATGTATGCAACTTTGCAGCTCACAGTGAAAGGAGATCAGACTTATTGTTATCTGTGAGCATATTATATTATTTTCACCCAAATGGTGAGACTGCCAGGTGCTCCGTGATTGTTGTGGGAAGTATTAAATTTGGTTGCATGCCAGTTGGCACCCATGCTCGAGAGGAGGAAGCACCAGAGCCTGAGAGAATTGGGGCAGGTAGTGAAGATTTCATGGGGCCAAAGGGACCATGAGAAATGAAGAAGTAGCTGTAGAGGACCAGGACCAACTATGGATGGAAATGATAAAGGCCAGTCCATAAATGTGACTGTGGGGATGATAGAGGTGGCAGGGAAGGTAGGAATGAAAGGAGGGAGGGAGAACTGATTCTCGATGAGGGTATTTATAGGTATGTCATAGTGCCAGATGGAGCACATGAGGGTAACCTTACCCTATGTCAGAATGGCATCACAACCTATCTGCCTTGATTCTCCTTGAACAGAACTTGTGCTAGGATGCAGAAAGCCAATGAGTAGCATGGGTGAAATGAGTAAATTTGTTATCCACCCCTGCCAGTAACATCTTGAAGAACATGGTGCCAGGCTGAGCAAATCCCATGGAGACCAAAATGTGGTATAAGTACTTCTAATGTGTAGGGGGCAGCCAAGGGGTGATAGGGGTGGTATTTATACAGTATATTTCAGCCTGCATAGGGTGCATAGTCATTCAAGTAGGGAGATTCATGTTTTGCTGTGATGGTGTCAGTGTTGGTGGTTGGTCAGAGAGGTGAAGGCAAATTTCAAATTTATCAGCTTCTGGGCCTGATACCTGTGCACTGCATGACTGGGAGGCTACCAATGTTCTTCAGTACACCCACAACGATAAAATTGAGGCAAGAAATTTTATTCACCTCATTGGACATAACCTAAAGGATATTGTACACCTATGCCATGTTACGATTTTTCCACTTATCTTATCTTATCAGGTGCTTATTGCATATCTTATCGCTCAAAGCACCTATACCATGTCATTTACCAAACCTTCCACAGCTGGACTGCTGCGCCTCACTAATGCAGGATATTTACCACATGTACAACAGACTCTATTCGCTATTATTAGACAGATCCAGAATCCTATATAAGTAGTACAGTTCTCACTGTAATACTTCAGCTTTGAACTATAGTTCATCTATACCAATCTACTCTCTCTACTGAGCCAAGCTCTAAGCAGCCTACCTCTTCTCAGAATCATAGACACTTGTCATCTCTCTGGTGATTGTCCAAATGTGAGACAGCCGAAGACCTAGACCCAAGTCTTTGATCACATGAAGTTTGGGTCTTACATGCCATAGATCAAGCCTGAAGGAATTCTTGACAAAATCATCATTGAAAGACTGGTGTTTCAATTTCCCTGACTTCTCAATGTGTCCTCTTGTGCTACAAGTTACTGTGCATGTTCAAATATTTTGGATTTGCCTTTTTGGATGCCAGTGACTGCCTCTCTCTCTCTTTGGCTTCAGCTTATTATTCTCTATCAGCTGGAGGACAAGTTTGAATTCAGGATGCAGGTCACATGACTGAATGATGGGGCACATTTAGCCTCATGTTATGTTGATCATTTGATCAAGAACACTATCTTTTATTGATTCATCCCTTGGAGTTGCCTTTGTCACTTCATTACTCTATAATTTTCCTCATCATACAGACCTAGTGTCTTCATTATCAGCTCCATATATTTCAAGAGACAATACAAAGGATATGGCCTATGTGGAAGAAGTGTGAATTTGGTCAACAGTGAGCTTTGATGTCCTAGTATTCAGATGTCTTTCTCATATAGATGTTGCTATCTCAACTGGATTCTCCCACTTTACTTGTTATGTGCTCTGCTCATATGCCCCCAGGCAGCTTATTGAAATGCCCTGAGTACTGATATGTAATTCCAGGAGAAAGCTTTTCCTTTACTTTCCCTTCATCACAATTTGAGGAGCTTTTGTCATGTAATGACCCCCTTGCAGACTAGGAATGTACAGCTCTTGAGACTGTTCTCCACAAGGGCAAAACCAAGCTAGCTTCTCTACCCCAATGCATTGCCACTGTCAGAGAAACACTGGAATTCTCATTGAAGAGCAGACTCGCACCGAAAACTGTATCACAGAAGCTGAAACCCTTCTCAATCCCATTTGCAGACTATCAGCCGATGTGCTGATCAAATTTTTCACTGTGTGCCTCCCCAAAAATATGGATTCACTTGATACTAAAAGTGTGCCATGGGTACTCTCCCAAGTCTGTATATCTTGGAGACAGACAACATTGGCATCACCAGCAGTTTGGGCAGATATTCAGCTGAACATGGACCTCTATGAAAATCACATGGAGGGTGTATTCTGTTTGGGGACAGTATTGGACAGAGTGGGAAGACACTTTCTCCAAGTTGGAATTGAGGGTCTTCAGGATTTCTTGAACCACCCGGTTTTTGCGATGATTCTGCTAACATTGGCATGATGGAAGGCTCTGGAAGTTGTTGCACCCCTCTGCTCTTTCCATTTGTTCAATAGCATATCACATCATTTGCCTCTCTTGGAGACCTTACTCATTGAGGTGTCCAGCTTCCATCCATCAGACATATCACAGGGATACACTAGTGTTTATGGCTTCTACAAGGCACCTCTCCTCCACGAGTTGTCAGTAACACATTGACTCGTATTGCATGCATCTTTCTTTTGGAGCTTTGTTGCTCTACTATTGGAAAACATATCAGAGTTATATCTTCTCTTGACAACCTCCAATGTGGTATCTATCCTCCAATCTAATGGAGCAAAACACTTGGTGACTTGTGTTATTGACTTTCTCAACCCTGAGGATTTTGATGTACTGTGATGAAGTGACATTCTGTGATCAGACATGCTGGTATTCAGAACCTCACCCTCATCAGATCTGCTGTCTGGCTTTTGCCCCAATTCTGCCTACCAGCCCTTCAGGATTTGAAACTCTTTCCCTCTGAAGGACCTGTCATACCAGTGATATTCAAGCAGACAGTACCAGCTTTGACAGAGCTGATGATAAAAGCTGATGTCTTTTTCCATGGATAGACCTTAACCCATATACTGCAGTGGACTCCAAATCTGAGTGCAATGATACCTGACATAATCATAAAGGACAATACCCTCTTCACCACACTTAGAAGATCCCGAGACAGCTTTCAAGTTGGTTCCACAGTTGAGAATATTTTCCCTCAAAGGCACTTGGTTGAGGTTCCTGGGCCATGGTCATGTTATTGCTGATATGATCAAAGCATGGTGCACTATACCATCCAGTTGGGAACAAGCCACACTGAAGGAAGTCCATTTGAATGACAACCTTGGGAATTCAGAGTGTTGGGAAAAACTGTGCCAGGGAGGTCTAGTTCATCATGGAGCTAGAGTATAGGGAGCCCTGACCAGAATCACTTTAGTGTTACATTATGTTTCAAATTTCTATCTTTTTGTTTTGTTCTCTCTGGTACTTAAGGAGCCATTTTCAGCATTCAGATTTGTGTTATGCACAACTGCATGAAGTATAAAACTAGCTCACACTGAGGTACTTTCCAGTTTGAATTCTCCCAAACAGAGGACATTGTTGGCTGGCTGTGTACAGTGGCCTATGGAGTGAGGATCGTCGCAATACGGTGATGAACCTAGAGACTCCTGCAGGCAGAAAACACAAGACCTATAATGGCAAATGCTATCAAGCAGCTAATCTGAAGGCAGGTTCTAGTGAGTCTAGTCTTGCACCTCCATACTGGTGACTATAGCTTCCTAGGATTGTAGCGAACTTTTGCTATAGTTGTTATGAGTCCCTAATGGTCTAGAGAGGCTCAAGTTATGTATGCTGATATGCAGTCTATGTGTTCACACCTAGATTTTGTGATTTTATATTAATACTATTGCATATCTACCTGATACTAGTGGGATTATGAGGACTATAGTGGAGGCTTTGAGCTGAGAGTCAGTGCAAACAGCTACTAGTAACACTAGGACTTAGATGCGACACTGCTAGTGGGTCAACTCTACCTGCCAGCTGATACTAGTGACTCAAAACTAGTGGACCTATGCAATGTATGGTCACTAGTGGGTGAGTCTTGCCACTAGCATACCAAACCAGAGGCAGAGGACACAAACACCAAGAAGCTCCATCATATGAGTACCAGCTAAGGTGAGAACACCTAAGTCAGAATTACCAGTTGTGTGATGATCTTAAATGGGACTTAAAATTGATTAGCAATGGTTGGGATTGCACATAGAGCTGACTAGTGGACAACAGATCTCAGACAATCAGCACTAGTATAGCCAGGCTGCACTCCCAATCATGATCAGCGACTGCTACAGGTATGACCGACTGGTGCATTAATTATCCTTGACACTAGTGGAGCATTGTTGGGTTGAGGGCATGGGAAACAGACCTCCAACAGAGTTCCTAGGCCCACTAGTCAGCAACAAAGCATTCTAGACTGACTATTGCATGATTATGCACCAATACTTGTGACTAGTCCAAAAAATCCTTATCAATAGTACCCCTTTAGTATAGCTATTTTCGGTTATCATACATTTTTCTGTTTGTATATAAGTAGTAGAGTAGGCACATCACATGGCAGGCAAGCCTACCCTGAGATTGTGACATACTAGTCAGTACCTAGTGCCTCCAATTAAAGGATTTTGTGCTTAAACTCAACAAAATGACAGCTAGTTGTGGAGTTACCCCAGTATTGAGTGAATAAAAACCCCTTTGAGTCTACTATTGTGTCCTGTTGAAGGCTGAGAGGGTTTTGAAGTTAGTTCAAGAGAGTTCTCAGAGTATAAAGTATTATTCCTAGGCCAAGAGTGTCACTAGTTTGCCTAGAGTGTGACTAGTCAAGTGTTTATCACTTGTAGGAAGCAGTATAGTTTATTCTTAGGCCCAGAGCACCACTAGTTTGCTAAGAACACGACTAGTCAAGTATCTATCACTTGTGAGGAGCAGTACAGGGCCAAAAGAGGCACTAGTTTCAGAGCAATCCCAGTTCCAATGAGCACAGAAGCTCAACGAAGTCACCTTTACTCAATTGTGTCTTACCCACCCCACTAGTGCAAGTAGTACTTTCAT
Source organism: Armillaria mellea (assembly GCA_030407055.1). Lineage (NCBI taxonomy): Eukaryota > Fungi > Basidiomycota > Agaricomycetes > Agaricales > Physalacriaceae > Armillaria > Armillaria mellea. The sequence continues at coordinate 4,858,473 of JAUDZF010000002.1, forward strand.
ATCACTCACTAGTAACAAATAAAACATCTTTAAATGACTTTCCTTGATTATTGAAGTCTGCAAAGTGCTTCTATCATACTCAAAACACCCAAATTCAATATATTGGTGATTAGTGTAGAGTTAGTGATAGGTTTAGTGTTGTTGGTGTTTATTGCCAACCACTAGTCCATTCGCCACTCACTGTTACCAAGCATGTCAATGCAAAGTTTCCTGGAAGGGAAGCGATGTGTAAATGTGGGTGTATGCTGAGTGGGGGTGACTTGTATACGGCTCAAACTTTCTGTTGGTGTCAGAAACCTAGCTACAGTTCCAGTATTGTAACTGTGTTTCTAATGAACTTTGTTAGTAACTTTCTTTACCTTTACTAGTCTTTTGAACACGATGTTTCAAGGTGAGAATGACAAGAAGGATAGCTTTCTTATGCTTAATATTCCTTCCTGCTTTACAGAATGAAGTAGTAACAAGACTTAGTTGTCTGGTCTCTTAGAACACAGAGACATGACGTTAAATCTTGTTGGTTGTGTGAATATGAGGAATTGGTGGGGTATCCACCAGTATATTATTTTCTAGCTATGTTTTATCCTCTTTTTATACAAAGTTTCTAAGGCTATAAAACTGCAGTACATATTGCTGAGCATATCTAAGGCATTTATAATACTAAAGAACTTTTTAAGTACTTTACTTACAGTGCTGCCAAAGTGTGCAGGTGCAGCTGGTTGTTTTGGTAAGAGTTTCTTACATATCCTCAGCTACAGCTCACTAATACTACTTGTTTAAGTATGCAACCATATGGTCCCATACTTTTGTTAGCAATCCATAGTCGTAAACAGCCTACATATAGGTGAAACCCATGACTCAGCTAGTGCTGCACATGCCTAAGTTCTAGGCCAGTCAGGCACTTATTCTGTTTATGGATGATCAGTAATCAAAAAGGGACACATGGGAATATGGTGCATCAATTCCATAGTGTAACTTTGCATACTTTGCACAGTTTGGAATGAAACAAGTTGGCCCTTGCTTGCAATGTTAGGTTTGCTGAAAGTCTGTGGGCAGGACATAATCAATAAATTGAAGGTAGTGCCCGCAATTCTGAGCACACAGAGCCTGGAGGCTCATTAATGGACCAAGGTGAAGCCCATCCCTTATGTCCAGCTTCACTATGAAGAACACTGAGCACACAAATCTGCCAGAAACCAACTCAAGTCACAAATATGCAATAGTTGCATATGCACTTATGCAGAGTATGGAAGTTCACAGCACAGGTGCAGCAGTTATGAATAGAATTTCAATACTTGAAGGCATCACTGGAAAGTTAGTTCAAGTATCCATAATTGCATATGCCACATTCCACTGTAACCTTAAAGGATCCACTGTGTAAAGGGCAATGAGCCTCAGGTGCATCAACTTGAAAGGCACCTGTTCAATGGTCATATTAGTGAGTCAAAAGCAAGGACAGCCAGGAAGTATCTCATACTTTATCGATGAGTTGTAAGAAATCAGATGCAAGATTATAAGCTAGGCCCAGATGAGTGAGAAATGCATGCTTGCATTCCACTATGTTATTATAACAGTGAGATTGCACTATAGAGTATCCTTTGACCTAAATTCAAGTTAGACTCAGCAGGGTGCAAGTTAAATTATCAAAGAGTGTTCACCCTAACTTGGAGGGGACCAGGCAGACATCGGCCATAGTGATCAGGCATTCAGAATTACACTGTTGGAATCAGCCAAGATGCCAGGTTCTATACTGAGCAGATGAGCAATGCTAACACCAGGGAAGACTGAGCTTGCGGTCACTTGGATCAGTTAAAATGAAGGGGATACTCTTGAGGATGGGAAGGCTTGTGCATTCATCACACTTGGGGCAATGAAGATAGATGGTGTAGGATTTGCCTTAAGTTTTCTGTGGATTGATGTCAATCTGGAAGACAATGCACTATTGCTTCAGGAGGAAGCAACATCTGGAGACTAAGTAGTCTTGGTTCTTGTGTGGTGGTGGCCATGTTTCTCTGGGTTTTGGAACAGCACTGCCATTTCCTAGAGACTAAATGATTACAATGGGATGCAGAGTCTGGTACAAGAATTAATAGACTGACTTGGGTTTCATGTATAATGCCTAAAGATTTCTTTAGCTATTGGTGTTGGGGGCCAAGTGGACCCAGTATTTTCTGGTGGCCATAATGATTGACACTTATCTGAGGAAAGATTGGTCAAATAAGTAAGAAACCTCAGGGAAACATACAATTGGAGGAGATGCAGGTCCCATGTTGGGTGGGACAGGCTGCAGCAATGATGAGTCCTAGACTTCCATGGCAATGGCAAAACCAAACTCTAGCAGAGTATGAAGAATAAATGTGTGAACATGGCAATACTAGGATGATCATGTGTGCAGTGGGTTCAGGGCACCTCTATGTAGTAAATCAAAGCTTTAAGGGTGTGAAGATATGCTTAGACTATGCAGTCAAGCAGATAATATGACATGAGAGTTGAGGAATTGAAAGAATGACTGTAAGTCATGAGGGTCTCATACAATGAGAAGGAATGGCACCTGATATGATGTGAATATCAAGAAACCATGTTCTGAAATGGAAACTGAGAATGAGACTTGAGAAAACATGCTTGAGACGTTAATATGAATGGGGAAATGAGAGAGGAAATGCCTGAACAATATGGCAATGGATCAAGAGACTGGTGATGCAGGGAATAAATGTGCTGGTTGATCCAATAAATGTGAGCAATGTGCTGAAACTGGTCAAAACTGATCCTAAAACTGGATAGATGATATGGAAACTGGGGGCAAACTGTACTGGGCTGAAAATGATCCTATCTGATGTCAAAAACTTATCCTATAATCCACACTGGGATTTCCTATACTGAAATGATTGCTGAACTGGTCCTATACTGATACTGATCCTAAGTCTGCTCTGAGACTACCCAAGTGGGCAACGATGATGATGGCAAAGGTGAAAACTGATAAAACAATCCTATCTGGTGAAGTCAAAACTGGTGCTGCCTATAAAGAAAACAGGGGGCAAGATATGGCATGGTTGATCATGTATTGGCACAATATTGATGTGTACCAATAGTGTTAAGAGTAAAGAGGGATGGAAACATCTTCTTCACAGTTAAAGAACTGTAGAATAACTCAAGCAATACTGCAAGTTGATGTGCAATCAACTATATGTGATGCAAGATGAATATTGCTGTGAAATGATGGATAAACATATGGTGATCCTATAGAAACCATGGATGGATTTGTAGAGATTTGCTGATCTGACTAGTTGATTTATTGTTGGTGCATATGGTGAATACAATGTACAATGGATTGACATGTATGAGAATCAATACAAGTGTAGTCTGGTGAATGAGAGTGTACCCACTGGGGTCAAAAAGTACTGAATGCTACTGTAATCTACATTTTTATACTAAAGTCCTACATGTATTAATAGAATTCCAAGCAACTTTTTACTAAGGCTGTAAAGCTTGAGCTTGAGTAAAATCCTGAATAAATGTGACCTATATCCATCAGCTGAAGTATACAGCATTGTTAAATTGCCATGCTTGGTTAGAAAATGTTCTACAGTGGAGTCTGACTTCCAGACCATGTTCTGCTGTTTCAACTGCATATACTGCAGATTATAAAGGTATGCTAGTGTTGCTGAGGTCGACAAATGTATCTCCAATGACATGCCAGCTTAGTGAAAGTAACAGCTTGAGTCACTGTAGTTCTGGAGTATCCATGATAGGTTGATATTTTTGATGGATGAATGTGGTGATAGGTGATGTCAATAGGGTCTAGCAATCAATGATGCATAGTGAGGTGCTTTGATGCAGATGTGGCATTACCATATACAATTGAGGGACCATCAAAATTGGTATTAACATGTCCATAATGTCATGAAGTGTCAGATTTCAAGATGGGATGGATAACAAATATGCAAAGACATATTGCCATGATACAAAAGTGGCATTGCTGTGTTGGCAATAGGCTAGGTTTAGTGAAAGTCTGCTGGGTGGACTAGGTGTAGGAATTAACAGTAAATCTGCAAAATTCTGAGTGTACAGAGCCTGGAGGCTCATCAGCAATCAATGTTGACTGGGGGTGGTGCCACATGTATAGATCCCTTGCTGGGCTGGATGCAACTGCCAAACAGTAGTGGTGGATTCAGACTATTCTGTAGGTTGATATGTGAAAACTCAGCATATGAGTATTGTAGTGGGCTGAAGCATGCATCAAGCTATGAAGAAGCTCATCAAAAAATGGAAGAATAATGTTCTATTGGAAGGGTGAGATGGGCCAATTGATGGGAGGGGATGATTCTTACATGTGATTGCATGGAGGGGGGAGCAGGGATTAAGGCCCTGTCAACTATCAGGAGGGGTTTATGTACTTGTGCCTTAGTCAAAGTGGCAATAACAATAACAAACCAATAACCAAGACAATGAGTAGACATTGTTGGTAGCCTATTTGTGCCACTGGAAAATTTGATCAATGACACATAGTCAATTCAACATCCCAAGAGCCCAAAGGACCACAACCAAACCAGACCCTAATCAGTTTGGATAATAGCCAAATCTGGTAACACTACTAGCATAGAATTTTTTCCATTAGAATTTGAAGAAGATAAGCCAAACCTGGCTACCAGAAAGTCTGTTCAAACCAAGCTCTTCATAAAATGAAGTCTATCCAAAGATAAATTCTAGTACAGGTCAAGGTGATTGCTGGTTCTGGAGGAAAGCATGTTGGCATGTCACACACTAGCACAGGTAATGGAGCAGAACCCATAGAGAGCTAAGGACTAGCTTGAGGACACCACATCCCACATTTCATGATGTTTGTCTGTCCAACCTAGCAAAGTCAGTGAAAATCAGTATTCTGTGGGCAGCTAGTATGCTTTGAACTTGCAGAGTAGTTTATTGTGACACTTGATTCTGAAAGAGTAAAGCCCAGATAGGAGAGTTACCCAAAGCAAGGGGTAGGAACAGTTGGGAAAGAAGCAAAAGTTCAGTGGTTGTGCATCAGTCCAACCTTCTTTCCACTCCCATCACAGCAACTTAGCATTTATCGCTCACCAGGCCAGTATTGGCAATCAGGAGTTCATTTTATTCCCTTGCAAATGAATGAACATCTGTTGCAGGAATACCCTTGATAGGCAGACATACTAGCTGCAAAACTGGACCTGCCAATGTTGTTCTGATGAGCTTTCTTGAGGATTGTCTTTCATGTGGGTCTTACCATAGTAACTAGGTCTATTCAGGCACCCTTCAGCACCTGCATGAGTTGACTGGGCATATCTAGTCGGTATTTTCCTAAATGAAATATCTGACTGAAGTAGATTATGCTTTCCTTGTATGTTTACACTGTTATCCCAACTTTTAAATATGCCGCTGTCAGACTGGAACCAGACATATTAGGGAAATAGGGGAAGAAATAGTGCATAAGATTAGGCTAGCATATTCTTAGACTGAAGGCAGTGTAAAAACACAGGATGAAACTTGTTTGTGCAGGAGGAAACCTGTGTGCATGGGATGAAACCAGTGTAAACAGCACTGGATTGACACAGCTGAACACTGAATTGTACAAATCATAGGACAAACAGTAGAATAGTATAAATATGTGAAGTAGAAGTAGGAAACAGAAATGATGATTACACCACAGATTACATACCACACCAAATTTCAAGACCTGAATATTTCAAGCCTTACAAAGATAACAAGAACTTAACTTTTCTCTCTCAAGCCTTATTCTCATTCTCAATATTACCACTCTTGAATTCCAACACTATTATCATTCTCGGATCCACAAGCACTCCAAACAGCTATTCTTGACCATTACCAAACACCCACAATATTCCATTCTCGATATTACCACTCTTGAACACCAGCTCTATTACAATTCACCATTCTCGGATCCACATGCACTTGAAACAGTTATTCTTAGCCATCTCCCAAACAGCCACACTATTCCAATCTTGATATTACCATTCTTGGAACACCAGCACCATTACCATTCTCAACTACCAGCACTATTACCAGCCTTGTTTTCACACATACACACACACAACTGTTATTCTCAATCACTAGCACTATTACCCTTCCCAGAACACACACACACTCAAAACAGCTATTCTCGACCACAGATCAAATATCAGTATTACTCCCATCCATGAAATTCCTATTCTCAGATATCAGCAATATTCCCATTTCCAACTATTCACACAACAAATAGCTATTCTCAACCACCTCTCAAATACCAGCATTGTTACCTATTCTGCACTCATGTACACTACAAAAAGCTATCATTGACTCCAAACCCACATCCTCATTGCTGACTATTGATAGTATTACCAATTCCGAACACAATTATCCCCTTTCACATAACACCCCACACATACTACCTACTACCTATACCCTCTATTTTCTACCACCACATCTCAATCTACCATCCTAGCAACTAGATTTGATTTGACCATAGCATTTGTGCTTGACCCCTTCAAACTACAAACAGCAGTCCAGACATCTGAGCTGTACTGAAAGGGAATTTGCCCAGTCCTGAATCCTGCTGACACCACTCCTGTTCTGATCCTGGGAGAGGAAATGCTAAAGAAGACAGTGCCATCAGTTTGAGTTATGACCCATGGATGCATCTTTGAAGATCATTAATTGCATCTTCATCCAGGATTGAGTCCATTTAGTATTTACTTACCACCTTGAAATAATGGGAGAGCACCAGGGGGAAAAAAAAACATGAGCAGCAACCAAACAAACATGGTACTTGTGAATTTCAATGATTCCACTGAAAAATAGATAGTGGCTAGCCAGACCATGACATTTGAAAAAGGCGAAGGTAGTACAGCATATATTTATGTTTAACACCCTGCTTGCATTGGCACTATGGTGTAGTGGCAGCACTTGGGATTTTGATTGCATGGTTCTATATAATCTTCTTCCCACAACGCAGGTTCGAACCCTGCTAGTGCCTGACAGCTAGTCTGTTGTACATTTTTCTTGGCAGCAAGGCACATTTCAACCTCGTGCCGTTATCAGTCGAGTCTAGCTTATGCTAGAATACGGTACTGAGCAGAGTTTTTGTTACACGATATGACGGTCTGGCTTCGCATGCGGGTGTTGGTACCTTGCTTAAACATTTCATGAATACACAGCGAGCCACGCGGCGGCGTCCTTTTAATCAACACTGGAATACGACGATGTGGGACCGAGGAGAATGGATGACATGGCACTGGCGGAGGTGACGAAATCAGAGGTTACAAGGGAGGCTCTTCAATCGTCTTCTTGGGATTCACCGCAGTAGAAAATAAGCCTGACAATATTGTAGGTATAACATAACTTGCTCGGACATCGTTGTCTGGTGTCCCGCTCAGAGTGAACCGAACAGACGGCTCCTAGGTGTTGACGCAAAGAAGCAGTTCCTTCCAACAATCATGTACAGTTTTTGCATGTAGATCATGATAAACAGTGGTTCCATTACGACAAAGTAAAAGGATTGATTTAAAGAAGCTGATATGTGTGGGGTATGAACAGTGCGATGAATCAGTAAAATCAAATAAAACAAAGAAAGCAAGATGCGAACGAAAGCGATAATGCAAGCGAAGGTGAAATTTTAAATCCGAGAATAAATCCAGCCATAAAAATCATAAATTAGTCCTCATTATAATGAGAGGGAGGACGGTCACTGTCTGAGGTATCTGTCTTCGTTTCCGTAAGCGTACGCTGGGGGTGGCAGCACGCTCGGGTCGGGCTCGAACTCATAGGCGTCGAAGGCGCCCTTGCGGAAACCCTTCTTATCTCGGGACCAGGGCGACGCGGGCGCAAGGTCACCGACGCCCTGAGGAGTGAACGGCGCGCGAGGGTCAGCGAACGTCCACACCCCGTCTGATCTTCGGTTCGCTATACGCATGTTAGATCCCGGCGTGTGCACTGCACAAGCTTCTCAGTACAGCCAACGGCTCCATCAACGGGATCAGCACGCACCAAACTGTGGCGTCTCTCCACCTGGTGCGCCAAAGGGCGTTATTCGCGAGGCGATGTGGGAGCAGGTCGACGACCGTAGCGTGTCTGGAGAAGACGTAGTCTTCCGAGCCGTTCCTGGAGGATTTGCGACGTCGGGAGGTGAAGAAGAGAATAATGGCGATGACGAGGACGGCGATGGAGGCGAGGGTTACACCTGCGATGAGCGGCCTCTTGTCACTGGAAGATGAGCTTATAGAGACGGTGGGTATCGAGGACGACGAACGAGGCCGTTGATGACATGATGCACTGCTGCTCGGTTAGCAGGCACAATATGGAACAGAAGGTCGACGCACATATTGCCAGCTCACTAACCACCTTGACCACGAAACCTAATACACCCTCCAACAGCGATAGGGATAAATCCCAGAGCCGCAGGCAATGACCGTGACAGTCGGAGAAGAAAGAAAGAAAGTAGGCGCCTGTGAAAAGATGGACCCGGGAACATGAGGCGAGTTGCATCAATTGATATGTCATAATTAAGCACACCTGATGAAAGATGGAGAAATTTTCTAGCAATACGACTTCTAGAGAGGGTGAGATAAGAGGAGGGGGGGCTTGGAGGAAGGGGGAAGGTGGAGGAAGGGTCCAGCGATGAAAAAGGGTCCATGCTTCGCCAGCGTGGTACCTGATACCGCCTCGGATCGAATAGGGAAATGCTGAGATCACGTGCATATCACGTCGCGCCAAGGATGACTGCCACCTCTTGACGAACTCTTCACAGGAATGCTCCGGTCATGTGCTAAATACTGGGAAACAGCTCAAAAATAGACAGGCCCTATTCCTACCCTGTTCGAACACACCATATCCTGATGTTTGGCTGTCGGATTCGTTCATTGGACGCAGGAATCGAAATAAGGTTCATTATATTCAAGCGACCTGTGCAATGCGGCGCTGTCGACTAGATTCGTGAATTTGCATTCACGGCACACCAAGGCGGCAGAAGAACAATTAAATATTCACTATGAAGATAGCGGGAGTAAGAAACATCATCTCCGTAGTGACTACCAAAACCAAGCAGGCCGGTGGGTACAAAACTGGGAGAGATGAACAGAACTCTGAACTAGTTCTGGCCACGATGAAGTACAAGCTATCGCTCTAGACTGAAGACACGACGAGTATGAAGCACTAGGAGTGCATCTGCATGACGTGTGAAGGAGCGCAGCGGAGTTGCGAGATCGCTGAGGTTTTTTTGATGACCCGTATCCGGTTCGCGTTACAGACGTTCCGCGCGACTGTGCCATCTTGACACAGGTTGTTGTAAGTTCTCTCCTAGAGCAAAGCAGGACCGATAGCATGCACCATCCGCAAGTAAACACTGAGTTCAAGGCTTGGCGGTTATCTCCCGTGATACAGATGTGGGTCGTTGGCTACATGAACGTTGGGCCGGACACACATGCCAACGTTGGGATTGTCAGTGAGACCGACAAGACCGACCATATGCATCAGCGATGATGGGTCTCGTGTCCTTTGTAAAGGCTGGCGTAGCGATCACTCCTCCTGTGCCTCCTCCACTGTTCCATATCATTGAACACAGTCCCCTGCTCGGAGTGCCATCTTCTATATTGATGTCCCATGTGTATGTCCTCATTGAACGTTGAGTAGCGACATCAAATTGTATCTACAACCCACATTCGATTTCTTCTTTCAGAAGGAAAAGATTTTTCAAAACTCACCGTCAATCACAGAAATCAGAAATCTTTGAGGTGCGTTTTGTTGAGGATATAGGTTTCACAGCCACAGGGCTGACGGCTTTGCCATTTTTTGTATTACCTTATTTTGATTTCCATACCTATCGTTACCGTTTTTTGGCTTCGTACCACCACCACGACGTATTAGTCCACGAATATACAGTTTGTTCGAGCCATCCCCGTCACGTCCCTTGTGCCTGTCGACGTCTATTCCCAACATGTTTTATATCAGAAATCTTGTTGACGAGTAAAGATAAATCATGACGGCAAATTGTGTCCACAAATACCAAGAATGAGGGCAGCCCAGGGATGGCGATTGGACAAGGCTCTGGGAAAGATCGCTAGGAACGAAGTCGGAGGATGCCGGGCCGTAGTTGAGGCCTCTTCTCGATTTGGTCATCACCGCTACTTATTTTTGTCCCTAAATGCGTGGGATCAATTCCGTTACCCCTGCCCGCCATCAATTTTGGAGTCGTCGACATGAACACTTGATAATGAAGTTGTGCGGAATCTCTGCAGTATCTTGAAGCAGTCTCTTGCACCGTTTGTTGATCAGCAGGCTACTCGGTATAGTCGCTACTACGCTAGGGTTGCGAGATGACAAATAGATCCCAGTCCGCTGATATCAAGACCAAGGAACGCCTGATTGAATTTATCATACGGGGGCTGAGCTCATGTTTTTTTTTCCATCTGTCGGAAATCAGGCACTGTTGGCATCACATTGTACGGGGACCTATAATCGAGGACCTATAATCGAGTGCTTGCCGTATTGACGGCCGTGTGTATGGTATGCAACACAGTATCTATGAGTCCTTCCACGGAACACAAAAGCGTTGTGAATCTATTTTGTACTGGACTGCACAGAGCCAGATCTAGACAGATACTAGAAGAATAGATGTGAGTGAAGCCCTTCGTCGACGGTAGTAGAAGACTATGTCGCAGCAAACGAAGCATTTCGTTAGGTGCTGCACTTTCAGTCTCGTACCGTTGGAATGCTTAGATAGTAGAATCTCGGCGTGCAACCTTCCGATGGAGGTCAGACAAGACGAACAAACAAGGCCCAAAAATTCAAAGTCACAGTGGTAAGCATCACACTCATTACGAAAATGCAAGGCCATACGCGCGCAGGAGCTCGTTGGAGTGAAAAAGACCCTATGTATTGACTTGTCTGGTCACGACAAATTTGCGGGAGATGTCTATGATTTCGATATACACAGGCCCGATGAAAAAAATTATCCGAGGACCGTTGTCCATTTGATAGTAGCCCACGAGAAGCGGAAGAAATCCTGGTCTGAATATCTGAGTCAGATTTATCTGAGGCAAGCAAGTGGAGGTACTTCGCGTGCATACAATTCTGCCGTACGAGCACCGAGAGATAACTTGCGTCAAACTAAGAGAGAGCTCTCAGTGTCAACAATTGATATAAGGCGAAGAAGGACGTACTTTGCTATGGTTTGCCAGACGTCCGAAAACAAAACAAAGGCTGCCTCAGGGCTCGTGATTTGTAATTACGACGAGCCACAAAGTAACAAACACCGACTTGTCACATTCCAGTATAACCTCGCCATGCTACATGTACGACTGGGAATTGCCCGTGTCGGAGATTCGCTCCTGGACGTACACCTTAGTGAGTACGATCGCGTATATGAAGGATTTCCCACTGATCACCACATCGCAGATCCAGGTGTTTGGATTCGACACGGTGGTGGCATTCAGGAATAGGGCCCTGGAAGGCCCATTGGACGAGAAGGGTATGGCAGCATCTGGCCTGTGAGGGCGAGGTTCTGATGAGTATATCGAACTCAATTAGAGAATTTTAAGAACTCATTGGTAGCAGGAACATCACACGGCCGTCAGCGATCGTGTTATAGCCTGGAGGGGCAACATTGAGGCCATACCGAGCCATGCACCACCTATCCACCCATACGATTCGCATTGCCGTGTCTTTTCGTTCTTCAACGACGAACCACATACTCCCGGAGAGGCCCCAGACGACGTGCCTACCCTCGAGGCTCTGGCTCGTCAGTACGACAGGTGGTTCCAGTTAACCCTCCTTGGAAAGTCTCGCTACGACAACAGGAAAGCTTCAGAGGGGCGGAACCTACTCTGGCATCACATGCACCACGACCCGAGCACTGAACCGAATGACTTGAAGGATTTCCGGCGCAGCAAGAGGGACAACAGGACCCAGAACCATCGTGCCAGTCACGATGTACCAACTAACATGATATACGACGGTACCATATCAGTCAGCCCATCGGGGTTGACGAAGATGATGCCAGGCCATTCGTACCCTCCACCTCAGCCTCACCACCAGATACAGGCATATCCACAGGCATCCCCAGCACTGCAGCCGCCAACTCTTGGCTTCCCTGGAGGATCCTCTCGGCCGTTTGATGGGCTTGCCCTGATAGCCCTCTACCAAACAGGAGAGGAAGAGTCGGGCGGGCGCTGCCAAGCAATAAAGCAGTATTCGTAGCTATAGTTTTTCTCAGTCTTTCGTAGTAATGATAACGGTGCCAGACCGACCTTTTGATGTCCCCAGGACCAGCGCAAGATATCTTCTCACCGGTAGGTACCGGGACCTCGCTCAAGAACGGCGGCGGCAGGCCTTGTAGATAACGCTTATTGAAGTCGTTCTTGACGGCGTAAGAGTCGTAAGGCTGGCAGGGAGGCTCGAGCCCCCGTCGTCGTGGTAGAAAGAAGGAAAGAGATGAGACGATTGCGTCACGGTCATGGCCTTCCTTCTTCCTTCGTCCACGAATAGCCCTCTTCCTCTCGCCATTACTACTCTTTTCTGCTGCACCGCTGTCCCAGAGAAGCATGGCCGTCGTCTCTGACGTCGCTTAGTGAATAACGGTATGTTTGCTATGACATACCAGCGTCGCTTCCTTGCTGGCCGGTGAGATCCGCCTCTGGCCTCTTCTTTATTGGTCGTTTTCACACTGGTGGTAATCCAAAGTGCCAGGGTGAAGCTGGACAGTGACGACGTAGCCGATAGCCCGCGATAAAAAAAAACTCGGTGCGTTGTCATGCATTTTGTCTTTCATATCCTTTCTTACCGCCTTCAGGTCTTGACTCGATATCCCGGGTCAAAAAACGACAGAATTCTCCTCGGCAGGCCTATATGCAGACTCGACGGTGGCCACGGTTGATAAGCCCGGCAATATGAACAAGCCAAGCTCCCAGGCTGGGATCAACGACGCCTGTCTCAGGGCCTTCTTTCTCCCGGTCTCATATACTCTCGTGATCTTTATGTGACGTGCTGGGCTGCAAAGAAGGATAGAAAAGTGAAGAAGATACCATTGTTTTGGTGACATCCTGGTGAATCATTCGTTGAAGTGTTCTTTCAGCTAGTACTGACATTTTTGTCCAGTGTCGTTGGTGAGCACCCTATCCTGCCTTGGTGAGTTGGTATGATTTACTCGCAAATATCTATATTCACTCAGAAAGTAGTGCGGGACTCCCACCATGCCCCGAATCTAACTAGGAACGATTTGTCTAATTTCTACTTCAACAGCAGTTGCGTCGATGAACAAGGTGGGAAGTATACTGGGCAGGTACGCATGACAGCCAAACTTGTAGCGTGGAGATATTTTAATGGCATATATTCGTGGCCATGGTTTTTGAGTCCGAAAACTAAAAACTTGCTTTACTCATCACGACGCGCAATCTATAGACATGTCGTCTCTAATAAGCACGTCGAACAGTAAGTTGCATATCTTTACTGCCCAACCTTAACTCTGGTCGCCCCGGTGAATCATTTAAATCGTTCTTTTCAATGTGTCTTGGCACATTCGCGACAATGTCCTTGACGGACACATATGCCTTCGTGAGTAGGGATGACTAGCTCACAAATAAAGCAGATATTTAGTCCAGGATGCCATATATCATCGAGCTCCCTTGCTCAAGGTACCAACGCGGGATCGCCTGTTTTGATGTCGTGACCTTTCTGTGCTTTCTACCTCAACAGTAGTTGTGTCCCTGAATGAGGTAGAAGTATTACTGAGTTGTGCATCCAACTACCCGTTCGAGTTCCCGTGGGACACGATTTCGGGACTCAGTTTATCTGGGATTACGAAACTGGAGTCAAAGCGATGGTCGGTGGTTTCGAATCTAGAGATAGTGACTCCGGTTTCAGTGTTCTTTCCAAATGTCGATGAGTTCGAGGTGATCAAGATAGGGATACAGAATAATGGGAAGCTGATGAAAGATATAAATGAACGTTGGACAGGATGGCGAAGTGCGACATTTTCTAGTCGCCTCGGCTATTTCAGAGAATGAAGATGGAGTAACTTTGTTTGGCTAAGCCGAAATACATTGGTTTTGTCAATCCTCTTCCACCAATGTAATGAGAGCGCACACGTAGGCCACCCCCAGTAATTGCGAGAAGAGACGGGTGATACCCAAAGACTACTTATTAGTCGTTAGCGCAGGCGACGGTTGAGAGTATGAGTATACATCATGCTGTTGAATGATAACATCAAGATTGACGACAATAATCACGACAAGGAATACTGTGACATTTGGATATCTCAATACGTACTGAAGCCTGATTTTTACGACTTGAATTGACCCTGAAAAGATTTCCACCGCCGTAGCTCACTGATAACCAGTCTTTCCTGGAACAACACCAAACGCAGGTCCACCCTTCCCAAACATCTTCCTCAGATCATCCACCAACTCTTGAGGCTTTTCATGTGCCGCGAAATGTCCACCGCTAGAATGATCAGTTTCGAAAATGACGTTACCGGTAGTACGAGTCCATCTGTAGTGACAAGTTAGCACGAGCTTCGTTCCAGGATGTTCTAGGTACTTACAGGCGAGGAACGGACATAAGTTCCTTGGGGAAAAACGATACACCGTGCGGGAGAGCAGGTTTTTCTCCCATTACAGCGACGTCAGAAGAACTCCAAATCTCGAAGTACACACGTATCGACGCCGTAGGACCTGATCTCGAGAATAGATAGATGGAGATCCATGTGAGGACTGAAAAAAGTATGTTGCCAGATGAGTGTCAGCATAAAAGAGTCGTCGGACCACCCGCCTTCATCGTCATCCCAAGGATACGCGTCCGTCCAGTTTACCAGCTTCTCATAAATCCACGCAAGAAGACCAACAGGGGAATCAGCGAGCGAATACCCTACTGTTTGGGGCTGCGTAGAATGTTCCGCCATGTAGCCGCTTCCTTGGGAGCGGAACCACTCAGTACGTGCAAACCCAGCTTTCTCAGCAGCTGTGTACGGTGTTACGAGGTGGCGGAGGTAAAGCACGGGTTCATAAATAGTCGGAGCTCGACCTCTGCAGACAGTCAGGCTCGTCGTACAGTGAACTAAGGAAGGGCACACTTACGTAGGCATATTGGTATGCCAGGCTTTGCTATGCTTGCCACCATAGACGAGAGCGATTTTTCGTGTGATCTGCGCCATGAGTAACGGTGCTTCAGCAAGAGACGTCGCTTACGAGGTTTCCAAAGTCTCCACCTTGAGTAACTAGGTGGGAAGTTAGCGGATGTCTCCAATAGGTGCAACAGCGTGCGTACCATATTCGTTGTAACCGAGAGCTAACATGAGCTTGTGGGCGACCTACACTGTGTCAATGATGCGGCGGGCCTGCTTGCGAAAAATCATACCTCTGCATATTGTGCAAGCCGAAAGTTCTGTTTTTGACTAGCCTCCGAGAAACCGTATCCTGGCAAGCTCAGCGCGACAACATGGAAACTCGGATGCTCTGGCGACGACGCCGTGAGAAGTGGGAGAATCTTGCGCACTTCGAGGAAATTTCCTGGCCCTGCCGACAGGGTGTAAGATAAATCATGCGCCAAGATGTCCACTTACAGCCGTGGACGAAGAGCAGGGGCACAGCCCCTTCTGCCTCGCTCTTCTTATGCACGTAGTGAATGTTTAGGCCACCGAAACCCTCAACATGAATATCACGAGTGAATTGTGGGAGCTCCGCGTTGAGAGCGGCTTCTTGAGCTCTCCAGTCAAAGCCGTCTTTCCACCGAGCAACGAGACGCTGTATATCCTTCAGCGGAGCACCGTATTTCGTTCCAGAGTCTTCAAGTTCATCCGGGAACGTAACCAAGGCAAGCCTTTGTTGAAGGAGCTTCAGCTTCTCCTCCGAGATGGATATTTTGAAGGGGGATTCTGGTGATGCCATGGAGATGTCAGAATGGGAGAGTGAGTATATCAGCTTTACTTATACGATTCCACATCAGGGTTGCCTGCCATTCGGAAGAACAGACTTCGCTTCCGAAGCAGAGATGGTCATGTCGAGTCATAATCAGTGCATGCTACCATCGTGATGGCAATGACTAAGGGCCAAGGCTAATGTTGGTCATGAACTCAGGGCTGAAGCTGTTACCGAAGCCTGACTCCAACATGGAATCGTTCTGGCGCTGTGGGACCAGGACTTCCACAGATGGCCTGAGGTGATCCACTGAGGCCATGGGTATTGCCTCTACCATGGGCCAAGGCAGTTCAGACATAGCGGAGACTCAAAGTTCAAACGGAGTCGCGATGCGACGCGTACACGTGACCGTCTCCACTAACCTGAATATCGAGATGTATTTCGCTAGGAGGCGCATCAGGTTCTCGCAGGCAACGACTCAGGAGAGGTGATAATACTGCAATAAAATTGTTGCGGCTTGCCACTCACGTAATTTTTATACTTTGCCTAGTAAGTATTTTCGACAATTATCGACCACGAGTGACAAGAACACTGTGCCGCTAACAAGACATACTCTGACATTCCAATATCTCAAACGCATACATGCTTCATGATCAATATTTCACCGGGGATATGAAGAAGACAATACTGGTTCACCGTATGGGGGGTAGGTAGTATAAGTAATCCTCATCAGTTGGGTGTCAAAGATTTGATCACCGTATCTCTCAGTTATAACCGGTCTTCCTTGCAATGACACCGAACACAGGTCCTCCCTTGGAAACATCTTCCTCAGATCATCCACCAATTCATGAGGCTTCTCATAGGCCGCAAAATGACCACCGCTAGCATGTTCAGATTCAAAAACGATGTGTTCGGTAATATGGGACCACCTGAGAGAAAATCTTAGTACAATATTCATTCCGAATTATCAGATTGCTCACAATCTAAGAAAGGAAATAAGCTCCTTGGGAAAGTACGATATGCCTTGCGGAATAGAAGGTTGTCCCGCCATGTCGGAGAAGTCGGATGAACCGAAGACTTCAAAGTATATACGTATAGACGCCGTTGGGCCCGATCGCGAGAATAAATAGATCGAAATCCATGTCAAAACTGCGAGGTTAACAGAGTCAAACTATGAACACATTTTCAATGGTGTGTCCAGACCTTCGTCATCGTCCCAAGGGTATTCGTCCGTCCAATTGACCAGCTTTTCAAAAACCCATGCCAGAAGACCTACTGGTGAATCTGCAATTGAATATCCCAATGTTTGCGGCTGCGTAGAATGTTCTGCCGAGTAGCCACTTCCTTTTGTGAGGAACCACTGGTTGCGTTCCAAGCACGCTTTCTCCGCTGCCGTGTATGGAGTAAGGAGGTACCGAAGATAGCGTAGAGGCTGGCGGACGGCTGGAGGACTAGACCTGTTGATTTTTAGGCTTGTAGAAACAAATATTAGGTAGCAAGACACGTACCATGGCCAAGTCATATTTGTGTGCCAGGCCTTGCTATGCTGACCGCCGTAGACGTGGGCAATCTTTCGTGTAATCTTTTTGATTGATATCAATACACGCGATGGGATTCTACATTAGAAGGTACTCACGACACCGCCCCAATCTCCGCCCTGTGTAGCTAAAAGTGCAAATCAGCATTGGCTTTCAAAGAAATCATTTTATCGCACTATACTCATTATAGCCGAGGGCTAGCATCAGCTTGTGGGCGACCTATAATGTGCCTTTGCATCAGTGGCAAATAAAGCTTGCTTGTAAAGACGCGTACCTCAGCGTACTGGGCGATTCTAAAGTTCTGCTTTTTGCTAGCTTCTGAGAATCCGTATCCCGGCAAGCTCAACGCAACGACATGGAAACTCGGGTGTTCTGGGGATGACGCCGTCGAAAGTGGGAGAATCTTGCGCACTTCGATGAAGCTTCCCGGCCCTGTAACAAGATAAAAGCTGATCAAATCTGCGAACCAGATACCTGGACAGCCACGTACAACCATGAACGAAGAGCAACGGCACAGCCCCATCTACCTCGCTCTTCTTATGCACGTAATGAATGTTCAGCACACCGAAACCGTCGATGTCAATGTCACGAGTGAATTGTGGGAGCTCGGCGTTGAGGGCGACTTCTTGGGCTCGCCAGTCGAAGCCGTCCTTCCACCGAGCGACTAGACGCTGAATATCCTTTAGCGGTGCACCATATTTTGTTCCGGAGTCTTCTAATTCATCTGGAAATGTAACTAAGGCAATCTTCTGTTGGAGAAGATCAAGTTTCTCTTTCGGGATGGATATCTTGAAAGGGGATTCTGGTGCTGCCATGGGTAGGCCGTGAGAGCCAAGTACATCAGCTCTTATATAATGATACGTGTCAGGGCCACTAACTCCACGGAAATATTTAGCGTGAAATCATGACAGACCCAGAAGCAGATACATATCATTGACTAAGGCCGGAATGTTGCTTACCGAACAAAACTACTTGCAGCGACGCGTCATTCTAGGCGTAGTCTCGTGTCAGTCGATCCTGACTAAGGGATAAGTCGCTGTGATCCATCTTGGATGGCATCCGTTGACCGCTATGGGAAAGAGCCGCGAGGACCATAATCTTAATAGGACGCACTGTTACATTTCGACACATACAAACTACAGCTTAATTCTGGTAGCCCGAGTTTCGGGACTTGGAATTCTCGTTAGTCAAGCATCGAGATATCTGCTCCCCCCCGCACCCCTCACCTATAACCGCTCTTCCCGGGAACAAGCCCAAACGCAGCTCCGCCCTTCCCAAACATCTTCCTCAGATCATCTACCAATTCTTGAGGCTTTTCGTGTGCCGCAAAATGTCCGCCGCCGATATGTTCAGATTCAAAAACGACGTTAGCATTAGCACGAATCCAGCTGTGATGGCGGCATCAGTACGGAATTGACAAGGGGACATATACGACACTTACAGACGAGGAGAAGAGACAAGTTCCTTGGGAAAATACGACACGCCATTCGGAATAGCAGGTTTTTCTTCAAACACAGTCATGTCCGATGAACCGAAAATTTCGTAGTATATACGTATGGACGCCGTAGGGCCGGATCTTGAAAATAGGTAGATGGATATCCATGTGAGGACTGCAAAGAACATTTTTAGACACAGAAAAAGGAGACCAAGCTCTGGACTGAAACCTACCTTCATCATCATCCCACGGATACGCGTCCGTCCAGTTCACCAGCTTCTCGTAAATCCACGCGAGAAGACCGACCGGGGAATCGGCCAGCGAATACCCCAGCGTTTGGGGTTGAGTAGAATGCTCGGCAGAGTAGCCGGTTCCTTTGGCGCGAAACCACTCCGATTGTACTAACCCAGCTTTCTCAGCAGCTGTGTACGGCGTTAGGAGGTGGCGGAAGTAGAGGATAGGTTCATACACAGTCGGAGCTCGGCCGCTGTAAACAGTGAGACTCGTCATCCACCATATTAGAGAAAGGCGCGCTTACACAGGCATATTGGTATGCCAGGCTTTGCTATGCTTGCCACCATAGACAAGAGCGATTTTCCGTGTGATCTACAGGAGTACGCTCATGAGTGGCGACGCCTCAGCAAGAGACGACACTTACGAGGCTTCCCCAGTCTCCACCTTGAGTAACTAAAAGCGCAAAGTCAGGAGGAACCTCCACGAAGAGGCGGTAAGCGCACCATATTCATTGTAACCAAGAGCTAGCATGAGTTTGTGGGACACCTACAATATGTCAATAGTGCTGCGGGCTTGCTTGAGAAGAGACATACCTCAGCGTACTGTGCAAGCCTGAAGCTCTGCTTTGTGCTGGCCTCTGAGAACCCGTATCCGGGTAAGCTCAGCGCGACGACGTGGAAACTCGGGTGTTCAGGAGATGACGTCGTCAAAAGTGGGAGAATCTTCCGTACTTCGATGAAGCTTCCTGGCCCTGTGACAAGTTAATCGCATGCATAGACAAAATCCGGAGGGTACGCACATCCATGAACGAAGAGCAACGGCACGGCACCCTCGACCTTGCTTTTCTTATGCACGTAGTGAATATTGAGCACACCGAAACCCTCGACGTCGATGTCGCGAGTGAATTGTGGGAGCTCCGCGTTGAGAGCGGCTTCTTGGGCTCTCCAGTCAAAGCCGTCTTTCCACCGAACGACGAGACGCTGTATATCCTTTAGGGGCGCGCCATACTTCGTTCCAGAGTCTTCAAGTTCATCCGGGAACGTAACCAAGGCAAGCTTTTGTTGAAGGAACTTAAGCTTCTTGTCCGGGATGGATATTTTGAAGGGGACTTCGGATGGTGCCATTGAAGGATGCTGTGAGAACGAAAGCAGCGAAATTGTCAGCTATTATATGATACCTCACGTCATGAGCGCTGACCTCCACGGCCCGTCCGCCAACAAACTTAGAGTTCCGAACAGAAAATAGAAGCTACCGTTGCCTTTTAACGCTTATGATTTCACCCCAAGACGGGCAGTGGTGCGATTTATGATGTAGAACAAATGGGAAAAGCCAAGTGTTGGTGTCAACACCCGTTTATCTCATTCCCACTTCGGTCCGAGCTTGACAACACTATACGCATTTGCGTCACTGGATAACGTTAGTGCCTCATTTCATCGAGCGAAGGCCACCATCGACGAATATTTCTCCCAACACTCTGGAACGTCTCCTCTAGTTTCTGCAAGCACTCGTTCTTTTCCTGCTGTCATCTTAGGCTAAGGCCTGCGTTTGATAGAATGGAACCAGAGTATCCAATGGTCTTTCCATCAGCTGGAAAGAAGGGATTAGTCAGAATGAGGATGAAGCGGTACAACGGAAGAAACCGGCGGACAAGTAGTGATAGTCGAGATGAGTTCCCCGTTGACGGTAACCGATTCGGTACTCTCGTCGTATTTATCTACACAACCGAGAGTCAGTTACTTGGTCTTCCCCTGCTCTGCTGCTACTCACAATTGATCGTGACAGGAGTATTCGCGTCATATAGGCTGAATCGCCGCTCTGCTGGGTGTCTTTAACGATCCGCTCGCCCTCGGATATATCCCCAGAATCAAACACAACACATACCATCGTAGACGCTAGCAAATGCGCACCACTGGCCCGTCGATGCACTGCACTCGCTGCCGGACATTGTCAGGTTTGGCTTGCTAAGAGCTAAATGCCTACCTCTCTGGACTAGACAGCGGGCACAATGGACTGGTACCATCCTCCGCCATCGATGATATAGGAGCTGGTCGCTCCTAGCGAGTAGTAGGGCCCAAACTGGGCGCTCGACAGAGCGAAGAAGGACGCGACGAGGGCGAGGTAGGAGAGCACATTACTGGAGAAGAAGATTCTGGTGTTGATAAAGTGTTGCTTAATATATACGGAGAAGATCTCGGAAAAAGTACGCGGCGGACTTGAGGCTAGTGACCATGGTGGTGGTGAATAGAGGAGCCACGGTTTCGTCCTTGACGACAAATGCCCAGCCTGCTTTCGCGGTCCGATGGTCCGAGCGCACCGCCATCCTCGCAATAACATTCGGTCAATATTGAGAAACGTCCCGTCACTCCGTACGGAATCTATTATGACGTAGAAGCAACTCACGGTACCGTGAGGAAGGCAACGGTTATTGATGGGCCGTAGCGTCGGCACCGAGGTTTTGCCAGTCGCATTTGCTAGAAAGGTCATCAGACACTTTTGACGAGAAGCGCGGGCGGAGTGACAGAAGTAGAGCATATAGAGTAGAAAAAGCGGTACCAATCTCTGCACACATTTCCATCGAAGGCAGGGTAGATTCTGTACGGACACGACCATAAGTCCAACCCATATACGCAGATACACGCAGAGGCACATGTCGCATACCCTTCGGCAAGCTTGTATAGTCCGGTCATGTCAAGCATAGGGAGCCTCGTAACTGGGGTGGCTTGATCCCTCGAAGGACCAGTCGCGAGATGCCACCGTCTGCATTCGATGCCCGGATCGTCGCGCTATTTCTCCGGAAGGTCGACACCTCGCACCAGCACCAAGAGTGGCTATATGCGCGCCCACGGGCTCCCCGTCACATTCCACCCACCGATCCCGCTGCCTTCGATGCCTGGATCACCTCCTTCTTTACCCGCAGCGAGGTCGACAGAACCCACCACCGCAACGCTGTTCGCGATGTCGATGAGCCTTCCAACAGAATGTTCGTAGATACACTGTCAGGCGGGCCATCGGGGTTGGCGACAGCGATGGCAGGCCCGCCGTGCCCCCAGCATGGACTGCCATAGTGGATTGTCCCTCCCGGGCATCCTCCATCCCCCCACATTCCGCGTCCTGTAGTCGCCACGACAGCCCTCCGCTGGCTCAGTAACGGCGAGCCAACTGTTTGGTTCGTGTCCCATGCTAGTCGGGTAGCAATGTCGAGCTGTATCTACAAATCCCATTCAATTCTTTCAGAATGAAAATATCTTTCCGAAACGTACTTTCCATGCAAGCTTACGAGTACTCCAAGAAATCTTCGTGGTATTTTTCATATGAGAGCTCTTGACGACGAACAAAGACGACGGTGCCATGGTCCTCTCATCGTTGGCTGCTCTTCATCAGGGAAATGAGCGGCAGAGTACGTCACAAGTGAGAGCGGTAACGGGGTACAGGATGTTGTTGCCAGCAGCAGGCTCAGATGTGGTGGTGAAAGGAAAGAAACGGGAAGGACGGGAAGGACGGGAGCCTGTCACGTCACAATCGCTCTTACCGTGTAGCCCTCACGCGCACGACCCGAGCTATTATTCTGGCCTTTTTATTTTTTTTAGGAAGGAATGGTATACATTATCCGTCTCTCTCGCTTTCTCTTACTGAGGAAAATCATTGTACAGACTCTTTTCTCGGGCGTTTTTCTTTACTCTGGATCAAAATGTAGTAACGATGAGCTCGCTGCTAGTCCAACACAGGATGGTAGTCACATAGCCTAGACAATACACGCACAAGAGTTTTGGCTTGCGCATACCAACCTGGCAGCGCACTGTTCGGCAAGCACTTTTTTTCCAGTTGGAATGGTGCTACAGAGAGCGGAGAGTTCTCAGCAAGGAATGGTGTGTTTTTCGTCCCTGGACGTGTTATCTTCTCATGGAACGTCTTTAGATCCTCTCGTCGTCGGCACAAACTCGTAACGGTGCAACACATATTTCCAGAGGCGTTGAGGATATTCATGGTTATGAAGGTCACTACGTGCGTTCCTCTTGCTTTATAGATCCTTAAAGTGCCAAAACTCATCATCGAGAAAATATATTACTGATCAGGACGATCCTCTCGAACTATCTCGTCCCGTCTCGTCGTGCACAGGATGGGTGTAGGCGCGGCGCCCCTCCAGCTTCAATACCCACTGTTGTAACGTCATCGTTGGAATTGATGACCGGAGACGTCTCGCGGTACATATGTGGAGAGGGCTATGCTGCAGGTGCCTCGGACATGTGTACTGCCTCGTGTCATCTATGCGACCTCTGGATAGTACAAAGTGCGCCGCCATGTCATGACTAGCGAGGCAGTTTGACTGGTACGCGACTCTTCTCTCGGTTTGGGTTGATTTACTCATAATGCTGCCTAGTTCCAGCGAAGTGCTCAGTTCATGAAGCAATCTATATCGTTTTTTTTCTATTGTGAGGTCTATTCTAGTCTTTCGACTGGAAGCCGCTTCAGGAGAGGTCGGAAGGTCAGGATTCTGCATGAGATTCTGCAGGGGTGTCAGCGGAAATCTGCACTGCCGAGCCTCTTGCGTTTCTTGAGAGATCATCCAGGCCCCGAGCTCAATGGAGCTGTTGCGACGTGGGGCAAGCTGGCGCTCATGTAATCGAGTCTGTTGCTGCCACTGGTGCGGGCTGCCGTGCTCGCTTGGTGAGAGGGGCAATCGATTAAGGTTGCCGTACCCAGATGTCCAGATAACACGGGACGGATGAGTCATGGATATCGGGACTTGTACATGCATGAAGTCGTGGCGCCGTCCATAAGCCCCCAATGAGCTCCGCATCACCTTTGACAATTGACTGGTCTACCCACGAGGGTTAACGTTCATCCCTAGGAATGTTGCATGGTATGGCTTCTGTGAAAGTCGATAGTAAGGGTCCACAAATCACAGCTCCCCAGAACGTTCCTTCTTCGTTTTCGCATAGAAATGAGGCTATGAGTAATGACTGTTTATCCTACATCCAGTAATGGCTGAAGTTCGTCTTGACCGCCATTACCGCATATTCAATAACCATTCACCAAAATATCTTTGCAGCAAGACATCTCGTAAGTATAGTATTCCGTGCCTTTCCCTCGCAACATCCTTGCTCGTTGAGTCTCACACCCGTATCCATCTTCTCTCTTTCACCGAGGGCTCCACATATATTCCAGGCTACGACTAGAATGTTGCTGTAAGATGTCGAGCTGGAGAGTGGCGTCAATCGAAACGTGTAACCGGGGAAAGCACAAATGAGAGCCAGAGTGTGGGCACTGGGCAGGCCTGTAGTGTGCGCGCTAGTTTATGTTCCCAGACGAGTATGAGAGTAGCCGGCTGGCCTAAAATTAGTCCTTAGATGCGAATGAACAATGAAGTTATGGAATATAGTTCAGGCTGGCATCCAATCGCACTGAATGTATGACTGGAGATTTGTAGGAGAGCAGCACACACTGGGGTTGTTACTTAGATTCATCGTTACGTTGGAGGTCGTCTCAACCATAATGATATCATGGCATGATGTGAGACCGCCATTTCTCAATTAAGGACAGGCTGACAGTCTTAAAGTCCATAACATGTAATCGAGCACAATCAATATCTATTACTATTCCAGATATGCTACTTCAATGAGAGTAAAGATTCTTCAGCCTTCCTCCAATCATCATCACATCCACCTTTACCGAGCCAGGAAAAAGCGGTGCCAACGGCTTCACCCAACGGCTTCAGCTGCTCCGCCGAGGCATCCTCTTTAATGTCAAAGTCGGGGTGAATGAAATCATATAGCAAGCCTAGATGAACAGTCACATGAGACTAAAAAGAAGACTGAAAAGAATAGTTGACCATTGGACCACGATTTCGCAGCGGCAGCTTGAGCGAGTGGAAGACGGACTTGCTGGTAAATTGCTAGTACATCTCCTATATTTTCCAAGGTAGTCTTTTCGTGCGCCAAGAGACGTCCAAGAATATGCGCATCCTATTACAATGTCAATATTCAATGATTCGGAGGAACCCTACAAACATGCCTCGATTGCTTGACCACCGCCAACGCCTTGATGAGGGGTCATCGCATGAGCCTGGAAAAATATGAGAATCAGCAGTCAACGATGAGGCAAACCGCAAACCGCATCGCCCAGTAAGGCAACATGCCCAGAAACGAACAATGGCAGAGGATCAACGACGTGAATGGCCCAGCGACTGGGCTGATCGATTAGCTGCAGAAGGTACGTCAGTATCGATCATGTAAGCTCAAGCAGGCGCGTATTTTTACCTCCACCAAGTGTACTAAATCTGATTCCCATCCTTTATAACAATCAATTACTTCTTTAACAGGGACATCGGCTACCCAGGGGCCTTGAAACGGTTTTCCGAAGCCTCCGGGTTCACTGTAAGAGCAGACCATGTTGACGATATCCCAGAAAGGGTGCGACACAACGTGCTGAAACACGATGTTCAGAATACTGTAGCCAACAAGGATAAGTATGTACCTTGGTCTTCCCGCACCACTAGAAGTAACTGAGATACGGGAATGAGTTGAGAATAGTTCAATACGCACGATTTTAGCATTGCTGATAGCTTGATGATCTGGATACGCCTCCTTGAGTTTAGACAGGGATATCATACTTCTATACGCCAAGGTACCACTACGCAAGAACGTTAGAATGGTCAGATAATACAATTCTTGAACTTACCTCCATTTCGGTTCCTTGAATTGCTTGTAATGCTCCGATTGAGATGGGTTGGCCTCAGCAAGATCATTGTAAAAGATCGAACGAGTGGATGAATGAACACCGTCGCTTCCGACAAGGATATCCGTAGTCGCCGATGTGCTATCTTCGAAGTGAATGGTAATGCCTCCATTCGGGTCCTCTTTATATGCAGTCAGATGCTTTGAGGTGTGGATCGTGCACTTGTCAGTCAGTCTAGTCTGAAGAATTTCCAGCAATATCGGACGTGGCAGGGTCAGTGGTCCATTTACGAATGAAGCCTGTTAGGCTGAAGAAGAGAGTATAGTATGAGGGGCTTACACGGCATCATATGGTTATGGAAATCGATGCCGTTGGTCTGGTCTGCCTTCCTGAAGATAGGCCCGCGGACTGTGGATTGCCTTCGTCAGCTAACGTCGACATAGACATTTATGGATCGGACGAACCTTCACCGTCCTTTGGAAGTGGCAGGTTCCTCTTGCAGACTTCATCCTCGAGACCTATATCTTGCAACGTTTGCCAAGTGCGCTTCCAGATCGCGATGCCGGCCCCAATGGTTGAGATCTCAGGTTTAGTTTCATAAATATCGATGAGGATATCATCCGAGTGGTGACAGAGAAAAGCTGCAAGGGAGAGACCTCCGATGCCTCCTCCACTCCGAAAATATTTGAGAGCTATTTCCAAGTTCGGACGATGGGACTAGTACAAACCTGATGGCGATCCTAAACTTTGCTGAGGCTGAAGACATGATGAGGGTAAAGGTGGCAGTCGACGTTGAAGCTTCAAGATGTAATATCAGAAGTTTTGTTTATCAGAGGAAATTAAGCGCTGTATTCCCCATTCTGATTGATGGGTGTCCGTGCGTGGGACCCATAGGAATGGAGGGTTGAGGCAAATGACTCTGTCGTCGGCCCGGATTAACGAAGCGCTAGAGTAACGCCACACTTTCCGATCACCATCGAACCATCTATCAGGGTCCTACCAACTGCGCTTCCATCTCAACAGTCGGTTATCGTGTTATTCGTTCCATCACACGTCCAATGCTGATCAGAAACACCCACATCTGCTTCGATGAATAAATCGTCTCGCGACTTTCACGGTGTCTTGTACCGCAAAATTCATAGCTAATCCGTAGCGCCTTCACCCATGTTTGTCTTGGTCACTTGTGCTTTCATATTATTGTCACTGGTTCTTTGCACACGGCTTACCCAGTCATCAATGTTAACCCTCGGAGTATCTCGCTAATATTTCGTAAATATACTGGTGGTCTAACTTTATCAGTTGTATACCGTTATTGCGCGACGTATTCCAAAGATAAATTCCTCGTCATAGCTGAGGAATGTCTTGCCATCCTAGCAAACGAAATTGCCGCTGGAAGCAGCTGTGGATCTGTTCCCGCTAGTCAATTATCTCCCTACGTGGATGCCTGGTGCGGGATTCAAGATGAAGGCGGGGGTGTGGAAGTAGTGGATGCTGAACTTTATCGATCCACACTTCAATCGGGACCGCGTTAGACTGTAGCTTCTATTTCTCAATTCTTTCTAGCAATGATAGCATATCCCCATGTCTTGAAGAGGGCCCCGGTGGAGATAGACGGTGTGGTTGGCAAAGACAGACTTCCCGAATTTTCCGACAGAGAATTTTACCTTGTGGTATATGTCTCGCCCTCAATCTTTCCATCTCATACTCAAAGGTATGGTAGTGGACGCCGTCATGTCTGAAGTATGGCGCTGGGGTGTCTCAATACCACTAAATAAGTCCTCTCGATCACGAAACGTTCCTTTTATCGTATAACAGATCTACCCTCATTGTGTAACTCGAGACGACGTATATCGTGGAATGTATATACCAAAGGATTCTTTGGTGAGTGCATGCCTCAAACACGGTACAAAGACACAGGTAATAACTGGTATCATCGTCGGATCATTGGCCTTGTCAGTTGTGCTAGGACTCCTCTGGCGCCAGCGAAAAATAGGGCCAAGAGACGACAATAGTGTTGTGCCGAAAGTTGAAACCCCACAAACGGCATTTAAGACCCAATACTCGCACCATATCAAATCCCTTCCACACCAAACAGGAGACGGAAGGATCTCCCTTGGCCTCCAGACGACGTCCTTCTCGAGCCAAGAATGTCCGGATGAGATTTTAAAGACCGAGTCTCTGCGAACTACATACAACGAATCGCCACCCCTGTCGTATCTTTTTATCAAATTAGGAAAGAAAGCACGGCCGGGTAGTGATTTGATTGAGTGGAATGAACGTTGGCGGTGTGATTACTGAGAAATGCGGTCGCGTTTCAGTCATTCGGACACTGTCTCGTTTCTCCCAGAAAGAAAAAACGAAACGACGGATGCCTACGAAAACTCACTGAAGATGACAGTCTCATGACCCCAAGCCCCAACCCATGCATCATCCGTGCCAGGATATTTGATTCTAACTTGGTTGGCTCTTCGCCCGGAGAGAAGTATAGAATTACGGAACGGACATCTGTTGAGTACCAAAAATACCACAAATTAGATTCGCCGACTGGGTGCGTGGTCTAGTACCCGATGGGAGATTTCTGGATGCGTTGTGTAAATATCTGAGTAAGGATGGCTTCTACAAATAAAAAGATAACACGAACCCTTGGTGAAAATCATGCCATGCATGAGAATGGGTCTAACTCACTCTAGTCAGTGCTGTTGGGGGGATTGAACTGTTGTAGCCATGACCAGTTCGAATATTGGATCCAGTGGTA
Source organism: Armillaria mellea (assembly GCA_030407055.1). NCBI lineage: Eukaryota > Fungi > Basidiomycota > Agaricomycetes > Agaricales > Physalacriaceae > Armillaria > Armillaria mellea. The sequence goes on from JAUDZF010000002.1 coordinate 4,886,961, forward strand.
CCACCCACATGATGATTCATCGTTCCGTAGGTCGCTCTGGATCGCTCTCCTTTCAGTCATCTGCGGCTGGCAGTCAAGAGTAATATCCTTCAACCTTTGCCACTCCGGCGCCAAAACCAAAGATAAGGCGGTTCCATGGGCTGTAGTTACCTCCGTCAACAGCCAATGAACGTGCTCCACGACCAGAACTGATAAGGAATTGCTTCGAGCGAACAATGATTGACAGATAATCACGCTGATTGTGAGATGGAGGTTTGATTTAACCTTTAGGCCGTCCCTAGCGTCAAAAAATTGTCGCAATTGAACAGAGGTGTGGGGCATTATCGACGTATCATTCGCCTCATGACTATCATTACATGCAAGATGTCAGCCACCGAGTTTGATTTTGAGCTCCTAGGAGACTTCGAGGATAAGGAATCGGAGTGTAATCATCAAACTCGAAGTAGAGAGAGATAAGCCTGATGAGCAAGTAGTCGAATATCGTTGTATTTAGATCAGGTCCACTGTAGCGTGATGTCGAGGAATACAGGTTTTCCAAGAAGCTAGGCATGAACCTGTAGGCTGTAAACGGACGGAAAGGAGACCGGAGTGCCGGCGGGAGAAGCTGCTTACCACACATTTCGTGACTAAAAAAATAGCCGCCTCCGGCAGGCAGTGCCGACTCCAAAAGAATTCGATAAATTTCCGGTACCTTGCCGACCCTGTTTGCTCCTTACCACGTTGTCCAAGCGTATAAAATCCCCGCGTTTCTGAAGCAGTACCTTCATCGTCTGCTTCCTCTTATCCAGCAGACAATCTCATTTCTTAGGGTCGCTGCATTTGTGCATGTACTCGAACCAGCTCTGCAGCTCCCACAACTCTCATCGCGGCTCGAAACACTCGACGGCCGGGTTCCTCATACGATTCTAAGTCCTCTCTTGTCTGTCTATTCACAGTATCCACCTACATCAGTCCATAATGGCTCCCAACGATTCTGGATACACTACTCCTGAATCCGAACTAGTTTTGCCTATTCACCCTACTGCTGCTCGTCGCCCTCACGCCATCGTCGTGCAGTCTGAAAATGCGTCGTTCACCGACGACCACATCACTGCGAAATTCCACAATCGTAATGCTAATATTACCGTTGTCAATGGACAGTACATCGTTAATCCGACCGTCAAGTCATTCGAGTTCCAGACCAAGCGCCAAGTTTCGAAGACAGGGTACGTGCGGTCATCGCCTTCTCCTTTCCAAAACTGATAATCATTTTCCAGTCTGATGATGATCGGTATGGGGGGAAACAATGGTTCCACCTTGTGTGCGACTATTCTCGCCAACCGTCACAATATCATCTGGCATACCAAGTCAGGAGTTCAGCAGCCTAACTACATTGGCTCCCTCCTTCGTGCTTCTACCGTTCGCATAGGTACAGAGGCCGCCACGGGGAAGGACATCCATGTCCCAGTTTCAGATGTGCTGCCCATGGTGCACCCTAACGACCTCGTTCTCGGAGGTTGGGATATATCTACCTTGTCATTGGACAAGGCTATGGAGCGAGCCCGTGTTCTCGACTACGACCTCCAGCGCCAAGTCGCTCCTCACCTGGCTCAGTTAAAACCCCTTCCTTCCATCTATTATCCCGATTTCATTGCTGCGAACCAAGAGGCCCGCGCGTACAACCTCATTCCGGGCGAGGACAAGCAGGCTCATCTTGAGCATATCCGCGCTGATATTCGTAAGTTCAAGAAGGACAACGGTCTTGACCGCGTCGTCGTCTTCTGGACTGCCAATACCGAACGTTACAGCGATCTCATTCCTGGTGTCAACGACACCGCGGACAACATTTTGAACGCCATCAAGACCTCTCATTCGGAGGTTTCCCCGTCTTCTGTCTTCGCAGTTGCTGCAATTCTCGAGGGCGAGCCATTCATCAACGGCGCTCCCCAGAACACATTCGTGCCGGGTATCATCGAGCTCGCCGAACGCGAAAAATCCTTCATCGGTGGCGACGATCTCAAGTCGGGTCAGACCAAGCTCAAGTCCGTCTTGGCTGAGTTCCTCGTCAATGCTGGTATCAAGCCGTTGTCCATCGCGTCCTATAACCATCTCGGTAACAACGATGGCTACAACCTTTCTGCAGAGAGGCAGTTCAGGAGCAAGGAGATCAGCAAGAGCAGCGTCGTGGATGATATGGTCGACGCGAACAGGCTACTATTCAAGGCTCCTGAGCCCGGTACCGATGGTAAGGGTGAGCATCCCGACCATGTCGTGGTTATCAAGTACGTTCCGGCTGTCGGTGACTCCAAGAGGGCCATCGATGAGTACTACTCTGAGATCTTCTGCGGTGGTCGGTCGACCATCAACATCTTCAACGAATGCGAGGTAAGAGAACCTTGTCTCAATTTTTTTTTACTTCCTCACTCCTTTCACAGGATTCCCTCCTTGCTACGCCTTTAATCCTCGACTTGGCGATCCTTACGGAGTTGCTTACCCGCGTCAAGTATCGCAAAGCCGAGACTGGGGAGTTCCAACCTCTCTACAGTGTCCTCTCGTTACTCTCGTACATGCTCAAGGCGCCGCTCGTCAAGCCTGGTAGGGTTTCTTCTCGTCATTGCCTCGTAACGCAGCTAATCTGGTTCACGCAGGCACTGAGGTCGTCAACAGCCTCAACAGGCAGCGTAATGCGCTCGATGCGTTCCTCAAAGCCTGCATTGGCTTGGAGGGCAGCAGCGATTTGTTGCTCGAAACTAGGATTTGGTAGATGGTTACACGCAAGGGTTCAACACCCGTTGACTGGTTTCATTTTACATGTCGCATGTTCATTCAACTGGCATCGACGAAGGAGGGTCGACCAAAAGGGTCCCCATTTCTGTGCTTATATACTTGGTTGAATTCAAAATTCGATTATTTTACGTTGTGATCTTTCGTTTGCGTGTCTCAGGGTTAATGTAAACCAGCCTCTCTTTACCACCTTGATGGTATGATCAATTAACGGCGAAATGTTTACAGAGTTTAATTGCTATGGAAAGATCACGCATAAAGGATGGCCTCGTCAGCTCTCGTCAGTTTGTAGTGCCGTGTGGCCGATTTTTCCTCATGGATTATAGTGATAAAAAATGGAACTGACTTCGTCCATTTGAGATACAATGCAACAGGGCTCGATCCCCCAACTTTAAGCATCTGACCACTAAGCCGCGGATCTTGCGATGAACTTGGAAATCGCATTATTCTCGAAAGCGGAGCGCTTAGTACAGCATACATTATCACGTAAAGTGGTATGTCTCAATGAACAGGTCAAGTAATATAATGGTAGCGGCAGGATTTGTCCTTGAGGATTGCCCCTCAACATCCGAAGAGTCGAAAATTCCGCTTGGATAACTGTGATAGTATCAGTTGCCTGACAAACAAAACTGATCCTTCACCCAATGCCAAGGTAGTATATACCATCCAGGACTTGAAGGTGTAGGTGATGCACGGAGTTAAGCCGACCCGGCTTCTGCAACTCCCGGGACACTTGTACGCGTGACCGGATATTGATGGCACGTCGCAAAGATCGGCGACAATGACTACCACCACGGCGAAATCGGAACTACGTTGACACTCGATTAGCACTCGACCCGCTGTACTCTGCGGCTCTGGAAATACGACTCGAGTCCACCTAACACAGTGACACAGCGAGCTGAACACATCGCTCCATTCCTCTGCCTTACGTCTGCCCAACGTCGGCTGCCATCTGATGCTCTCTTCTACGTCTCTCTTATTGGAATGCTTCTCGGTGATCACGATAAGCCGCGCAACTTTGCTCTTGGCCCTGGACTCATTCTGGGATCTAGACTAGCATCGTCGGCACCCAAGAGCGGAAACTATCTCTCTGAGAATTCTATAGGGCGTTTACCGAAGTTTCTCCAATGAGGATGTACGGTTTTTGTGACTATCCAGGGGCTCCGGCTAGTTCTTTTGCGATGCTTTCGGCTTCTGCTTTCTTCCTACATCGCGGTGGAAGCTAAGAGACAAACGCTCATCTTAATAGCATAGGCCTTCCAAACATGTTTAGCCGTGCTCTCCGGAGAATCAATAATCGGCACTGTCCTATCACCTAACAGCTATAGGTGGTATCATATTCACTCCAGCCTAGGGCTCCTGACCCTCAGGCGATATCCGCTCTACCCAGCTCCGAGTATGTTCTATAACTCCTACCATTCCGCACGTCGTTCAAGTTCTTTTCTTTAACCCCAACGGTGTTCTTGAACTCCGCCTTTCTGATATAAATGCAAGAGACATTTTCGTTTACCCTATCTCCCAAAGGACAACCTACAGCTCCAATGGCAAAGCTTACATTCAAGTTCGCTGCTCTTGCTCTCGCCGTCATGGCACCGTTTGCATCAGCCATCGACATCCTCCTTTGCGATGACGCCTACTTCAATAATTGTGCTTGGAAGTACAACGTCCCTACGGGCGAGTGCCTCAACACTGAAGCTAGCGCTGGTTGGAATGGCTTCCACAACGACGCTGTGAGCTCGTAAGTGCCGTTTTCGTTGGATGTTACATTGCATTCTGAGTTTTGGTCACAGATACCGGCAGGTAAACTCTGGTTCCTGCGGCAAATGCTACTATTTTGCCAATGGAGATTGTCACGGCCAAATGTTCAACAATGGCGACTATGAACAGAGCTTTCTCGGTGCTAATAACGACAAGCTCTCGTCAATCTTCTGCTCTCAGGGTGCCTAATCTCCGAGGTCAATGTCAAGTCTATTTTCGTCATCTTTATAGGCTGAATATTGATCATAGGATGCACCAGATTCATTGGGTCTGGCGTTTGTGATTGGTTGATAGATCAACGTTTGGACCTTTATGCAATTCAAATATCCCTTTTAACTAAGTGGCTCAATGAGTTAGCTTGCGTGCAAGAGCAGAGTCGTGACACCGAGCATAAACGAACCTCTACTACTCGATTTCCTAGCAACACGTTACCTGGATCCAATGCTTTCGACCGATTGTTTGATGAAGTGGCCGCGTCATGTAGATATCCTCATACATCTGTACTTACTTACATTCTCATCCTAGTCGCCTGACCAGGAGACGCTGTACACGTACTTGTCAAAGATATATATTCAGAGGCATGGCATCCTTTTCTCGAGTAGCGGAAACACAATCATCTGATCTGGAGCATCCTACCTCAAACATATGGATACCCGACTTCACTTCATGTCGTCAGTTGTTAGCATTTCCCTCCGAGTCGGAATCTGTGTATCGTCTCGAAAGTGAACCAGTCATTTCCGTGAGCCTGCTGGACGGTGCGTTGCGTCGAACCCCTTTCCGGCATAGGCAAATTGATCTCAGGATCCAGGGAAATTAACTGAGGACAAACATCGGCTTTGAGACGACTAGGCACCATAGTTTCCAAACGGCTTTCTTCTTTTTGAGCGTATATCCTTCGCTATCTTTGGCATAAGGTTACACTCAATTGATCGTGTTGCTACATCTGGCCCGTTTGATGAATTGATGATGCAGAGGGCAAACGTCTCATTTACTTGTTTTGGAATCCCATCCGACGATCGAGAGAATTTTCTTTCGCAGTTCTAAAGAACCTTTATCTTGCATGCATTAACCTCGTGAACTGGTGCATATCCTTGAGATCACGACAAAGGCAGAGCTTCCGGAGCTTGATCCCATTACCTTAGCTAAAGGCAAATCCTTTCTTCCGGTCTTAACATGGATCCTCATTTATATGTTTTCAAGATCAGGTCTCACCGCGTCCACGTAGATCTACTATAAGGTATATTACAGTAAAATTACATTATGGAAGGGTTCAAGTACATTGTTTGGAGCATCAAGTATCCAAAATTGCGTATGCGACATTCCAACATCCACCTGTAGGATCCACCGTGTAAAGGGAAATCAATCTCAGATGATTCTCGGTGTATGCCTTTCGATCGGAGCCCTATTGTATCAGTTAATTGGATAGAAAGTCGAGTAAAGAGATGACTCATACCCCCCAAATTATATTTTGAAGGTCGTGTGCAAGACTATACGCCATGCCTCAGTGGGTTGCGATTGCATGATTGCATTCAAAGCGGACAAAACTGTTTGCCGTCGTCTTGCATCCTACAACCTATATGTAAGTTATGCCCGTCTCTAGGAGTCTAAATCACGGAGTGCTCACCCTGACTTCAACGGTGAGTATATCAGGAGGACATGACATACTGGTAGACGAAAGACTTGCAATTGTCATGTTGGCATTGAACAGGACATTGGGTTCTTTATTAAGCAGACGAGAGACGCTAACACCAGGGAGGCCAAGTGCTGCGTCCTTTGAATCCCCAGAAATAAATGGAATAGACTTGAGGACACTGAAAGTACGTGTTAGAATCGCGGGGCCGTTCTCAAACGAAGTGAGTGGCAAATTGGGATTACATCTGGGGCAAACGCGACATGGGGACTGACTACAAAATATTCTAGCTTATATACTACGAAATCCCCTTGGAAATAAGTCAACATGTAAATAGTAGATCACTACGAGAACCGACGGCGACTAACTGTCTGCCATGAGAAGCTCGCACATCTCACAGTACGTTCACGGTGGAGGTGTTTTAGTCGATGAAGATAAACACGGTAAGAACTCCCTCGTGACATTGACAGGTTGACATGGATCGTGCGTGGGGGGCACGGTGAATTTCGCGTTTGCGTGATGCGTTCGTGCGTTCGTTGCGTTTGCGTTCAATTCACGTGCGTTGGCGTTAATGCGTGTAGGTGTGCGTTATTGTGCATGTGTTGGAAAAAATGCGTTGATGCGTTTGATGCGTGTGCGTGCGTGACAGTCGTGCGTTGTCTTGGAATTTTTCTTGTTCTTGCTGTTGTGGTTTTTGGGCATCTCCACAGCCTTACATTTGTTAACTTTGAAAAGTCGGGGCTAGATTTTGATGAAGATGAATGGCAGGGATGATTTCAAGCAAGAGAAGAAGAAATCAACTTGAATGTGAACAAGACGGTGCATGGACCTCTACCTAAGACTCGGATGCTATCCAGGAAACGTAAGGCAACATCAGAGCCTGACACTGCTGAGAATCTACTACAGGATGGTAGCGCAAAATGTGGGCAAGCACTGACCAAGCACGCTTGGAAAAATAAAACTTAGATCCTACAGTCCAACGATTATGTGCAATTGGTATATATTCTTATGCACAGGATTGAAAGCCCACACTGAATATGAGTCTCTGAATAGTCTCAACCCTAGTTAGTGGGAGACTGCAGTATCCATGTCTGAGTCGAAGTTGGATTCTTGACTCTGAGTTCATCATCATTAAGTAGTATTAATACTAAAATTCAGGAACACGGAAGATTTTCCTGTCTAAAAAAACGATTTTAGATATCTTGACAGTATGAAAAAGTAACGGCTGTTCTTTGCTAAGCCAGAAGTCTTGGAGTTGGCAAGGTAGGTACTCGGACGTGGTGACGAAAAGTAGGCTCGGGAGAAATTGATAGCAACACTGAATAGAATAGCCATATCGTTAATCTCAGCGTGTTGGTAAAAGCTTTGTATTATATACCTGAATAGAATAGCCGTAGCGTTACTATAGTATGATAAGTATAATGCTAGGACGAATATACGTAGAGGTACTCACATCTCAGCATGTTGGTAAAAGCTGAGATGTGAGGCTGTGCTTTGTAAACGAAAAAGGAAAGTAAATACAAATACGTAGTCCGTGTGCGTCTCGTACTGATACCATATCTAACACTCCCCCTCGAGATGTACGCGGCTCGTTTACACAATGCCCAGTGCTTCCGTAAATTTCTTGAACTTTTGACGAGCCAACGGTTTTGTTAGGACATCAGCAATCATATCATCGGTTGGGCAGTACTGCAGTTTGATATGGCCTTGCTCAATGGTTTGCCGAATGAAATGGTAACGAATTCCAATATGCTTTGTACGTTCATGGAATACTGAATCCTTTGCAATAGAGAGGGCATTTTGGCTGTCAGAGTAGAGGATTGTGGGTTCAGTTGGATAGATGGAAGGGTTTGCAATGAATGTGGAGAGTTCGGAAAGGAGCTTGTGCAGCCAGATCATATTTTTCGATGCTGGGGTCAGTCCAACATATTCCGATTCACCTGTGGAGACCGTAACGATTGGTTGTTTTCTAGATGTCCACATGACGGCCCCCTGACCCATGAACAGCACGAATCCGGACATAGATTTCCGCCCGGGCTGGTTTGCATATGCTGCATCATGATAGCCCTTAGGGTTGATATCAGAGCCACCAATTACAAGCCGTTGGTCGCGTGTGCCCTTCAGATAGCGGAGGACTCGGAATCCGGCCTTTAGGTGAGTTGAGCACGGTTCCTCCACGAATTGTGAGAGTGCTGAGACCGAATAACTGATTTCAGGACGAGATCCGACTGCGACGTACATAAGGGAGCCCAGGAGTTCACGATAGAGTGCTTTTTCGCGTGGTGTAACTGATTCCGTGGATACAGAAGGTGAGTCCGGGTTCAAATCGAGATTTGCTTCCATTGGTGTCGCAAATGGGGCCATTTCCTCCACGCCGAATCGTTTCGCAATTTGGCTAATGTATGCAGATTGTCCAATGCTGATGGTGTGTTTTTCCCAGTCCCGAGTGATGTGCATGCCCAGCAGCCAGTGAATAGGCCCAAGATCAACCAGCTCGAAGTGAGAGCCGATTTCTCGTTTGAATCGGTTCGACTCTTCTTGGGAGTTCGCTATGATGGTAAAGTCATCTGTGGCAACTGCAACGATGGTGTATTTTGTCGCTGACTCGATCCGATAGAAGACGGCCTCATCTGCATTGCTAATTGTGAACCCGAGGGAGATCATTGTTGACTTGAGGGTCTGGTACCAGCCTCGGCCTGCTTGCTTCGTGCCATACAGACACTTGAGCAGCTTGGCACAGACATTCTGACCCTTGAGGTGTTCCGGGATCTCAAAGAATTCATCATATCTGTTCGGGAACTTGATATAGATCTCCTCAGTGATATTTGCATGCAGGTATGCGTTTTTGATATCGGCTTGGTCAATTATTGCATCACGAGATGCGGCCATGGATAGTAGGATGCGGAGAGTGGGGAGGTGGACAACTGGAGCATAAGTTTCGAAATAATCAACACCTTGAACTTGTGTGAATCCTTTAGCTACGAAACGCGACTTAGCCTTTTCAGACTCGCCAGTTTCGTTCCGTTTGACCCGGTAAACGAACCTCGTGTCCACGATATTTGCATTCGTGGGAACATCTTCTCGTTTCATCACCTTCCACGCTTTCTTCTTCTCGCACTGCCTTACTTCCACAAGCATCGACTCACGCCATTCCTCTTCATCTGGACCACTCAGTGCCTCTTTCATGGTCACTGGTTCGATATCCGCTATCATGGCATAGTCTGCCAGCAAGCAGCCCAGCAGCTCTTCATCCTCATCTGGCTCATCTTCAGCCATGGTGACTGCTATTCCAGCAGTGGTGGGACGTTTATGCAAGTCTGGTTGTGCAAGTTGGCCTGGTTTTGGAGCTGCAGAGTGCTTGGGACGGCTTGGCTGAGGAGTATGGTCAGACTCTATGTCTGTGAGTGGAGATTCTGGACATTCTGGGTGAGTTTCTGTAGGGATTTGTGGTTCGTTTGGCTGATTTTCGGTGGGTTGAAGGGTTGTAGATGACTTTGGAGCCTGAGGAGAGTCGGTGTCTTCATTCTCCCCCTCGACAACGAATGGTTCTGGAGTTAGGTCTTCTTTATTGAAGTAAACATCACATTCAATGCTGACCCTTCGCTTTCCAGGCCAGTAGATCCTCCAGCCTTTAGCTTCAGTATCAATTCCCACAAACCGAGCCTCAACAGCATGTTCCCCAAGCTTTTCTGGTACCTTAACCCGGACCCAGCAATGGCATCCCCATGGACGCAGTCCAGAGATATTGGGCTTCCTGCCAGTTGCCATCTGAAACGGGGTTTTCCCTGATGGTATTGCTTTCGTTGGGGTGCGGTTGTAGACCCATTCGGCATGCCGGTGAGCTTCAGCCCATAGATATTTTGGTAATCCTGAACTGATTAGGAATGCTCTCATTGTATCCATCAGATACCCATTGGAACGTTCGGCAATTCCATTTGACTGTGGAGAATCGTGTACTGTAAGGTGCCGCTCTGTCCCCTTCACTTTCAGGTGCTGAGTGAACTCGTCGCTTAGGAATTCTCCCCCTCGATCCGTACCTAGGATTTTTATGACCTCAACACCACGCTGGACCTTGATCCAGGTTTTGTAGCGCTTGTACGACCCAAAGGTATCCGATTTCTTTGATAAGTATTCGGATTTTGATTCATGGGTGTGTAGATCACGGTATGTGCAGGCATAGCATGCTCCCCCTAGTGATGTGACAGACATCGGTCCCATTAAGTCTCCAACAACCTTGTCACCGGCATTCTCAACGTACTCGTATCGGCCTTGTTTGGGGAATGGTTTGCGCTTTGCTTTGGCCTTTACACAAGTCTCGCAAAATTCCGGTTTTGAATTCAGGTCAAGCTCGATTCCCTCAATATGGCCATCAACATACATGCGACGAAGAGTGGCATGGCTTCGGTGAGCACAGATATTGTGTAGCTCAGTGATGTTCACCTTGAGCTTACCTGTCGCCATAGCGACATCTGGTTTTGCTCCCGTGGTCTGGTGTGTACCTGGGGTTGAGATGATATATAAGCCTCCGGCTTCAGGGATCTTTGCTATGACTTTAGCCTCGGGTCGTGGTGTGCGGATATACATGGTACGATCGGTGGGTTCGATATGGATGGGAAATCCAGCACGGCTGACGTGTGATAGGGATAAGAGGGTGTATGCCATTTTCGGTGCATGGTATGCATTTCGGAATCTTGCAATGTTGGGTTTTTGATCCTTACCCATAGGTAATGGTAATTGGAGGTCCCCTTTGCCTACTGCATAGAAGACTTCACCATTTGCGGCTTTGATAGGCTTCGGCTCAATGTTGGTGTAGTTTTTGAATCTCCAACGTTCGGGTGAGTATGTTTTCGAAGCCCCGCAATCAGCGATTGCTGTAACTTCTTCTCCCCTTGCTACGTGAGCATCGCCCTCATCCTTGTAGTCTGACATGCACATTAAGGCCACATTTGAGTCATCGTTGTCATCAGCTACAACCGCAATGACATGCTCATCATCACTTTCATCAATGGCTGCTGATGCCGATTCCTTCACCTTCCCTTTTCCTTTAGCCTTGTTCTTTTTTGAAGCTGGGCCTTGTCCCGCCTTTCCACCACCTTTGCACCAGCAGTCTGCAATGAGATGGCCGGTCTTTCTGCACACCGGGTTTGTGCATTTAAGGTGGGATCTGTCTGGCTTTTTCTTTGACATCCCCTTTGATCCCTGACCTTTTCCTTTGTTCTGCCGCTGAGCAGACATTGCTATGTTCTCAGCTGTGGCCTTCGATGCCACTTCCTCATCCCATTCTTCTTGGAGTGCAGCAACGAGGATGTCTGATGTGAGGGATTTCCCAGTGAATTTGCTGGCAGCGGAGAGGGTGTGGCGGATGTGGTCATAGGAAGGTGGGAGCGATTTTTGGATCATTGACGTGTACTGGTTGTCCTCGATTTTCAGTCCCATGCCCTCAATACGTTCACGGAGGATTTTCATTTCGCCAAGGTGTTTTCGCATGTCATCTTCATCAGAGCAGGACATGTTGCTGAGCCGGGTGAGGAGGTGTTCACATACAAGATTGCCCTTGCCAGTCATGGCAGCAATGAGCTTTTTCCAGATGAGAGCAGCTGTTGCTTCGCCCTTGATCTCATTGAAGGTAGAATCGGAGATGGATTCGTAAATGATGCAGCACATCTTTGCCTCTTTCTGCTCATACTCCTCTAGCTTATCCTCTAGCTTCTCCAGGTCATCATCTGAGAGTGGGTGTGAAAATGCAGTGTCAGTAGACCGGTAAAATCTTCCTTTGTGCTTGACAGGGTGAGGAGGTATACGAGCAGTTCCTCTTAGGTGTCGGCCAAGACCCTTGTCCAGGAACTTGTTGGTGAGCTTTTCTTCAAACGCTACCCAGTTCGATCCATCATCTTCGAGTTTTGCTGTGCTGACCAGCTTTATGACAGTCGTCTCTGACATGATGGTAGCGGGGCCCATAACCTCTTGGAGTTGGCGAGGTAGGTACTCGGACATGGTGACGAAAAGTAGGCTCGGGAGAAATTGATAGCAACACTGAATAGAATAGCCATATCGTTAATCTCAGCGTGTTGGTAAAAGCTGAGATGTGAGGCTGTGCTTTGTAAACGAAAAAGGAAAGTAAATACAAATACGTAGTCCATGTGCGTCTCGTACTGATACCATATCTAACAAGAAGTACTGAGGGACACTATGTGGTGTTGAACTTAGGTTGAACGCACGCTAACGCACCAGTCACAATGTGTCACAATCACATGCGTGGTTGCGTTTCATTTTGAACGCATGCGTTTTTTGTCCTAACGCATGTGTTATATCCAACAACGCACACGTTTATTTTACAACGCATGCGTTCCGACTTGCGAGATCGGCGTTCAAAGTTTTGTTGATATGCGAGATGCGTTCCTCCTTAAACATTTATTCTCTCTGACAGCACGATGTTCAGAGCATTCCCAAAGGGACAACTGAGCGCAACAAGCATAGATTTCACATATAAAGCAAGCTACAATACAGATACATGATTCTGGCCGGCCAGAGACACCCCTGTGAGTGGTTAATACCAATAACAGTCCGATATGGTATGCACCTAAACGCACCAAACGCATACTACCCCAACGCACCAAATGCAAACAAACGCAAAAACGCATCACACAAACGTGAAATTCTCCTGGCCCGTGCATGGGTAGGTCCCTTGTTGCAAAATGTCACAGGACTCTTCAGGGCTCTTACCACAGCTAGAGTGACACACTTCCGCCGTGTTAGGTGGTGGCCATGTTGCTGGCGGCTTCTTGATGGCATAACCATGTTTCGGAAGCTAAGTACTTTTCGTGAGATGCAGTCCTCCACAAAGACCACCAACTCACGCAATTGTGGTACACAATGCCCCGGACTTTGCTTAGCCAGCCAAATTGTTGGGGGTCTAGGGGACCTTGTATAATTTGATGGCCATTATAATTGACGCTTATCTGAAGAGATAGGTTTAACTCTGTAGGTAACAGCTCTGAGCATCTATCCGACATATGATTGGGGGAGGGGAGTCATATTCCGCATTGCGCTGTGAAATCTACAGTTACATTGTTATGTTAGAATACAGAGTTCTGATATTGTAGTGGCTGAAGCGCATACCAGACTGTGCTCAAGCATGAGAAAAGAAGGAATAGTGACTCTCTGTGGTAAGGGTGAGATAGGCCAATCGACAGGGTAAGGATGTTCCTATCTCTAATGACATCGTGGGGTACATGGAAGTCCCCACCTGTGTACCGATGTATTTATACTGCCGCAGTCGAAAAGTCAATAACAATAATATAAATCAATAATCAAGACATGAGAATATGGACCATGTGCTCTAGTCTTTGTTGTACCAGAATGGTAAGCCATGAACACTGCGTTGGTTGAGTCATATAACAGAAGTAAGACAACCTAAAAGGCCGCTATGGCACGGATCAAGCCTCAATTAATGAACAAGGTCATCCATGGACACAAAGTCCAGGCCATCCGATGAATTGGGTGCAGGGACCTCAGCTGGTATGTTGGACAAGACAACCACTGGCTTAGGGGGAAAAACCATGCCAAATAATACCACCGTAAATTACGGCGAATAATGCAACAAGAAAAGTCCCTTCACGAGGATGGGCAAAGATGTGGCATAGAGATAACGCACGTTAACCAGATATAATCAAGGTCTTTTCAAAACATTTCCATCTCACAACAGAAAGGTAAAGCCAACAGCGAGCAGTTATACCTTGAGAATAAGAAGAACATGATACGTTTCGAAAGAACAAGACACAGGGGCAGAGCAAGCTGAAGGAGAAGGTCGACGAACAGGTCACTCACAGGCAAGGTCAGCAATTAAACAAGCGATGACCACTGGGCCATCAAGCATTTCGTAGCAAGGGATGACGGTGAAGGGCAGTGATCATCCAGCATTATTTCGGTGCCGAAAGCACAATGGCAAATTTTCTTATCTAGTTTTCCTTCGGTTGTTTAGATGCAATATTCGTGGTTAGCTTCATCGAATTTGTCCTATTGAAAGCCTTTTATGACACTCTCAGTTGGTAGGACTTATTCCAGCTAAGTACGAACAAACTGACCTTTGTTCATTATACCTTTGAAAGCTACTAAGTCGTTCGACCTTTGAATAATTCAATCGTTGACATCACAATGTGAAGGGGATAAACTGATCAATGATTAGATGTACTACAACCTCATCGTATTGGAATATATACTACTAGAAAACTAATGGGTTTAGTTTTGGCCACTCTTCATCAACATCTTGTAGACGTTTAAGAAAAGACCTTCCGACTCTGCGGTGCCCCCCTATATCCAAGCATGAGTCTTTGAAATTAGATTAGCATGGAATAGAGACCCACCCCATCAATCAAGCGGTCTGAGAGCAGAAGATTGATGAGAGCTGATCATTGTATTCAGCAAACCAGTCCAGGGTGACGTCACTGGTATTGAACAGCGGCTCGAAGCAATGGTTGTCGGCAAAATAGTAGCATACACCGCAGCCTCCGGTGTTTGTTTGGTTGTAACTGCGCCCAAGTTTAATGTGAAACAAAGGATAATGTATCCCAGGAAGACACTCACGAGCTCACGATGTTGTCGTTGAACCCAGCCCAGCCATCACTGGCCATGCTATTGAGACACTTGCCGATGGGGACGTTGTACTTCCAATCACAGTTGATGTAGTACGCGTCATCGCACAGTTGGATATCAACGGCGGAGACCATGGGGACTATGAAAGCCAGAGCGAGAGCGGAGAACTTGGTGATAATCTTAACCATTTGGAAGGAGCGTTGAATCGTTGAACGATACAGAGAGGTGAAGGAACGTGCGGTTTTTATATGTGGGACACGTAAGTTGAAGAAATTGAATTGCGGAGTTGTCAATATACAACCTATCAAACAATATCTCGATGAATCAAAAACCGCAGGAGATTAATTTTTATCAGAGAGGAATAATGGAAGCAGACTTTGATTTAAGCTAACCGACGCAACGTTAGAATATATTCAGGTGCCAAAATGCTTGACAAAATGATACCTGTGAAGTGCCACCTGAGGTTTACACATTGAATGTACCTCCACCAGTTTAGAAGTATTCAATTCATTTAGGTGCGGTGAATATGATGCTTCCAAATTTGACAGCAAATTCAATCAGTGACCGGGAGCCTTGTGTCAGCTCGAACGCACCCACATGTAATGAAAGAAGCTGATTTTAACGAAGGAACGCTGCATTCGGCCATACGCCACCACTTGACCTATGCAAGTACATGGGAGTTGCAGAAAATCCATAGCAAATTACACACGCATGAACGTGACTTTGCAAATGTCGACAATTCACCAGGATGAATACGCGTCTGCTACAAAAGTCATGGCTCAGAGATGTGTAGCCAGCTCGAAAACGCACGCACCAGTGAATACAACAGAAGCCAGCCCAGTGACCCTTCCAAAAAAACAGAATGCGGGGCTATGAGTTACTTAGTCTTAGAGCCTTTGATTAAAGTTCGGTACCATTCTCCAATACTCTCGGAGACTGAATGAGCAGAGTTAAGACAAGCAGAAGAGCAGACTTGGCAGACTGTCAAACACCATTCCAGGATCTTGGCGCAAGATCTGAGTTCCATGTGTCTACTGACTGTGATGTGTCCATTGGATCCCCACGAAAGATTGAGAACGTGTGCTGTGTATGGCTTTATACAACGAGGATGCCGCTTGGAGACATATAACACTTTGAGCATCGTCAGTTTGACAATGATGATCTTTCGTATGCCAACTAACCTCTTCATTACCGACTGAATATGTTGACGCCGTATAAAACAGATGTCTCGTTGATTTAGAGTCCTTGCTCCTTGGCACAAACTTTGAAAGTAGTATGTGTCGGCTAGGGACACTGACGATTCATGAGAATTCTCAAGTCGAGCTCGAGCTTGAGATCTCGAAGAGAGCCTGCCTCGTCAATGGGATGCTTGAATTACGTCCGAATGACCTTGCAGGAATCGTCGACGTTCGACGAATTCATATTTAAGTATGTGCACGGCGCCATTTACTCTCCCTGTCGCAAAAATTATTTTAACACAATTTATGCAAGCAGTGAACGAGACACACTGAAGAATGCATCCCGATTGCTATCATTTCTCACATAAGAGGACCTAGTTCCCATACATTGCAGAACAGGTTTCGTCCAGTTCGGTTACATGCCTAGTCGTTACAGATGCAATGGAGTATGGTATGACTCACATGGTAGATGATAACCTTGTCCGTCAATTTGATTCAAAAGAGAATGACCTGTCTCCCAGTCTGTGAATGCCAGTGGCCGGGGCAAGAAGATTAGCTATCAAAAGACGTGATAAGTAGTTGGACTGACACAGATAATATCAGGGAATAACACATCATAATGAACACCTTATTTGAAGCAAAGTCATTTGTTGATCCACCTGGCCTATCAATTCGCATGGGCCCTGGACCAAGACTAATGTAGATAAATGTATCTCACCAAATAGGGGGTAAGTCATTGCAGACTGAGTGGGAGCCTTTGGTCTGGTCATTCAGTGCACCAAACGCGAGGAGGTAGTCTAAAGTGTTCTATTGAGATGCAAACATACCGCTGCAAGCGGTAAAGCAAACAAACGTACATTGACCTCCAGACATGCTCAGATCTCTCCAAGAAGAGGTATCGAGGGATAAGCTCAACATAGATGTGCCCTTATCGTAAATTTATTTGCCCTAATACCTGGATGGATGACTCAATGTGAATAATCCAGTGAGCAAGACAGGATGCACACAAGCAAGTTGCATAGCCTAGTTGGCTGTTGTCCTTGCCATTTCAGCTTCATTTCTTGGAAAGGCAACGAAATCGGCAGAAAAAATATCAACAGCTGAAGTAAACGACATGCAAGCGCTAACTTGCCAGTTGATGGTGGTTGGAGAGAAAAAAGTTTGTTCAGCTGACCGGTCCGAATCGGCCATTCTTCGGGATCTACAGAAGCGGGTGTGGAGCTCTCGATGTCTACAGACAAAGGTACCACTGGAGAAAATAGCCGAATTCAAAAGCTCTTACCTTTACAGGAATGAAACGAAATAACGACGAGTCCAGCATTCTTGCTGTGTTCCACTTACTGTCAGCAACTAACTCAAACACTCTTTAGAGTCAACCCTATACTGGTAACACCGAGGGTTTAGTGACAATAGAGTAGTCTGGGCGTAGCCTCAGAGTTCTTAGACCTTAGCGAGGAGTTCAGTTAGGAAGTATAGACTTTAGTCCGAAGCTAAGGCTTAAGGCCAATAATACAGGTTCTTATATACGTTTCTGGTTATGCTATTAATAGTGCTACGCCTGTCCTCGGTGCGGTTCTGGTATGGTATTGGGTTGGTTATGAAGTCATTAGTGTCGTCAGCGCAGCGCGGTGTGTTAGTCGCGTGTGTATAGATAAGATAAAAGTGAAAAGTCGTGACAATTACCCCCTCTTTAAGGCTATCGTCCCGATAGCTCGTTTAGCTCCTGATATTCGTTGAGGGTATCGTCGTAGTCGTTGACCATCTGGTCGTAATAAAAATCTGCTTCATCTACCCATTTCCTTGTGCCATATCCGTTTTCTACTAGGAATACTCGTTGCCCTCTTTCTGTGACGTGTTGTATGATCGCTTTGGGGAACAAGTCAGGGTCCTTGAGGGAGGCTACATAGATTTCCTCCTCCTTGGGGTGTGCGAAGCCTTCTTCGTCCGTCCATATGGGTCCATGCTCTATCCAATACTCTTCTATCGACTCCTTTGCATGCTCCAATTGGTGGTAAGGGATCCACTCGGCTTCCTCCTTTGGGAAGCCCTTGAACTTTATGTGGTACCACCAGACACCTTGTCGGGACTGAGCGTCTAGGATTTCTTCAATTTCTTGTTCGGGCTGCCCTTCGATGATGTCAGGTGGAGGCGGAGGTGGGACTTCTTGGTTTGGGAAAGCGGGTGGGTGGTATGGGGTGAGAAGTGCCTCGTTGATTACATCATGGATCTTCCAGGTGGCAGGCAATTTGAGGCGATAGGCCGTATTTCCGACCTTTTCTAGGACTTCGAAGGGTCTGACTCGTTTGTCATCGAGCTTCTTTTTTGGTCACGAGGTAGTGATGTTAGTGGCTTCGATCTACACCTTGCTTCCAATCAGATACTCTCGAGACGTTTCGTTCTTTCGGTCGTACTGCTGTTTCATCTGGTCGGTGGCTTTCTGCATAGCGGTCTGAGCCTGTGATCTGGCTTGTTCCATCTCCTGGGCAAACTTCTCGGCAGAGGGTACATTCTTGTTTATGGCTCCCGTGGGTCGGATAACTGGGTTTCGGCCATGATTTAGGAAGAAGGGCGAATAGCCCATGCTAGAGTGGACGTGGTTGTTATGTTGGAAGGCCGCGATCGGTAACCATTCTACCCAGTTGTCTTGCTTGTGGTTGACGAACATGCGTAGGGACTTCTCGAGCTCTTGATTGACTTGCTCGGTTTGTCCGTCTGTTTGTGGGTGGAATGCGGTGGATGGGTTTCCTTTGATCTGTAGCCCTTCATACAGCGCCTTGATGAACTTTGACACAAACTGTTGTCCTCGGTCCAAAATGATCTTCGAGGGCATTCCATGCTTGCAGAATACCTCGTCTCATAGGATTCAGGCCCAGCCTTCTGCCATCAGGGTCTTGTGGCAGGGTGTGTAGATGACCTCCTTGGTGAGTCGATCTACAATGACGCAGACTGAGTCGTATCCTTTTGACTCGGGCAAGTCCATGATCAAGTCCATGCTGATGATCTCCCATGGTGCTGTTGGTACTGAGTTCGGATTCAGCGGTGCTCTTCGTTTGTCTGTGCGGGGTTTTGCTCTTTGGCACATCTCGCAGCCTTTTACGTATTCTTCTATGTCCTGCTTCATTCATGGCCACCAGTAATCTCTGAGTACCAGCTCCTTCATCTTGGCTACTCCTGGATGTCCAGCTGTTATGTGGTCGTGGCAGGTGGCAATGATGTTTCCCCTGACCGACCATTCCTTTGGTACATAAATACAGTTATCATACACTATTACTCCTCGTTCCATCTTGAGTCCTCGTTCGTGGGTTAGGGCTGCGGATATATGCAAGTCCCATAGCTTCTTGTCTCGGGTGGCGGTCTGGATGGCTTGGTATAGCTCGTCTGGTGCGGGGATCTCCATGACCCGGAAGTGTTCTGGTTTAAGAAGGACGACGTCTTGGTTGTCGCTTCCTCCTTGGTCATGGTCCGCTCGTTGTGACAGTAGGTCCGCCTTCTTATTGGCCGTGCCGGGTTTGTGGTGCAGCATGTAGTGATATTCTGCTAGTTCCGTGACCCATCGTGCCTGGCGTCAGTTCAACTTCTGGGGCTTCCTGAAATACTGGAGGTTCATGTGATCGGTCCAGATTTCGAATATTTCCCTTGCTCCCATGAGGTAATGCCTCCACTCCTCCAAGGCAAGCATGATTGCGAGTAACTCTTTGTCATAAATTTCATAATTTCGTTCCGTGGTCGTTAATGCTTTCGATAAAAATGCAATGGGTCGCCACTTTTCGCCTTGCTTTTGCGACAAAACGGTGCCAATTGCCCCCTCACTAGAGTCCACTTCCATGTGCAACTGTCCCTCGTCCGTCGGCATTGCCAGCACTACTCCTCCATTTCTAAATGCGTCTTTTAGCGCTTCGAATGCCTCGTCCTGCTCTTTTCCCCATGTCCAACCTTCCTTCCCGGTCAGCTTTGTCATTGGTCGCACAATTTTGGAATAGTCCTTTATGAACCGTCGGTAGAAGTTGGTGAAACCAAGGAAGCTCTGTACTTGTTGCTTCTTTTCTGGTTTCGGCCATTCTAATATCCCAGTGATCTTGACTTCGTCCATTCAGATCTTTCCTTCGCTGATAATGACCCCTAGGTACTCTGTTTCCAACACCTCGAATTTGCACTTCTCGGGTTTGAGGAAGAGCTTATTCTTTCTAAGGATTTCGAGTACTTTCCGCACAATCTTGCGGTGTTCCTCTTTTTCCTTGGTGAAGATGAGAATATCGTCTAGGTAAATGGTGACCTTTCCTTTGTTGATCAGATCTTTAAACAGATCGTTCATCATGGTTTGGAAGGTCGCAGGCGAATTGGTGAGTCCGAAGAACATTACTAAAGGTTTGTACAGGCCCCGGTTGGTTCGGAACACGGCTTTGAACTCGTCTCCTTCTTTGATGCGTACATTGTTGTATCCCCATCTGACGTCTAATTTTGAAAAGTACTTGGCACCCTTTAACTTGTCCATAAGGTCACCGATTAAGGGAAGCGGGTATCGGTTCTTGATGGTGATTTCGTTTAGCTTCCGGTAATCTTGTACGGGTCGTAGTTTTCCGTCTTTCTTTTTGACGAAGAAGAAGGGCGAGGCCATTGGCGACTTGGACGGTTGAATTCGTCCCATAGCAAGGTTCTCTTCCAGGAACTTGTCAAGTTCTTCTTGTTCTTTCGGGTTGAGTGGGTATACCTTGCAGTCGAGGCTGGCATTGGCATTGGGTATCAGCTCGATGGCATGATCCCAGGGTTTTCGGGGCGGGAGCTCATCGAAATTTTCCTTTGAGAATACGTCTTCGAAGTCTCAGGCCCATTCTGGTACTATTTCTTCATACGACTTGGCCTTTTTGTCACTATTGGCTTTGGCGGCTAAGTCATTTGCTTTGGATCCCATGGCTCGCACGTGCATTGCTTCTTTCACGTCGATCATCAGGATCCGGTCTCCTTCTTCTATTTCTTTCCACTGGATCTCCGGATCTGCGTCAGGAAGGTGGAACGGTATTGCTTGGTAGTGACATCTGACTAGGGATACTTCGCCAGTTTCCCAGTTGACCAGGGGGTTATGACGTTGGAGCCAATCATAGCCTAAGAACATGTCGGCAGACCCTAGGTGCGTGACTGCTAGGTCCATGCGTTCTTCGTGGTCTCCGATTATGATGCGCATGTCCATGTGGCTTTTGATATCTCCTTCTTTGTTTCGGGTTCCATCTGCATTGTAGACGGGTGTGGCGAACTCGTTGTGGATTACGTTCAGCTTGTTGTCTTGTACAAACCTTGAGCTTACTACGCTATGAGTGCAGCTGCTGTCTAACAGCGTGTTGACCTGGAACTTTCGTCTTGTGTCCGTTATCTCCAATTGTAGCTTGACCATGACGCTTCGGCCCGGTCGTCCTCTGATGTACCTTGGCACCCGGTGTAAGTCATGAAGCCAATCAATGATCAGCTCATATCTTTCCGACTTGAAATCTTCCGGGCCCACTACTTGTGCCAACATTTCATCGTCTACTTCTTCTCATCGTTTCGGGTGTACCCAGTCCTTCAGGATAGCCATACGTTTTTCATGCATCCTGGCTTCCCGAATACGGTGCTGGGTCCAGTCTGCCATAAAAGGCTTAGTCCAGACGTGGACTATTGGTACCCTTCTAGCTCCTTGCAGAGACACGGCAGTTTCCTGCAGGGTGTTGCCACCGTTCGAGTCCGTACTCTTGGATCGTTCGGTTAGGCTTCCTGCCTTGCTAGGAGGACTTTTTCGCTTCGGGGATGGCCCGCATGCGTCTGGCTTTTGGACAGGGTCCCTGGTGCCAGCAGCCAACCATTGGTGGTACAAGAAGTCGTCTTCCTCGTCCGGTACTTCTACAATAGATACACTTCATGAGCTGGAGGCGGTGGAGCGGCTACTCACCAATTCGGTGGGAGAGCTTGGTCTCTCAGGCCCCCTTTCTACCGCCTGGGCGCTAGCAGGCTTCCATCCTGCAGCTTTCTTGTCGTCCAATGGGTCTTCGTTGGGGCTCTCTGCCCTGTGCCCCAGAAGGTCGGACTCTGTGGTCTTGGCCTTTGGCAGGCGCTTGAGTTTCGCCGCATCGGTCCTTGCAAAGTCTGCCTTGGCCCCCATGGAAAGCGCTGAGTCTTTCGGCTTCAGAGGCCCGAGGGTGTCCCGCTTACTCGACTCTGGCCCGAGTCCTAATACTCGTGTCGAGGGCTCCAGCGCCACCTGGCATGTCCCCTCCTTCACAGCGGGCTCGGATGTCGAGTCTTGTGGTCTTAATTCGGTTTCTTGGTCGCACTCTTCAATGTTAAGCAGTGTATATTTATTCGATGTAACTACAGAAGATGTATCAGTCCGCGCAGCGGTGTTAGAATGCATACCATGTCCCTTGGCCGGTGCAGACGAATCTACTGCCCAGCCTCGTCTTTTACCTCCTCGACCTTGCTCGTGGTGGCGGTTTCTTCCTTCTCCACTCCTTCGAGCTGCCCTTTCCAGTACTCTTGA
Source organism: Armillaria mellea (assembly GCA_030407055.1). Lineage (NCBI taxonomy): Eukaryota > Fungi > Basidiomycota > Agaricomycetes > Agaricales > Physalacriaceae > Armillaria > Armillaria mellea. Next base: position 4,909,387 of record JAUDZF010000002.1, read on the forward strand.
ATGGCCCAGATTTCCGCGGCCGTCTTCCTTCATCGTTCCTTCTTGCAGTCCCTGGATATATGGCCTTTCTCGCCGCAGTTGTAGCATTTGCCTTCGGTGCGTAGTTTGCCAATATCCATGGGCTGCCCTTGGCCTCCATAGGTCGTCCCAGTGTTTGTCTTCTTGTCGCTGGTCGACTTGCCGCTTGAATGATTCGAGCCGGCGGAGTTCTTCTTCTGGCCATCGTGGCCCTTCTTCTCGTTGCTCTGTCCCAGGCTACCTCCGATCGCCTTGTTGCGGTGGAAGCCGTAGTCCATGCGCAAGAGGCGCATTTTCCACTCTTGGTAAGTGGTGGGACTTTCGGCGTCGTTCATCAGGATCTTGTCCTTTGATGACTGCTGGGCCGCTTTCTCGATCTGGGAACACATCATCTGTTCATTTGTGATGACATTGGCTTCCAGGGCCAATTCCTCAAACTTCTGGAAGAATACTTCACCGTCACTGTAGGTGGCTTGGCGGAGTTTCTCCCACTGTGCTTGCTTGATTTTGGCGTCGGAGTCTCGCCAAAACCGTTTGATGACCGTGGCCTTGAAGGTGTCGTAGGCCGGGTATTGCATTCGGCCAATCACAGGATCATATAGTTCGCGGGCTTGCAGGGCCCACCAGGTCTGTGCTTCTTCTTCGAAGCGGGAAACGCAGAAGACTACCTTGTGGGGGTGTCTCCTGAACCCTTGGTCATGTACTTCAAAGTACATTTCTGCCTGGTTGAAGAACCACGTGATATCGTTGGACTTCCCCTTGAAGACCGCGGGTTCTCGGGCGTAGTTGGGTTTGGAAGTTCCCCAGGGACCCGTGTCTCTGGCAGCTAGCACCCATTCGATTGGTGGGCTAGGCGGTTTTGGCGGGGAAGGGAACCGTGGGAGGTTCCACGTCCTCGGATGATGGGGTCCGCTGCCTGGGGGTGCACCTGGTGCTCCGCTGCCCGGGGGTCCCGATCCTCCTGCTTCTTCGTTGCCAGCTCCAGCAAAGGGTCTTCCGAGGTTTACCTTGGGTGTCCCTTGATGTCTGCCATATTGCCCGAAGGCCGGCGGGGATCTCTGCTGTGGCGGCGTCTGCCGCATGGGTCGCACCCGCTCTGTCGGTAGCCATGGGTCTGGTACCTTTAGGGCTTGCTGCGGGTGGTATTGATTCCACTGGCTTACGGCCCGATGGATCGCCTCAGTTCTTAGTATGAGTTCCGTGTAGTGTGGGGCATCTACTTCATGCTTGGTATATTCCTCCCCGGCCGGGAGTCCTCGCCAGGAGAACTCAACCGGCAGTCTCTCTATTACGAACTGTACTAGTTCATCAATACTCATCTCCATTGGTAACCACTTCCATCAGAGGGGTACTCCACTCGCCCTCTGCTTCCCTTTGCCACTGTTGGAAACTTCCATTTCTGGGTGCGGAGTCGCAGGTGTCGCACTCTGAGTGTCCGTGACTGGACTCGCGGGGATCGACAGTGGAGCCGTCGGTCAGGTAGGAACAGGGGCATGTGGGGGAAGGGGTATGGCTCCAGCCAGTGGGGTGTCGTCGGGGGTATCGGGGATGATGGGAGTTGGGTCCCGTGGTTGCCAGGCAGAAGGATGCGCTGTCGCTGTAGTACTCAGTGGCGGCGCGGTAGTCGTCTTGCCGGTGGGCGCGTTCTGGGAGGAGAATGATGTCCTCGGGAATGAGGAACTCCCGGATTGGGAACTCCTCAAGGCTTTCCTCCGGACGGTAGGGGGTGGCTTCGTGTATGGGGCTGGGGGGTCAAATGAGTACGACTGGGCCACGCTCGCGTGGTGTGCGTCGAGCCCTTCTTCTTGCGCGGGCCTGCTCAGTGCAGTGCTGATAGTAGCCAATGGTGCAAAGGCTGAGGATAACGGCAATGGTTGCCGGGAGTACAAGGAGGTAGAGGTAGTTGGCGGGCATGGTGATGGTTGGGAGGGGAGGTCTGCTGGGCCGCTGGATGCGACTAGCTTGGGCACGTAGCATGCCGGGTTCTTGGGCCGGGGTTTAGGTGGCTGAGGGGTTGGGGGAAATTGGGGGAGTCAGGGGGTTGGCGGCAAAGGCCGCGGGGCTCTGGGGATGGGATGCTCCTGCTCATATCGAGCGGAGCCAGGGACGGGGGGTCGATAGGTTACAGGGACGCCATAGATGTCGTTGTCCTCGCATTCGAGGGCTTCGTTGAGAACTTGTTGTTCCCAGTCTTTGCATCATTGTTCAGCGCGGGAAACATCTTTTTTAGGGACGTGGGTGTAGTACGAGGCTTTCTTGTGCTGAATGCCAGCAGGAATAATGGGTTGCGGTCGGGGTGGCATTGCGCCGGGATAACTTGAGACCAGTTGCGAACCTGGATACGCAGGGGCAAGCTTCGGACTAATTGTCAGCGACTAACTCAAACACTCTTTAGAGTCAACCCTATACCGGTAACACCGAGGGTTTAGTGACAATAGAGTAGTCTGGGCGTAGCCTCAGAGTTCTTAGACCTTAGCGAGGAGTTCAGTTAGGAAGTATAGACTTTAGTCCGAAGCTAAGGCTTAAGGCCAATAATACAGGTTCTTATATACGTTTCTGGTTATGCTATTAATAGTGCTACGCCTGTCCTCGGTGCGGTTCTGGTATGGTATTGGGTTGGTTATGAAGTCATTAGTGTCGTCAGCGCAGCGCAGTGTGTTAGTCGCGTGTGTATAGATAAGATAAAAGTGAAAAGTCGTGACACTTACTGACACATATTCTAATTATGCCTGTGTAAAATCAATCCAGCGACCACGTACTAATTGATACAATGAGGTATACGTATGTTACATAAGTGAAAACCAAAGTCTTGATAGAATTATTGACGGTGTTTCCATTTCGCCATATTTTTGCATCCTGGCCCCTCTGACATGTGCTTGAACAACATTCGAACATCTTCATATACACTCGTACAATGCGCACACTGCAATCCATGAGGAAGTAGATGCACATCTTCAAAGTGCTTCATGACCTCCGAGTCTGTAACGAAAACGACAGATGGGTAGGAGTGAGCGGTGCAAGTAACATACCGCGGGCAGTGATTGGGGTGGTCTTTCGATGCCTTATCCCCCCGGTTCGGGCAATCAGAACCGCAGGATATTGTGCTATGCTGTTCTAGGCAGTGGGCTTCGAATTGAGCCAGAAGAAACTGTCCTCCATCCATAGGGCAGGTGTAGAGTATGTCCGATGTATGCTGGCGCCGAAGGCCATAGAAAACGCTTGGGACTTCCTCTGCAGTCACATTGTATACTTTCCGAAGTTGTTCTGTTTCGAAGTCGGTCAGCCGTTCATATTTGTGTCTTCCATCGGCGCTGTATCGCGAGGTCATCAGTTGAAACTTTTTCGGGAGCGAAAGAGTAGGCTCACAAACGATGACTCTCTGAGGGCGGTGGTTGCCTTCACGGTATCTGTAAACAAGGGACTAAAAGTAAGTGAAAGGTCACGCACATTTGCCGCTTAGACATTTTTGGACCAGAGGTAGATTTTTGATACGGCTTGCGTCTGAAACAATACGTGAGTGTGGTACAAGATTTCTGTGTGACAAAACACGTACGTCGTTTTCTTTGATTCACACTTAGAGACAGTACTACTGCAGGGAACTTGTCAGATTATTACCAAACCACTGACAATGTAAATGTACCGCCCGATGCGTCCAAAGCAAATGAATTTTGCATCAGTGATGGCTGCAACCTCCGAAGCTTGGTCCTGCTCAAAGGCCTGATTGAAAATCGTCTTCGAGGATAATGCTACTCCGTAGTCATCCAAGAATGGCCTATAGACGGATGTGGTAGGAGGTGGACAATCATGGAATGCCTCTTTGGTGGGAAAAACTGAGGCAGAAGTCGAGTTTTCCGTGGAAGGCCGGGAAACGAGTGAATCTACGTCCATCTTAGTGAAGGAAGATCCATTGAACGTAGAAGAGTTCAGAAGCGGCGTCACGACCGTGTCTCTGCTCTTGGTATTTAGCAAAAGGTTGACAGAAAACAGAAGACATGTACTCGACGTAAGGGCGACTTTCTCCAGCGAGGTGGTTTGAAAATGAGTCTCGCATATCCTCACATTCTGGGAGCGGAATGTAGACTTGGCTACTACATTGCGGTACTATCCGCGGTGGTTCGAGATACGCGTTGCTGTAGATGACTCAATACCACGACACAAAGTAAAGAACGATGAAACTGACTTCGTTTTCAGTCCACCGTGGCCTATAAACTCTTGATGATCCAGACCTGCGTGTGTCATACAACTTAGAAGACTCATATCAAAACCATACGCGCTGTTCCCCTGCCAATGGAGTCCAAAATCCTCCCCTCCTCGAATACACGAGAGAGGATAAACCCTGTCATTTCTGTAAGTGGACCGCAGCGGAGCGAAAGGGAAATGCATTACTCATTGAGAGCAGAACCATGCGTAGAAGCACACGAATTTGGGTCAGGTGAAATAGGCCCAGCTTTTGTGCTGAAGGGAGGATATGAGAAGAGAAATGTGAATATGGAAGAAGGGAAGCGCACCAAAAACCCATACCATCGTGCTCCCCACCTACGGCTCCACAAGCAACGCGATGATCCAAGACATCCTCGGATGTGTCACCCTCCACCTGAGGCGGATACGGGAAGCCGATCCCGTTGAATGCGTGATCCTGATAGCTAAATGAGACGCATCAGTTTGGTAACAAAAAAGCGCGCCGCGGCACCAACGGGTTTGTCGCGTCCGTTCCCCCATTAATGCCATCGGAATACGCGTCAGCAGACCAGAAACCAAGGGCGTCGAAGCTAGAAACACGTAAATTGAATAGTCAAAGAGATAACACCGTGTCTGTACCTCCTTGACGCGTAGGGTAGCGTGAAAGCCACCTCGTTGGGTGGGACATCTGGGGGACTTGCGGATTGGCTTTGCACGAGAGTGTATGGGCAAGCGCGCGCCACCGACGTATTTGTCGCATGTATTTCCGCGTTTATACCATCGAAATATATGCCAGTGGAGCTGATATCGGAATCGCCGACGCTAGAATCGTGTAAATTCAACAGGCGAATAAAGGACGCCATGCCCGTACCTTGACGTGTCGGGTAGCATGACAATAACATCGTTTGGCTGAATATTTGGGGGACTTGCGGATTGGCTTTGCAGAGAATCATCTGAGTTTGAGGAAGAAGTCGAGGAAAGAGGGGAGGCGTTTTCGCTTGTGAGAGAGCCGGTCAGTTCGACGTGAAAGGAGTGGGCTGTAGTCAGACGTACAGGTAGGGAGATAGTTCTGGATATGTGGTCCAAGGAAGATCATCCCAAGGTGGCGTTGGCTGTGGGGGGCATGGCTCATATTCGGAGGAAATGAGAGTAGACAAAAAATCCTCCCGAGACATAGTGGGTAATCGAAGACAAGGCAAAAGTTAACGCGCCGAATTTTGACTCTAGAGAGACGAGGCAAGTCCCGTGACTAAAACGGAGCCAACGGCCATTGTCCATTGAAGTACCCGTGGCGGAACCGGCAAGACATACTTCGGATTTGTGGCGCATATTATTATTCTTTGCCTGGAACCTAGTACAAAGGATAAGATTAATAAGCAGTTGAGTTTGAAACGAGTAACTTGATAATTATCTTTGGAGCCACTCTGATAATTAAGCCAATGTGACTCTCCTTCTCCCAGCAGCAAGGCAAGAGAAGAAGACGTAAATTCCGTTGAGGATGAACAGTTGATAGCTGATGCTATTGAAATATCGGCAAGAAGACACCAAGCTGGAAGTGACGACAGATCTTTTTTTGATGTCAAAGACAAGAAGTCGGCACAGAAACTCGGACGGCCAAGGTATTCCTACGATGCTCAAATTTCATGTTTGAGGTAGTAAGGATTTATTCTTGTGCAGCTTAGTAGTCGCCGAGAATGCAGCTACGTGGAAGTGCACGAAGGGAGCATCATCGGTCGTGAGTAATGAGTAATGGTATGAAGACGACCGCGAAGCCTTAGTCTGTGTAGATGTCCTATTTTCAGGAGACTAACCACGAGAACCAAAGATTATGGACCAAGCCCGTTGAAGATGAGAAGAGAACAAGCGTTTCTGTAGATGTCCATCGAAATACCCGGGAAGAAGAAATGAGGATGTGCAGTGGCAAAGAATTTTTGTCCTTTCAAAGACAAGACTGGTCTCAGGTCGGACTACTACTATGAGATTTATGTGATGTCTAGCTCTTCTGGTTTAGATTCTTTGTTATAAAATTGATCATGTATCAATTGTTAGTCGGCAAGGCCAGTCGTTATGCCTTAATCTCCCGAAGGTAGTTTGTCCGCCCTGAATAAATATTAAAGGCCGACGACAGCAGCTGAAGCGAAATTTGAAAGCCAGATAAACAGTATCACCAGATGTCTAATTATCCAGCCTCGTGGAAGCTCCGAGCACGCTCACTTAGGTAGGCGTCGCTTATTGAAAATTTGAGATGGTGATGGGCCAGAAGGGAAGGACTCGGCAAATACCGAGAATCCCTCACTCCTTCTCTGATAAGAATGGCTATTTGACGGGACGATATGTCTCGAAGGTAATCACAGAGATATCGACACCACTGCAACCAATTTACTTGGACACTCTCGATTATTCGGAGGATGGAGCTTGGGGCCCCTGTCGCAAGCATAGAACAGGGACGGTTCAATTTCTGAAGTCGTCAAGTCAACAGACAAGCTACAGAAGACCACCGGGAAGAAATCGCTATTCAGGGTGGAGGACACTTGTGATAAGGATTTCAGCAAGGATCTCGGGAAGGAAGCTTTCGATATGTTGGTTGACTGCTAGGTGGTTTAGAACTTGCAATTGAGTGTCGAGAGGGCGACGATAACTGCCCTTACTATTACGCCGGTGTCAACGTAGAAGCACCACGATATATGAACGTTACAAATCATGCAAGGGCCAGAAGCTGGCGAACAAGTCACATTGGTCGCAAACGGGTGGGAGCGGAAGTGAAGAGCAGAAACTGTCGTTCTTCGCTGAGATGTTAGTGCAAATCACAATCATATTAAGGAGTAGAAAACGATACAGTGAAATGCGATAAGCACTCAGAGCGTATACGTGCCAGACGTGCACGCAAGACAAAAGCAAAACGGTAGACTCAAGACTAGGAATAGACGGGCGGCACAGGAACCGCAAGATAATCTGCATCCCTCGTGGTACGCACGTCGCTGACACGGTGCCTGTCAAAATGTATCTCCTTGTGGGACTTTTCATATCCGCGACGATGATGGTTCTCCAGCGAATGCCGAAACTTGTACATCAGCTGCTCATCGTCACTGGAGGACGTAATCGACGATAGTGGCGGACACCAGACGTACTCGGATACGTTTATCTGCTGTTTGGTATGCATAAGGTATGAGTGAGAGGGATAAGGGGAGAGCGTATGTGAATGCGATGAAAATAATGGAGCCGGGATGAGACAGGCGCCGGTGGAATTGATATGGTTTCGGTAGTGGCGACGCATGTTGGAGTTGACATTAAACCCCCTACCACACCCTGGAAACGGACATCGGAATGCTGTAAAGACCGATGTTAGACGGAGCAACATCATGACAGTAATATGGAACTGACGAGTAGCACCAGTATGCGTGTTGAGATGTATTCTGAGGCTGCTTGGTCTATTGAAGCGTTTATTGCATACTGTACAGGCGTGCTTCCTGTCGTGCTCGCCAAGCACGTCTTCAATTTCTTCGCTTGACGTAGGAGTAGACTGACGTCGAGACTGGGAGAATGATTGTTGTTGGTATGGGAGAGAAGCAGTGGAAGGGATATCTTTGCGTGAGTCAGAGGCAGGACCGGGCGGGATAATGCCAAAGGAACATCGACTGTGGTTAATAGGTGGCCAGGCGTAGACGGAGGGAGGGATCAGCGTCGATGGGACACGTCGCACCTCAGGTAAAGTGCGCAGCAGGTGTTCTACCTCATGTTAGCTAATCTTCAAGCTTTAAAGATGACCAAGATAGAATGACGATTACCTGGGAATATCTCGTGTATGCCTGGGAGGGAGATGGTATTCGCCATCGTAGATGGTGCCACTGGAAAGGTTGGCAAGGAAGAGCGAAGACCAATCTGCCGACGGTATATATAGTTGACTGTTTTGTAGATCGGAGACTATCCGCACTGCCGAGATCGCCCCGATCTGGATGTATTTTTGGACTCAACCTGAAGATCGAGGGTAATTATGCTGCTGGAAACACCTGGACACGAACTCGTATCGAGGAAGTGCTGTGGATCCATCATCGATAGACGTTTCGAAGTAAGCCGCAAGGGCTTGGCCATTCAAGCTTCAAGCTTCATTATCGGTAATGAACGAAGGTCGTTAGCGTCGTGTATTGAGCTCCGACGGTCGTAGCCGAATGTATACGGCAAGCGCCAACGGGTCCCAATTCATTTCGATTAGCGTCTGATGCATAAAACAATACTTGATTAGTACAAATTGCACAAGTATCGGGACAAGCGCACTTAATTTCTAGCCTAGAAAAATCCTGAAGAGGAGTTTGAACTGGGTATCTGATCTCAGTCGAGCGTTATACCAGACCAATTCAATGATCAATACATGCAGTGCGACCAAATCACAGAAATTCCATTCCATTTGTTTGCTGACCTCGGTATAACATTGTTTGATAAATACTGCGCAATAGATGATCGAAGTCAACGCTTGCGGTATTGTCCTACTAACCCTCAGCATTAATCAACTAGCAAAGGATGAACAACGCACACAGTCTGTTTCAAAGACCTAATATGCAGGTATACTGGAGAGCTTGCAATTACAAACAAACAAACATCAATGAGATCGCAACCGTAATTCATAAGTATAGGTATTGATGATGTCCTCTGTGTTACCCTGTGGAGAAGTTCAATACACTGTAGCGAGAAGCACCACTATGTTCCTACCTCCTGACAAGGACTAATATTACGCGTGCTGGATCAGCCAAGATATGCCAAGGGTGATAGAAATGACCTATGCGCCAAATAGCGGCAAGGGTAGACACCTCGGTCTCAATAAACTCGAACTCCACTCTAAAATAGATTCCCCAACGACCAACATTGATAGTGATCTCTTCCTCGGTCCACTCCAAGCTAGTCGCTGTCCTTCAGCCATATCAAAATGAAGCATAGATTCGTCATAGACGTAAGAGCACCCCAGCGGTGGAAGACAATCGGCAAGCGAAGCATGCCATGGCATGGTGAAGGGTGAAAAGAAGGTGTCACCGGCAGAATCCGTCCTTTCAATGCGGCCCGGGCCGCCACCTTCCGTCGAGCCAACTGCTAGGTAAGTGTTTTCTCGGCGCTTTGAGCTTGATTCGCTGCTGACAACGCTATAACTTGATTAGATATAAGAACTGAAATACTGGAATGCAAGTGTCTGTTTCAAGGTCATTATGATTTTTGTGTACACTATGACTGCATAACCGTTGCATTGTTGAGCATAGCTATGGCACGGTATTTTTCAAGCGTCTTTGCTACCTCCATGTATACTAAGGATTTCAGCACAGAGCCGCGGAGCAACCGTCAAACACTTGATATATATGATCTAGATTTTTACGCAACAACGTCCGTGCAGGGTACAGCACAATTATTCAGTGAATAGACGCTCGCCGATACCATTAGTGCTCAATCATACTTCGTTCACACGTCAATTCATTTCAGACGCACCGCATACATTCTCCCCGTCACCTCCCACTGTCCAGTGTTGTCACGCTCCGCAATGCTTGCTTATCGAAGTGCAGAGACTTGATGGTGACCCCTGGCACAAGACCACGTCCACTCAGAGTCTACATGTTCCTCCCACGTCAAAGGATTTATCAACGTTCCCCTTTCGTGACCAGACCCTGACGCCTGACAACAGGCACTTTATTCTCAGTGTTGTCAGAGGTGGGCACACGGGCACTGACTTCACGCATAACGTTCTCTATCACCACATGATTAGAAATTTGACGGACATGACAAGTGTCGCGAGCTCCCTGTCGTATAGCAGCAGAAGTTATGCATCAATACGATGCATACCAGGCAAGCGTGACTGCCTCTGGTGACATGGACCGTTTGACGATTGAGCGCGCTGTCAGAGCTGAAATTTTGAACGTGTTCGAGATCCGCCTGTACAGGAGGTAATGAACATCCGGTACCCGGTACAGGTACAATGCACGACCGTACGTACCTGACATATAACACGCTTCACATCATTGGCATCCTAAGTTGACACTCTAAACAATTCTTAAAAGCCCCATCGAAATTCCGCATGGTGCAGTTGATCTACTGTGAGAGAGATTGGTCCGAGCAAAGTAACACTCAGGTTCATATCATAAGTGCTAGCCTCCTCTTCGAAGGAACTTAGATGAACATTCTCTATGAATAGAATCAAGACCATACCGATTGAAATTCACGCCAGCTTTGATCTCGTAACTCAGCCAAGCGCTGGCATTTTTCCTGGATGACGTTCTGAAACAGTCCTATCAGAGAAAGCAAAGTACTGTCATTTGAAGACACTGACGCATATCGTCTTTAAAAACTTCCTCACGCCTCGGAATTTTCGTAGTAGAAACTGATTTCTATTCGGCAAGAAAATCCCCGCTCAGGCCATGCAGGTTCCGAATCAAGAGCAGCCGCTTTACGTAATCGAGAGCTGTTTTTGCTCGGTCATGTTGCCGTCATACGCTTTCCTCTCAGGTCCTCAGGCCTCAATACTACTGGCTCTGCTCCTCCTTGATGATACTTATAGTCGGAAGTCGACTCGCTTCCATCTTACAAAATAAACGTCATCAGCGGTTTAGCTCCTCACTCCTGGATTCTGGATTCTATTTTCTGATGATGCACAGCAGCACATTAATCTCTAGGACGTCAATCCTTCATGTATGAAGGTAGAGCGGGTTCATCTACCGACTCCGAGGATCTTGTTTGTCTCTCATCGTCCCATGGGGGCATTCTCCAAGCTCGTGCTCTTGCTCTAAGTTATAACCCTTCCTAGTACTTGACGACGAATTGTGATTGGAGTAAGTTCACCTCAGTTTCCATGCCTTCCTTATTAGCCATGCTCCAAGTGACAGCTTATGTATGTAACTTTGCTTCAGACTCCGAGGATCCGTGGTTCGCGCGTCCCACTCCGCCCGAGCTAGCCTAACTTGATCGAATACGTTGCATTAGCGCAGCTTCATCTCCTGCTTTATTGTGCATGCATCCCTAAGCGATAACGACCTTCGTCTCGTAATATGTATTGTCTTCATTCCTTTACCTTCTCGATCTACTCTGTTACTCCCTGTGACCTTCCTCCTTTCATACGCTTACTCCAACTGTCTTGCTCATCTGTGTGAGTAAAGGGTCTCAAAGGCGCGACCCTGCTTAACCCCAACTAATTTCTGCTCCATAGTGCCGAGCATGATATTCTAGCCCCACGCCACACGATCTACTATCAATTCAGTTTCCGCGTCTAAAATATCTGTCCCCCAACCATGCCTATTAACCGGAAAAGCACTGCGCGTTACCAGGGTCCTCGGATAACTAACCGTCTGCGGATCCATGATGTGGATCACTAGCTGATTTTCGTGTTGGGACCTTTTTTGATTTTGGTAGTCCGTGATGAATCACGAGATACTACTGCGAGTCTGAACGAACGTAATATCTTCAACAACTAACCACACCTTGGTACGGCACTGATGGACGCGCATCATCATCATGAGATGAAGAACTATTATGCTTGCGCTGCGATTCGTAACATCCCGCCGCCCATATTATACCGATTCCCACGGACAGGTACCCGCATTTTGGTGGTGATACTTTGGACTGTCTTATTCTATTGGAGCCTGTCACTGGAACGAGCCTGGAGCAGGGTACACCAAGGCTAAGCGATCTCCACTAATACGCCTCCACAATGGAAGGGGAAGGAAGCCCTGTCGCGTCTCGGATACGACCAAGGTTAGATGTGGCACAAAGATCTGATACGGATAATCAGGTGGAAAGGGATCGCAAGATTTCTCGTCCATGAATACGGCAAGTGAATGTATTACAATTGACGTTCGGGATGAAGCTGAAGAGCAGTGGCATAATTTCATTTTGCTTTAGTTGCTCTATGTTGTCTCTTTATTCCTCAGCTACGCATACGAGGAGTTCTTCTATGTGCCTAGATTCGGAACCACACTATCTTGTTTGGAAGGTTGCCGGGTCGTCCAATGTTTAATCCACCGTTCTCTTTGACGACCCTCGTCCTACAATCATATTATTGCTCCTTCACAACATCATCGTCAACGAGAAGTGTCTCATATTCACCAGTTTTAAAGCTCATCCCCGGAAGTACTTGATCGCCATCATATGCTTCGTTCCAATGATAACCCTGTGTTCAAATCTGCTTCACTCTTCTCGTCAGTTCGCCATCTCAGTTTTCCGGGGATGCACCACTTATCTCCTCGTTTCGTCACTAAGCAAGCTAACAGAACACCTCAATCGAGCATGTTTCAAGCCTAATTCCCGTGTCGTCAAAAATGTACGGATACAGAGCCGGTAATCATTACGGTAGTACTTTTTATAACAAGGATGAGCATCAGAGCCTGAACATATGGCACGGGCAAGAAACGGGCAGCGTGGAATACAGGCACTGCCGGGTATCGAGGTAATCCGTACGTCACGGAGAAGCCCTCGAGCTCCGAGCAGGGCGGGAGCATTGCGCGTCAGGATGGCCGGAGCTTGAGCTTGAGAGGCAGCTCTGAGTCATGCTTATCTACACATCGTCGGTCGCTGTGGGCCGTGTTACGGAAGAGAGTTTGAGTCACTTAAGCATTCCTCGGATATGGGTTACTTGGATGAAAAGATCCGCGCAGGGTGGGACTGAGTTTGAGAGGCAGACGGACAATTTTCAAATAGCCGTAGATATTCTTGAAGCAGTTCTAGCGCGACGTGGTTCAGTACAAGATGACGCTGTATTGCGCTAGGAAAGGCAGCTGTACTTTGCAGTCCTCGGAAAGAATAAAAGAAGACGCAGATCGTGGAGTAACGGATGTGAATCTCGCTCGTGGCGATGCAGATCCCGAGAGAAGGTCAGTGCTAATAAAAGGGCGCCTCGGAAAGAACGAAGAAGTTGGGTGCGGCCGCCTCAAAGTTCAAGCGCATTCGATCAACACGTAGGTCTCAAATAGCTGTGAAAATTCCCAAAAAGGACATGACGGTAACGAGTGGGAGAAGAGATCATCGAGTGGCTATTAGTATCAGCAGATCTGCGCAGTCCAGGAAGTGACATTGCTGCGAGAAATATTCTGTGGGAGAACGAGCGCAGTGACGTTAACCACGGACAAAATCTCCATCCCCCAGTCGACACATACCCCCCTGTGTATAACCGCCACATCTGCTTTTCCGATTGTGACGCAACCCGCGAACGTGTCGACAGCCCAAAAGTAGATTCATTTGGAATGGTGTCAATTTTTAAAGATATATTTCCAGGTCGAGATGGCTATCGATCCAGAAGGGGGTGCCCGTTCTACTAGTAAAATGTGCTTGATTCTCAATTTCCCATGAAAGGCGCAGCTGTACGCCACAACAATACTAGTTGCTACCAGATCATTTGTCTGGAACATAGTCAGCATATTAATGATAGCGTATCGTAAATCTTTACGCTGTATACACTGCGCGGCTGATATCTAAACTTAAAGCCTTCTTTTCGGAACAGACTACAATGGCAGATCTTGACCGGAGGTATTTCTTAACTAGAGGCAGAAAGAATACGAAATATTAGTCATCCCTAGCATCAAAGCAATCCTGACATTCGAAGGAATATGATTGCTTTGGACGCACATACTGATATGAGAATGACGGCGAAAGAACGAGACCAGCTAATCTGATGCGAGACAACTCACACGACCGCCCCGAAAACTGAATATTCAAGAGCTTTGGATGAAATTAATGTATTAGATTTGATTTCTTACATAAAATTGTACAGATATTAATGCGTGTACGTTATGAGTATTACAAAGCAAAGAAACACTGTCCCGGTAAAGCGTACAGGAAGACCATTGTTAGTGCTTAGGGCTGTTAGGTTTGTAGTCGCTGTCACTTGGAATAAATCGCTTAAACTACAGACAATGATGCAGATTGCTTACCGATAACCCGTCTTTCCGGGAACAACCCCAAATGCCGGCCCTCCCTTCCCAAACATCTTCCTCACATCTGCCACCAGCTCCTGGGGCCGTTCATGAGCAGCGAAATGGCCTCCACTCGTATGTTCGGATTCGAACACAACATTACCTGTCGTACGGGCCCAGCTAATCATCAGGTAAGTCACGGCTCGACAATCAACAAACCAGTCAAAAAGCACTCACTGCCGAGGTACACAGTAATGCTCCGCTGGGAAGTATGATATGCCGAGTGGTATAGGGAGCCTTTCTGTCATCATCCCAATATCGGATGACCCAAAGACCTCGTAGTATATACGGATCGATGCTGTAGGCCCCGCTCTTGAGAACCAATATATCGATATCCACGTCAAGACTAAAAAGAATAAGTATCGCTTTCGTGCGGAGTTAGGTCGAGCTACATACCTTCATCGTCTTCCCAGGGGTACTCGTCTGTCCAATTCACCAGTTTCTCGAATATCCATGCGAGTAGACCAACGGGGGAGTCGGTTAGGGAGTATCCCATCGTTTGAGGCTGCGTGGCATGTTCGATTAGGTAGCCTTCGCCTTTTGTGCGGAACCATTGGCTCCATTTCAGTCCGGCCTTCTCCGTTTCGGTGTATGGCGTGACAAGGTGTTGAAGCAATAGGATTGGCTCGTAGATAGTCGGACGGCGTCCTCTGCAAAACAGAAGTCAGTTAAGTCGGGCTCTGCGAAGTGAACAAGAGGCCTACGTGGGTGTATTCGTATGCAACGCTTTGCTATGCTCTCCACCATAGAGACTAGCAATCTTTCGTGTAATCTTCGTCATTGATATTAGTTATGATAAGAAGGTATTGATAAGACATCGATACTCACAAGACCGCCCCAGTCTCCTCCCTGCGTTACTAGAATTGAAGTATCAATAAACGCCATCTTCATAAACGGTAGGACGATGACGCACCATATTCATTGTATCCGAGAGATAGCATCAGCTTCTCAGCAACCTATGGAATTTACGTCGCGTAAGCGAAACTGCAACCCTGACAGCGGAGGGACATACCTCCGCATACTGGGCTAGCCTGAACCCTTGCTTCTTGCTATCCTCCGAAAACCCATATCCCGGTAAGCTCAACGCGACGACATGGAAACTAGGATGTTCCGGCGAGGAGGACGTCAACAGCGGGAGAATCTTCCGCACTTCGATGAAGATCCCAGGCCCTGCAATCCATAGATCAGCCGCCGTATACAAAGATAGAATATAGAAAGCGCGCACATCCATGAACGAAGAGCAGAGGAATAGCACCTTCGACCTCGCTCTTCTTGTGTACATAGTGGATGTTCAATACCCCGAACCCATCTACTTCGATATCCCGAGTGAATTGTGGGAGCTCCGCGTTAAGAGCGGCTTCTTGCGCCCTCCAATCAAAGCCGTCTCTCCACCGAGTAACGAGACGCTTGATATCCTTCAGCGGTACACCATACTTCTTCCCAGAGTCTTTGAGTTCGTCTGGGAGTCTGATCAAGGAGAGTTTTTGTTGGAGGAGTTTGAGCTCTTCGTCTGGGATAGATATTTTGAACGGTAGTTCCTGTGATGCCATTGTTAATGATGAGAGATATGTTGATAATACGACGAAGGAGGCAGGACTGTTGGCTTTTATGATGGTGCATGGACTGAAGATAATGTCACGGGATGTCCGAACCGGAAGAAGTAGTTGTGCCCCGAATCGGAAAAGAAGACAAGGAAGTTCGTGTTATCTTTAGAATTTAGATACCCGCAATCATCGACATGCCCGAGGAGATGATCTTCAATTTGTGACTGTCGAAACCACGCGAATTTGAACGACGAAATACGCAGATGGAATGCCGCGCAGGCCAATGTGACTGGCGGAAATGTTAACAACAGCAATACTCTGATTCAAGAAGTCACGAACCTCGGCCCGGTTTTGACGACATCAAGTCATTGAAGACTCAATGACGTCTGTGGTATCTCACAGTATAAGGTATGTTGTGCGGTCAAAAGTCATCAAATCACAGCTAGGATCCGCGAGTGATTCCCCGAACATTCGGGAGCTTCTTCGTCAGCCGCTCTTCCTTCGCCATCTATGTCGGGGACAGATAACGTCAACTGGATTTAATTATCACAGGATTACAGAGATACTCACGAGGCATGCGTCTCTATACGACTCGGATGCACCAGAAAACCAGCTGTATTTGTGTGAAATAATGGGGTATAGATGACACCGGCGACATCGATTACTATACACTCGTGGTCAGTTCTCCAGATGCTCCGGAAACACTTTGGACCACCTACATATGGTCGTAAAATACCGTCTACATTTCTTTCCTAAGGCGTCTTCTCCGTTCTCGGATGGATGGTTGACAAACGCAACCTCCCTCCTCAGGCTTGCTCACCCATCATCGTACTGTCGGTAGGAATAAGTCTTGTATGTAGCATAACATTGGCGTTGTGGAGGCGAGCAGCAGCATGGTATTCTCATCGGTACAGGTTCCATGAACTCGTCATGATTACTTGCTATGAACTCAGGATCCTCGGAGATGGTGTATCGATAAGTAGCTAAAAGTAGCACCAATGGAAGGGTTCTAAAAATACAACAGAATTTAGTCAAGAAACGCACTACGAACACTTGCACGTACGTGGCTCCCTTACACGGTACCGAGACGGAGAGTATGAAATACGTTGCGAGTTATTATGGGAGATTGAATGGGTACCCTTTCGTCAATGCTATGCTTGAGCTGTACCCGGACGATTCTCGGAGGAATCGCCCTAAGAATGGAGCCAGAATAACGCATCCCATTGGACCCGCTCCTCGCTGACATCGGTGGAGTCGGACCCGGTTCCTGTACAGTGGAGACCGGATTTCCTTGAGTTCGGCTACGCGCCTGTCGCCAATCCATGAACTTTTTGTTACAAATCCCATCAGAGCGATACGGCTCACATGGTAGATGATAGATACGTTGTTTATCACCTCGGTTCATTGAAAACCCTATTCTCGGCAGCCGCTATTGATCTAGCTGAGAAGATTAGCTTTCAAAGGACATGATAAACAGATGGACTGACGTAGTAAATGTTGAGGACAAAGTCATTCGCTGAATCACCTTCCCCATCGATTGGCGTGTCGGAGACTAACGCGTACTCCACCACGCTTGATCTTGGCCTAATCAAGTACCACAGACGCGAGTAGGTATTCTAAGGTGTCCTGTGGAGATGAGAACATACCTGCAAGCAGTAAAATAAACGTACGTCGACCTTCCGGACATGCCAAAAGCTCCCGTAGATGACGCATTGAGATGTCAGTTCCAGCTATACGAATATTTACCGTACATCGTCGTCCTGACACTTGGGTGACCGAGTCAATATGAATATTTCAGAGAGCAAGACGACAAGCACGTACCCAAGGACTGTTCTATAGCAGTCTATAGCTCCTTTGTTCTGTGAGAATCCGACGAAAATGGGAGAGAAAGTATCGGCTATCAAGGAGCGAACGATATCCTTGGCATAGCTGGTGATAGTCAGTGGGAAAAGTTTCTTCGGCTGACTCGGTCCGAATTGAAAGGGGTCACCGTGACGCTACACGTGATGACGGGGTCTTTCAGTCTTTTGACTCTCTTCCAACTGTGTTCGCTCTTTTGCGAATATATAATCAACCGGACTTACCTGCAGATTCTGTCCCCCTCGTCCCGCCAATATCACAGTTACTTGTCTTACTAACTCAGATCGGCATCCTGGTTCCGGGGTCTTGTTCTTACTAAGCAATAGCGGTTCATAAAAGGTAGGTCAATCGCATGGTTGTTGACCGACGAGGCAAGAGTGTCGTGACAGAAGCTTCCATAGGTATGGCTTTCATATCTTGAACTTTCTGGTCGGTCCACTCTGAGAATTCTCTCGGCGATGACCTTTGACTCCGGCGATACTTCTCAAAAAAGGAAAGACTGAACGTAGAGCGTGGCATTTACGGGAGATATATACAAGTGCGGGTCATTAGTATGGATTTATTCCAATCAAACGTCCTGATTTCTCACATACCAGCCCGAAAGAATATTCCGTGTCCTTCGCAACGCCTGGGAGTCGTCTAGGCAAGCAAAAGATATATCTCGCCACTTTATACATCACCTCTTATGGTGCGCTTGCCGAGTGTCACTGTGCTTTGGATTATAATTGTTTTGTCAGATCAATATCGGTACAGATGGCTATGAATTCATTCGAGGACCATTGAACCGCGACCAGCGCTTGGTGCTGCAAGACGGATCTTCAGTATCCCCGTTCCATGTTCTAATGAAGCTTGTCAGTATATTGTCCCTTTTCGTTTGATTTCTATCTGAAGAAACTCGCTAGCCACCAGGAGATCACTTCTATGTTTTGAAATATGGGCCGACATCATCCGTTGAACCAGTGAAAAGTTCCGACAAATGCCATGACCGTGCTCTTTCGAGCAGCCTACATGTGGGCGATTGCTTCACCCTGTGGTTACGAAGGAGCTCCGCCCAGCATCGAAACGCTCCACCCCCCACGGCCTACCGCAATGGCTTCGTCGTCTACCTTCGCCGACCTGTGGGAGACCTGCGCAGTACTATTCCGGTTCAAGGTGCCATACCCTTCATATCAACCGACGCGATGGACCAGACGTTGGGTCTTCCGGGAGTAACCATCAGTGGGCTGCTTTCCGAAGAACCCAATATCCTGGAACATGCGAACAGCGTTTTTAAAAATCGCTGGTGTGAATCGAAAGACAGAATATGTGGTATTAGAGTGGAGATTTCAGTAAGAAGTCTTTAATTCAGTTCGCAATGGGATACACTCAGCCTTACTTCTAGGTTGCTGGATACAATGCGGTAATCAATGAGGTTTACCTAGTGGAATGTACTCATGCATCACTGACTCACCTCGGCTTGGCAAGATGGCTTGCTTCTGGCTTTCTTCAATTGATCATGAAGGTCTGATGTAGTTGATCACATCGCACACAACAGAACAGACTGATATGACAGAACCCCCAACAAAGGCCTTTTAAGTTGGAAAATCTGAGACTGGTTGCTCTTTACCGCTTAGAAGGTTCAAAAGAGAACATTTGGAACGTGGCATATGCAGTAGTGAATTCTTAATATTTGACGTGCTCTAATCCAGCGTGTATTTCTAAGATATTTCATGTGCACATTCCACGTTGAAGATTCGGGATTTACGAGCAGGCTATGATCTTAAATGGTTAGTCTAATGACTACCAGGGTTAAGAAGATATCTGACAGTACTAAACACATGCATGCGTATCAGATGCTCGAGACTGAATGTAAAAATCCAATCCGCAATCGTGTGCGCGATGTGTTAATCGCAGATCTATATGGTCACTCCTCGGGAAAGGGCTGACGACTTGAGGTATTATGGTACTATAATTGATATGCCAGAACCGGTGACCCCCTACCACTTGACTATCCATCCATTGAAAAATGCCGTACATCAATTTCCCCGAATTGTGACGTTCATAGTAGATGCTTCCGCAATTGCCGCAGTTGAAAGAAAGCTGTACGCGGTCTTTAATTAGATCCCCTTAGATATTACATTGAGCCCTCGTAGCAACGAAATCGGTAGATTAGCGTTCGTAGAATTACTTCTTCGCCAAGAGTGTAGACTTGGCACCGCGGAGCCTGAGTCAGGGCATTGTTTACAGGCAGACTTAAAGTCCGTGAAAGAACTGCACAAAGAACGACGCCACTAAGAGCTCTTGCGTTTTTTTTCATCCAACGTTGGTCACAGAGGCTTAGCGCTCAAAACAAATAGTCAGAAGTGAGGCAGATGACGTAACGGTCCAATTCTGAGCTTGAGCCTTGATCTCAATCCCGTATGGTCGATTATGTCTTTCGTCTTCCCATATACAAGCGCCACTTCCTACTTGTATTATCCTTCTCAGTCCTGACTCTTGATGTACAGGAACCTATAATTGTGGCCTCTCTTCCTCGAAGTCTCCCATTTTCTATCACTTCTTTGTCCTCATGTTCTTGAACTCTAATCCTGAGGTGATCATCTACATTCCCCGCTGAAGACGACACCGTTCGGCTCCCTGAGTGATTCCTCGTTTCTTCCTCTTCACAGACCTCTTCTCGCTGTTGTCAGTGACCTAGCGACAATCGCTGTGGCTTGTAGACCCACATGAACATCCGAATTTCTGAACTGCGGGTGGCGTAGGTAGTCCCTTGAAGCTTGGGAAGTCATCTTCCGTTTCTTATGGCCTACTGGATTCTCCAGTTGGGATGCTACAGTCTTGTGATGACGGATTCAAGTGGGACATATCACGGCGATGACCTGGGTGAGTTTCTTGACCACATCTCAAAATCAGTGATTGGTCTCATCCAAATCTTGATGGAAATGATTTTAAGCGCTATAATTTAGGTGTATTACCCCCCGAATAAGTAACTGTCCAGGACCACGGGAGAACAATATGGACTAAGACTCATATCAATTATTGCATTACATCGGCGTGAGATACGGCACAGACCATCATCCGGTGCCTTTAATGAGCAGTAGCAAAAAGGAGATCTCTCTTGTCGCAGGTAGAGGACAGCGATCATTGATGTACGTGATCTTCATCTCTTCTCCCCAGACCTGCCCTCATTTGATTCGTAGCAATGACACTCTTCCCAAGTCGGAACCTTGGAAACGGAATCCAAAATCAACGTCATGACATTTTCTCGGTTCGGCTGCATTGAAACTCGCTCGCTCCTAATTCGCCGGGACCGCCTCTATCATTAGTACTACATAGTGATTTCCCGGTCTCAATCTTGATGGAGATGATTTTCAACCCTGGAATCAGTGGGTATATTATCTCCCGAATAAGCAATGACCAAGGACCGCGGGAGAACAATATAGACTGAGATTCATTAAGTATTGCATTTCATCCACTGGACAGCAATCCGTTTTCAGTTACGAGACGCGGCACTTAGACTCTTACCCGGTGCCTTTCATTAGCGAGCAGGAGGACGCCCTCGTAGCGGATAAAGCCAGAGATCCTTTCACTCATCGTCTTTCCTTCCTAGCCCCGCCTTCATTTGACTCGTAGAATTATCATTTACATGAAGCCTTGGAAACAACCCGACGCCATGACATTTACTCGCTTTACCAGTATCGACGACAATTGGACCTCGCTCGATTTTAATTCGCCGTTCCTTGCCGGGGGCCGCCTCTATGAAATTTCATTTTGAACTTGGGGATTTTCGGGATTCCCCCTTGGCTATTTAGGTGTAAATGCCGGGTACCCGGAACCGACTGGTCGTCAGGCACCTTCCCCAGTTCAGGCGACATACGTCTGGAACTCCCCGACGTCAGTCAGTTTCCAAGTACTTCCGCTTTCACGTTCCTGAAACTAGTTTGGGAGTCCTCAGTTGTTTGACCGATGAGAGTTAAATTCGCGGGTTATGTTCGGCGTTGACCGTGAGGTGGGAGTGACAAAAGCGATGAAAAGCTTAGGGTAGATCTATCGTCTGTCGCGAGTCTATAGAGAACGTCTGCGGGTAAGAATCATTTAATGGTTTAATTCGCCACCCGGACCCGCGATGTGTAGGCAGGGTTGGGAGAATGAATAATATTAAGTGATAAGGATATCGATGAGTGGTAAGCGATACAGTGTATCCGAAACGCCAGCGGATGAAAAGTAAGAAAGAGTGAAAGTGACAAAGACCGAGGGAGTCAACGCATCCTGGCGTATAAACGCCTAGCACCGTGTTCATCCCTCACCTCGCTCATCCGGCGTCTATCAAAGTCCCTCTCCCCATACTTCTCATCAAACCCGGACGAACGATATACCTCCCTCGCAGAGCTCCTGGTCTCCTCGTCGTCGATATCGGAAGAGGTGCTCGACGACGACGATGACGACGGGTGCCACACATATTCCGATTCGTTTATCCGAAGTTTCTGGTAGGGACGGCATACGCGCCACGAGGACGGATATTTGGGACCCGCAGCGGCGGCGCCGGGGTTGGTATGATTTCGGTAGTGGCGGCGCATGTTGGAGTTGACGTTGAATCCCCTACCGCAGCCGGGGAATGGACACTGGAATGCTGTGAAAGGATCAGCCGAAAATTATTATGAGGCTGTTGTTGTAGGCCTCACGTGTAGCACCGGTATGTGTGTTGACGTGTATCCTGAGGCTGCTGGGTCTGTTGAAGCGTTTATTGCAGACCGTGCAGACGTGCTTTTTCTCTTCCTTGGCAAGGCCTTCGTCGTCGTCTTCACTGGATAGGGAACTGGACTTGTAACGCGGCGGCGGTGGGTATGGGAGCGAGGTAGACGATGCGAGTGAGGTAGAGGATGGGTCGGACCGGAGCACGTTTAAGGAGCATCGTGTGTCTCTGCTGGGTGGTGGACGTGGCGGTGGGGGGGAATTGATCACCGTCGGTGGAGCGCGTCGCCAGTCGGGCGGACTGCGCAGCATGTGCTCTGTAAGTCTTGTGTTAGCTAATCTTCCAGTAAGAGTAAGACGGATAGATGAATACCTGGAAACATTTCGTGTATGCTCGGAAGAGAGAAAGCCATTGTAATCGTCGGTGGTTGAACTTGGGGGAGGAAAGAGCGAAACACCAAAAGCAAGCCGGCGGTTATATAGTGTTGCCTTGGTCTAGATCGGCAACTATGCGGGTTGCCGAGAGCATTCCCGATCTGGATGTAACAAGATCAATTATTCACTCCTGGAGACGAGTGTGGCGTCGAGGATCCATCATCAATATGTGTTTTGACGGTAGCGCCGGTCGCCTTGTATCCGGGGCGGTACTGAGACCGCGCTGGAACGGCATCGCAACCCGCTTTCATAAATAAACAAATGCCCTCGCGTCTGGGAAAAATTCGATGAGCAAGATAGACAGATTTAGACAGGAGACCAGCATTTTCTACTTGACTGTTGTGAGCACGCAGTCATTAGATCAATCCATTCCAGACGCAGCTCATGCATTCAGCCCCGAGACCGGCGGATCAGTATCATGATCGACAACTTCCACGCAAAAAATGATGCTGATCTCCGTCTAAAATGCCTGGGGTAGTATCCGGGTCTGTTCGTAAAAGGGCTAGATAGTAAGCAAATTAAGTTCAAGCAGCGCTGTCTAGTAAGGTGTCAATTTCTGCGATCATAATGAGCAAAGAATAAGTTAACCAAAGGTTCCTCCCACCGCAAGGACTCGCCGGTGTTTGGGATTCATATTCAGGCTCGAAACGGTAAGCTATCCGTGCTTATCCCTGACGGTGTCTCGCCTAGTTTTCCCGTTTAACCGCTTGCCCGTGGACCTGTGCAAAGGTGTTGAGCCCGCCAAACCGGCCGCCCATATATAACGGGAGTCGAGATGATGTAAAATCGACTGAGAAGTGATCTTCCGACAGCTAGTGTTGTCGTCCATCAGCAGAGCCCGAAATAGTATATGTATACGGAAACCACTGTTCAGTCGACAATAAGTACAGCAACCCGTCTGTCACACGTAGAATTCCCAGCTCCGAATCCTACTCCGCGAGCGCTAATCATTTATCATCAATGAACATAATCGAAGCCAGAAGAGACGACACATACAAAGCGCCAAGTCGAAGCTACGAGGCCTAGAAAATCCGTCAACAATTCCACAGAGCGTAAGCCGTCGTTTACACTTCAGGCCGCACTGACAGGCCGAGATCCGTCTACAAAGGAAATGAACGTCGTAGAACGCACACAAGCACAAAAATACGCGTACCTCAAAAAACTCTCGATGATGCCATACTCCCGCCGAGTCATCCGTTTATCCACATAAAACGTTTGACACGTATGCCCGACCGAGGATATTGACAGCGCTGTAAACGACATGCCGGGGTATGACGAATCCCCTAGTTCATGGTTCGAGCTATGAATACGACACCCAGGCTCACTTGGTATTATCAAGTTCATAATAGAGGTGGTTGGGAACTGCGCCGGAGATCAGAAGAGCGCCCCCCGTCATAGGAGAAAGGAGACCGTAGAATTGATGCTCCCGCTGTCCGTAAGTAATTGAACGGGAAACTCCCACCGCACTGGGGCCTGGATCAAAATTCTCCTGGTACACCAATACGCGAGAATAATGAGACGACGAGGGAATAACTCATCCCCCATAAAATTTCGGAAATGCGTGGGGTTGGGATATTTACTACTAGCAAGAGTAGGGGGAAAAAAGGATGGGATGGACCATCGCCCTCGCCGTCCTCAGCGTTACATCTGTCCCTTGTCGGTGAGCACTTTGATGAATGGTCATGATACGGGAAATACCTGCAGCAATGGATTATTCGCAAGAACCAAGTGAGCGGTGATCATAGTCACCGGGAAAAGGAAAAAAAAAAAAAAGATTACATAATCCAGTTGCCCTCAGTTCCGCGCCGTCATGGCCACTTGACCAAGTATTGTGGCAATCTCCCTTGAATCGTTGTTCGAGATATAGCCTTCACTTCATTAATTTCCACACAACGTCAATCCTCCAGGAAGGTAGAGCGGCTCCCCCCATATAAACGCTACCGATTCCGAGGATCCGGACTGTACACACGCCTAGTACTAGCTCTCCTTCTGTTCTCCTTCGACCTGTAGCTTCCTAGTAGCAAGACTCTATTGAACAGATAGATTACCCTCCACATGCTCATCCATTCACTCGCACTGTCCCCCCGGAACTCGTCTTGATTCGCCCCATTTATGATTTCAGCTTGATGATTGTAACCGAAGGGCTCCCCTTTCTACTTTCCTCTTATAGAGTTGTATATGGAGGAGGGGGGGGGGGATTAAACCTCACATGGGGGCCTTTCCATATCGAACAAGTCTCGTTCCTTCCTCGATGGAAGAGCTCGGATGCTAAGGCCAAGGGCGCACGGATCTACCCTAATAGTGTAAGATCCTCCATTCTCGTTCCCGCTCAGGTTTCAACGCCAACTACTCCCATATGACACACTTCTTCAGATGATACATACACCTGTATTCAATATTCAAACTCGGGCCGTTTCCAGGGTTCCCGGTTAACGAACCGTCCTCACCCCTACATCAACCGCAGGGTCAAAAGTCGATTTTCGTGTTGGGATCTTTGATTTAGTAGGTACATATTTTGATGCATCACAAGGGCCGGGTCCTGCGGATAGGTACCCGCCCGCCTCCGTGTCTAGATCCATTTATCAACGTCGGTGGTGCGTATAGACCATTGTAACTTATTCATTAAGGCTTGACACCCGTCACGACTCGCGAGTCTAGATGATGGAGGCCTCCTTTCCGAGCGTACGGCGCAGTGCAGGTTCCAGGGCAGATAATTGATCGACCGACGCTCAGGACGAAGTGAATTTCATTTTCTCTTCCCGTTCCGCCCCATATCAGATTCGCTCGCTCCTCCTCCTCCGCATAGAGAATATTACTGCTTTCTTCCTTCCGCACGTCCATCGTGGCGTAGGTCTTTTATCGAAAGCCGCGCCAGCCTTCGTCTTTTCCCCAAGCCCTCTATCTCGCCTTTCCGTTCGTTCGTTCGCTGGGGACCAAAAAATATTTCTCTCGTATGTGGCGGTAGTATACAACCCTGTTTCCCTCCCGGGCGTGAATCCCTTTCCACCCGTACGGAAAGAGAAATACTTCTCAATGGTTATAGTGAACTACTAGGTCGAGCTGGAAATTTTCCATCTCCGCCACGTGTGGGGGCGGGTAGCCGGACGAGATATGCACCACGGAACCAGTAGACTCAGCGAAGGGTGCGGATCACTCGCAGATCCTCCAAGGCGATGTATTATCTGACGACCGTAGCGTAGGTATTTTACCAAACTCCATCCTTTGCCCGTTTTCGTTCCACGTGGGCCTTATAAGTCTTTCCATTCCCAGACATTGAATCGTCGAGCATGGGGGCGTACTACGGATACAGAGCCGATGAGCATCACAATACACATATATTCTTAATTCGTAAACTATCCATATGAATCCGGACGCTGAGAGCTGGAATTTTCTAGGTCCACCGTGAGAGGGGAAAGTGCGTAGGGGGGGTAAAGAGCTAGACTCAGAGAAGGATGCGGATCACTCGCAGATCCCCAGTGATAATAAACAGGCTTCGGAGGAAAGCCTCAAGTGCACTATCTGTGCTTTCCGAGCAAAGATCTGCGCAACGCCCGGAGGTGACGATGCTGCGATTAGCCGTGGGAGCAGATAAATAATTAGTATGGGAACCGCAAGTGTGACGTGTGGAATCACCAGGGTCTTTTGGAACCCAAGCTGCCGACGGCGTAAGACAAGACGTAGTACTCCCGCAAATCAATGTGCACCGTTCGTCGTGAAAAGAAAAATAAATGAACTTGAAAGCGCTAATCAGAATCAGTCCGCGGTGCGCGAAAAAGTCTCGTACAGATTTGCCGTAAAATAATATATATATCTTTCGAATTAATCTGATGCACGAGTTCATACATGGATTATTGGGCACACGACCCTAACTAAACAATTGCTTCGCGCCTCCTCGCTGCATGTGAACCTGTGAAGTGATGCGTGAGGTACGACTCGATTGATAGTCCAAGTGAGATGAGTGGGATGGACGCTTGATGGACGGGTACGAATCAGAGTGATTGTTATCTGAGTGTATGAGCGCCTCTCAGGAGCCCCTGGCACTCGCCGGGCGTGTATGTATGTAGAGATGAAGTATGAGAGAGATGCAAGGGTTAAATACTGGGATGCTTGAAGCCCAAGGCCTTGGTAGCGTGGCCATCAAGTTACTTCTCTGTGAAGTCTACTGCACTTGGGATCTCTCTACGCGCGAGCTTTACATCATCTCGAAAGCTATTAAAATCACGCATCCTAGAATATTCCGGTGGCTGAACAACAGCCGATGAGGTACATTTTATGGCCATTGAATGAAGATCTGTCACGGAACCTGTATACAACGCTGATTGTATACACAGTGCCAGAAAGGTATATCTACACCCCAGCGCCTCGCTCACGGTGGTATTTTGACGTTGTGCGCTCATCCATAACAAAAAAGATCGAAGCGCGAATCTACACGAATAATATTAAAGCTTTTTAAAAATAGTCGATATCTGCGACCCGGTAACAAAAGAAGATTGGAGCGCGCGAAATTGGACGAATGGCAACCCGGACTCGGACTCGGGCTCGGAGACATCACGGCGTTATCGGTCCTACTACGCGAGAGCCCAGACCGGTGAAGCAAACTTCGGAATAAAGGTGTAATTGAGTAGTAGACGATACAATGTAATCCAATGATGCGTGAAGTTATAATCATGAGAGAGAGAGGAAATATATGTAGCACGAAAGCAAGAAAGCAAGACAGCAGCAGACGAGAGAGATTGGGAGAAATGATTGATGATCAACGACCCCTCGCATATGAGTACCGCGCAGTCGCTCCATAATTATATTCGTCCCTCGCGCTGCTCATCCTGCGTCGATCATACTCCCTCTCTTCGTACCTGTCCTCGTACCGTTCTCTTCGGTCGTACACTTGAGAACGATATTCCTCCTTGACACGATGGACCCTATGCATGGACTGCTGTTCGTCATCCTCGTCATCGGATGATGTGCTCGACGATGATGGAGGGTGCCATACGTATTCGGATTTGGATATCCGGCGTTTCTGACTCGGATGCGAAGGAGACGAAGAGGAGGAGGAAGAAGAAGAAGAAGGGTACGATGGGTGTCGGACAGAAGTAGAGGAAGGGGTAGGGAAAAGAGAGGCCGCGCCGGGGTTGGTATGGTTCCGGTAGTGACGACGCATGTTGGAGTTGACATTGAATTCACGACCGCAGCCATGGAATGGACATCGGAATGCTGCGAGCACCAGACGATCAGGGGATTACATCAAATAGGAAATGAAATGGAGAACTCACGGGTAGCACCTGTGTGCGTGTTAATATGGATCCTGAGGCTGCTCGGCCGATTGAAACGCTTGTGGCAGGTTGTGCAGACATGTTTCTTGCCCTCCTTGGTCCCGTCCTCGTCGTCTTCGCTGGAGACCGGCGTGGACTCGCGGCGTGGCGGTGGGAATGACTGCGGTTGGTAGGGCAGCGACGCGGACGATGCGATGTGCGTGAGAGACCCTGCGGCGGGGTCGGACCGGAGCACGTCGAACGAGTAGCGAGTCGGCAGGAGCGTCGGCGGGGCGCAGCCTTTGACGCGCGCTTCGGGCGGGACGCGCAGCAGATGCTCTGTAAGCACCCAGTTAGCTAATCATTCACGACGCCCAACGAAGGGAGGAGACGGCACCTGGGAACATCTCGTGTATACTGGGCAGGGAGACAGGACTCGTGTTCATCGTGAGCAAGGTGGGTGGTGTGGGGGTGCAGAGGAAAGAACGAACGCCAATCAGCCGACGGTTTATATACTGATGCCTCTTTGCTGGGATCGGCAACTATCCGCAGGACCGAGATCTCCCCGATCTGGACGCTATCCCCGGATGGGGGGGGGCCTAGCCATCAATGACAATCATCTCCCTGACACCGCCCATAAGAATCCTGCTTTTGTGAGCTGGGTGAGTGAATGTGGATCTTCGTTCGTGAAGCGCATGCCGGCGCCACAATCACCTTCGGCGGCTGTATTGCTGCGTGTGTGTGCGTGTGACCGGGTGGTGGGGGAGGATCCTGTTTCCCCATTTGCTCCGGATGCCCCTCTCCGCCCGGCGTCCGAGGGTTGGGTGTTGACGTCACTAGGAACGACGATCTTGCTGCGCCGCCACCTGCAGAATTACAGCCAATATTGTTTCCCAGACATGGCTAAGCGTTGCTTATCGCAGCACGGGCTGTGCAGATCTCCTGATTAACCACGGGCGGTGATCATTACCCTCTCATTCCCACCTCTTTTCCATCCGAGGGGTCCCTCTACGAGCATGCCTTCTTCTTCTTCTTCTTCTTCTTCTTCTTCCGGGATCTGCATCTGCGTGAGGAAAGGAAGATTCTCACTCCTCAGCTCGCTCGCTTTTGCTCCACGATCTGCGTCTTCATTTTAGCCTCTCCGAGGACCTTGCACGATGTGGCGCCACTTTTGCATCAATCCACGGCTACCAAGAAATTATCCGCGTCTCTTCTCCACTCTGCGCGGATCTGTTCCTCCTCCGAGGTAGGGGGCGTCTACTATCGCTTTCCACGCAGCACTGTGACTCGTTCGGTTATCCACAAAATTCCCTCGTGGCGGGGGATTCAACCCATGCCCGTGAAACTTTGATAACTCTGCCATATGATAATCACGCACCGAATATAGAGATCACCGGTTCGCTATCCGGGCATCCCTGACGACAATATCTTCTTCCTGATGGATGGTGCGTCCAGTGAGGTTTCTGCCTGCGACACCTGGTATCTGTGAAACGAAGATTGATAGGCATCGCCTCTAACCTCGCCTGTGTAAAGGAGTTATGTCGCCCGCCTCGGATAATTCCAAGCGCTGAGGTGTGAGAAATGACGTGTATTCCTTTTCGCACGAAGTATACGCTCCCATCCCATCCCATCCTACCTCGAGTAAATCACTCTCTATGTAGGAACCGAAGCAATTAATTTTGACACGAACGGAACGGAGGGAGGCAGAAAATGAAATTACGTCACTCTTTCAAGGGCAAGTCGCACTGGGATGAAAACAGCTTAATTGCGATTGTTGGGAAAGGGAGATGACGCATCAAAAATGTTGAAGATTAGCGCTGATGATTTCCTTCCCGCACACACGGATATCCTTCCGGGGCGCTTATGCATCATCAAATCATCAAGAAAAGATCCCAACACGAAAATCGGGAAAGGGGAAAGCGAAGGGGAAGGGGAAGGGGGGGGACGGTTCCTTAGCGGTGGGTCCCTGGTAACGGCACGAATACATAGTCAAGATCTAAGTGGGAACGATTATCTTCGGTGTGAGAACACAGAGAGTTCGACATTAATAAGAAAGCGAGTGAATTGGACTGGAGCCACAATCAACATCAAACATTGCATGAAAGGCGGGAAGGAATAAAACTCCCGAAGCTATCTATGAATTATGTTGGTGAGCTAAACAATAATGGGAGAGGAAAGGTGGGATATAAGAAACGGGAGAAGAATAGCAGGGGAACCTAAGCGTAAAGCATAAAGCATAAAGTTCCGAGGTCAGTGGAGAGCATGTGGAGGACGGATACTCAAAGGC
The DNA here is from genome assembly GCA_030407055.1 of Armillaria mellea. NCBI lineage: Eukaryota > Fungi > Basidiomycota > Agaricomycetes > Agaricales > Physalacriaceae > Armillaria > Armillaria mellea. The sequence continues at coordinate 4,939,562 of JAUDZF010000002.1, forward strand.
ACCCCCCAAGTCCGGGTTCCGTCCTCGGAGTCGGATGATACCCTTCATATACATACTTGGTGGGGATTGACGTTGCCTGAAATTAATCAAGGCATAAATCCAGCTGCGGGCTCGCAGAAATAAGAAAAGTAAGGAACGCACATGATACCATGGTCTGAAGCGTGGGGCAAAAAAAGAGACCGAGCGATGGGAGCTATAATTTGGTTATGTAATCTTATCCATGTTCCTTTTCCTTTCCTAACCACGAGAACGACTTGTGGTTCGCCCTGTAGGTTGAGATGTTCATGACCATGCCCTTTATCTGGGTACGGTAATCGTTTATTTCTGTTGCAGGACCTTATTCTTCGCTTGTGCATAGAGGTCGTCTCTTCTTCAGACGTCAGGCTGCGTCTCACGGTTCCTACACTGACGCTGTTTCGCACTATTGTGACAAGACGGTATGCCTCCCATGAACCCCATTTTCATGGTACGGTCATTAATGTTGGCGGGTACAGATATCCTGAAGACGCCATAAGGTTGAGTGGCTTTGACATAATGCGCAGAAGGCATTTTAGCGCCTTGGAAATGCTTCTGCGGCGTGGAGGTATAAATCGTAGCACAACATTGTTTGTACACGGAGGTTTGTCTTTTGACTTTACGATATTATTAATCATGCAGACCGTTGTTCTAATCCAGGTACACGAGGGCTTTGCCCCTTGTTCATAATGACTCACCTGCAATCGTGGAAGTGTATATCGGTGATACACGTCTCCACGAGATGATTGACATTCGTGCTGGTATCCAGGCCTTAACGGTACGGCATCGAGATGCTCTTGGAAACATAAGGACTGAACGTCGTGTATCCAGTCAGAAGATAACGAATCTGAAAAACTTCCGAAACTCAATTTATTAACAAAGAATCGTAACTCTATTCATTCGTAGTATACGTACGAACCATATTTTTTCTATATGAGAGCTACTCACAGATCTCCACAGGGCACTCACCATCCATCTTCTAAACTCGGTCGTTTTAAAAGGGCCATGAAATTCCCATCAACGGAGAATCAGTTGCTTTGTTTATATCAGCCTAGCCTAACGTTTTCTTCAGCACTAAGATCTTACGAAAGGCAAAACGTCACTATAATGGCCCCGGAGGGTACGTTATGCATGACTTTGATCCATGTCGTGTTTTTAAACTTTTCAACGCGTTGGACTATGATCCACCATCACGAAGTCGGGGGCTGTATGTCTTTTTCCCATACCAGTTTCTGGACCCGTACTGTACCTCTTTTCTTATGCGAGCGGCGGGCCTTTCCCTACGCTATCAACAGCTGTCCACGCGGCCCACCTGACGTTTATTAATTAGGACAGGCCCCCGGCCTGACGTATCCTCGGAAGCGCGACTGCCAGGAAGACAAGCTAGACAGACAGACAGACACTCCCTCCCTCCCCCCCTCCTTCTAGATCGACAGTCATCTCGATCTGGGAATATATATCCTTGACACCCAGCCCCAACTGAATCCGCATTTGGGACCCGTCAGCACGCTCGCGGGTTGCGCCACAATCAGAACACCCAGATGCGGGCGGCGGTTATACACAGGTTGGGGGGAGTGTGTGCTGGGTGGTGGAGGGGAGGATCGAGGATTTGTGCGTACTGCGCTCATTCTCCCACGGGGTGGTTTCTCGCAGCAACGTCACTTGCGGGGCTGCGCAGATCTGCTGATTAGCCAGCCACCACTCTTCTTCTCGTACTCATGTCGTATTTGGGCCACACTTGCAGTTATTTCACGTATATGGATCGGGCGCTTGAATATTGAGGCGGCTTCACCGTGTGCTCCGAGGTGCCCTTTTAATAGCGCTGGCCCTTCTCTCGGGATCTGCATCGGCACGAGCGAGATTCAATCACGTGTGTCACGCCACAATCTGCGTCTTCTTTTGACCTTCCCGAGGACAGCAGCAAATTGCACCGAGTCTTCCTAGTGCGCCATCTTGCACTGAACCACCGCTCCTTCAAGAACATCCACGGCTACTTGAAATTTCCCCGCCTCCCTGCCCTCTCAAATTCAGCCCCGCCCTGCGCGGATCTTTTCGTCCATCCAACCTCAGAGTCATATCCGAGGGATGCCTAAATGACTCCAACTCTCTTTCGCAAAAACGGGCACCCAGCGTCACGGATGACTCGGAGCTGCCTCTCAAGCTCAAGCTCGAGGTCCAGCTATCCTGCCATCCTCCCGACCTGCTCGGAGATCGAGGGTTTGTTTCTCCGTGACGCGCGCAGTACCCCGATACCCGTATTCCACAGTGCCCGTCTCTTGCCCGTTCAGGGTCTGATACTCATCCTTGTTATAAAGAGTACCGTCGCAATGATTACCGGCTATGTATCCGTCTAACCCTGACGACGGCGGGAATTAATCTTGAACAAAAGGTCGGTTGAGGTGTTTTGCGAGCATTGCTTGGTGACGAAACAAGAAGGAGATAGGGACATGCGTGTCGGGAAAACGGAGATGGTGAACTGACGGAGGGATGACGCAGATTGGAACGCAGAGTGCAATGAAACAGATCATGTACGTGTGGGGATGAACCTGAAGACCTGTAAAGACGAGACACTTGTCGATGCCCATGATGTCGTGAGGAAATCATAACATGATTGTAAGCCGAGGTTCTTCAAGACAGGTGGATCAAAGCTGCCGAACAAGATAATGCGGTTCCGAGTCTAGATACAGAGAGGAGCGTGCTCGCAAACGTAGCAAAGAAGAAAGAGACAACAATAATCCCATACATAAGAGCAATTGGAAGCAAAATAAAACGTCACCACTGACTTTCGTCTCTTCGTCCTGAACGTTGATGGTAACACATTCATTTGCCACGTTCACAGACCGGAGGCCTCTCTGTTATTCTTTTCCGTGTGATCGCTGACCAATAGATGAAAGTACTCGGTATCCCAGTCTGTTTCAGAGAGCAGATACACAGCTATACCGGAGAACTTGCAACAATATATGTCTGTTCACCAGTGGCATCACAACTATGATTCATCCATTCCTCGCTGTGACGGCCATCGATTCATGAAACGAGCTGGTATGGCTATCGAGCGTGTCTTCAGTGTCAACCTATACAGAAATTTTCAGTACGCATACAGCCGGCATTTCCCTACCTCGTCGAAAGAACTTGTTGAATTTACCCGAATCACAGACGATCATCGCGGAGTATGTTCTCAGAATCTAGATTACGCGTGCTAAATCTTAGCAGAGGTGACCCGTGCGCCAACACCAGATATATTGCGGCAAGGGCAGCACGCTCTATATCTCCACAAAAACAGAATTAAGAACGACACACCCTTGATATTGATCCCTCCTTGGCTCAATCCATTCCGAGATAGGCCCGCCGTTCTTTGACCCTGTCCAAAATAAGCATAGATTTTTACCCTAGACCCAAGAGTACCATGGCGACGGAAGGAAAATCGGAAAGTCAACCCCCACACCATGGAATGAAAGAAAAGGATGCCATCGGCAAAATATGTCTAGATTTACGGCCCACAATATCTCGGACCGTATCCGGGCCGGCGGCACGTTCATTTGAGAGTTTTGTCGGCACACTTCCGAGTTTGGCTTCCTTTCATTTCGTTGCTAGAGGCGCACATCAGTGGAGATCACTTAGCCTTGGTGTACCATGTTCCAGAGTGACAGGTTCAATCAGAGTAAGACGGTCCTCAAGTATGCGCGTGGGTGCCTCTCCGTGGAGCTCGCGGGTAAGGGAGGAGATCACTGTGAATCGCGATGCAGGTAATTCAGTCCTCCATATCTCATAATTTACCCACGCACAATAAATTATTGGACCTAGGCGTAAGTCAGCGTTTGAGATTCAGACTCTTTAGTGTCCATTTCTCATGATCAAAATCAAAATAAGGTCCCAACAGCGAAAATCAGCTGGCTGATCCACATGATGGATCCGCAGGCGGTTAGTTATCCGAGAGGGGGGGGGGGGGGGGGGGGACCCTGGTAACGCGCAGTGCCTTCCGGTTAATAGGCAGGCGGTGGAGGACAGATATTTTAGAATGGGGAGCTGAATTGATGGTAGATCGTGTGGCGCGGGGCTAGAATATCATGTTCGATGCGAAATTAACTGGGTTTGAGCAGGGTCGCGTCTGTGAGAACCCTTTACGCATACAGACGAGGTAGACAGTTATACGAAAGGAGGAAGGGTCGCAGAAACTAAGGCAGTAGATCGAGAATGGAGGCAGCGCGGATTAGGAGGAGGACATCGTTTTTATTTGGGGATGCATGGCGAAATAGGGCAGGAGATGAAGCTACGCTGAGGGCAACGTATTCGATCAAGTTAGGCCAGCTCGGGCAGAGTGGTACGTGCGAACCACGGAGTCTGGAGCGAAAGTTGAGTACTTAAGCTGTTACTTGTAGTGTAGCTGGCTATACGGGAGGCGTAGAAACTGAGGTGAACCTAGTCCAATCAAAGTTCGGTGTCGCTAAATACTAGAGCAAGAATAAGAGCACGGAGAGTTGGCCCTATAGGAACCAAGATGAGTTCTGGATCCTCGGAGTCGGGAGATGAGCCCCGCGTTACCTTCATACATGAAGGATTGACGTCCTGGAGATTAAGGTGCCATTGCATAAGTGCATAGAAGCCAAGTCAAGCTCAGAAAGTAGAATCTAGAATCTAGGAGCGAGGAACAACACCGCTGCTGGTTTATTCCCGAAGAAAGCCGACTTGTAGCCGTAAGTACTTCGAAAAGCGGGTGGAGAAGAATTAGGATTGAAGATGTGGGAGGAAAGTCCATGAAAGAGCGAAAATAAGTTAAGAGCTCTGTAGATTACGTAAAGCAGTTACTCTTGATCCGGACCGTCCATGTCATCAGAGCTGGGATTTTCGCGTCCGATAGAAATCAGTTTCTCCTATGAAAATTCGGAGGGATGGACAAGGTGTTAAAGATGATATGAGGAAGTAGTGCACTCTCTTCACTGACTTTTTAGATTACAGTCCTTGGCTTTCTGTGGTAGGACCATTTCGGAACTGGATTTACGAAGTCTGAGGCTGGCGTGCGTTTCACATCGGTTTGGTCTTCACATTATTCATAGAGCAGCCTCATCTGAGCTCCTTCACAAAGGAAGTCGGCGTCTCCTTCTATTACAACACTGATTATGATACCAATTTGAGTGTTCCTCGAATCGAATGAATCTCTCTCACAACTTGACTATAATAGACGAAGGTACCGTGCTGAATTTGTACCGACTGTTATTGATATTGAGCTTCAAAGGGGCTGGTTAGCGTGGCATGGGTGCCTACGTGCTAATCCAAAAGAGCAATGTATGACAGGTACGTACGCTCGTACATTCTACCTGTACCGGTCCTTTCTTACCTCCTGTACATGTGGATCTCGGACTATCAGTGTCCCATTCAAAATTTAAGCGCTGGCAGCGTGCTCAATTGTCAAACGGTACTTATTACCAGAGGCAGCTAGCGCTTGCTTGGTATTGATGGAAGACTTCAGTTATACGATAGGTATGTGAGAATATATCTCACGGTACCGCTTGTCGTGTTATCTCAATATCTACATGAGCCGTGTGGTGATGGGATGCCTTTCTGTCTGCAAGTAATCAACCGGACGTGTACCGGTTGATTTTTTACAACAAGCATATAGAGTTGGTGCCCATGTGCCCATCACTTTGACAAGAGTAGTGCATGTCGTCAGGCGTCAGGGAAAATTGATAAATTCTTTGACGTGGGAGGAACCTGTACACGCTGTGTCTTGTGCGAAGGAATAAGTATCAACTTTTGGTAAGTATTCCGGGGCGTGACAAGTCCGGGGGATGGGAAGTGACAGGAAAAATGTATGAGGTATGTCTGAAATGAATTGACGTGTGAACGAAGCATGATTGAGCGCTAATGATATCAGTAAGCGCTAGTTTACTGAATAGTTGTGCTGTACCGTTCACGCAACCTTGCTGTATAAAGTCAGGAGCTACTCCGCGGATCTCTGTGGAATGTTATCGATAAATGGCGGTTACTGAGATCAATTTTTTTCTAGACGCAAAATAATGCACCATGAGTAGGTCAGTACCCAGAGTCGGCGGCGCAACATAGACTGTACGGACAGACCATGAATGGCCCCGCATATTTTGCCCAGGACACGTGCAGTTAAACATTAAGTTTTCACATATCCTATGAAAAGCAAGACGTTGACAAATCCATAACGAGTCAAACTCAAAGCGCCGATAAACGGGGTAGCTAGCGCTTGGCTATCACAGGAACGAGGCGGCCCGGTTGCGGTCCGAAACGGCTTGGGGATGTAAAGCAACCAGTGATGGAGTTTGCCGGCGGCGCTTTCTTTTCACGTTTCCGTATTCCATAGCGTGCTGCGCTTTCCAGTCGTCTTTCATCACTCTGGTGACCTTGCATCTAGAACGTACCATGCTCACTTTGGTTAGAGATGAAGAGCGGCGCCTATCTAGGAACGGATTGGGCAAGGGATCAATATCAATGTTGTATCCTTGATTGTATCTGTGGACCTCGAGCTTATTGAGATTTAGGCGTGCCGCCCCTTACCTCTACGGCCTTGGTCTTTGCGCACGGATCAACGCTGCAATCTTTGGCATATCTTGGCAGATTTAGTTGAATTCCGAGAGCGTAGTCCAGGACAATCGTCTTCAGCATAACAAAGGCTTTCGCCATTCGATCGGCTCTTTCGACGAGCTGAGGAAGTGTTGGCTGTTCCGATGGAGATGCACTAAATTTCTTGATAAGAACTAAAGGGGCGATCACTCTAGAAGTGCGGGTTTGTCACCATACTCATGCAATTCTTACTAATAGAACTTCGTTTTACGGATCAGAAAATTATAATCGACATGAAGCGTCAGCCGTCAGAGCTCTCCATTTAATATTATTTTACTACGACATTCAGAACTCGATACACGATCCTAAGGGCCATTGTTATGTTCATTACCGATAATGAAACTTGAAATGCTATGCCTGTGTGACGTACTTTGAAACGTCTATTGATCCACAGCACCGCTTCAAAATAAATTCGTCTCCAGGAGGTTCCAGGAGATTGATTGCCCTCGATCTTCGAGTTGCGTCCTAGAACACCTCTAGGTTGGGCACGGCGGTTGCAGATTCAGACAACAGTCAACTGTATAAAATGTCGGTGGCTTCGGTTCGTTCTCTCCTGCCTAGCTCTCCCCAGGTATTCAGCTTTTATCTTTGTCATTTTTCAAGATTACCTGACATTGGACAGAAGACCTCCTATGCATCTTTCCTGAGGTGCGACGTGTCTCATCAACGCCAATCCCTCCCTCCGGCTACTCCCGACCACCTATTAACCACAGCCAACACTCCATCGGCGTCCTCCGGCCCGATGCTGCCTCCCCTTCACTCAAACACACTGCCTCGTTTGCTTCTGTCACATACCAACCTCAATGCTTCCCACAACGCCAATCTATTCCTACGACACGCGAAGAAGGCGAAGACGCGCTTGGCGAGCACGACAGGAAGCACGTCTGCGCGGTGTGCAAGAAGCGCTTCAATGGACCGAGTAGCTCTAGAATACATGTCAACATGCATACGGCTGCTACACGTCAGTTCTGTATTACTATCGTAATGCTGCTCCGTCTCTAACCGATCTTTTAGCATTCGGATGTCCATTTCCCGGGTGCAACATGCGTCGTCACTACCGAAACCATACCAATTCCAGTGTCGCTTCTCTTGTCCCAGCTCGGTTTTCTTTCGCGGCCTTCACACACGCTCTCCTCGTCTCGCTCTCATTCATCCCTCCTGTACAGCAAACGTCAGAAAAACGTATCCGAGTACGTCTGGTATCCGCCGCCATCATCGATTACGTCCTCTGATGACGAAGAGCCTCCGACGTACAAATTTCAGCCTTAGTTAGACAGAGTCATTGTCGCGGATATGAAAAGTCCCACAAGGAGATCCACTTCGACAGGCACCGTCTTAGCAACGTGTGTACCACGAGAGATGCAGATCATCTTGGAGGTCCTGCGGCCCTCTATTTCTGGTGCTGAATCTACACAATATGAACTCTTCTTCCTTGCGCGTCTGGCATGTATAGTCTCTGAGTGGCTGTTGAATATTCACTGTATCCGTTTCCTGTTGATATTATTATCAATAGCACTAACATGTCAGCGAAGAACAACAGCTTCTGATCTTCTCTTATCCTCTCCTTCATTTGCGACCAATGTGACTTCTGGCTTATCGATGAACTAAGTTGTACTTTGTTTGACAGCTTATGGCTCTTGCACGATTTGTAATGTTTGATATATCGTGGCGTGTCTATGGTCATACGGGCGTGATAGCATGGGTAGTTCTTGTCCTCCCTCTCGGTACTCAATGGCGAGTTCTAAACCTCTCCGTAATCAACCAACATAATTCACCCGTCGAGAGCTTCCTTCCCAATACTCTTGCTGGAATCCTCTCATACTGGGCTATCACCGAAACAAAACCCTTATCACACGCGTCCTCTACTTGTAACAGCGATTGCGTCCCACTTGTCTTCTATACTCTCTCCGTACACACGACGGCTTTAGTGATCAAACCCCGCGATTCTGCCTGTTCCATGCCTGCGATAGCTCACTCTGAAATTCAACGTAAGTTACATACCCCCAACATTCATTCAGTTACAGTTCCCTGCTAAGTCACTTTGTCTGGATGGACCACAGCGAGCGTTCCTTCCTTTCATCGTCATCGACGACTCAGTGACTGCTTGCTCAATATCGACCCAATGAAAGATCAAGACTAACTAGAAGGAAGCTCCTCTTTCCAAGAACAATGCTGGTACGTCCCTGACTCTGATCTCCTGACTGATGGTGATGGATCAATCGATTGGTTGCCTTCCCTTTGTGACTTCTGAGTAACGTGATCACACCCAGTGAGAAGCTGTCGTCTGTCACATTGTTCTCACGACCGTTGGCACTGACGACGAGGCCGCAATGTCGCATCCTTATCAGCCGTCACGCCAACGTCTGAGCGAGTCGCGATCTGTGAAGCCAGTTGAGTTCCAGTCAGATCCTGGAATCGACATCAACTGGGTTCTGTATTCGCCAAGTGATCCGTTCGACTGCGTCATTGTAACATCAATGAAGAACCAACAGATTTCGCTACCTTTGGGACATCTCCGATCCTTCTTTAAGATCTTGCTACGAAGGGAAGCACAACGTGTTATGGAACCCGAAAGAATTCGGTTTTGGAAGGTAAGCGACAGTTGTAGCATTATGCAGTACTAAAGAACACACTTCACGCTGGCAGCCTAACAGCAATCTCTCTATCTTCAATGTATCTCAAGGCTGGACTAGGAATCTCACAAATCTTTCAGACGTCGCGACAGAGCTTCCATTACCGGCAAAACTTCGCCTGGTTATCCCGGAAAAAAGTGCTGTCGATGATGGCTCAGGAAATGTTCACCTTATCATAACTATCAATCCTAAGATGGAGATCATCGACGAGGAGAATGCCGAAAGCGCGGAAGCGGCTGTGCCGCCAGAGCCGTTTGTGAATCCTCCGTATAAGCGTGTGTTCCCTTGAACTTCTTACCTCGATATTATTGAGATGATAAACATGACAGAATCTCTTATTCCATCGGCCGAGGGACCATGGCCAGACATCGCTGAGCCTCAGGCGACCACATTGCATCAAGCATCAGCATCACAGCCTGTTGATACAAATATCACGGTCAATCCTCCTTTGGAATCAACAGCAGATGTACGCATGGATATTGCGATGAGTACTAATGCGGACGATGTGAGTGGAGAGACCACAAGCACTGCCTCAGGGAGCCAAGGGGAAAATCTGGACACCGCCGGACAAGGTAACAAGACAAAGAATGGCTTCAAAGGCAAGTTTGAAAAGAATCGAGCGAAAGTATGCAACACCCTCATACGTGATTTTTTCTATTCTAACATATGCTAAACCTTTAACCAGGCGGGGAATAATGTATTACGCACAACATCAATGCAGACCTCGCCGCCACACAACCAGAAAGAGATGGATCTTGAGAAAGCCAGACTTATCAACGAGGTTAATAACTCGGAAAACAAAGTCATTTTCCTTAATTCTGAGGAAACTTTTCTTGGTCTGAAAGGCGGACCTCCGCCCTGCCGCCTATGCAACGGTACGCCGGTTTGAGCTATCGAATATGTTCTTTGGTCCATTTATTTGTACAGAGCTTATAAAAGGACTACCAGTCACTGGAACACTCGCCTTTGAAAAAATTAATTTCGCCGGATTCAAGGCTTTTCGTATTTCCCCTAATGAGACTACCTATGATGCCGATGAGCGTAACGAAAAAACGGTATGTATTTGGTATATAATTGATATCAGACTGACATGTGGTGTGGACCAGTTAAAAGATCGTGTAGTAAGGCGAAGCAATTATTATCACTGGTCCTGCCTCAAGAACACGCACAAGAGGCACTATGTGGACACTCCTCCGATTCGTCACTCATCGGTGGATTCACTAAACTGGGAAAAGGTGCTGAGTGATATCAAAGCTTCTGTGGGTGGAGGGAAATCCCTAGGCAATGGAAAGAAAGGCGCTGAAGCTGTTACCATTGGCAAGTGGAGTAGTAAGTTTCTGGGTCGATGGTATCAAAGATAGGGTGACTTACCACGATAATTGATAGCCTAATAGGTCCGCCAGTACACGGGCCTGAAAAAAGGTATAATTAGATCTGTGTCAAAAGAAAGCAAAGAGTTACCGCTGCCTAGAGATGCGGTGGGCCAAATATAAATCAGCGCGGACCACCGTTGAGTCCGCACGAGAATGACTGAGAGGATAATCACCGGAGTGCTTGCTTTATTTATCTAAGATATTATTAGAGCAAGAAACGCCAACCATACTGTTGAATAAGTTCCATCAGCCGGATCGGCCTGAAAACGAAAAACCTACTTGCAGCGAGGGTCCCTTATTCCGAGTCAGACTAGTGACACGTAAGCTTCGTGGCCACGTGACAAGTGAGACCACATTTCGGACCGCCCCGGCCGAAAAAACTTTTCCCCAGGACCCCGCCAGTAACCGTCACCTAGCAGGCTAGCCATGCCTAGTATATCGATTCGCTCACTTCTTCGCAGCGGCTACTTATTTTCAAGCCTTTCTTGTGATTTTTTAAGGAATGCTGCAAGGACAATATCTAAAGAACGTTCCCTTGCCTACGTAATTTGCTTGTGTGCATCTCGTCTCGCTCCAGGTATTAGAACAGAGACAATCACAATAAATACTCAACTTTCCCGATCTTATCTCTCCAATCATCTTCTTCGGGGAGTTTCGAACATGCCTAGAATCTCGAGGTACGTTTACTTTACCGCTTGCAGTGTTATGTTCTCATCCCAAGAGGATACCTTAGAATACTTATTCGCGTCTGGTGCATATGATTAACCCAAGATCAAGCGCGTCGATCACAGGCTCCCAATCAGTCTGCATCCAGCCGTTTCAAACGGCTTGGGTATATATCGGGTACGGGGCAACACGCTTCGTGGTAACAATATGAAAGGACTATTCAAAGCTTCAAAATGGAACCTTGTTTGGCGATGGTACTAAAGATAACCTACGCACTGTGCTCTATGTTGTGCTCGTGCTGTCAATGTGGGATACCGTAGGATTCACGTCTGTCTCGGTTATGCTAATCGATGGGGAAAGTAATTCAGTGATCGTCTTTGCTTCAAGTAGGGATGTCATTGCATTGCATCACTCTGCGGCATTTGATTCGTCAGTTCATTTATCCATCATCTCCTTTGATAACTAATCTTCTCAGCCAGGTCAATAGCAACTGTGGGGAAGTGGTCGGTTTCTTCGAACCGAGCTGATGGACAACGTTATCTATCCTCTACCATGTGAGCCGTATCTGCATGACATTCATTTGTCACAAAATGTTAATAGATAGCCATAGGCAACAGACGCGTAGCCGAACCCAATGAAATCTGCTCTGCCATTTTCAGGAACCGGGTCCGATTCCACCGATGTCAGCGAGGAGCGGGTCCAATGGGATGCATTTTTCAGACTCCATTCTTACGGCGATTCCTCCGAGAATCGTCCGGATACAAGTCAAGCATACCATTGACGAAACGATCCGTATTCGACCACCCGTAATAATACGCCACAAATTTAGTACTCTCCTAGTCGGCGGAAGAGCCATGTACGTGCAGGTGTTTGTGGTTCTTTTCTTGACTGAATTCTGTTATATTTTTAGCTTCCATTGGTGCTATTTTTAGCTTCTTATCGATGCACCATCTCCGAGGATCCTGAGTTCATAGCAAGTAATCATGACGAGCTCATGGAACCTGAACCAATGAGAATACCATACTGCCGCTGCTCGCCTCGAAAACGCCAATGCCATGCTACATACAAGACTGATTCCTACCGACAATACGATGGGTGGGCAAGGAGGGAGGTTGCGTTTGTCAACCACCCATCCGAGAACGGGGAAGATGCCTTAGAAAATAAATGTAGACGGTATTTTACAACCATATATAGGTGGTCCAAAGTGTTTCCGGAGCATCTCGAGAACTGACCACGACCGTATAGTAATCGATGTCGCCGGTGTCATCTATATCCCATTATTTCACACAAACACAGCTGGTTTTCTGGTGCATTGTATAGAGACGCATGCCTCGTGAGTATCTCTGTCATTTTGTGATAATTAAATCCAGTTGACGTTATCTGTCCCCGACATACATGGCGAAGGAAGAGCGGCTGACGAAGAAGCTCCCGAATATTCGGGGAATCACTTGCGGGTCCTAGCTGTGATTTGATGACTTTTGACCGCACAACATACCTTATACTGTGAGATACCACAGACGTCATTGAGTCTCCAATGACTTGATGTCGTCAAAACCGGGCCGAGGTTCGTGACTTCTTGAATCAGAGTATTGCTGTTGGAAACTTTTCCGCCAGTCACATTGGTCCGCGCGGCTTTCCATCTGCATATTTCGTCGTTCAAATTTTCGTGGTTTCGACAGTCAAGTTATATCCTCGTGTATCGATGATTGCGGGTATCTAAATTCTAAAGATAACACGAACTTCCCTGTCTTCTTTTCCGATTCGGGGCACAACTATTTCTTCCGATTCGGACATGCCGTGGCATTATCTTCAGACCATGCACCATCATAAAAGCCAACAGTCCTGCCTCCTTCATCGTACTCTCAACATACCCCTCATCGTTAACAATGGCATCACAAGAACTACCGTTCAAAATATCTATCCCGGACGACGAGCTCAAGCTCCTCCAACAAAAGCTCTCCTTGACCAGACTCCCAGACGAACTCAAAGACTCTGGGAAGAAGTATGGTGTACCGCTGAAGGATATCAAGCGTCTCGTTGCTCGGTGGAGAGACGGCTTTGACTGGAGGGCGCAAGAAGCCGCTCTTAACGCGGAGCTCCCGCAATTCACTCGGGATATCGAAGTAGATGGGTTCGGGGTATTGAACATCCACTATGTGCACAAGAAGAGTGAGGTCGAAGGTGCTATTCCGCTGCTCTTCGTTCATGGATGTGCGCGCTTTCTATATTCTATCTTTGTATACGGCGGCTGATCTATGGATTGCAGGGCCTGGGATCTTCATCGAAGTGCGGAAGATTCTCCCGCTGTTGACGTCGTCCTCGCCGGAACATCCTAGTTTCCATGTCGTCGCGTTGAGCTTACCGGGATATGGGTTTTCAGAGGATAGCAAGAAGCAAGGGTTCAGGCTAGCCCAGTATGCGGAGGTATGTCCCTCCGCTGTCAGGGTTCCAGTATCGCTTACGGGACGTAAATTCCGTAGGTTGCTGAGAAGCTGATGGTATCTCTCGGATATAATGAATATGGTACGTCATCGTCCTGCCGTTTATGAAGCTGGCGTTTACTGTCATTTTTATTCTAGTAACGCAAGGAGGAGACTGGGGAGGTCTCGTGAGTGTCGGACGTCGATGTCTTATCAATACCTTATCATCACAACTGACATCAATTACGAAGATTACACGAAAGATTGCTAGTCTCTATGGCGGAGAACATAGCAAAGCGTTGCATACGAATACACCCACGTACGTGTTTTGTCCTCATTGTTGGTCTTAGTCAACTAACCATTCTTTGCCAGAGGACGCCGTCCAACTATCTATGAGCCCATCCTATTGCTTCAACACCTTGTCACGCCATACACCGAAACAGAGAAGGCAGGACTGAAATGGAGCCAATGGTTCCGCACAAAAGGCGAAGGCTACCTAATCGAACATGCCACGCAGCCCTCAAACGATGGGATACTCCCTAACTGACTCTCCCGTTGGTCTACTCGCATGGATATTCGAGAAACTGGTGAATTGGACAGACGAGTACCCCTGGGAAGACGATGAAGGTATGTAGCTCGACCTAACTCCGCACGAAAGCGATACATATTCTTTTTAGTCTTGACGTGGATATCGATATATTGGTTCTCAAGAGCGGGGCCTACAGCATCGATCCGTATATACTACGAGGTCTTTGGGTCATCCGATATTGGGATGATGACAGAGAGGCTTCCTATACCACTCGGGATATCATACTTCCCAGCGGAGCATTACTGTGTACCTCGGCAGTGGGTACCTTTGGCTAGTTTGTTGATTGTCGAGCTGTGACTTACCTGATGATTAGCTGGGCCCGTACGACAGGTAATGTTGTGTTCGAATCCGAACATACGAGTGGAGGCCATTTCGCTGCTCATGAACGGCCCCAGGAGCTGGTGGCAGATGTGAGGAAGATGTTTGGGAAGGGAGGGCCGGCGTTTGGGGTTGTTCCCGGAAAGACGGGTTATCGGTAAGCAATCTGTATGCTGTCCGTTGTTTAAGCGACTTATTCCTAGCCAAAGGGATGACAAATCTACCAGCCCTAAGCACTAACAATGGTCTTCCTGTACGCTTCACCGGGACAATGTTTCTTTGCTTTGTAATACTCATAATGTACTCGCATTAATATCTCTACAGTTTTATGCGGAAAAATCAAATCTAATACATTAATTTCATCTAAAATTCTTGAACATTCAAATTTCGGGGTGGTTGTGTGAGTTGTCTTGCATCAGATCAGCTGGTCTCGCTCTGTCGCCGTCATTCTCATATTCGTAGGTGCGTCCAATGTGATCATATTCCTTGAAATGTCAGGATTGATTCGATGCTAGGGATGGCCAATATTTCGCAGTCTTTCTGCCTCTAGTTAAGAAATACCTCTCCAGCCAAGATATACCATCGTAGTCTGTTCCGAAAGAGGGGGTGGCTCTAATTCAGATATCCGCTGCGCCGTGTGTATGCAGCGTAAAGATTTTCAGTTAGTAACTATGAGATTCGTCGACATACGATACGTTATCATTAATACGCTGACTATGCTCCAGATATATGATCTGGTAGCAGCTAGTATTGCTGCGGCGTACAACATTGGCATCTCACTCTTGCGCCTTTCATGGGAAATTGAGAATCAAGCGCATTTAACTAGTAGAACGGGTACCCCCTTCTGGATCGACAGCCATCTCGGTCTGGACATATATCTTTGAAAATAGACACCAGCCTAATTGAATCTACTTTTGGAGTGTCAATACGTTCGCGGGTTGCGCCACAATCAGAAGAGCAGATGTGGTGGTTATACACAAGGGGGGTGTGTCGACTGGGGGTTGGAGATTTTGTCCGTGGTTGACGTCACTGCGCTCGTTCTCCCACGGAGTAATTCTGGCAGCAACGTCACTTCCGTGACTGCACAGATCTGCGGATAGCCACGAGCGATGCTCGATGATCTATTCTCCCACTCATTACTGTCATCCTGGAAGCAAAAGTCGCTATTTCAAATATCGACCCGAGTGAAGTATAGGTGTCACATGATTGACTCAGGTCGAAATTGAAATTGGACGTCTCTTCACAGGGACGTCGACGTCCGTGCTATACAAAATCAATCAGCAAGGAATCAGTGAGCCAAATGTTAAAGCAATCATTGCTCTTTCGTGCTACTGATGCTATCACAAATAGGTTGTAGTCAGATATGTCCGGTACACGAGGACCGCCATCTTCACCAGCAAAACCTTGCCCACAATGCGGGTTCTACCCACGCATGCGTAACATTCTTGACTCTGTACCATCTTCTCGAATTGATCATCTTCTTTCTTGCAATGACCCCCCCACGGACTTCGAGCGTTCAGAATTCGAAGATATCACTGTCCATGGCGATGATCATATTGAAGCTATCGACCGACGCCTCTCACAGATCCTGAAATTGATACACGATCTTACTGTTCAGAAGGATGCTGTTCAGAAACGGATTACGGCGTCGAAAAAACTGATGAACCCTGTGCGCAAAGTCCCATACGACGTTTTGGAGCACATCTTCAGTTTCGCTGCAGATGAAGATGTGATGAACACAACCATAACTTCTTGCAGCGACTCTCTCGATACGCGTCGTTCTCGTTGGGTTATTACCCACGTATGCGCTACGTGGAGGGCAGCAGCGGTAGCTATGACGCGCTTGTGGTCATCGATAACCCTCGATTTGGGGAATGAGATGTACGGGAACGGACCGCTAGTACTCCTGAATATGGTGTTTCGAGGGAAACCGTCTCCTCCGTGGTCCACATCTCGCCTGAAACTATTGCTCGAGAGATCTGGCACGCGCGGTCTCTCTGTTTTGATTGGAAGCAGAACGGACATTTCTTCACACCCGCTTCTTCCGATCATTCTTGCCTCGTCCCCGCGGTGGAAACAGCTCCACGTGTCCCTTCCAAACTTCCAATCGTTCCAATGTTTTGAACCAGTATCCGGTTCTTTGGGCCTATTACGGGATCTTCGGATCTCTGCACCCCGCGTAGACATGTTTCCTCCTCTGTGGCGAACTACCGCTTTCCGATATGCACCATACCTACGCACTGTTACTATCAACGAGTCCCCATTTTCCTTCCAGCTGCCTTGGCAGCAAATCAGCAACGCCGATATCGGCGGTGATATTTTAGCCATTCTTCCCGACGTCGGACGGGTCAAGTCGCTCGTTCTTCATCTGGAACAGCTCGATAGGGACATAGCGCCACATTCTACGTTCACATTGTGGCATTTGACTACCCTGAGTATTTGGGAGGGGAATCACGGAGCGACCATAGTTCGACTTTTATCTATGTTGGATGTTCCATTGCTGTTATCGTTGGAGATTCATTACGCCGGTGATGAAGCAAAATTACCCACTCTCCGGGCCAATTCCTTCCCCCTGCTAACGTTTCTTCTAATATCGGCGCCTTCTATTCCCATCGATGGGACAAGCGTCTGCGGTATGCTCCGGACGTTAAAAAACCTCAAATCCCTCTCACTGGCCGCCACCATCAACTCGAGCTATCTTATCGCTACGCTAGCAACATATCCACCACAACTAGAGCGCCTCGACCTTTCTAGGTCGCAACTACATTTCGATCATACAGAGCTCATTCATATGCTTCGTTGTCGACGGAGTGAACAGAATTCTGCTTTCACTGAGGTGGTTTTATCATCTCTCCCTCGAGCTCATCGTAGACGACTGAAGTGGATGCCTTCGTTAAATGCATTGCGCCAAGATGGTCTAATTGTCGTGTATCGTCCTTAATGATCGTGAATCCTGTGTGTCTCCCTGCTCAGACCCCCGATATTTCTGGCTTTTCTTTCACTTCCAATTTCAAAACTCAATTATCGTCTCGCAGTATGTACATACCAAGTACCAAGTACATATACAATCTTCTATTCGAGAAGATACGCTTCCGTAGGCCCGCGTGTCCTCTCTCGTATATGGGAATAGCTGCTCGGCCATCGTTTAACGGAAATTAAACGACCTTCTCACCCTGTCGATTCTTGTGGTATAATGGTGGTATTGGGTATCCAATCTGTCGTTTGCGAAATTGGGTATATCAGTTTATAGTGTACAGCTCTATCTCTATTTTATGAAGCTAGCGCATCGAGAACGTGAAGGCTGCTAAAGTCAGAAAACGAGTCGGACGCGACAACATGTTGTTCGCGAATCTAATTTTGGTCCGATCCTGAATTCGTCGCTCAGTATAACAACTGTCTATCCTGCATGACACTCGCACTTAGATCACCCTCCTTAAAGAAATATACATCGTCCTGAGACAGGTCTAACCTAACTCTAGCATCGTTCTGGTGGCGAAAGTGCGAAATTCGCTTACGATCAAATTGCCATCCAAAAAGAACAGGCAGAATCCACACTTCGTGCTGCCCAGCCTATGAATCAGTGCATCATCTGTAGGCCACGTACTTCTTCAAATAAGAACACAGAGTCGAAAAAGATTTGATCATAAAGCATGGAGAAGGTACAGCCTTTAATGTACACACCACTACGGTGGAAGTATATGTTACCGAATCTCCATGGCTCACGTCGACGGTCATGAGGTGGAATATTGACAGTCGCGTACGAAGCATTCACAACCGCACAACTATGCAAAAGGAAATCTTCTGAGGCCATGTGAACCTCCTCAAGGCCTTCGATAGTAAATGGAGAAAATTCTCCATCGTCGTTGCCTATGTCCCAAGAGGCCACGCAGTCGACATCTACGTAGATCTTGATCAACAAAACATCTGCTGTGGAAGTACTAGATTAGCATTCGAAGCTTGTATGTCTTTCCCGGCGGAAACCGTATCATGAAATGTGCAATATCGGGGAGCTCAGGGTCTGTGGCGGTACCGCTCCGAAATACAACACCGATGATTCCGCCGAACAGGGTCGTTTCTAACTGATAATCATGATCTCCCAGCGAATCGTCTGTCACACCGTGGTGGACATAGGAATTTGAAAGCAGCGGGATTCCTAAGTGATGTCTCTTGCTAATGGCGTGGGCTAGAGCATGAACGAGTATAACTGTGGCGAGAAAAGGCGCCCCTTGGGAACCTCTCCAGTGCTGAAATTATTCGTGCGTCAATGCGAATCCGAGGCTCCGCGAAGCCTGGGGGGTATCTATCGTTCACGAGAACGAGAACGACAGCCGGGAACGAGGTGATAAGATACGACAACAGCCCCGGATCCTCGCTTTCCTGGATGGCGGGGTCGGAGGATACCATGGGGAGAAGGGCTTTATTTTTGTGAACATGGGAGATGTCGTACCAAAAAAAGGTCGAAAGTGGGAGAAATGGGCGGCTTGGTCTGCATAGCGCTGTGATGTCCAGAAGACGGAGAAGGTCGGAGAATAACAGCCTTTAAAGAAGGCAGCGGAGACAAACAGCGGTAAATATGCCAGCATCGGATTCGGTTCGTGGTTCACAGGATTTACTTTGATGGGGTAACATGGTGGGACCATTAGTATATCATCTCCGATTTAATCATACAACTTGACGCTCCTGAACTCCTCCGTGTATTGCCTCGCTAACATTCCGTCCGCCCTTGAAAAACAATCAGCCAAGGTTCCATAGACCACCCTTCCACCAATAACTGTCCCGAGAACTCTAGTATTTGCAATGGAGGAGAGCGAAACGCCTGGATCCAATATATTCTGCGAAATTAGAACAAAGTCGGCATATTTCCCTGGTTCCAGCGATCCCAGTTCAGTGTCGCTGAAAGTAGTAAACGCCGCGTTCATGGTCATCTCTGCAAGAATGTTGCTGTCAATTGAAAGTCGTTGATACGCCAATTCCGGGCATACCTTTAAGTATTTGAATACGATGTCTTTCCCTGTACGAGCTGTAAGTGAGTAAATAAATAAGTTTCAAATAATCCAGCATACAGATCCTCCCTCCTGGCTTTTCCTTTCGCATGTTCTCCTTCGTTCATGCTAACCCCTGATTGAAAAATGCGCAGAGGATTGAGACCTTCAACTGGTGTGTCTGAACCGAGTATAACTTTGATTCCGTTGCTTCTGAAAACTCTACAGTCGGTCTCCTGCTTGTTTGTAAGCAAGAATGTCGCATGAGACTCGCATTACTTACTGATGGAAGGCAAGCCATTGCTGTATACCACGTTAGTACATCAAGCTATTCAATTCTGAATAGCCTTGCCGTTTGTGTAGCGTATATGGTGAATATCCTCAGCAGTCAAGTTCCGTGCATTGTCGAATCGTATACGATACTGTGAGACTTGATTATACCGACCTTCAATAGCGGACATCATAATCTCATTCGCTTCATTGTCTCTGTCAAACACCTGTCGTAGTAATTCAGCTTTGAGACGGCCAGAAATCAGAAGCTTATGCGTCACCACTGTCCATCCTTCTTTTACGCATTTCTTGATAGATCCCATGAAGGTATACTGATTGTTACTCAATGCTCCTCCTAAAACTGTCAGTTATTACTCCGACTGTTGAGGGAAAGCCCCTTACCTTCCGCTGAGAGATCAACGGAACAGATGGATAGCCTAGATGTGCTCTGGCCATATGGTTCATTGCGACCTCCAGGAACCGATGCAGAATTATGGTCGTATTTTCTTCTTGCAAACACGCGAAGCTAGAGGAAAAGTCGGTCAGCCACAGTCGATGCTATACAGCATAAACTGTAACGCGCAGGCAGGGATCTCTCTTCTAACCCACACCATCTGTATAGCCATAAATGTTTTCGATTATGAAGCAATACTGCGAGTAGTTACCTTTTATACAAATCTGTCGAATTGGGATCAGGGTCATGCACAGCTGTCATACCGAACCGCCTTGCCTGTCGGGCGGCCACGCTAAACATCCTACGTTTTTCCTGGTCGGTGATAGGAAAGACGTCATTAATGATGGTGGCGGCACCATTGAGAAAGACGCCTACAGCCGAGAAGGTCAGTTCGTATTAAAACCAGGAAAAAAACGTTCCCACCCGTCGGCTCTCCTTTCGTATCCTTCAAAATATCCCCACTATGTACGCGGTGGATCCAAAGCTTCTTACGAACGGCAAGGTCTTTGAGTACTGCGGAAGACACCCATATCGCATGATGACTCTCACTCTCCAAAATTATTGGCCGGCCTCTGATGACAGGGTCAAGTTCTAGATCTTTCTGTTACCGTATAAGTCAGTTTATATCACAGTTTAGTGTAGGAAACTTGCTAACTGCTGTGGGCCATATACAGTGATTCCATAAAGACATGTTCCACCCAGAACCCCGAATGCATTCCGTTTTATCCTGGGATCCCATAGGCCCAACGACGAATTCTCTGATGGTTTTGACGACGTCTAACAGGCGAGGGACTTTAATGTTGGCAGCGTCTAAGAGAGGAAGTGTTACTCGCCATGAGGGCCTCTTACGCACTGTATTCCGAGGTCGATATTCATACAATGACGCCCTTGCTGTATCATGTTGATGTGAGAGTCTATGGCGTGAAAATGAGTCTCTGCTGATAGAGGACGAATACCGTATAATTACTCATGAGCCCTGGGATTATTATGGCGCCCTTTCCAAGCTCGATGATACCGAGATTCGAAAACCTCGGCAGCTGGATGTCGGGAAGCAATGTCGCGGTGTAGGTATTCCATTCGAAGTGGACTTCCTCTAAGCCATCGGTCGATACAGTGAACAGTATCGTTAACACATTAGAACAAGTACTTACGTAGTGGTCCGATTGCCACAATGCGTTCGTCGTGTATAGCCATGCAATCTGCCCAGCTATTTTGTGGATCTCCAGTCCATATCTGTTGTTGACCGGTATACGAGAGGATGAGGAGGCAATCGAGAGCGCAGCCAGTATTCAAGGATCTCTGTAGTGCTGTATCCATGCAGACCTCTCAATCAACGGTGTTTAAATACTCGGCGCTTCGAGGCACCCTCGTAGACCTGTGCGTACCTATTATGTTGTTGGTCATAGAGAAGATAAAAGACGGAGTACGCTTACCTGGAAGCAATAGAAGTACTGTGTATCCATACTAATCACGCTATTGTACAATAAAAACAACATAACTGGTCATAGAAACGCGAGAAAACCTAGGGAGCAAGGAGGAAAGGCTGTAAAGCCCTGCATCGGTGCCGAAACTTAGTTCCATCGATAACGGCCTAGAGGAAGCAAATCATGACAGATAGCTACACATGACAGGCTATTTGAGGGGATCGCGGAATTAAAATGAGCTCGAGGCATCAGAGTGCTGTTGAGGCTGGACGAGAAGAAGGAGCAAGGCTGTGCAATGGTTGAACCAGCTCGGGATTTTCCGATCGTTTTTTTCCCACTGACGCCGCGTTAGAAAGGGAACATTGGGTTCCGGAATTTAAGTTATCTAAGGTATACAAGAGAATAGAGCCATGTACGCATTTGACGACGCGATAATCCATCAATCAATCACAGGGGGCCACCACATCAACTCGATGTCTTTTGGTTTCCAAGTTCGCACGCCTCTGTGGCCCGCGGGACATTGAAACCCCCCGGTATTAATTAATAGCTGAGATCGTATCTCATTCCCAAGTTCTGTTGTGCCACCTTCATCGGAATCAACGATATGAAATGTCGGAATGAGCAGTCGAGCTCCTGCGTTTTCATCAAAGGGCACACGCAGGTTTCGAGTCTTTCGACATTCGCAGCTAACGAGACGGTCCGGGTTAGTCAACAGAGAGTGGCACGGGCATCGATGCTTCTGATGTCATATCAGGGCTGACCGATCCAGAATTGCGACTGGTCGTCATTTTCAGACATTTTCCCCAAGAGGTGTGTTACGTGAAGCAATTTTACCACCGGAAAGTGATGGCGAGTACCTGAAAATAGATAAGAGAGGTGTCACGAGTGATGGGCGCCTTCATTTTCGGAAACTGTGATACAGCGTTATATGTGACTAGTGCATCAAGAACGTGGAAGCTGCAAAGGGCATACACAGCCGTCGTTCCCTGTAAGAGTTGTCTGTCTTGTACCTGGATCAGAGAGTGAAGAAACACGGAACTAGGATAGTTCTAACTTGACACCGAGTACTAGTATCATTCTGAAATATCGATTGATCAAGGGAATCAAGTTTTCAACATTGCGAAATGTTTCCACAAGACGCGACAAAAGAATCCGCAAAGTTATGATCTTGTAGATGAGTAAGTCTTTGTTGTGCATAGCATATATGCAAAGGAGATTTAGATTTTTCGGATTTTATTATTGTCTTCGTTGTACGGCTCTCGGTTGTTGATGAAGACAACTTTGGTCACAGGACTTACTTCGATGGTTAACGTCATGGCACAATTAGCGTATTTAATCATGCTTAAAGCTTTGGAACTCTTCGAGGCATTGGCTTGCTATCATTCCATAGGCGCTCGAAGGACAATCAGCCAAGGTTCCATAGACCACCCTTCCACCAATGACCCGTCCGGCGAACTCTAGTCTCTGGGTTTTGGGATGGAGGGGAGCGAAACGCCTGAATCCAATACGTTCTGTGAAATTAGGACGAAGTCCGCATATTTCCCTGGTTCTAGTGATCCCAATTGAGCGTTGCTGAAAGTAGCCCTAGTGATGTGGGCCATCGCTGCGCACAGCAGGTCCGAGTCTTATTCTCTTTCAGAGTTCGATGGGCAGCATAGTAAGTATTTCTGCAAAAGAGATTTGGAATTTCGAATGTTATTATTACCTTTGTTATACAGCTCTAGGTCGTTGAAGACAATAAGCGGCTTCTTGGAAGCCACACAATTTATCTTTAATGTTCTTGTCGATGTCTTGAACCCTGACGCGTGCTACTGAAGGTACATGCCTATATAAGCAGGTCCACCTTGTACCGTCCAACTCACCATGTCTTCTCTTTCTATCGACGACAGTCCTAGGTATATTTCACCAACAATTTTCTAGAAAATCACAGTCTCATTCCTGATAGTAGATCCAACGAAACACGGCCTGCGGCCCCCATTGACGTGCTCCCCGATGAGCTCCTCCTCGAGATCTTCGACTTTGGCGCCCAAAGCACCGGCAATAGCACCTTCTCGTTCCTCATGTCGACCGTCTGCCAGTCCTGGCGTTCTCTCGCTGTCAACGAATCCCGCCTGTGGACCTCCATGAACATTACCAGCGCCGATGCGGTCCACCAACTTCCCATACCAGAGACAGATGCGTTTCACCTCTCGGAACTCTTTCCTAGAGAGTGGACGATCGTCGAGCGCTCCGCGGGCCGGGGGTTCGATTTCAGTCTGGAGTTTTGCGCAGTAGAGGATGGGAACTGGGTAGCGATCGATAAGTTCCAGCAAACGCACTTGGATCCTCTTGCGCACTTTTTGGCGTGGAATGCGGGGTGCATGCGGAGTTTTCGTGTGAGCATGGATCTGTGGGAGGTGGTTGTGGAGCTGTGTGCGGAGATGTGGGGGGTGAAGATGCCTCTGTTGGAGATATGGGATGTGAGGGCTGTGAATACGGAGTGGAGTATGCTGGATGATGAATATGAGATGGGAAACGGCGCCGAGGTTATTCGTACCCTCGAGTACGACGACAAAGACAACGACCACGATTCGCGCAGGTCGCTCCAGCCTGCTCTCAAGCGCGTCAGGTGTTCGGGTATCCCGATGGATTGGGGGCTGTTCTCGCCGGCGGGTTTACAGAAGTTGTGTTTGAGGTATGAGCCGAAGGATGGGAGGCCGACGATAGAGACGCTGTACGGAATCTTGCTGAACAGCAAAGACACGCTCGAGCATCTGGACCTTTCCTTCGTAGTGGGCGTCCACTCTGGACCGGTATTTGAGCTGGAGAAGTCTTTGGTGCTCCCACAGGTAACGCACCCGGAGGTGGGCTTCGGGTGTTCTCACGAAGCGCGGGCGGTGCTGCAAGTGTTCGACTTCCCATTGCTGCGGGAGCTGACGGTGGAGAGCCTGACTGGGTGGAAGAGGAGTGATTATGTGGTGGAGGATGTGTTGCGGGATGTTAGGGTGGAGGAGCTGGTTGAGTTGAGGTTCCTTTGGGTGGATCTTTTCGAGGATGCAGCGGAAACACTTATACGTGAGCTCGTGGGCCGGCTCTCGCAGGGGTGTCTGCGGAGGCTTACGCTGGACAAGTGCACTGATGCGTTCTTGAGGGTTATGGATTATAGGAAGGAGGGATTTTTGGTGCTGCTCTCCGGGCTCGAGGAGTTGTCTGTCCGGGTCAGTACGAATAAAGAAAGTGAGGATCTCGTGTCGTTATTGCACGCCATACTGGAGTCGGGAACGGTGGATGGGGTGTATGCGGGTCCGACGCTGGAGAAGCTGATGATAACGGTAGCGGAGATAGATCTCGAGGCGGAGCTCGAGCGCCTTGATGATTTGGCGGAAGAGATACGAGTCACTTTTTAGTAGCTTGTATATTAGGGAGTGAATGCGAATCTTATATTTTACATGTACGAGTATGGGCGTAATAGCGTCCAAAAAATCAGCTACAACAAGTGACCAATTTTGATCGCAAGTTCGCTGCCACACATAGCACCACAGTGCGACCGTGTTACCAATTTCCACGTTCAATCCTTGCACAGCGCAAGCTTGTGCATATCTCTACTTCACAAGTTCAGTTTCGTCTTAGATGTTCCTGCAAGGTCTGTTCTCTGCTTCAAAGGAATATTACACAAGTTTGTCGAGGTGCTGGACTTGCAACTTGAACTTAGTGGTTCACCGGCTTCACACTACTCCGCTACTTTCTTAGTAATGGCCAGAGTATAACCTATCAACGAGGACGTCTGTTTTGTTATATTTATTTTGCGGAACACAATGGTCGTTAGTTTTTATGTTCCTATCTCAGATCACTTTCCGATAGTCTGTCTTAGGCCCATAGCGTTATGATTCGTTAACGGACACATATTCGTTATCAACTTTGATACCTACAGCAATTACTTACTTGAAGGCGCAAATCCGGACTCCGAGTCTGCGGTGGTCTATGGATAATATAAGTCATTATTCATGCAATAGTCGGACCAAAAAGTAGGCTCTACATATCTCAGAGACTTTATTTTTCAACGTAAATTATCCATATCGGTGTTCTCTTGATCCTTGCATCTGTAGGTACGTTAGAGCACTCTGGGAATTCCCCGATTTGCAGGAAACAGCATACCCAATATAGGAATGCTGACTGGACAAGACAAGCGTGCAGGATTTCCATCATGGCTTAAGAACCCGCCGTACTTGAGTGAATGGCACCCGAGGACTAGAAACATGTGAGCTACCACATTTTCCAACTTGCGTCTGAATTTGGAAACTTGTGATAACCGAATGATTTAACTTGTGGATTAGAGTCTGATGTACAACATGCGAACGAGATAATCGTTGACTTGCAGAGACTATACTTACTTGTTGCTGGCTGATTTTTTGGACGCTATTACGCCCATATCCTTTCTCGAATTCCAATATATACACATACACGATCTTCTACTAAATCCCATGTCTACGTGTGATTGCTCGCATATCGGAATAGCTGCCCATCCATTAATCAACAAGAATAAAACCAATACACACCTTTCTTACCTTGTCGATCCCCGCATCGCTCGCCATCATCCCAGCGGTATCGTGTCCGATCCCGGGTACCCAGTCTACGGTAGTGAGGTTGGGTATCCCGCCCGTGTTTTCAAGCATAGCGACGAAGTTGCGTCCTCTTGTAATGTGTGAATTTCCTTGGGTCTGCAAAAACAATAATTTTTAGAACGAGAGGAGAGAAGGATAAACGTTACCTCTGCTGCGCATCGGGTATCCCCCTTCGCCTTGTCGTTCTGATGAACGAGCGCTTAGCAGTGAAGTTGAAGGGGGGGGAGGGAGGATTGACTTACGAGGCCCCAAGCGTAGCTGAGAGCGCGCGTGTGATATCGACTGATGATACCCTCCCTTCCGAGGGCCTTGGCGTTCGAAGAGGCGTACGTGGGGAAGTTGCCGTCGAGGCCGTATTTGAAGGCGTCGTAGTCTGAACAGGTGTCGGACGGGACCGGGCGGTCTGAGGTCAGCCAGCAGAGCGAAGCGGGGTTTGCTGGATAATGTGTGAGTTTGGCATCGAGTAGTGATTGATTGATGGTTGGGGGGCTTACCGATCCAGAATTGGAGCTGGGAGTCGTTCTGGGTTGATTTTCGGAGTGTTGCGTAGCGTTGAGTGGTTTGGCCGCCTGCTGAGTGGCCTCCGACGACGAGCACCTGGGAGGTTTTATTATGGGTCAGATGAATGACATGGGAGGGTGTTTTACCTCGAGGTTGGGGTATGTGGTTTTGTCCATGTAATAGGCGACTAGAGCGTCAAGGACGTCAAAGCTGCTATAGTCAGAAACGGAGTCGGGCGCTATGTTGTGGTGGCCGTCAATCCAGGTCGTGGCACCGTAGAGGAGCTGTCCGTCTTGGGCGGCCCCAGCGGACAAGTCGGCGGAAGTGAAGAAGCAGGGCCCAAGGATGGATATCTGTGAGCGGGTGATTGTGGGGTCGGTGTAGGATGCATTGTAGAGGGCGTTGTTGATGGTGTTCCAATCTGGTGCGTAAGGTGAGGTTTTGGGAAGGAGGCGATGAGGGGAGTGCAGGGGAGGCGTACCGGACCAGCAGGCGCGTTCCTTTGGGTGGGATTAGATTGGGAAGGCGGAGAAGGGTGGGGAGAAAGGGTTACCTTTCCGTGGATGACGATTATTGCTCGGGTGACTTCGGACGTGTTCAGGCCGGTGGTTTGATAGACGGGCTAGTGGGGGGTTTGAGGTTGTGGATGGTACTAGCGTGGGGAAGGGTTTACTAGATACGCTCCAATATCCTCGTTTACCATCCATTGAGGATACGCAGTAGCATCCTCGACGTCTGGGAAGGATTGCCAGCCGTCATCCGTTGATCCCTGTACAACCGGCTCTGCGTTCTGCTGCTGAGCGAGAGAAACGCCTATGAACGATGTGAAAGCGAAGAGGGGTAGAAGAAACATGGCTCACCGATGGAGAATGCTCTCCAACAATTTATGGGATGTTGGTCTAACGAAACCAAAATAAAATACCTCGGTTTAGAACTCCGTGTATCGCTTTCGTCGAGGTTTTCGTGACTTCCAAGGACGTTCCTGGTGTGTCTTTGCGCGAGGAAGTTGACGTAGAATGCGCCACCCACATGGGTATGGTCGCGGTACAGGCAAGTCTTCCATTAGAACTGAGCACTGAGCGTGTCTCACCATTTTTAAGATTCCGTTTTCCACCGTGTTGGCCCAAGACATCTGGATGAGGTAAAGATATCCGGTGTTTGTGATTCCGCCGACTGTTATTAATCACTTGGAATACAAGCTAGGGAAGCGAAGATTGACGAGCGATCATACGGCACGGTAGTCCGATTCCAAGGAGAGTGTATCGGGTTCGAAGGGTTACGGATAACTGATGGGGAGCTTGAAACGGTGCATGGACTAACGCCTTTGAAGATGATAGTGGGAAAATGGCAGTATATTGTTAATGAGCATGTGTTTTCTGTCTGCTAACCGATTGTCGTTTACTATCTCGGGATGGGGTGCCGGTTTTATGTCGGTGTC
Organism: Armillaria mellea; assembly: GCA_030407055.1. Lineage (NCBI taxonomy): Eukaryota > Fungi > Basidiomycota > Agaricomycetes > Agaricales > Physalacriaceae > Armillaria > Armillaria mellea. Next base: position 4,967,831 of record JAUDZF010000002.1, read on the forward strand.
TCTTCAGTAGTAGAGTTGGATCCAGTTCTACGGTAGGAAAAGAGCAAGGTTAGCTTGGAAAACGATTAGGAAAGGGTTGTGGCTAATCCCGGTGTTTGTCAGCAGCCTGTCACGGTATGCGATGATGCCAGCAGGTCAATCCCCGATTCTTTCCGAAGGATGAGGAATTTACGACAGAGGCACACCGGAGATACAGAAATTTGAGAAAGTCTAATCTTCTTACCTATGTATAAGATTTCGTCAGAAAAACAAGACTTGCTTATAGTGGTACCCGTATCAAAGGTTCAAGAAAGTTTCGAATCATATCCGGAATGTTAAGATATCAGATTTGAATCCAGGCTGCCGTAATCGAGGTCCGAAAGCGAAGATTCAGGAATTCCTTGAACTAATTACGAAGGCCTCTGTTCAAGGTAAAGAATCGGCGGATGAGAAACTTGAGGTTTGCGGGTGTCCGGACCAAGCGAGCTTTCTCGAACGAGGTATGCTGAATTTATCTTTCGAAGACATAACATGTTTAGTAATGGCCTGCGTAGTGACTACATTGCAACAGGAAGAAAAAGATGCAAGAAAGTCAACAGTGGGTGATATTCTAAAAAGGAATGAATCGGGACTCGGCTTCCGCCCAACTTCCGCCGCTATCTTTTTTTGCTCCCGAGTCCGGCCCATAGCTTTCTGCCAGTCCTTCTCGCAAACGCATCAAGCTCGAGTCGCCCTCGCCGCAACCAGAGCACGAGGAAGAAGAAGATAAATGCAGTAGATGCCTGCAGGCGCTCGTAGACCGGACGACGTGCTCGCATGAGTTTTGTTTCGACTGTCTCGTCGTGTGGACAGGTGTGTGGAGTGCTTTCGCTTAGGGTCGACGTTTGGGCTGATTGTGGCATAGATCAATCGAGGAAGTTTCCGCAGTTTGCTATGGAGTGCGGAGGACGTTAAGGATAAGGGTTTGGTCTTCAGGCTAGTGAAGGTTGTTTGATTATCGAGAGGTCGATCTTCAGAACTCGTCTATCAAGGGTAGAGAGAGGGACGATGAATGCCCATACGATTACACCCATACAAACATGGGGACCCCACAATATAATAACGCAGTCAAATCCTCAAGCTAGGGAATAAAGTGCAAGTTGATTCTTTTGTAAGCCATGAAAAGGCACATTGGTTGCAACCAAGTGGAAGCGGAAGAGAAGCTGTCGTACCTCGCTAACACACTGATGATCATATTAAGGAGGAGAAGATGATACAGGGAATATTCAACAGCGAATCAGAGAGTATAAGTAGCAGACGAAGAAAGCAAAAGAGAGAGTCCATAAAGTGCACTAGGAAGAGACGGCCACCGCAAGATGACCTGTATCTCTCGTGGCACACACATCGCTGACACGGAGCCTGTTGAAGCGTATCTCTGTGCAGGATTTTTCATATCCGCTACGATGATGACTCCCCAGTGAAAAGGTCAAAACTTGTACGTCTGAGCCTTTTCGTCATCGGAAGATGTAACTGACGATAGCGACCAACCCCAGACGTACTCAGATACGTATATTGGATATCGGTTTGGATAAGTGAGAGGGAGACGAGGAGAGCGCATGTGAAGCGACGATAACAGCGGAGCCTGGATGAGAGAGGTGTTGGTTGAAATTTGAATACGTTTGATTTCAATCGTGGCGATGCTTATTAGAGCTTACATTAAACTCTCTACCGCAACCCAGAAATAGGCATCAGAATGCTATAAAGATCGATTAGAGACCGGAGCAATATTATAGCAGTAATACGCGACTGACCTGAATGCGCGTTAACATGTCCTCGGTCTATGGCTTGAAGCACGACCTCGAGATCGGGGGAAGGATTGGTATGCGAGGGAAGCTTTGCGCAAGTCAGAGTCAGGATCGGCGTTGAATAGGCTCGGACTAGATCACTTGATAGAATCCGGCGTAAACGATGAACGACAAAGATGCTGGCGAACTGAATTAATCATCTGGCAGCAAGGGATGAACAACACACCCGCGCAGGAAAACACACGTCTGTACATCGCATGAGCTGGTATGTGTTTTCCTACCGTTAAGCCATCAGTACATGTCCATGCTGCCCTCCACGAAAGAGTGTATGCCACGTTCCAAGTGTTAGCTAAGTATTCTGTCGGCACTTTGAGGGCAACTCGTTACGAGTAATGTCCTAGTTTTTATAGGATATATGCAACCTGAATGGATGACTAAGACGAGACAGCAGTGATAGCTTTCAAACGAGCTAACACAAAGCTGGAAGTAGCATCAAACTCGACATCTCTACTGGAAGGCGTAGGATTAGCCGGCTATTAGCTTGACCGGTGCGCGTGGGATGTGAGGGCTTTGAATACAGAGTGGAGTATGCTGGATGATGATTATGAGATGGGAAACGGCGCCGAGGTTATTCGTACCCTCGAGTACGACGACAAAGACAACGACCACGATTCGCGCAGGTCGCTCCAGCCTGCTCTCAAGCATGTCGGGTGTTCGGGTATCCCGATGGATTGGGGGCTGTTCTCGCCGGCGGGTTTACAGAAGTTGTGTTTGAGGTATGAGCCGAAGGATGGGAGGCCGACGATAGAGACGCTGTACGGAATCTTGCTGAACAGCAAAGACACGCTCGAGCATCTGGACCTTTCCTTTGTCGTGGGCGTCCACTCTGGACCGGTATTTGAGCTGGAGAAGTCTTTGGTGCTCCCACAGGTAACGCACCCGGAGGTGGGCTTCGGGTGTTCTCACGAAGCGCGGGCGGTGCTGCAAGTGTTCGACTTCCCATTGCTGCGGGAGCTGACGGTGGAGAGCCTGACTGGGTGGAAGAGGAGTGATTATGTGGTGGAGGGTGTGTTGCGGTATGTTAGGGTGGAGGAGCTGGTTGAGTTGAGTCTCCTTTGGGTCGATCTTTTCGAGGATGCAGCGGAAACACTTATACGTGAGCTCGTTGGCCGGCTCTCGCAGGGGTGTCTGCGGAGGCTTACGCTGGACAAGTGCACTGATGCGTTCTTGAGAATTATGGATTATGGGAAGGAGGGATTTTTGGCGCTGCTATCTGGGCTCGAGGAGTTGTCTGTCCGGGTCAGTACGAATAAAGAAAGTGAGGATCTCGTGTCGTTATTGCACGCCATACTGGAGTCGGGAATGGTGGATGGGGTGTATGCGGGTCCGACGCTGGAGAAGGTGACGATAACGGTAGCAGAGATAGATCTCGATGCAGAGCTCGAGCGCCTTGATTATTTGGCAAATGAGATACGAGTCACTTTTTAGTAGCTTGTAGATTATGGAGTGAATGCGACTCAGATATTTTACATGTACGAGTTCTGCACTGAGTTATTTCGGCGAAGGAAAGGGAAGATGGAGTGTTTGGACACGCCTTTGATGAAAGTAACGGTTGACCCGACTTTTCATAAGTTTTGTCCTCGCGAGTTCTTTCTCGAATACCAATATATACACATGCACGATCCTCTACTAAGTTCCATTTCTACGTGTGATTGGTGGTATATCGGAATAGCTGTCCATTCAACAATTAAAGGGAAGTAAATCAGTAAATAGTTTTCTTACCTTGTCGATCCCCGCATCGCTCGCCATCATCCCAGCGGTATCGTGTCCGATCCCGGGTACCCAGTCTACGGTAGTGAGGTTGGGTATCCCGCCCGTGTTTTCAAGCATAGCGACGAAGTTGCGTCCTCTGGCGAGATGTGAGCTTCCTTGGGTCTGGAATAACAATAATGAATTTTGGAACGAGAGGAGAAGGATTAACGGGGAGAGGTTACCTCTGCTTCGCAGCGGGTATCCCCGCTCGCGTTGTCGCTCTGATGAGCGGGCGCGGTTAGCGCTGAAGTTGAAAGCAGGGGAGGGAGGAGGATGGACTTACGAGGCCCCAAGCGTAGCTGAGAGCGCGCGTGTGATATCGGTTGATGATACCCTCCCTTCCGAGAGCGTCGGCGTCTGAAGAGGCATATGAGGGGAAGTTGCCGTCGAGGCCGTATTTGAAGGTGTCGTAGTCTGAGCAGGTGGAGGAGGGGATGGGGCGGTCTGGGGTCAGCCAGCAGAGCGAAGCGGGGTTGGCTGGGTATGTGTGAGTGAGGACGTTGTGGTGATTGATAGGTGGGGCTTACCGATCCAGAATTGGAGCTGGGAGTTGTGTTGGGTTGATTTTCGGAGTGTTGCGTAGCGTTGAGTTGTTTGGCCGCCTGCTGAGTGGCCTCCGACGACGAGGACCTGAGAGGTTTATGGGTAAGACGAGAGGAATCGCTAAGGGTGGGAGGTTGTTTTTACCTTGAGGTTGGGGTAAGTGGTTTTGTCCATGTAATAGGCGACTAGAGCGTCGAGGACGTCAAAGCTGCTATAGTCCGAAACGGAGTCGGGCGCGACGTTGTGGTGGCCGTCGATCCAGGTCGTGGCCCCGTAGAGGAGCTGTCCGTCCTGGGCGGCGCCGGCGGACAAGTCGGCGTCGGAGAAGAAGCAGGGGCCGAGGATGGATGTGTGTTCGCGGGTGATTGTGGGGTCGGTGTAGGATGCGGTATAGAGTGCGTTGTTGATGGAGTTCCAATCTGTGTTGTGCGTAAATATTTGAGAAGGAGGCGGGGAGATGAAGGGAGGCGCACCGGACCAGCAGGCGCGTTCCTTGGGGTGGGATTAGATTGGGAAGGCGGGGAAGGATGGGGAGAAGGGGTTACCTTTCCGTGGATGACGATTATTGCTCGGGTGACTTCGGACGTGTTTAAGCCGGTGGTTTGATAGACGGGCTAGCGGGGGGTTTTAGGTTGTGGATGATACTAATGCGGGTGAGAGTTTACTAGGTACGCTCCAATATCCTCGTTTACGATCCATTGAGGATACGCAGTAGCGTCCTCGACGTCTGGGAAGGATTGCCAGCCGTCGTCTGTCGATCCCTGTACAACCGGCTCTGGGTTGTGTTGCTGAGCGAGAGAAATCCCGATGAAAGCGAGGAGGGGTAGAAGGAACATGGTTCACCGATGGAGAGTGAGTGCTCTCCGACAATTTATGGGATTTCGTTCTTGACGAACGAAGCCGAAATAAAGTTGCCGGATTCTGAAGAACTCCGTTTACCGCGTTCTGAGGGTTTTTCCTTGACTGCCGGAGACGTTTCTGGTGTTTGTTCGTGCGAGGGACTTGACGTGGAATGCGCCACCCACGTGGGTATGGTCTTGGTGCAAGGAACCTCTTCCATTAGATTGAGTGTCTCCCGGTTTTGAGTTTTCGTTCCGCCATGGTGCCTAAGACGTCCGGATGAGGGTATCGAATAGAAGGACTGCCGATAGCCGAGTACGAGGTAGATGAACGGAACCTTTCTCACAACTCTTGAGAACGAGTGGTCTGCCGTAGGAGAGGTATGGATAGCCGGTCAAGGTTGTCGTCCATGCGCTACGTGTGTGTGTGGTTTCTCGGTCCATTAATCAGGGATTCAGGCCCGGGAAGCGAAAGGGGCATATGCTAGGTTCGGGCGAGGAAGTGTTGTTGTGAGGCTTCTACTTTCGGGAGAGGAGAATGCAGCGGGGTAGAAGGGTGATATAGATGCTGGGGGTTCAACGCTTTGCAGATGATGATGCTGCACGAAAAAGTAATATTTTTGTCACTGTGAGTGATTTTAGAGTGCTGGGTAACCGATATCTTCTTGAGCTCGTCTTGAGTCTTGTAGTACGCGTCTGCGAGGAATTAAGAGTGGGCTCGAACTACGTTGTCTAGATTAGGATGTAGGTCCGAGAAGCGTACCAGAAAACGCAGTCCACTGACAGCGGCCAAAAATCTATATGAGGCACGTCAAAGTTGGTAAGATAGGGAGAACGAGAGTAAGGGTATTGATCACACGAAATCGGATCGCGAAGAGGGTGGTGTCGTCGGTTTTTCCGGGCATGGGCGCTGTGTAGGAAAAGGGAATCGGGTTATTGGTCAGTTGGGGCTGTTCCCCGATTAGCAGAGAGGAAGAAAGAAGAGGGTGTTCATCACTGATTCGATTCTGAACCGGGAAGCGAAAAATCGGAATGGAATATACGGCGAAGAAGTGGTGCCTCCTGCCTGGGCCTCAGTAGAGGGAAATGGATCGCGTTAGAAGGTTGGGCGTTAGCGCTAATGGATGGGGTAAAAGGTCTAACGTCGAACCTAAGACAATACCGGGGGAAAGAGTATATTTTCGTTATTAACGTGTGTGTCCGGTAACCGATATCTTGCTTATCTTCCAGAGTCTCGTATTGCGCGCACTTGTAGGGAGGCGTTTTCGAAGAATGGCGCGACTGAGTTCGTGTTCAAAGGCTAGCCAGCATGTAGAACCAAGAGGCGTTAGAAAATGGTAGGAGCAAAAGCCGTAGGATAGGCGGAACGAGATCAGTGATCACAGAAAAGCTCCGATCGTGAAGAGAGTGATGTTTTTAGTTTTGCAGACGCGGTATAAGGTCCTGGGCTGGCGCGCCGTTGGTAGGAAAAGGCTGGAATGAGAATTGGCTGTAGCGGCTAGCCCCGGTGTTTGTCAGCAGCCCCTATGCGATGATGTCAGCAGGTCAATCTCCTTTTGCTCCCGCCCATGACCTCTGCTAGTCCTGTCCGTAAACGCATCAAGCTCGAGGCACCCTCGCCGCCACCACCAGAGAAAGAAGAAGAGGAAGATAACTGTAGTATATGCCTGCAGGCGCTCGTAGACCGCACGGTTATCCCAACGTGCTCGCATGAGTTTTGCTTCGAGTGTCTCGTCGTGTGGACAGGTGCGTGCAGTGTTTTCGTTCCGAGAGTGCGTTTGGCTGATTGTGGGTCGTGTAGAGCAATCGAGAAAGTGTCCGTTGTGTGCTCAGACGACTGGGGAGTATCTAATCCATCGGATCCGGTCGCGGTATGATTATCAGAAGCACTTCCTGGCGCCTCTCGCGAAGCCTGGGCTTCTGCCGTTGCAGCAACACGAGCCGCCAGTGCGTAGGCGACGGCGTAGGAGAGAACGGGGGAGGCGAGACGAGGAGGAAGGCAGGATAAGCTGGACCGGTCGATACAGAAGCGGCGTTGGGTGTATGAGCACGGGCTTTATGCCAAGGTGCGTTGATTATCTATACCCTTATTCCATCTAACACCCTCGTAGCATGTAGCTTCGAACGGGTATACCAAGTACCGGCCATACCCCACCCCCGTCCAGTTTGCTGCCAGCCAGGAGATGGTGAGCAAGACGACGATGTTTCTGCGGCGCGAGTTGCGAGTATGGGACGATCTTGACGTCGAGGCGCGCCTCTTTCCTTCGTCTTTTGCGTTTGGACGACTGACTTTGATGCTCAGTTCTTCACGACGTTCACGGTGTCGCTCATGAAGTCCATTGATATACGCTCCGAGTCCGCCGTCAAGCTGCTGGCGGAGTTTTTGGACATTGATACCGGCGCGAGGGCCATGGCGGAGCACTTTGCACATGGTGAGCATATCCTCCGTATGTTGGGAACTCTTTTACTGACGCGCGCAGAGGTGTACTCGTATGTGCGGTCGCCGTTCAAGGACCTGTTCGTGTATGATAGCGTCGTCCAGGTGAGAGATTTCTCTATGCCTCGTGTCTGTATCTCAACTTGCGATTTTATCAGTATGACACGCCTCCCGACGGGGGGTCTCCCCCGAGATCAAGACCAAGGCGATGGCGAGAGAACGACGACCACGCTCGTCGGAGGTCCAGATCCAGGTCAAGCATCGCCCTATAACCGCGACGATGAACGTGTTGAAGACGAAGACGAGCGCTCTCCCTCCCGGTCGATATCCTGGTCGCCCTCAGGTCGACATCACCCCAGAGCCAGCAGCTCATCATCACCTTTGGAATGTCCTTTAGCTGCACTCACGACTGTACAAGAGGCTCCTGCTTCCCTCGTCGAACTACCTGATCTGAAGGGCAAATCCAGAGCGACCGACGAACCTGATGTTGTTGGTCCAACACCTGACACAAAGGGAAAATCCAGAGCGGATACACCGCCCTCTACCGTCCCTGATACTGCACGGCTGCGGTCCAAGAGACCCATTCGCACTGCCATGGAGTCTCTACGCGCACACTTGGGCTCGAGCGCGTCTTCGTCAAGTCCGAACCTCCTCTCGCGGTTGTCCTTGGGGACTGGCGATGGCGTCCAGCATCGTGAAGCTGTCCCTCTTAAATCGTTGGAAACTCATGAAAAGGAGTCACCTAGCAGAAAAGACCAACCTCAACAGTGAAGACCTGCTTACGCAGGGCCGCGCGCGGTTGTTGGGAAAGCTGCTGGAGGAGCGGAGGCGCGCGTCTCGCCCTGTTAGTGATGATGTAGAGCGGAGGCTGAGGATGCGGGCGATGGCGAGAGTGCGACTCGCAGCTGAGAAGCGAGCGGTGCAGGAATGAGACTTGGAAACGAGATTAGAGACGATGACGCACTGACGGAAGGGGAGCAAGCTGACAGTTCGCGCTGAGAGCCGGCTAATCCTACGCCTGCCCGTAGCGATGAGATGTGCACGTGCCATCTGATGCTACTTCCATCTTTGTGTTTGGCCATGTGAAAGCTATCATCACTCTGTCATTCTACTCATCCATTCAGTTTCCATATATCCTATAAAAATCAGGACATTATGCGCTCAGAATACACTTATCTAGCGCTTGAAAAACGTGGCGGGGTCCGGGCATGTCACTTTTGCCATCGTATGTCTTTCCGGTCGTTTCCGTGGCTCTGGTAAGACGAGTCTAGGATGAATCTACTTTTTTTTTGCACGAGGACGAAGTACGGCGATCTTTGAATGAATCAGTCTTGTGGAGCTCGAGCTTATAGAGACCTGACATCCTTGTGGTGTTGGCACCAGGGTCACCACTGCTATCTTTAGTATGAATTCTGATGGCATCTCCAACAGCTATTTCAAGGATCAACGAGGCCCTCTTAGCTCGCGGCTTAGGGTTCATGACGGGCGCCAAGTTCGAGATTGATAGCCGGAAACCACGTGAAGTACCCAAATCGGCAGCTCTGGCATATTGGCTACTTGGCCCTGACCATGCCCCCTCGCGTCGTCTCACTCTCAGACGGCCTAGCGAGCTTGGAGGACCTCAAAAGGATGCAGGTTAGTCACCTGCTAGTGTCTTGCAGTACCTGTGAGGCCACAGGACTGCGCAATCGACGTGGGAGTCGATTTTGGTAGCAAGGTGCGCAAATTGTCTTTTTTATTATTATTGTGGTCAACGAGTTTTCATTGGATCGTTAGGTGCTCAATAACAAAGATACAGGAACACTATACTACCGTCTTCAAGACAACCCAACCACTACGAGGCCCACCATTAACCCTCGACGACTGGAAATCCCCCGTTGCACTTCCGGCAATGGGACCGTAACCGTTATTGGTTATATACTTGAAGTACAAGTACTCTGTAGTCACAGCGATGTGTAGGGAGCGCAGAATATTACTTATAATCCCAAAAGGACGTCCAATACATCCTACAAGACATATAAGTAGCCGAATCAAATAGAGGAAATCTGTCCGACTGACCCAAGCATCATCATCCCAAGGCTTGACTCCTTGACATGCCAATTCCTGAACCTCGCCCTTCAAAAAACCAAGCGTCCATAATGCGAATACAAACCTCTGTTTCTCGCCATCGCTTCCGCCCGTCTCTTCTTCGATCTCTGCCTCTTCCTCTTCATATCTGATTTCTTACGAGCGGCTGAATTCGGTGGCTTGATACCAGGTTCAGCAAGAATTGGTGCTGGGGGTAAATGTATATGAACGGCGGGAGGTGACGCGGGTGTAGGACCATTCGACAGATTTGGAGGAAGAAATCGACGGTCATGAGAGATAATATCGACAAGGGAATTCGCCAAACACGCAGTAGCCTTGAAGGTAGTGAAGGCAAACATTTCTCCCTCTGCAAACGACGGTCAGACAATTACATTTAGCAAAACTCGTTTCGTTTGCTCACTGGCTATCTCGTACACTCCTTATATCAGGTGCATGGGAGTACTCGCAATTTACGCCTCGCGTGCACGTATCATGGTTGTAATACTAACAGGCGACCCTATTGCCGGTATGATAGTAGTCGAGGTCGTAGCTCATGGTCGGAAGGAAAAAGATGGATATTTCAATTTTTCCAATTCATAATTCAGGTGAGTCGGCGTCGAGCGGTGGTACTGGCTTGGTACCAGCTGAGTGGGAGTCTCGTAGCTTTGGTTGGTGGCTGCTTCCGTACAAGCTTCATGCCCTCAATAGGAACCATACGGACTCGTTAGACTGGTTCGAGTCTAGCGTGGCAGCACTGGAACAGGTTCGTTGCCGGATCTTCGGGGTTACGATCCGAAGAACCGGTTCCTTCACGGGCTCTTCCTTTTACATCTACGTTCGAATCCTGCTGTTCATTCGCTCCTCCTCTGAACGATCTACCCGCGACGGAAAACTTCAGCTCCATAATCAACAAGATCTCATCCCCTATTTGTTCCAATTTAACTGCAATGCTACATGCAGCGCGATTTTTTACTAATGCCTGGCGTCTTTTGGGAGACGTGTGCTAGAGGTCGAAGACGTGACAGTGTACGTCAGGATACAGGTGAAATACCCGACAGATGATGTGATTTTCATGCTTCTCGAGCTTTGCCGACAGAGCTGACGCTCGTGCCATTAGGGTTCGGTTTGACAGCTTGCAAGCCTAAATGCAAGCTTTTTTCGTACCGCCCGATCAATAAGGTCAGCAGCGATCGTAAGATAGGACACGAAGATGACGCGTTTATTGTCAGCGACTTGGTCTATACGAGCAGGGAGTAGTACGTCGAGCACCGGTGATAAATGGCTCAACGGATCGCACCCTAAATGACGATACATGAGTCTGAGTCGGGCCTCGAGCGAAGAATAGGCGCTATGATTGAGGAACGAAATACACTGTGGACGTCGTCATTCGATTCCCATACACGCGGACCGTTGCTGTACACACGTTCAGATACAAAGCAGGGTACTCTATCGTAGAGCACATGGCTCAAAGGACAGACTACGTTGGGATCCTGACTTCGTCAATGCTATATCTAACAATCAAGACCAGCCAGATAGCTGTAGAATACAATGGCCTGAATATTTCCCACATTATTAGAACTGATTTGGCGAAGTACAAGCCGCATTGACGTACCTTGCGGATGCAAAACGTCGACCTCTTGGACTTGCTCCTCCCTTCCATGTTCCAGTCCTTCTCAAAGTGCGGTCCGACCAACGAATGACGAGGTTCCTGGACGTTACACGCCCCCGATGCACCGTAACGTTCTCACAGTTCGTGACAGCTCCCTCACTACAAGCATCGCCCGCCACCTTCGCCTTCTGACCAACCACACCTGTCAGCAAATCCTGCTCATCCCTGATGACGCCGTCCATCATACGCAAAAATACCGTTGTGCCAACCAAGTACTTCGGAGGAGGGTAACGTCTCGTCAAACCGACGATCGTGATGGTCGGCGATAACCTGGACGTATCTCCCTGCAGCACGAACTGAACCTCTGAGCAAGTGCAAGCAGCTGGAACGCCAAGTTTTACATGCATATTCAGTGAGAAAGTGCGAGTAAGCGCTAGATGGGAGGAAGATAAGGTCCACATGTGCATACAGCTGTCGCTGACGAATGCGGGGCTACGTGGCGCTATATGCAGAGAAGTCGAAGATGATGGCTTGGCCGGGGATGGTGCCCAACTCGCGAGAAGATTCCCAAGGTAAAGGTGTCGATGGTTGAGCTTTGAAGGAGAACATTTTTGAGAGTGGTCGTCAACACGTGCCGACTCTTTGATGGGATACCACGCAGGGGTGTTTGTGTGTTACGTTGGACAGACATCCAAGTCCAAAGGGGGGCGAATATGCATCCTGTCATGTAGAATGGTCGTCAATCGATCTTGAAGGAACATAATCTTCTGTGCAACTGGTCCAATGATTTTGTGCTAGGGGATATACACCCTACAGTGAACGAGGTACCGGTGGGAGAGGCGGCTCCATAACAGATGCAGGATGGGACGACGAAGGTTCGGACACGAATGAACACAGGTCATTCGCCATAGACAATATGAGAGGAGATTCGGCGTGCGTCATCGTAGAGGGTGCTTCTGCCATCGACTTTCCGGTACTCGTCGTCCATTCATAGGCTAACGTGAAGGTTGAAGGTTGAACGATGGCCCCAACCACATCATCCCACGCTTGCAGGCGATATTCATCCCTTTGAGGACAAATCCAACACTTCGGACATGCTGCTTTTTTGAGACGGGGCGGCGCTCAACAAGATACGCTCACCGTCCGGGTACTCAATATCGATCCAAGTCTAGTGAATATCAGGCTGTGCGTAGTTCTCGTCACTAGTAGCTGCTGTCAAATGCTGGAAGAAACATCAGGCTTTGAAAGAAAGTAGAAAAGGACGGTAACATACTAGCAAATCTCGACCTTGAAGCTGAGAATTATGAAACCCGCAACTTTTGCTCGTCGCGGGGTGTACTGGCCACTAGGTCGGATGTGTCAAAGTGATGAGAAGCGATGAGCCAAGAACGGAAAGCCAACGTACACCGTAATTCCACACAAGAATGTATCGTTTGAAAAGACGAAGAAGACGATAATAAATCGCGATGTTTGGCTTTGCTCCCACTTTTCCGCAGAGAAGGCGTTCGCCATCGACGTCTGTGAAGACGATCATCGGAGTCGAAAGTGCTGATGATACTACCGGCCCGGGCACTAGAAATTCTGCGTGGTCACCTGCGTGGTACCACGCTGGCGTGGTGCGTGGCCACGCAGCCACGCACGTCACTCGTTCAACTCCGGTTGAACACAATAAATTTAATATATATATACTCCGCAATGCTCAGAAATCTTTTGTTAGATATCAGTATGTTTGTTTTGCTTTCAAACATGAATTATCTGGAGCAAGCATAAGTGGGTAGGAAAATAATTTTTGAGCCCAAGTCTTGCAAAGTACAGTGTGTGGAACTTCGGATTTATGATTTCTAGCTACCAGCACATCATAAATGTATGTATATATGATTCTGAGAGAGTCATACGTTGAAACTTTGGTGCTCTCTTGTTCTAAGTGCTTAAATTTTTTAAACTTGTGTTGTACACATAAATTACCCATGAATTTCGCATGAATACAGCTTCAATATAGCTTCAATGCATCGAGTACTATCCCAGTTGGCTATAAAACACACTAACAAAGTTACTTTTTTCTCTGAAATTTAACCCTCGACCACGCAGCTGACCACGCTCATGTACCACGCTGCCACGCTGCCACGCAGGCACACCACGCAGGCACACCACGCTCGACCACGCTGATCGGCCATGCCGCCACGCAGACCATGCAGGCACCACGCAGGCACCACGCAAGTACCATGTATGACTCCTCGCCCCATTTATGATGTTATTCATGCTGTGCAGTAAATTGAACAATATACCGGTGCATTTGATGTGTTCAACTCAAGCGGAACTAGTCAACTTACGATCGGTTCAGTTTTCCCCCACCAAATTTTGTTTCGGGTCTGCACTATAGGTATTGATTGTATTCGTATGATGTATTCTAGTCATGTGCTACTTCCCTGCAGTTTTAACTCAGAATTCTGCTAGGTTTCTTGAGTTGGTTCCTTGCAGCGACAGTACAGCCTTCAGAGAGCATTATTATGCACGACAGCTTCTTTCAGCTGTCAAGGAAATCGGATTAATCATCATCAAGCTCATCGGTAAATGTCTTGCCAAGTTTATCAAACATGTCGACGTTTCTTAAGGATTGGCCGTGGCCACGACTCAGAGTAATCCTTGGGTTCCCTTGTAGCAGATCATTTGGGGGGCTCTTTCAGTCGATTCTGATGAGTCATCCCGTCCTCATATACATAACTAGGTCCTGGCTAACGTTTGGAAGTCAGCATGGCCTTGAGGTGAATCAAAAAAATATATAAATAATCTCTACTACGATATTTGATCCGACATTGACTACCCCTGTGAGTGACATGGCAACTACGGCAACCATGCCAATCAGGGCACGTCAAACCACGCTGATGACAGCTACCACGCAGCCATGCAGCCATGCAGGCTACCACGCAGAATTCTTTTTGCCCTACCGGCCCGAGTAGAGGCCAATGCTACTATGTGCTCGGGAAGAATGCCACATGGACGACCTGATACACTAACTCTCTGAAACCAGCACCAGAGCACCGGATGATGACTCATGATAGTCAAGATACAGAGCAAAGTGAAATAGAAGAGAACTCACAGTCAGTTTTTGCCATAGACACCATCCTACCACACTGAGTCTTGCCATCCATCACTTTGATTTAGAACACGACACTACATCTAGGTCAACAGCGTCTAGACAACATTACATTGAAGGACATACCGTCTCTCCAAAGCTTAGCCTGGACCGCAAACCCGAAATGGCACAGAGCGTTCATTCTCGGGGCAGTTTCCTTGCCCAAAGACAGATGTCGTCCAGCTCCATGACATGCCCCAACTCGATGGAACATAGAAAGTCATTTGGTTCTGCTGTCCTGAGCTGTTATTGTTGCTGATAGTGTATTTGGCAATGATACCTGATTGTTCTTAAGTCAATATACCATTCCTGAGAAGCACTCGATGACTGACTGTTATCTAAGAATGAAAAGAGCCATCTTGTCTAGTCTGTAGGCGGCCGTAGTACCAGTCTGAACTTGATCTATTGTCGAGTTCAGTGAGGGGTGCAATAACTGCGAAAAAACTATTATTGCCCACCACTAGAATCCCGGGCTATCCAACAAAGTCTCGCAGTGCAGTCCACTGATCAAATAGTGTTGGGATAGCAATCCCGAGCGAGTACAAGAAGGTACTCGAAGATTCGGCACAATTCAGCAGCAGCTGATTCAGACCATGATTTGGATATATTTAGTAATTTGTAGTAGATTCTCGAAGTAGTACAAAATGTATTTAAGGACAATGTCTCTCGCTCAAGAGGCTAATTAATTCTCTACTTTACATTCTCCTCTGCTTACTTACAACAGGTTATGGGCCCCGGCCATAACTGAACTACTCACATCGTTACATACTTCACACTCTCGTACTTTACATACACACGTAGAACCGCATGGATAGCCAGTCTGTGTATAGAATTGACCCCCTTAAGGGCCCGGAAAACTACCCAACATGGAAAATCAAGATGATCAATATCTTAACCGATTTAGGTCTAATTGATTATGCAGATGGTAGCCTGAAGGCCCCGGCAGAAGTGGCACTGGTGGCAGATTGGAAGAAGAGTGATAGGAAGGCTCTTTTGACAATAAGGTTGCAGGTCTCGGATGGCCTGCTGGTGTATATTGCTGGTTCTAAGACTTCGGCAGAAGCCTGGAAAGCTCTGAAAGATATGTATGAGTCCAGGGGACCCATGGGAATTGTCCTTGTTAGAAGGAAATTCTTCAGAGCTCAGTGTGAAGAAGGAGGAAATATAGAGGAACACATTAGGACAATGAGGTCCTACCAGGAGGAGTTGGCATCCCTTAAGCAGACTGTCAAGGAAGAGGATTTCTCAATCACACTGCTTACATCACTTCCGGAATCATGGAATTCATTCATTTCATCAGTGGATACTGTGGACTTGAAGGATTCTTACAAGCTGATTTCTCGAATTCTCCAAGAAGACATCTGATTGCGGGAAAAGACTTCTGACTTGACCACGGCACTTGCAGCACATGGCAAGAAGAAGTTCAACCCAAAAATCACATGTTACGGATGTGGAGAAACCGGTCACATCAGATTCAATTGCCCAAATGGGAAGAAGAACTCTGGGAAGTCTTGGAAGGGAAAAGGGAAGGGCCAGACTCAGGCACATGCTGCCAAATCGGATTCGGATGAAGAAGACTACGCATTTTGCATAGAAAATGTTGCACTCACCTTGCTTTCAGGGACGTCATGGCTAGGGGACTCTGGTGCATCCAGACATATAGTCAAGAATAAATTGTATTTTTCTGACTACACTGAGACCCCAGGACATGAAGTTATTGGCGTAGGCAAATCCAAAGGCTTGGGAAAGGGAACCGTTAAGATTAAAATGGTTGAAGGGGACAAGACTACTTCAGTTACGCTGAAGGACTGTGTTCACTGCCCCGAAGCACCATTCAATCTTATTTCATTAGGGTGCATCACGGATGCCGGGTTTGAACTCAAATTCAAGGAATCCCAGATGGATATTATCTCACCACATGGCAAGAGAATTGGCCATGGAGATAAGATGTCAAAACTGTACAGCCTTGACATCATTGCACCCGAAATAACCCAAGCTCATGCTATGAAACCGGCCCGATCATGGCAAAAGTGGCACAGAATATTAGGTCACTTAAATATGGGATCAGTGAAGAGACTATTTAGGAAGAAAATGGTCAAAGGTATGGATGTAGATGAGCTAGCCGAGCCCCAGAAGGATTGCAAAGCCTGCATACAGGCCAAGCATCATGCCAAGCCATTTCCGCACAAAGCTGAAAGGGACTATGCCGAAATAGGTGAAATAACATTCTCGGATCTGTGGGGACCAGCCCGAACTCAGGGTATCCATGGAGAAAGATATTACATAAGCTTCACAGATGGGAAATCCCGAAGGACAATGTTGTATTTTCTCAAGTCGAAACAGGGTACGGAAATTCAAAAGAAGATCCAGCAGTACCAGAAATACATCAAAATCCATAAAGGGAAGGACTTGAAGTATGAGGATTGATAATGGGAAGGAATATGTCAATGAGGAGGTAAAGGAATACCTCCAGGACAATGGCATTCAGTTGGAACTGACTGCAGCATATTCTCCATCCCAAAATGGAGTTGCCGAGAGAGTAAATCGGACTCTCGTGGAGCATGCACGTGCCATGCTTGAAGAACATCACTTGCCGAAATTTCTATGGCCCGAGGCAGTGGCATATGCCACGTACCTGAAGAACCGATCACCAACTAGAGCCATCAAGAATGATCTAACCCCAGAAGAAGTGTTTTGGGGTGCGAAACCGGATATTTCGACACTCCAGGAATTTGGTGTCAAGTGCTGGGTGTTGCAGCAAGATAACAAAAGGTCAAAACTCGACCCGAAATCAAGGGAATTCATTTTTACAGGTCTTACAGATGAATCCAGGGCCTGGAGATATTATAACTCTCATTCCAGGCAGATTCAGACCTCAAGAAATGTCATATTCCCTGATAGCAGCACCACAGAGCCTACAGATAATGACTATATTGTTTCCCACCCTTCGCTGCTCGAGGGGGAGTCAGGGTATAAAGTCAAGCAGACTCTGGGTGGAAATAATGATATTTCGGACAATTGCACGGATGCCGAGAGTGCCGAATCAAAAGGGGAAATGCCCCTTGATGCCCCGGCAACTAAATCCAAGATACCCATCTGGCGTGGGAAGATGATTGAGCCACGCGACAAATCGGCCCGGATCGCATCACTTACTCAACCGAGTTACCGGATCCTTAACAATCCAGCTGCACGGAGCACAAAACCACCGGAATGGCAGCACCTTGCAATAGAAGAACCTTCAGAAGCTGCAAATATTGCAGTAGACTATGCATGTGTGGGGGAGACTGCAGATAACCTCAGTGATGAGCCATTAAGTCTTGAAGAAGCCAAAACAAGACCAGATTGGCATCATTGGAAGAGAGCAATGGATGAAGAGTATGATCTATTGACTTCTCTAGGTACATGGCAGTTGGAAGAATTACCCCAAGACAGATCTCTTGTTGATTGCAAGTGGACTTACAGATTAAAAAGGGATGGTGATGGGAAAATTACAAGGTACAAGGCCAGACTCGTTGCGAAAGGATTTTCACAGATACCCGGAATTGATTTCTTCGAGACATATGCGCCTGTTGTTAGGCTGGATACATTCCACCTACTTATGGCAATTGCCGCACAAAGGAACTTGATCATTCATGGAATGGATGTTGTCGGAGCCTACTTAAATGGTAAACTCGATGAATCTATTTACATGGCACAGCCACCTGAATATTCAGATGGGAGCAGCAAAGCGGCACACCTTAGATTGATGCTATATGGACTCAAGCAATCTGGCTGAGTTTGGAATGAGAAATTAAATGCTACCTTTTTGGGACTTGGATACACCAGATTGATGAGTGATCAATGTGTATACATCAGACAGATGGATTCTGGACCCATAATCATAGCTGTGCATGTAGATGACATGACACTGCTTGCCCCGGATGATGAAACCATGTCTAACATGAAAGAAGAGCTTAAGAAGAAGCTAAATGTCATGGACATGGGGGAGATTCAATACATATTGGGCATGAAGATAGACAGGAATTGGGATAAGGGCACTATTACCCTATCCCAGAAGGCATGTATTCTCAAGGTACTCGAGCGAATGGGTATGAATGACTGCAAACCGGTCAAAATGCCTATGAACCCGAATGTACGGCTAGAGAAAATCCCCGCAGGTGATTTCCGAGGTGTCGACACAGCCACCAGACAGTATTACCATACTGGTGTCGGATCTCTGATGTACGCAGCCAATGGATCCCGGCCCGACATTGCACATGCCGTCACCGAATTAAGCAAATATGTGCAGAATCCGGCTGCTGAGCATGTCACAGCGCTCAAACGAGTTTTCCATTACCTGAAGGGAACTCTAGAAGTTGGAATTACATATGGAAGGACTATGGATGAACTGATACCTTATTCAGATTCAGACTGGGGAGAAGACAGAACAGATAGAAGATCAACATCTGGTTATGTCTGTACCTATGCAGGGGGAGCTGTTACTTGGAGTTCAAAGAAACAGCCCACTGTAGCCCTATCCACTATGGAAGCAGAGTATATGGCCCTTGCGCATACAACCCGGGAAGTAATTTGGCTACGAGCACTCCGAACCGAATTAGGATTGCCACCTGATGGTGCAACTACCATTTTCGTCGACAATCAATCAGCAATCAAATTTGCCGAGAATCCTATATTCCACGCACGATCAAAACATATAGACATACGACATCATTTTGTTCGCGAGCGCATGGCTTCAAATGAAGTCAAAGTTTAGCACTGCGCATCAGAGGAGAACCTAGCAGATATATTCACTAAAGGTCTATCAAGGCCACTACATGAATATCTATCTGAAGGTATTCTAGGGACTCGGAATTGAGGGGGAGTGTTGGGATAGCAATCCCGAGCGAGTACAAGAAGGTACTCGAAGATTCGGCACAATTCAGCAGCAGCTGATTCAGACCATGATTTGGATATATTTAGTAATTCGTAGTAGATTCTCGAAGTAGTACAAAATGTATTTAAGGACAATGTCTCTCGCTCAAGAGGCTAATTAATTCTCTACTTTACATTCTCCTCTGCTTACTTACAACAAATAGCCGCAATAAAACGTGGAGTCCTCGGACAGAATGATAATATCACTTTCGGTATTAGAAAGAAGGTAGCCATTCGTTTTCCGGAGCGAGCTCTTCAGCTATTGGCGTTGGTGGGTCGAAGGAGCGTCACTGTCACGAGACGTCACGAATGCGTCGATCGCGTGATTAGACCGGGCCGGGTTCTGGTCTGTTCAGGATTTTTCTCTTCCTCACTTGTCCATGATACAATAACTTACCTTGGCAGATATTCACGTACATCTGTGCTCGCTCTAGGTATCTCCAAGTATATACTTTGTCTCTAAGTCCCAGACCAATCAGGACATAGGATACAATTTCTCCAAAAACTTTCGTGCCGCAAGACTAATGTGCGTATCCGAATCCTGGTCAGCTGGCGAAGTATGCCCACTATAACAAATGAAGACTTTGCTTTCAAACCTAGAGAAAATACCCGCACCAGTTATGCCCGCTGAAGTACATATTAAGAGCTCTTTCTCGAACACTAATCTGATTTTCGTACATCGAGCGTCTTCGGTACCAACTCAGACTTGTACAGCGGAACGAGGCATTCCTCCTGCATGCTGGCGATTGCGCAGAGAGCTTTGACGCCTGCACCCAGGTTAGTTGCTCTATTTGTGCATTCTTTTGGCGCTTCTGATACCGGTTTTCAAGGCAAAATATCTCTGCAAAGATCGGTCTGATCCTGTCGTTTTCATTGATACTAATTTGCGGAGCGCGTCTTGCAGTCGTACGTGCTGTATTTCGGGTACCGCTTTTACTCACCTTGTTACAGGTACAAATTAGACTCACCGCTGGGCAGTATGCCAAACCCAAGAGTAGTCCGACTGAGACTATTGACGGGAAAGTGGTCACGAGCTTCAGGTGAGATCAGCATTGTATACACATTCGTTCTCTGACTTCTTTTTTTCTTCTCCAAAGGGGATAACGTCAACGGGTAAGTAGTCGTATGAATGGACGTGATCATATCCTCACCATCGGGCCGACTTGACCTAAATGATCATACTCCGGACCCTCAGCGCCTACTAAGGTACGCACCAACCTCATCTGCTAAACTTGAAATACTTATTTGGGTCATAGCGCCTACTCTCATTCTACGGCAACGCTGAATCATGTACAGGGATTACTCACCTCTGGATTCGCCTCGCTTCATCACCCGAGGGACAGGTCATTCAACCATGTCCGGTCCTCAAACTCAGGTAAATCAGCTACTATTTTATTCTGCTATATTCCTAAGATGCGGTGTAGAAAAGAGTAAGAGTTCATTGTCGATGGACTCTCCGATGCCCTCGGCTTCAGCCGAACCATAGGCGCAGAAAGATCAGCTCCGTTTGAACAAGGAGGTGGGAGAGGAACAGTGGGTGAGGTCGACTTTTACACGAGGTAATCCTTGTCTCCGTGTACAATTCTTTGCCGGAACTAAAATCGGCAATACATTCAGCCACGAAGGTTTGATGCTCGACTATGAGGAAGCGCTGACTCGGCCAGCACCTTCAGGATCCTGTCACTACAACACCTTCGTCCACTTTCTTTGGATTGGCGATCGTACCAGACGGCTGGATGGCGCCCACGTCGAGTATTTTTGCAGAATTCGTATTCCGATTGGAATCTACGTCGGGTCAAATGACCGATGATGAATTGGTAAAACATTTGGATGGTAGGACAATCTTATTTCCCGTCACTTTTTCCACGACTGAAGGAACAATGGGACAGTTGTCAACATCGAAGGAGCCGGGAAGGATAACACTGATCTCGCGGTATGGTGCAGAGAAGGTTAGTCATGTCTGATTCTGCGTATGTTCCGTTTATAATCGTTACAGATCGACGCACACCTACCAGGCCATATACAAACCGTGAAACGTTCAGGACATCCAGTCGTCTGGATCTGCGATCTTATGCATGGAAAGTAAGTGACCCAAAACGTCACCACGAGACGACGATTGCTCATACTTTACTCTAGTACTCTTATGTCGTCGACAGGCTACAAGACTCGTCATTTAAGCACGATCATTGGAGAAATCACGTCGTGCTTGAGGATCCACACATTGAGTGGGAGTTGACTGGGTGGAATTAGCCTTGAGTTTACTGGCGAACTTAACGATGAGGGATTCAGCGTTACCGAGTGCCTTGGTGGAAGTATGGGTTAGGTATTCCTAAGCTTGAATCTATTCAGTAATGCTCACCGCTTCCAAAAGATATAGAGTCGTCGAACCAAAAGATTTGTTTACTCTTGCAGACCGTGCTTATTGCGGACGGCGACGTCTGGCCTCATGATTGGGAATGCGTTCGAGTCGTAAATGACTCCGTATTGCTGGATCGGTGGTGCTAATTATTTGTGAAAATACGACACGAGAGAAATATAGCCACGAGTTCAGGGACATTGATGCAACAGACGGTCGCACCGGACCTCTTACTTGTACCGCGGCGAAGTTGAACGAAGAGGCCCTCTCACAGGTTAGCATAGCAGTGGAGCTATGAGAAGCAAAAATAACGACAACATCTCTGCACCATAACGTTTTCGGGGAGAAAAGCATTGCCGATGCAGTTTGTGAACGGAACACGGAAGTCAACCTAAAATCGGACATGTCTTCGAAAATATCGAGATCACTGTTCAGTAAGCAACCGTGAAAGACATGGACTAGCCACTGAGCAGCTTTGCCCACGAATGATGAGCCCATCTGCCATCCAATACAAAATGAAAAGCACCTTTTGTAGTTTCAATTCAGGGACGAAGGGTCGAAAGCTATCATATTAGTTCTGTATCCTTTGACGACGACCGTATCTTCGCAATAGTGGACTCTCCATCACTGTAGAAAGAGCAGTCTAAATTATGTAGTACATCTCCATGTAATCACTACCATCATTCGCTGTCTTATCCGACCACAATCAGACATGTTCTAAATAAGCTTTGTATACAAATACTTCAAGAAAGAAGTGTTTTGACTGAGGTATCAAGTCCGAGGGAATGAAGACATGCTACACCATCTGCCGAACGGAACACCGACAATTTCTCAAACCTCCCATCCTGTCTTATCTGTCCAACTACCCAGCGTTCCGGACGTGAAATTCCATCAGGCCGGCCGAGGAGTGTATAAAAGCCGTCGGGTATTGGATACATGTGGTCAGCGACAATTCTTAATGTATAGGGAGCTCCATTGGCTTTGTTGAAGACTACTTCTCCTTGTCGAGGTTTCAGTTCCTGAGGTACCTCACTCAAACCCCGTACATTTCCTGACTCGATCAAGGAACCCTGATAAAAGTCTGCGTCTGCGTCATCCGTCCGACAAACCATGAAAGCATATGGGTAGACAAAAGCAGCAATAACTTTGTTCAACATCAGTTGCTCCCAGGATGGGTGCCAACATTTCCTTCCATTCCCAGGCGCAGGATAGAAGAAGAACAGCTGAGCCCGAAACCGAGGATGCATGACATCTACAAGAACTTCCCATGCATCCGCAGGTGATTGTTTGGTATCATATATGGGGATGGAGCGCGTCTCGAGAATGTATGCCAAACCGGCAACTTTATCCAAGGGTTTTGTTGAGACCCGATGCTGCATTTCGTATGCAAGGTCAAGTATAGACTGGTATGGTGTGTTCGGCCGCAACGAGCCAAGTTTTTCGTCGAACCTCTTTTGAAGTTGCTTGTCCACGACGTCTTTGCCAGTCTTCCCCCCAATGATCGGGGTTGTTGTGATCTCCTGCAGCGTCCACGCACGTCGGAACCAACAACGATCATCCTCAAAATAGCCCGGTGGCAAATGCAGTGGCCGACCTAGACCGCTGAAGTAGCATAGCAAACACGAAGCAGCGTTCTCGTACACCCCTCCGATTGTGGGCACATCGAGCTTCCACTCCTCCAAGCGCAGATGCTCATTCTTCCCACCCTCCTGCCTCAAACAAAGCACATCCAGCCATGCATACTCTGCGTTGGGGGACCGCATCCACTCTGACCGTGCGTTCAACATCTCGATACGGACCAGATCAAGGTTGGCATCCTTTGGCATCGGCACAGGCCACTCGTACCCATTGATAGACGTCATCACATCCACACGCGCCTTCTCATCCACCCACGCATGCGATATCGCCCATGGTTGACAGCACACAACCCAATATGGCACAACCCGGTTGGCACGCAGATCCCACACCCGCCGAGGGGGCACAGTCCGCGTTGTGATCCTGCCATCGGCGAGCACGTTTCGTCGCATCTCCCTGTCCTTCTCTTCCCGAGTGCGTAATTGGTCTTCAATGGTTGGGATATCATTCCAATATGGGCGCAAATATGCATAGGCAGTTCCAAAGTCGACGTTTTGGGCAATATAGGATTCGAGAATCGAGATTACTAAGTCCAAAGGGTACGATGTGTTGAGCGTAGTGTTAAGCTTTTTTAAGACCCCATCAACACCGAGATCAGCACAGAGAGTGTCCGCCAGAACCGATGATATGGCCTCTATCCCCGTGTAAGACCTTTGCTTTAACACTGGAATCGTCGATTCGTCTTGGCCGGTTTCAGTGAGCGATGTGATACCAACTTTGGGGAGATTCTTGTACGGTGATACATCATTTTCTGCCTCCATAAGCTGTAATTTTATGCTTACCTCTTTGTCTGTGTTGCATTCGGAGCTACCACGATCTTTCGCATCGTAACCCAACACTTTCCCTGAAAGACCATCAGATTCTCCCTCTAGTACCGCGATGGCGACATTAACGAGATCCTTCCGACCAGCTCGACAAATCCCCGACTCCACATGTCCTGCAACAGTCCACCTATCCTTCTCCTTTGCAGCACCATCCTTCCTCCCTGCTGAGCATCCTTTGAAAAAAAGCTCAAGCACTCCCTTCCCTGCCTCCAGCTGTCCTTCTTCGAACCCATCACGATATCCAGTTTCCCTCCCCCGTTCAAATGCGTCGTCGGCCTCCGTATCCTCCTGCATACTTGCTGAGATTCCTACATCCACCTGAGCTTGTCGTCCCACAGTGCCATCCCTATCAAGTCGACGCCCACTAGCAGTAAGCTTTGCAATAGCGGCATCGCAGCTCTGCTGATAGTGAGCCTGCTCCATCTCCCTAGATGCTTCGAGACGACCATTCTCCTCACCCAAACAGTATGCATGCCTCAGAAATCGCGTCAAAGCCTGCCTTGAATCCTCTCCAGCCTCCTGTGCATCATGGAACTCCTTCACAGCCTGCGAAATTTTAAAAAGCGGTGTCGGCGCCGTTTCAGAGCTGAGTTTTGCTGTCGCATCAAGCTGTTGCTGTGGAGTAAAGCCAGCAGCTGTCGTCGTGGCGACAGACTTCTTCCACTTCCTCTTCCTCTTCATTGTGGCAGTAGAGTCCACAGGTAATAGAGCCGCAGATAGAATCACTTCGTCGGCAGTAATGGCCATTGTTGTAGAGCGTCAAGTGTAGAGTGTAGAGAAAATAGAGTGAAGACAAATGAGCAAGTGAGAGCCGACACGAAAAGCTGAGTCTGAAGGGGTGTCGTCGAATCATGTAAGTTCTCAGAGACACATCACCTGAAGAGAGCTTAGTCGTGCTGTACAAGAGGCGAACAGTGTTAGGGCCTTTACCACGTGATACCAATCAATGAGGCTGTCAAAAGGCTATGCCGAAATATATTGTACCCGTAAACGACAATTCATATGCATAAACTGCTGTCAATATATCTTCGCGAGTTCCATTCACACTACATGTCTATTTGTCCAATTTCGTTGGCTTGACACCAATGCTCTTAGCTCACCAATTTTGCCTTTCGCCAATTTTTCGCTATCGAATGAGACGAACACCTGACGGAGGTTCTTAGCCAGGTATACCAGCATGCGAGCCATGAGAACATTTCGGAGAGCTTACTCGTGCTAAAAGTTGTAGGCGTTTTCCGCAGTGCCAACACCCTCAATCCAGATTTTTATATTCAAAGCGGTCCCGTGAGACGGCATCATGGGCATCGTCTTCCAGAGCGGCACTTTCCAAGATCCTCAGCTGCCACCTATCGCGCAATTTATGATCCGTTGGAAGGGATGGAGATAGATGGGGAAGATTTCCTTACGAAGACTTGTGCGGTCGTGAACGCTGCATATGCACCGATTAATATTCAGCCTCGTCGACGCATTGACGGACCACGCTGGGTGAACGGGCAGTTGGTACTTCCCCCACGTCGCCACTGCTCCTGTCCATATTAGCATATATACCGAATATATCCCTGAAATTTGCTGAATATTATGTTGGAGTTTGAGCATAGAGCCGTTCGGTTCCGCGACCAGTTTACAGCCTCAAAAGGTGCTAACTTCCTTGTGCTACTCCTACGTGCCGACCTGAGCAGATAGGAAGGAGCCTCTCCCGTGTGGCAAACTTCCCAGCGAACAACTTCCCCACCATCGTTTCCGTGCATCTCAATGACAAGTACCTTTTCTGCACTCCGGTTATCAACATTCATGTGCACAACTGTATTTCGTCGAAGCTTATCTTACAGAGCTCGGTACTGGGCTTGGAATTTTTCGCCATGGTGGTGCTCGTTTATGGGCTCGCCCATGCTGCAAGTCACACATATCACTTGGGTATCCCCGATCTGACCCCATGATTCGTGGACCGTGAAGATGATACCGGAAATCCCCTCGAGACGGCATTCTTTGGGGATATTGGCTTTCTAGAGCGGTACCGCCCAAGACTCAGTTTCCAGCTATCGCGTATTTCATGACCCATTCTCCTGCCGGAAAGGCTTACAAAATCGGTATGTCTGTTCAAGCATTCGTTTCAGGATGCAGGTAGGTAAGATGTTTTTGTGCAGATATTGAACAGGTAGAAGCAAGGATTACGGGCTACAGTCGGTCGTATGGCTCCATTTGATTTGAATGTGTTGGAAGAGATGAAGATAGATAGGCAGACTTCTTTACGCTTACCTGTGCATCTGTGAACGCTGCATATGCACCTGTAAACATTCTGCCTCGTCTGCATTATCACGCACCATACAGACGTAACTGAAAGTGTAGGGTCGCGTCTTCTTCACTAGTGTCAATCAGGGTCCTATTCGCTACAATTTTACGAATCTATTATTGAACCTTGCCTTAAAGCACTATGTAAGTTAAACAGGCCGTTTCATATTGGCATATATACGGAATTAAGTCTTGAAATTTGCAGAATACTATGACCTTTGTTCCTCGCATAGATACCCTCTCCGATCAAGACTCGGACGCGTGAAATTCACATGAAATCTTCCCACATTCCTGCCCCTGAAGTGACGTACCCATCTCTGAAAGGAGGAAAGTTGAAGAGGTGGATTGACCCAAGACCCCTTCACTACTTCGATGTTCACAGCACGCAATCTAGGGAAGGGATGTTGGACAAGTGCCGAAGCAATGTTGTTCCAGCCTAGCCCTATTGGCGCGACCCAGGAGAGTGGGACAGTCAGTGACAGGGTTTCCAATTCACGTGAGTTGCCAGAAGCTTCCTCAAGGAGGATTTCACTGAGCGTGCTATGTTCACCACTCCAAGCAAAAATCTGTAAGTGTTTCAGTCGTCTGATCGGGAACTGGAAGGGTGTTCCTGGACTAGAGAGTGAGTATTCAAGTGTAGGATGGTTTTACAAAGAACTACATACCATGTCCTTGCCCCGAATCTCCTAAGTAGATGGTTAAATTAACTAGCCGGGGGCTCCTCTGTATGAGATCGCTGAGATCGTGGGGTTCGGGATCTCTGACGGATGCCACACATAACGAACGAAAGGATATGGGGCAGTCATCTTCAAGGAGCGAGGAGAGATCGGTTGCTGTTTCGATTTTGAGCCGCTCGACTTCAATCTCACGTGTCACAGGGCGAGGAAACCGTGAATTATGAAGGAAAGCGTTATTTCGAAGACTGAGATCCGTTACTGATGGTGAGATGGTAAAAAGGACTCCAAAATAGTCGCTCCGTGATTGGAACACTATGTTCGCGATCTCTAAGACCTGCAGGAGTTTTAGTGACGGTCGGAGGATTGTCAAGTTTCCGAGGGCCCGCCGTTAAACTTCACGTCACGAACAAGAGTAGTCCAAGGTAGTAATTCTGTAGAAATGTCCTCGCTCAGGCCGTCGAGAGTGATCCTTCGTAGACATGGAACAGCCGGTGTTCGGTCCTTGAAGTCGAGGAGGAATTTGGGAGCGGGGCGGTGGTCGCCATGTATCAAGAAGTTGCGGAAAACAAAAGGAAAACAGTCGTTGTTGAGAATGGTGCACGTTAAAGACAATGGTTTTATTTCAGCGATGGTGAGGTATGAGAGGATTTAGAGGATTTCTGCGAGGAGCTCTGGAGGGAGTCTTTGGATGGGGGAATGGGCGCCTTGTGAGAGCACTGAGAGGCCGGAGTTCGCCATTGTAGACTGAGATAGGATTAAGGAAGGAGGGGGTACGGGTGGGTAGCTTATATAGAATATTTTATTGAAAGACTGCGATAGGGCCAACGAAGTATCGTGATTGTTGTTCCAAAGACAATGATAAAAGGACAGGACCAGTTACCATGTAGAAATTGCCTTTTGTTGCTTTCTGGCACCTTTTATTGTTTAACAGCGCCGTTACGCTATTTGGACTACGGAACATCATTCGGGGTAGCTTGATGTTTCGAGATCGCGCCCAGAGGACCAGGAGGTAGAAAATATAACCCAAAGCCCAGCGCACTTATTCAGTTACGTATCAATTTGGGTCCTATTCGCCACGATTTAACCTTGCTGTGAAGATCCTCTGTAAGAGGAAAAGTATTGACAATAAGAGCTTATGACTTACGGCTGTTGATCCTATTAAAATGGACATCGTGAGTCTACAGATAGGAATTCCGGAATCGTGGCACCTTTGACGCCCAACTTCTCTGGCAAAGTTCTGCGCGGGTGGTTTCATTCCACGCCTTCAGAAACTGGCAGTTGCAGCGAGATGGGGTGGCATTATCTTGGGGTACCTTGAAGTCGTAGAGATGAGGCTCAAAGCACAGCTGCTCCAGTCGCTATGCGCAAGAATGTACAACTTACCTGAGCCAGAGTGCGTTAAGACGAATTCTCCCCAGCTGAAAAATCGAAACACTGACCACGATTCATTTTATGTACGCTGCTGCCTTAATGAAGGTGCACGCCTCCTGACTAGAACTGTAAACATATCATTGCCGAGTTCAAGAATGCCACGACGTGACCAACGAACAAGTTCGAACATGGACAAGCGAGCTGTTCACAACGAAGATGTGAACCAGAAATCGTGGACGAAGGTTAACTCCCCGAGCTTTTGATATAGCGTGCTTGTTTCTGGTGACACGATGAAGAGGTATCTTCAGAAACCGGTCGCTTTGGTACGGAGCTATGGTGCAAGAAGCTAAATTAAAGAGGTTCGATTAGCGTCATGACTTGGTAAGACGAGAAGGGTGAAGTGGCATCATCTTACCAGTCTCGTCCGTATTGTCAGAACTCCAGACTACAAAACTTGTCGACATGCGGGATCCTTTGGCAGCGCATTGACGAAGACTACGCATTCGTCGAATAGAGACATCCCGGCATTATGCCTAGAGTCATCGCCTCAAACGGAAATTCGACTCAACAACGGATAATGTGTCAATATGACTGCAAGGCGGCGACAACGTCCAGTCGTGAAGTTCATCCTTAACGTTATGATTGCTGAACAACCAAAAGATGCGACGGCCAAACCTTTCTGGAAAAAGACCTTGTTTTTCGTATCTCTCTGACAAAAACACAACGGTGGTCCACGATTCGAGTAAATTTAAACTAAATAAGAAAGTCAGAGAAATACCAGTACGATAGATCACTCCTATCTATTAAAGCTACTTTCCTTCCTTGCGATTTGTCGCAATGTTCGACGCTATATCCATCTTCCCAGCCTCGAATTTCTTAAAAATGGTCTCAGCCATGCCAATGGGGACCTCGGGGATACCGTTAATCAACTGGGGCATCAGCTCTCCGATAAAGTCATCAAGAGACATCCAATATTTGGAAAGCTTCTCCGTCATTCCGTATGCTAAGACCCACAATCAGAATGAAAATGGAATGGCAACGTAAGCGCGTACCATCATGCAGCTCTGATTCGACCAGGCTGCGAGTTTTGACGTCAGCAACGAAGGTACGGGATTCAGAACTACTACTCACGGAGGAATGACCTCGACAACGTTGATGTTCGTCCCGCTCATTTGCGCGCGAAGAGACATCGAGAAACTGTGGAGGGCGGCTTTCGTCGCGGAATAGTTGGGCACCCATGCTGCAGGTACCATGCTGAGGCCCGAGGTAACTATTATGACGGAACAGTTTCGTCCTTGTGCCTGGATAGACGTCAGAGACGCGTCTATATGCAAATGCCAAGAGAATTTCGAACTTACGGCAAGTTTTTGGAGATGGGGAAGAAGATAAATGACCGAAAGGACGACAGAAGTGTAGTTGACATGGATTTCCTCGTACAAGTCTGTATATATGCGTGAGCAAAATGGGGTCAAAAATAAACTGCAACACATACTATCGATATTGAGCGCCTCGGAGTTGGTGAAATCAAACTCGTGTTGTACTCCAGCACACAGAATAATGGTGTCCAGCTGTGGTCACGTATCGGTCGTTGCGACCTCGAAAGAGACGTAGAACGCTCACCTCAGGATATTTCCCAACTACATTGTTCAAATCCTTCTTCAACGCGTCTCTCTCGTTCCGGAGGTCCAAGCTCACGGTTTCCAGTCCGCGGTTCGCGAGTTCCTGTAGTCGACTTTCACGCCGGCCCGCTGCGATGACCTGAGGCTTCGAAGGGAGCTCAACGATAGCCAAGGCGAGCCCACGGCCAATGCCAGACGTCGCGCCAGTAATGAGAACGGATTTGCTGGAGGATATCCCGGCTGCAGACATGGTGGTTCGTGGGAGAGATGTAGAAAGGGGTGCCCTGAACCCACGAGCCACCTTTCTCAGGTAATAATGCCGATGACGCGCAGCGGGCTATGCCTGTCCCGACGTATATGGGTCATGTGTATCAGCGCACGGATATGACTGGGCCTATATAATGGAACTGGAGTACGTCGTTGCTCGGGTCCTTGATCTATTCAAGGGCGCATCATTTTCGCTGGCGCTGGGAAACCCCGAGTTAGCTGAGACCATAGCGCAACAATCGAGCCTAGTACACTTACCAGCACACAAGAGACTTCTGAACATACGACGAGACGCGTCTTGACCTTCATCTTCCCCTTCCCCAATCGCGTGATGTCGGCCAGGGCGGTATCATCTTCAACCGTTTCCCCCGATATCATTGTGTCCGCGTATACGTCCCAAGGGTACGTCTATACTGGTAGCTTCCTCCGCGCAGTGTGCGAGGATTCGAAAGTCAAAGAGGTCGGTGTTCTCATCGCAGCACGGTCGGGACGAAGACTTTGACGACGGGAGCTGCTGTGGAAAAAGCTAAAACACCGAATACAAATAGGTAACAGCGGCAAGGGGGCATATGAAACCGGGATAGCCAAAGCGATCGTCGTGGTTGTGTTGCAGGAGAGGGTCTAGAATTTTTCAAATTCACGCGAGCATCACGTGGACGGTCCCTTCTGATTATTTTCCGATTAATTCGGCGCGTTTTCCTCCCGTTTTCTTCTTCCGCTACGCATGATACCAAATCGTACAGTAAGTGTCGGTCCTTTGGACGACATTTATTATTTTGAGTTCCCTTGTCTCAGCTTCTCCTAATCTCCATCACGAAGATACCTTTGCAGCGCCAATGTTTGACGCTTATTACCGAAGCAGGAGGCATCAAAGCCAGATCTCTTCATGGCAGAACATGTCCCATACAAACGAGTCGAGTTCGCTGATCACATCGAGCTGCCGATGTTCTCAGACCCGTCGAAGTATTTAATGGCGAAGTCAATGTCTGCTCCTTCGGCCTTTTCCAATGACATCGCCCACCATCGTGCCAGAGAATACGACGGCGGCTCGATTGAAACAGATTTAAGGCAGCTCACATCAAGTGGACGGCACATATTTTCTTCACAGATTGATGAGTATATCAGTCTCGCGGAAGCCAGGAAATCACAACACACCCCAGTTAACCGGTAAGGTACATGTTCCCATTTCCAGGTTCTCTAATGACATCCTTGCCAGGTCCATCAGTCCCCGAACAAGCTCCATCTGCACACTAATGCACATCGTAACCTTGAGCCTGCGAAGCTTATCCAGCTTGACCCGCAGCAAGAACATCTCTACTGTGCGCGAGCTTCCTTCCATGTCTATCTCAAGCTCTTCAATTCCCAAATACACTGGCGCGGCGTCAGTTGCGGAGAATGGTGCTGCGACTACTGTGCCTAGGGACAACGACTTGAGATGTGGGAACGCACTGAGCATGTCAAGGAGATCGGTTTGACAATCGAAGTGCGCATAATCAAGCCTGAGGGTGGTTATGCCATCGGCGATAGAGGATAAGGCGCGCTCGAAGGAAAGAGTAGTAGGTATGCGGGAGAAACTTCTCCACCGCAGTGCCCCAGCGGTAAAAGAGATGAGGTTCGGCAGCAGACGAAGAATTTCTTGTAGGGATGGGTCCCGACATACCCATTGGCGGTCGGATGTGTTTTGCCAAAGCACGCTGTCTATCATTGCGTGCAGATGTACAGCAGCCTGGCGTTTGTACCTAGGATCGGCGTCGATCTCTAGTGACTTTACCAGAAACGCGATATTCGGGTTGCCCAAGATGAGCTGGCGGAATCGCTTGCATAATGTCGGAGTAGAGAGGATGATATGTCCGAAGAAATGGAGCCGAGAACGAAGGAGAAAGTTTTTGGAGACGAGGGTACACGACTTGAGTGTCTGGCGTTCATAACGGAGCTCATCAACGACACTATCCGTTAATTCTGGTGGGAGGTGCATTCTGTCAAGGAGATGACCGTTATCGACAAAGCTCAGTACCAGCCAGTGAAGCATGTGAAGGATCACACATTGTTAGGCAGCGGCCGCGACTCGCGAGCTAGACCGTTACCCTGGTACACACGGTAGGCGAACCGCGGCTTCATAACTCCGAGGGATAATTTACTCTGTTTGACAATCTTATACGTGCACGAGAAGGGAAGACGATGATATTTGTTACACATCGATTTGGTCATTTGACAAAGGGTGCTGGCCTCGTTGTGTAGGTTCTCCTCTCCGTTCCATGTATCGTAGGGTCACTGCTTCTGCTGCACGAAGCTGTATGAAAAATGGAACAATACCCGAAGTTGGTACTCATGAGGAGCTTATGGAAAAGAAAGGAGAATATGCGAAACTCTACAACATTCAAGTAAGCACATTTATAGACAGCGATACGGACAATTCTTGACTTCAATTAATCTGTATGAAAATTTACCATCTCGTTCACTTATTTAATATCTGTAGAATGCAAAGCTCGTGTAATTCCACTGAAGTGGCTACATAGTATTAATCCACTGGTCACAGACATTCATTGGCGTTTCCACGAATCTTTGTTTTTATAGTTTAGGTGCCTGGGGCCTGACCGTCATTCTCGGGTCTGTCCACTGCAGGTATATCAGCACGACTCGATAGTATCTATCATTGACTATTCCACGATACAATCAGTAAATATGATTGCCCCTGACTTCAGGTCGTGCCGTGAATGTATAAGATTTCATCTTGAATATTGAGTGCTAAACGACGAGAGAGACCTTTAATCCCCGAAACAATAGGCTTGCAGTGGGAGTCTACTCGCGTCTTGTGGCCTCGAACCCTCAAGCGAAGGAGACAGTTGGGCAAATGTTATTTGCCAGGTGTTGTACCATCGCTGTAGACAAGTGAGCGCACGGCGATAATGTTGAGGATGAAAGGACATACCATTCTGTTTCAGCGCATCTGTAATCTTCAACACCTCAAGTGCCACTCCGTGCTCATACAATCGCTCCAATGCCTGGAGGACACAATCGGCTAAGACATCAGGGTCTGCCTGCTTGTCCAGGAAAAACTCGTAATTTCCTAGAGTCAACGTTACAATCTTCAGCTGGTCAACCTTGAGGATACCCTCGTCTATCAAGATACCAAAATACTCGAGAACGTAGATGAGTGACACGCTGCTCATATCTATATTGAGGATCCGTGGGTGCAGAGATCCGCGAAAGGAAGATTTCTGATGGATAGTCCGGAAGGTGCGGTGGAAGTTAACCCAGCTAATAGTGAGCTCTTGTAAGGTCGACGGGGAATACGCGAGGAGAGACTCAAGCATCGCGGGTGGGAAAGAGTCGCAGTTGGTGCCTTCCTTGAGTCTGATGGCTGTAATGCGCGCAGGAGAATCTGTTATAAGAGCAACGGTGTCATCCATCAGGCTTCTCCAACGATAGGTAGAGATGGAGACCGAGCGTGCTTTGTGGTACTTGGATATGCAAGCGAGGATAATACCTATATCGGCGCATTCGTGGAACGGGAACTGGAGCACGACATCGATGGATTCCTTGGCATCGAGTCGCTTCAGCATGTGTTCGTGAGCCGAGAGGTTCTGTAAATAGGGAAGGTATATGGAGTCGGTTGGGAAGTTCCACCCGAGGATAACGGTCTCAGAAGCAGAATTAGTTGCAGACATGGGGGGAGGGGGAGGGATTAATTGGGGATTCGATGATGATGTGGATGGCCTTTAAATGTGAAGGCAAGGATGCCACGTTGTTCGCCTAATACAAAAAGCTGTGCGGAATTGGCCACTAAAGCAAGGTCTTCGTACATCGGCATGCGGACGGTTACGTTGCGTATGCGACGATCGATGCTCGAACACCATCTGTGAGACCCGTCACATTTCTTAGGGGTATAATTCTTAAAACCAACTTGAAGACGCTGGTGGCTGACCCAATTTTCGTCTTTCCTGTCGTCTTTCCAGACGCTGCGACCTTCATAGAGGAGGGGATGGAAGCTCGAAGAAGTTAGAATGAAGAAATATCGCATCGATCGCATCTACGTTACCGATAAACCAAGAACCTGTTTTAGATAACAAGGCATTGCCGGTGGCCATTCTTGGTTTTTGCGTGAAGGAACGGCTGTGTACCAAAGAAACAACGATCTCCGAATGCGGCAGTTGACTTTGACGGTGGATCCAGCGAGTAGGCAGCTGCGCTCTGATTGAATCACCCACAAAAATGGTAATTTGACATGGACGGCCATCGGAAGCTGGTCGTGGGAAAGTTTTGGGAAGGCTTACAAAGTGCTTTTCGGTTTTGGTCATTGCCGACAACGATCGACTCATCGGCAGACTCGGCTTAAGGGCGCGCCTCCAAAACACCGGCATCGGGAATCGGGACCGGGCTTTTCCTCTTACTTCCATCATCCTTCTTCGTCGCTTGGCACATCCCTCGTATACGGCGAGCATCGGAACAGGGTATTCTTGCTGAGGCGTAATTGTGAGTCTGTTCATGCGTAATACTTCGATTGACTTCGATTTACCGTGATAGAGGGACTGCAATCGCCGTAAGGGAGTGGGGAGAGGAGGATGTCGCATAATGAACATACAACACGGGACTTGTGTATCCCGTTTCATTGAACTCGATGGATGCTTTTCATACCAGGTATTCAACATTCAGGCCACGGCGGAGCCTGGATCTGATCCTATCAATCTGCCGATTTGTAAATTGTGTGCCTTCTAGTTCATGGTACCCTCCTTCGCAGTGTCTAACAGCAAAATACCTTGCCGTCTTTTTGGTCGCGGGCTTTAATCTAGACTGCGCTGGTAGCTGTCGCCAGTAAAATCGAGGACCACAATTGCGTTTGCATATATCCCCCTTTGTCTTCGTCTATTGGATGTATCGTAGTCCGAACTACGTTCAGGCGCACAATTATTCTGCAGCTCTTGTTGACTGGTTTACTGACTGATTTATCTGGGATCTATGCTCGTCTGTCGGACTATAGATTTTGATCATTCATGGTGAGTGCCCTATCTATGTATCATCCCTTCTCTTATGCGTGTTCCAGCAAAAGCGATGCTCTGATCTGCGCGTGTATGAACCATTTCCAATCCTCAACGTGGGCTTTTCTGGTGTTGTCGCACTTATGAGGGGTACGGTTACTGGCTACATCAACGTCGCATATCAAAAAAGTGCGTTGCCGATACAATGTCGAGTTCCGCAAATTCCTGTGGCTTGATTCTCCACTAACGATGACAATGCGTTGCCTTACTAGCGGGCAACCGTGTAGTTCGTTAATATATGGCTACTATCTACTCGGCGCAGCCACGGTCACCTTCTGAAACCGTCTCGTCATTGCTTGATTGCCTTTCTGCTCGACGACTGAACGTGAATCGGAAGAATGTCTCACGGTTTTCCCGAAGAAGCGAAGGCGCGTGCTCGTACGGAATCAATGCCCCAATGAAAATCGTCTGTTCACAGACTTGCAGGGGCAGGAGGCGCACCCCTCTTCTACGTTTTTCCCGGCGACTTAAACATATCTCTCGGCGGATCCTTTCTCGCGGATGACATACATATGACAAATGGTGGATGTCATCGCTACTCCTATTTCAATGATCGGACTTTGCCCTTTCCAAAACTTGCGAGTCGTTCAACGTCGTCTGTAAGGAACGTCGGAACGTTCAGCAAATTCGATAGCCCATACTAGTACTATAACGTTGTCTGTGTCCGCTGAAATTCCACGCACTGTGTATGCGAGGCCTACATGACACCATATGCCCTGTCATCCACACTTGATTCCGTTGTTAATTTTCATTCGCCTGCGTTATCTGTGTCCTGCACTGTCTCCGTGCACTCTAACTTACTCCTTGTCTTTGCTTCTCCAACGCTTAAGACCTCTTTCGGAATGGAGGGAATTCTGATTTAATTTTCCACCAGGAACCTGACGACTTATGATCCTCTTTTCTTCCGCCCCGGCGTTTGTATTTTTCATTGTCTCCGTGGTCGGGAACATCTGACCGTAACGCGGCGAATAATCACAAGGTCCATGTCAGGTTCGATTATGGAGGTTCTTGCGATGATTCGGCTCTCGCCCTGGAGGTGATAACTATAGTGCATGACGAATGATTTCACACCAATCCAAAATGATGTTGAGTCATAATGAATGCCAGAAGTTTGATTTGTCTATTGGATGGACTGAGAGCTGACGAAAGCACTGATCTCTTCAGTCTCTTGCGCTCCGTTGCACCCGAGCATTTACCCAAGGTTACTTGATCCCCCTATGTTCCCAAATTAGAACGAGAATGCTGTGCACACGTGACAGGTGACAATGGCCTGTGCGTGGGAATTGATTGGGCGTTGTATCTTCTTGCTCCCGTCATCGTTGTTTGCCGAAATCTGCGCATTGACCACCGTGCTTGGCGTCATTGGGAACCATGTCCTCGTCGTCGACCACCGTCAGCCCCAACGTCGGGCCATACAAGGGCAAGATAACCCACAGATCCTGGGCCCAGCTCCCTGAAGAGCTCGTCAGGTGAGAGTAACGCCATTGTTCTGTTCGTCGTCGCGTATTCAAATTCGAATTCCTCGCAGGCAAATCGCTACTTTTTATATACTGGATATGTCGTCAAGTCGTACTTACCCTACGATGTGGGACTTTCGGGAGCTCTGGCATGCCAGGATGGCCTATACAGCAATACGCGACGGGATGGAACTGGAGAGAATCATGGCCGTATGCCCACAGTGGCTCAAATCTCGTGAGTGCGAGTTCTTACCAACTTTGGATACGTTCTTGTCTTCCCTCCCCGCTCCGTATCTGGGACTTTTGGGACGCCACCACCAGTGTCGATCCTTGTGGCGAGGCGACTTTCAATCTTACCGATACTATTATCGGGATCCTTGGGAGGACTTTTATTTCTTCGTGCATTCTGATTGGCGCGAGTTGACAAACGTGGCTGTTGTCGGAAATGGTTCATATTTGCTACGCTGCGGGGCGCGACTTAGCCTTTGCCAAGATGCTGTTGACGGTAGCCGTGATCCTGTGCGACCAACACCTTGCATATCCCCGACGGACCCTCGGTTGCCGTCTGTATCATTACTTGTGTCACCTCCCTTGTTGTATCACAGCCGTCGTGATCCTTTTTTTCTCCTTCGTTCTTTCGTTTCTTCGTATTCTTTATGTGAAATATTTCGTGGCGTCTGATATGCATCTTTTCTAGTGGAAACACATCTGTTTTGGCATCATGCTGTCAGCGTCCTCGATCCGGTTGATGTCCTCGGACACTACGCGTTCGTTGCTCCTCTGACCACCGCCACCACCAATAGCTCAAATGGTCTACCATATCCTGAACGTCTTTCCCCCTACCAACACTATCGCAATATCCTCAGCTACTCATGCGCCATTTGCCGGATAAATTACCCTCATATCAACCACGGTCTTGGCTTAGCAAAGCGCGCTGTGCGTTTCCCAACTCTGGGTATCGTAGGCATCTGCCGCGACCACGATCGCCACAAGACGAGCTACTGCGGCGTTTGTTATCGGGAAGCCACCCGCGAGCGCGACTTGAGCCGTGACCGTGTCGGGTGCATGTCCAACGAGGATCCCGAAACGTGGCCCGGTATTGATACGACGTGCAAGCAGTGCCGCAGAGATGGCCTGTTTCGGAGAGCGTATGCACGAATAGAAGATCAGGAGGCGCTTGGGCTGCTGGGGTCGAAGGATATCGATGATGAAGCGAGGGCTGCAGTTGAGGGCTTCGTTACATTTGCTGATGGTTCCGTCCGGCGTACCCTCGAGACGGTCCATGATAGGTTGTGGTTGAAGAAGCAAACGAGGATGCGCCAGTTTAGGTCTCTCGTTGCTGCGAATCGTTATGAAACACGGGAGGACGGTCTTCAGCAGCTGTCTGCCTACCGAGCAGCAATGCGAGCTCACGAGAGCGACGAGGACCTCGACATGGATGGGAGTGATTTCGAAGAGGAAGAAGAGGAAGATCCCGAGATCGAGCAACGGTCGTTAGAGGACCACAGTGCAAAAAGTATGGCCTTGGGCGACTGGGCACGGAACCGAATATTGGATGGGTTCTGGGTAACCCCGTGCGATCAATGGATCTCTGGTACGATGCTAGAGGTATCCCGCGCCGAACATCCCTGTCCATGGACGCGTGGCGATGAGGACGACAGCAGCGAGGAGCGTCCCCGGCAAGCAACTATCATGGGTGACGTACCACCGTCGTATAGTCTGTGCGAGCACGCGAACTACGCGTACATGAAGGAGCTCCGGACACTACTCCTCCCGCCGATGAAGAACATCGTCCGGAGACTGGTCATCGAGTGTGCGGCTGATGGGTGCGACGCGGTCAGGAAGGCGTGTAAGATGACCTTGGACGACGTTGTCCACGAGCTCAAGGACGAAGCAGTTTGGTTTGACGGATTCGACTGGCTAGAGAGGAGGAGGAACGATCGCCTAGAGGCACGCAAGACCGAGCAACGAACGAGAACGATGGAGGACAGCAGCAGTAGCGACGACTCTTCGCTATCCAGCAAATCTGATGGATCGACAACCAGCCCAGTGCTATCGACATCGACATTACAGACGACGCCATCCCCGCCACCTAAGGAGGCTATTTTGATCCCAGTATCACCTATCCTTGATCCTCCACGGCTGTTGAGACCGATACCCTATATTCCGGAATCGCTGATCCATCTGCCGGAGCAGAGTCTGGAGGTTTTCCAAGGAGTGAGTCCCTCCGTATTGATTTACCGTCGATTCTGACGTGATTGATGTTGCAGATTTGGAGAGATGCCTGCCGGCCGCTGTACCACTGCCGGTGCAAGATATGTGAGCGAGCCAAGGCCGCGGAGGGCGTGGTCCAGATAGCACCCGAGGATGCTGGTCAGCCTGTTACGGCTGCAGCAGAGATTCGTCTACCGTCTCCTGAAGTCAACGAAGCCGACGCTGAGGATGAGGAGCTTGATTACGATTCATATTACGACGAAGAGTTTTACTCTGAGGAGGATGACGAGACTTGGAGTCCCTCCGCTGACCGCAAGTCGCCTGAGGTGCCCGACCTACCCGTTAGGAAGAGGTCGTTGGATGACGTAGCGGAGCCCGTGAGGTCAGGAACACCACCGAAAAAGATGAAGGTCGACATCGAGGTAGACGTGCCCGAGCCAAGGTTGAAGAAGAGGAACTCAGAGGAGCTCGAAGTCGTCGAGGACGACGCTGGGCGGAAGCGCTTCAAAACTGAAGATGTTGTCGAGTCGCCACCGATGTCGTTGGAGAATAGCGACCACTCGAGCTCGGTACCACCGCTCGAGGAAGAAGATGCACGATAGACCGGGAGGGGGTGTAAATGATCTTTTCTTGTTTCTCGCATATGCTTTCCTTTCCATCCCTAGTCGTCGTCTTCGAGTTTGTATTATATCCCCGACCGATTCTGGCATACCTTTCGCTTTTCGTACTGCGTGCTGTGTATAAAGTCGTTCTCGTACATTTCTAGCACCAAAATATCTTTGTATTCGATGTATCTTGCATGGAATGAATACGCATTGGTCAATTTGCTGGCAAGGTAACTGCATTTATATTTTCTATATAATATATAAGCACGAAATAGCACTCAAGAGAGCAGACGTCGTACAGGGCGGGTGAAGAGTTAGCAGGAAAAGAATCGGAACGAGGCCCGCAAATGTCCTTCGCCAGGGTACCAAATAATCACAAATACTCCGGATCGGAATGCTGTCTCCTA
This sequence comes from Armillaria mellea, assembly GCA_030407055.1. Classification (NCBI taxonomy): domain Eukaryota; kingdom Fungi; phylum Basidiomycota; class Agaricomycetes; order Agaricales; family Physalacriaceae; genus Armillaria; species Armillaria mellea. The sequence continues at coordinate 5,007,702 of JAUDZF010000002.1, forward strand.
CCATCATCGCGCTTGGACCATTCACTGCGTCTGCTCTTCCTGGCATCCACGGCGCCTAAGGGACAATTCGACTGGACTCCTGTTGTTTTCATTCCTCCGCTCTGTTTTGTCACCGCCATGCAGGAGCAGTCGACAATGTCGAATCTCACCGTCGGAGATACTACTGGCTAGGAGGACAGCGATTAGTGCAAGTTCGAAGACAAGCTCGAGCTCAATTTTGAGCATGAGTCAGAACTCCAGAGGTAGTAGGAGAGTTCGACGCTCTCGGCCGACTACCCAGTTTGAATGGGTACTCGACCCATGGTGCGTTCGCTATCGTTATTCTTTGCATGCACATCTAACCAGTATTTCTTAGTAATTAAGTGCTTGCAACTATCAATAGCAGATGCCAACTGCTCCGATGTGGTGAATGTAAACTATTTCTGCCCCAGGTGCGACCCAGAATTTCGCCTTTACCGTTCTTCAACTAACTGACTCTATATAGAACCAAATTTGCGACCGGACTCACGGACTGTGTTGTTTCCCTATGTCGATACGAGCTTCCTACGACGGAGACTTTTTCCAGAGCTTCTGCACCTTGGCATCTACGAGGACATCGCTGTCCTTTAGTGTCACATCAATATCTTGTTCCCGCTCGTCGCTGACAAGAACCACCATCGTGGCAAGTGCCATTCGTTGCAGCACGCCTACCATTATTTGAAACCCAGGGAATTCAGCAGCATCCTCATCGAACGTGGCTCTCGGCGGGACGAGGGCAGCGTGGGTCACCTTTGCTGCAATTTTGGGGGTCATCGTCCACAGGATAGCTATGCGTTGAATTGACCCGCTATCGCTCTGGATGTCGACCCTAGTGCAATCATTCGGGGATTAAGGTGCTAACTCCCTGTCGAGTTGGCTCTCCAGCGTGAAGATATCCACCGCCCGGCTCGTGCGGACTTAGAGGGGAGATGTCTTCATCGACTTAGGAACTCTCCCCACGCCTTTTCCTGCGCTCCAGGCCGGGGCGTTTTTCGTCGATGCCAGCTCGTGCCGGTCAGGAATGTTTGGAAATCCGAGTAAAGAGCCAGCGTGGAACGCTGTGGGCGTCGTGGAAATGCCGATTTCGCCACCATCTGTAGCCCTTGAAAAGGTGAACAGATGGGCACTGAACTCGGAGCATTTCCGGTGCCCAGGGCTGTTCCACGCTGGCTGAAATACTGCAGAAACTGCAGCAGGAAGTGGGGACGGAGGAGCACTACTGGTGATCGGAAGCCGTCTACTTTTAAGAAAATGTCTCACTCGGCCGATTTCATGTGTTAGTACCAACTTCATGTGATTAATTTAGCTCGATGATGTGCCCTATTATGTATTTCATATCTTGGGCTGCCATGGCCCATCTCTACCGGAGGTCTACTGGCAACATTTCAGGCTGCATAGATGCTTGCTTGAGGGAGCCGAAATGCGCTTGCCAAACATGGCCAAATGAGCCAATGACTTGTTTGTTTGGCTACACAAGGCGCCGTACTTGAACGTAGAGGCTTAGATGCAAGGTTGAGGACGACAAAGCTGACTCTGCTTTGCCTCGAAACTCATAAAGACGGTCTCTATGCGCTGGATCCTGGGTAGAATCCGACCGCATACAGGTACGTCTTCTACTGCAGAGCTTTTCCTTGTTCATGTGTAGTACACGGATGTATGGTAAACGTCCCCCACCCATTCGACTCCTTCGACTGCCTCCCAGCACCTGTAGTCGTCCTACAATCTCCTCCCTCAAAATTGCTGTCCTCGACGAGGAGCTTACCCGCATCGGACCTACGAAATCCACATCTGCAACCCTCTGAACGGTGCTGAACCCTCAATTATGCCTCAATCAACCTTGCCAGCATAAGGACCAGCGCGGTATCGGCAAATTGAGGGCCGAAAAACTGTGAGGGGCATGCTGATGGCGTGGTTGTAGAGACCATGGTGCACATATATGAGTGCACGTACATTGAATAGAAGTGAAGCACTCACCATAGCGTGCTGCATCTACTTTGTTAGGGTTAGGGTTAGGGTTAGGGTTAGGGTTAGGGTTAGGGTTAGGGTTAGGGTTAGGGTTAGGGTTAGGGTTAGGGTTAGGGTTAGGGTTAGGGTTAGGGTTAGGGTTAGGGTTAGGGTTAGGGTTAGGGTTGGGTTAGGG